>CM053612.1:63519102-63551250 GCA_028646535.1 Procyon lotor | reverse complement strand
CCCGAATCGCTAAGCAAATGCTGAAAAAGAAAAACCAAGCTGGGGGCATCCCATTGCCAGATTTCAAGCTTTACTACAAAGCGGTGATCACCAAGACAGCATGGTACTGGCACAAAAACAGACACATAGACCAGTGAAACAGAGTAGAGAGTCCAGATATGGACCCACAACTCTGTAGTCAAATAATCTTTGACAAAACAGGAAAAAATATCCAGTGGAAAAAAGACAGTCTCTTCAATAAATGGTGCTGGGGAAATTGGACAGCTCTATGTAGAAGAATGAAACTTGACCATTCTCTTACACCATACACAAAGATAAACTCGAAATGGATAAAAGACCTCAACGTGAGTCAGGCATCTATCACAATCCTAGAGGAGAACATAGGCAGTAACCTCTTCGACATCAACCACAGCAACTTCATTCAGAACATGTCTGCAAAGGCAAAGGAAGCAAAAGCGAAGTTGAACTTTTGGGACTTCATCAAGATAAAAATCTTCTGCACAGCAAAAGAAACAGTCAACAAAACAAACAGGCAACCCACAAAATGGGAGAAGATATTCGCAAATGACACTACAGACAGAGATCTGATATCTAAGATCTATAAAGAACTCCTCAAACTCAACACTCACAAAACCGATAATTACATCAAAAGATGGGCAGAAGACACGAACAGACACTTCTCCAAAGAAGATATACAAATGGTTAACAGACACATGAAAAAATGTTCAACATCTTTAGCCATCAGGGAGATTCAAATTAAAACCACACTGAGATGCCACCTTACACCAGTTAAAATGGCCAAAATCAACAGGACAGTAAACAACCAATGTTGGAGAGGGTGTGGAGAAAGGGGCACCCTCTTACACTGTTGGTGGGATTGCAAACTGGTGCAGCCACTTTGGAAAACAGTGTGGAGATTCCTCAAGAAATTAAAAATAGAGCTAACGTATGACCCTGCCATACCACTTTGGTATTTAACCCAAGGAAGCAGATGCATTACAAAGAAGGGCCACATGTACCTCAATGTTTATTGATTCTTTCAAAGAACCAACTTCTGGATTCGTTGATGCTTTCTACTGTTTCTCTAGTTTCTAACTCATTGATCTCTGCTCTGATCTTGATTATTTCCATTCATGTGAGTGGGGTTGGCTTCCTTTGTTGTTGATTTTCCAGTTCTTTGAGGTGTAAGGAGAGCTGGTGTAATCGAGATTTTTCAATTTTTTGAGGAAGGCTTGGATGGCTATGTATTTCCCCCTTAGGACCGCCTTTGCCGTGTCTCATAGGTTTTGCATCGATCTGTCTTCATTCTCATTGGTCTCCATGAATTGTTTAAGCTCAACTTTGATTTCCTGGTTGATCTCAGCATTCTTGAGCAGGTTGGTCTTTAGCCTCCAAGTGTTTGAATTCCTTCCAAGCTTCTTCTTGTGGTTGAGTTCCAGTTTCAAAGCACTGTGGTCTAAGAAAATGCAGGGAATCATCTCTATCTTTTGTTATTGGTTGAGTCCTGATTTGTGGCCCAGTATGTGGTCATTCTGGAGAAAGTTCCATGTGCGCTTGAGAAAAATGAGTATTCTGTTTTTTTAGGCTGGAATGTTCTGTGTATATCTATGAGGTCAATCTGGTCCAATGTGTCATTCAAAGCTCTTGTTTCTTTATTGATTTTCTGTTTAGATGATCTGTCTGTTACTGAGAGTGGTGTATTTAGATCTCCTGCTATGATTGTATTTCTATCAATGTGACTATTTTGATTCACAGTTGTTAATCAGTTTTAATCAGATTAAACAGTAGTTGGCTGCTCCTATGCCAACATAGGGCGTCAATATTTACAATTGTTAGATCTTCATGGAGGATAGACCCTTTCAAAATGATGTAGTGTCCTTCTGTATCTCTGATTACAGACTTTAGCTGAAAACCTTATTTATCTGATATGAGAATTGCTACCCCAGCTTTCTTTTGAGGCCCACTGGCATGATAGATGGTTCTCCATCCTTTCACTTTCAGTCTGGCTGTATCTTTTGGTTCCAAATTTGTCTCTTTTAGACAGCATATGGACGGGTCCTGTCGTTTTATCCATTCAGCAACCCTGTGCTGTTTTATGGGAGCATTTAGGCCGTTCATGTTAAGAGTGATTATTAAAAGATAAATGTTATTGACATCATGATTCCCGTGTATTCCTTGTTTCTATTGATTGTAAATTTCTGTTCAAGTCACTCATGAGATATTTCTCCTTTTATAGAAGCCCCTTTAATATTTCCTGGAGTGCCGGTTTCTTGGTCACATACTCTTTTAATCCTTGCCGATCTTGGAAGCTCTTTATCTCTCCATCCATTTTGAATGTCAGCCTTGCTGGATAAAGTATTCTTGGCTGCATGTTCCTCTCATTTAGTGCCCTGAATATGTCTTGCCAGCCCTTTCTGGCTTGCCAGGTTTCTGTGGACAGGTCTGACATTATTCTGATGGGTCTTCCTCCATCTGTAAGGGATCTCTTCCCCCTAGCTGCCCTCAGGATCTCTTGTCTAAAATTATAATTTGCAAATTTTACTATGATGTGTCTCGCTGTATTTCTAGACTCTTTCATTTTGGCAGGTGTCCTTTCTGCCTCTAGGACACGTACCCCTTTTGCATTCCCCATATTGGTGAAATTTTCATTTAGAATTTGATCAACTGTATCTTCTAGTCTTCTTTCTTTCTCTACCCCCTCTGGGATTCCAATAATCCTGACGTTGGAACGTTTCATGGTGTCATTTATTTCCCTAAGTGTCTTCTCATGATTCCTGAGCAGTTTGCTCCAGCTGTCCTCCTGCCCTTTCTTCTCTACCATTTTATCCTCTAGAGCACTAATTCTATCCTCCATCTCCGTAACTCGAGCTGTTAAACTATTTAGATTGGATTGGATGTCACTGTTAGCACTTCTTACATCGGCTATACTGGTTCTCATTTCTGCCCTTAGAGATTCTATGTTGTCATTAATGTTTTTCTCCATCCTAGCCATTTCCTGGATAATTGTCAGCCTGAATTCTCTTTCTGACATACTGTTAATGTCCATGTCTAATATTTCTGAGGGAGAGGGCACAGTCTCTGGGTTCTTCCTCTGTTGGGTGTTCCACCTCCTAGTCATTTTGATGAGAAATGGATGAGAGGATGTGTAGTTGGATATTTTGCCTGCAATCCAGGCAGGGTTCACTCTGGAAGGTTTAGGAGCAATTGGGATTCACCACCAAAAATAAAGAATAAGGATAAGAAAGATAGAGAGAAACAGAAAAAGAGGAGATCCCATCCAGAATGGGCCCCAAAAATAAGATTTATGAAGTATGTAGACTGATACAAACAAACATATAGACCAACAAAAGTAGATGACAAGAAATAAAAGAACCTAGTCTGAATGAACCCCAGGAATGTGATTATATATAATACCAGAACAAAAGCGAATAGGTAGAAACACTGACAGAAGGATAGGATGGGAGGGTGGTTATAACTCCTCGTGTGCGAGGAATGTTACATCAGGTCTTCCTGGGTTTATCGTTGTATTGAGCCTCTAGTTGTAATGTTAATTAGTTAAAAAGAAAAAAATAAAAACAGAAAACAAAATCAAACCAAGACATATGAAAACAAGTGAACTAAAAAATATAGAGAATAGAAAACAGAGAAAGAAAAAAAAAAACTTGTATCTATGAAATATACAGGATTGAGCGTTTTATCCGGCACTTAATATATTGATTTCTCCTCGTGTTGGGGATTAAAGTCTTATGGGGACCCTGTGGTTATAGTCCTTTTGTTTTTTTGACTTGTTTGCTGGGTTAGGGGCCTGGCGCGTTTTTTTCCAGTCAATTTTGCTTGTGTTGAGTCACCCTTTCCCCCAGTCAAGGGCAGAGCTCTGTGGAACCCGGTTTCTCAGTCTTTGGCTTTCTGAAGGCTTTTTGCCTTTTGCAGCTTTTTCTCCTTTTCAGAGTCTAAGGGAGGAATCTGCCTGTCCGTACCCAGACCTCCCTGTCACAGAGAAGCCACAGTCTGCTCCCCTCTGGGTGGTCCAGAACAGACCCTCCCCTCCGCAAATCACCCAGTGCAGCCTGTCCCAGGTCGCGCGCACTCAGCAGTTTGGCGACTCCGCAGGCTCAGGCGGGGTATGGCCAGATTCTTGCCAAGATTAGTGCACAGGTCGTGCAGTTCTTGCCTTCAGGGGTACCCCGTCTAGAGAGCGCTGTATCAGGAGAAAAGCTGCTGACTCTGGGACCCCAGCAGACTCTCTAAGGTGGTTTCAGGAGCGCGTGCACCCTGCCCACAAAATGGTGCGGGGAGCGGACCCTGCTCGCCACTGGTCTCTCTTTGTGGAGAATGGTATCCTCCCTGGGAGTGTGGGCCGAGGCCCGAACCCTCGCCCACCCCCTTCCACTTGCTGCTCCTTAGAACCTTATGCTCTTTTTAAGTGTTTTTAACTGGGCTCTAAGTTATTGCTGCTCCGCAACCACCCAGCGCTTTCCTTTGGGGTATTACTGTCCTTGAGCTGTTTCTGGTAGCTCCCTCCCCCTTTTGTTTATCCTCAGATACCATTTCGAGTGTTCCCGCTTTGCTTTACCTCTCTGCTGCTGTCTTCTGCTCCCATAGAGATCCAGAAGTGAAAAATCTTGCTCCTCCGGTTGATTTCATGGGTGTTCAGCGTGATCTGGCAGATATCCAGCTCACTTTTGGGGACAGGTTGCAACAAGGTCTCCTACCTCTCCGCCATCTTGCCTCCCTCCTTTCATTCATAATTTTTTTAATTTGAGACTTTTCTCTTTTCTTTTAGACTAGTTTGACCATTGGCTTATCTATCTTATTGATTCCTTCAAAAGACCAACTTCTGGGGGCACCTGGGTGGCTCAGTCGTTAAGCATCTGCCTTTGGCTCAGGTCATGATCCCAGGGTTCTGGGATCGAGCCCCGCATCGGGCTTCCTGCTCGGCAGGAAGCCTGCTTCTCCCGCTACCATTCCCTCTATTCCCTCTGCTTGTGTTCCCTCTCTCGCTGTGTTTCTCACTGTCAAATAAATAAAATCTTTAAAAAATAAAATAAAAAAAAAAAGACCAACTTCTGGATTCATTGATGCATTCTACTGTTTCTCTCGTTTCTAACTCATAGATCTTTGCTCTGCTCTTGATTATTTCCCTTATTGTGAGTGAGGTTGCCTTAATTTGTTGTGGATTTTTTACTTCCTTAAGTTTTAAAGAGAGCTGGTGGTGCCATCGCACTCCTGCATATTTACCCCAAAGAAGCAGATGCAGTACAAAGAAAGGCCACCTGTACCCCAATGTTCATAGCAGCAATGGTCACAATCATCAAACTGTGGAAAGAACCAAAATGCCCTTCAACAGATGAATGGATAAAGAAGATGGGGTCCATATATACAATAGAATTTTATACCTTCATGAGAAAGGACGAATATCCAGCTTTTGTATCAACATGGATTGGACTGGAAGAGATTATGCAGAGTGAAATAAGTCAAGCAGAGAGAGCCAATTATCTTATCATTTTACTTACATGCTGAGCATAAAGGAAAACATGGAGGGCATTGTGAGCAGGAAGGGAAGGGGGAATGGGAGGAAATCAGAGGAGGAGATGAACCATGAGAAACTGTGGACTCTGAGCAACAGACTGAGGGTTTTAGAGGGGAGCTGCTGGGGCTTTGGGCGAGCCTGGTGGTGGGTATTGAGGAGGGCACGTATTTCATGGAGCACTGGGTGTGGTGCATGAACAATTAATCTTGTAACACTGAAATAGTAAAATAAACATATTTGGGGAAAAAATAGAAAAACAAAAATAAAGAAATTTTTAAAAAAGAGAGCTGGCAAATTTCAGATTTTTCAATTTTTTTGAGTGAGGCTTGGATGGATATGTGTTTCCCCCTTAGGATCACCTTTCACGTGTCCCATAGGTTTTGCACCAATTTGTCTTATTTCTCATTGGTTTCCATGAATTGTTTAAGTTCTTCTTTGATTTCCTGGTTGATCCCAACATTCTTGAGAAGGTTGGTCTTTATCCTCTAAGAGTTTTAATTTCTTCCAAACTTTTTCTTGTGGTTGAGTTCCAGTTCCAAAGCATTGTGGTCTGAGAAAATGCAGGGAGTCATCTCAATCTTTTGGTATCGGTTGAGTCCTGTTCTGTGACCCAGTATGTGGTCTATTCTGGAGAAAGTTCCATGTGCACTTGAGAAGAATGAGTATTCAGTTGTTTTAGGGTGGAATGTTCTGTATATATCTATGAGGTCCATTGGATCCAATGTATCTTTGTGTAATCCAATGTTTCTTTATTGATTTTCTGTTTGGATGATCTGTCTGTTACTGAGAGTGGCGTGTTAAGATCTCCTACCATTAATGTATTCATATCAATATGACTTTATTTTGATTAATAGTTGGCTTATGTAGTTGGATTCTCCTATATTGGGGGCATAAATATTTACAATTGTTCTGGAGGGATATTGGAGAGATCTTCTGGAGGACAGACCCTTTAAGAATGATGTGTTTTTCTATATCTCTGACTACAGTCTTTAGCTGAAAATCTAATTTATCTGAGAATCACTATCCCAGCTTTCTTTTGACGCCTGTTGGCATTAAAGATTGTTCTCCATCCCTTTACTTTCAATCTGGATGTGTCTTTAGGTTCCAAATATGTCTTTTGTAGATAGTATATGGACGGGTCCTATCATTTTATCCAGTCTGGGACCCTGTTACATTTTATGTGCACATTTAGGCTGTTCATGTTGATATTGATTATTGAAAGATAAGTTTTTATTGACATCATGTTACCTTTGTAGTTCTTGTTTCTATAGATTGTAAGTTTCTGTTCTATGACCCTCATGGGTTCTTTCTACTTTTGTAGATCCTCCTTTAATATTTCTTGTAGTGCCAGCTTGGTGATAATATACTTTTTTAAACCTTGCTGGTCTTGGAAGCTCTTTATCTCTCCATCCATTTTGAATGTCAGCCTTGCTGGTTAAAGTATTCTTGGCTACATGTTTTTCTCATTTAATACCCTGAATATGTCTTACCAGCCCTCCCTGACTCACCAGGTTTCTGTGGACAGGTCTGATGTTATTCTGATGGGTCTTCCTCTGTATATAAGGAATCTCTTCTCCCTAATTGCCCTCAGGACCTCTTGTCTAAAATTTTAATTTGCAAATTTCACAATGATATGTCTAGATGATTTTCTAGACTCTTTGATCTTGGTGGGTGTCCTTTCTGCCTCTAGGATATGAACACATGTTCCATTCCCTCGATTGGGGAAATTTTCATTCAGAATATAGTCAGCTATATCTTCTAGTGTTCTGTCTTTCTCTACCCCCTCAGAGATTCCAATAATTCTGACATTGGAACATTTCATGGCATCATTTATTGCCCTAAGTCTATTCTCAGGATTCCTAAGCAGTTTGTTCCAGCCTTCCTCCTGACCTTTCTTCTCATCCATTTTATCCTCTAGATCACTAATGCTATCCTCTGTCTCCGTAACTCTAGCTGTTAGACTATTTAGATTATATTGGATCTCAGTGATAGCACTTTTAACATCTGCTATACTGGTTCTCATTTTTGCCATTAGGGATTCTATGTTGTCATTAATGTTTTTCTCCATCCTAGCCATTGCTTGGCTAATTGTTACCCTGAATTCCCTTTCCAACATACTATTTATGTCCCTGTCCAATAGTTCTGAGGGATAGGGCACTTTCTCTGGGTTTTTCCTCTGTTGGGTGTTCCTCCTCCTAGTTATTTTGATGAGAAGTGGATGAGGGGATTTCTAGCTGAATATATCACCCATGATTTAGGCAGAGTGCACCCTGGAGGATTTTGGAGCAATTGGATTTCACCACCAAAAAGAATGAATAGAGATAAAAAAGAAAGCGAGAAAGATAAAAGAAGAAATCCCAGCCAGAATGGGCCCCAGAAATAAGATTTATAAGGTATGTAAACCGACACAAACAAACATATTGACCGACAAAAGTAAATGACAAGAAATGACAAGGAACCTAGTCAGAATGAACCCCAAGAATAAGATATATATAATATCATAACAGAAGTAAATACACAGAAACACTGACAGAAGGATAAGATGGGAAGGTGGTTATAAATCCTCCATGCAGGCAAGGAAGGTTATTCGGGTATTCCTGAGTTTATTGTATTAAGCCTCTAGTTGTCATGTTAAACAGTTTTAAAAAAAAAAACTAAAAAAAAAACAAGAAATGTGAGAACCAGTTAAAAAAAAAAAAAGAAAGAAGGAAAAAACTTGTATCTATGAAATATACAGGTTTTAGGGTATTATTGGGAGCTTAATATATTGATTTCCCCTGATGTTAGGGTTTATAGTTTTATGGGGACCCTGTGGTTATTGTCCTCTTGTTTTTGGCTTGTCTTCTGGGGGAAGGGCCTGCCGAGATGTTTTCCATTCAGTCCTGCTTGGGTTGAGTTGCCCTGCCAGCTATCTCAGTGGGGCTCTGTGGAAACCAGTTTTTCAGGCTTTTGCTCTCTGGAGGATTTTGTTCTTTTGTGGCTTTTTGCGCCTTTTTGGAGAGTCCAATCAAGGAATTTGCCTGTACCCAGACTTCCACATCACAGACAAGCCTCAATTTGCTCCTGTCTGGGTGGTCCAGAATACACTGTCTCCCCTCTGCAAACTCCGCTCACATCACAGCCTGCCACAGGTGGTGCACACCCCAGCCACCATCCCAGTAGTCCCACGAGGCCCTCTCTAGCCTCTGCACCCTCAAGCGACCAAAGCCAAGAGTGATATTGGTCTAGGAAACTTGCTTCTGGTGTCTGCCATTGCTGGGACTGCTATCCTGGCTCCAGGCCCGTGCCCAATGTGCTCAGATTCCTGCCCACGATCAAGCCACATTCTCTCCAGCACTGGCTGGGAGTGCCCAGACCCTGTGGCAAGCTGCAGATGTCCTGAAACCTTAGAGTCCACTGGCTAGGCCTCCCACTCAGTCTTTTAAGAGTTTGCGGGAGTGTACCCAGTCCATCCAGGGAGTGCTGCACACAGAGAAAAGCTGCAGGTCCATGGACCACACCAGGCTCTCTAAGGCGCTTACAGGAGTGAACCCTGCCCATGAAATCATGCAAGGGGCAAAAAGCTGCAGGTTCATGAACCACGGACTAGACCACTGCCAGTCTCTGTCACAGGTGGTATCCCGTGGCAGTGTCCTTCCTGGGAACATGGGCTTAGGCTCGTGCTCATGACCACCCACTTCCACTAGTTGCTCCTTAAGATCTTTTGCTCTTTTTAAGTGTTTTTAACTGGACTCTAAGTTAATGCTGGTCCCCAACCACAGGGCACTTTCCTTTGGGGTATTACTGTCCTTGGGTCACTTCTGGTGGCTCCCTCCCCCTTCTGTTTATCCTCTGATATAAGTTTGAGTGTTCCCACTCTGCTTTACCTCTCCACTGCTGCCTTCTGCTCCTGTAGAGAGCTAGAAGTGAAAAATCTTACTTCTCGGGCTGATTTCATGGGTGTTCATTGTGTTATGGTAGATATCCAGCTCACTTTAGGGGGAAGGTTGCAACAAGGTCTCCTACTTCTCCGCCATCTTGCCGTCCTCTGGGTCTTTTTTTTTTTTTTTTCTTAATTCATTCTGTCACCCTTTGTCATTTGATTGGAAATTTAGTCAATTTTTATCTAAAGTAATTACTTTTTGAGAAAGAGAGACAATGAGTGAGTGGAGGAGCAGAGGGAGAGAGAGAGAGAGAGAGAATCTTAAGCAGGGTCCATGACCTGCATGGAGCCTTACATGAGGCTCGATTTCATGACCTTGAGAATATGACCTGAGCTGAAGTCGAGGGTCAGATGCTTAATCAACTGAACCACCCAGGCACTCCCAAAGTTATTATTGATATATGTATGTATATAGTGCCACTTTATTACTTGCTTTTTCATCGTATCTAGAGATTTTCTCTAATTCTTTCTTGTTTTTTTCACCTTTATTCTCTCCTTTCTACTCAAAAGTTGCCCCTTCGATATTTCTTGCAGGTCTGGTTCAGGGGTCAGGAACTACTTTATTTTTTGTTTATCTGACATAGTCCTTTTATCTCTCCTTCTATTCTGAATGATAGTCTTGCAGAATAAAGTATTCTTGGCTGCAGATTTTTCCCATTCAATACTTTCAATATATCATGCCAGTCCCTTCTGGCTTCCAAGTATCTGTTGGGATATCTCCAGCTAGCCTCATGGGTTTTCCCTGGTACATCAAAGATTTCTTTTTTCTTGCTGCTTTTAAGATTTATTTTTATCACAATATTTAGCAAATTTAATTACATTATGTCTTGGTGTTGGCCTGCTTTTGTTCAGTTTCATGGGAATTCTTTGTGCCTCCTGAACCTAGATAACTACTTCTTTTCCCAGAGGAAGTAGTTTTCTTCTATTATTTTTTCTATTAAAATTTCTGCCCCCTTTTCTCTCCCAATTTCTTCTAGGACTCCTATAATACAAATGTTATTACATTTGAGGGAGTCAGTAAGTTCCCTAAGTCTATTCTTATGTCACATAATTGTTCTTTCTCTCTTTTGTTCAGCTTCATTACTTTCTATTACTTTGTCTTATAGGCCAGGATTCGTTCTTCTGCTTTCTCTAGCTTGCTGTTCATTGCATGAAGCCAGTTTCCAATCTCATTTACTGCACTCTTTATCTCTGATTCTTTTTGAACTATTTTATCTTTGTGGTTAGGGTCTCACTGCTGTCTTCTATTCTTTTCTCAAGGTCAGTATGTATACTTATGATCATTGCTTTAAATTCTCCATCAAGAATGTTACCTGTACCTGTGTCTCCTAGATCTCTGGCTGTGGCCTTACTTGTTCTTTTATCTGGGACATAATCCTCTATGTTGGCATTTTGTCTGTCTCTGCCTTCTGTGTATTAGAAAAACCAGTTATGTTTTTGGATCCTGAAATTAATGCCTTAAGAAGAGATCATGTAGTACCTAGGTATTTTTGCTTCAGGAAGTGTCTTTGGTGTGGGCTGTGTGCACTTTGCTGTTGTATTTTGGCTGCTCTATCCTTCAGGTCAGTCATCTGCAGAGGATCTCATTGCCTACTGTGGGCAGTGTTTGGTCCCTGGCCTCAATGTAGTGAGCTAAGTGTGTTCTGGTTTGTTTGTGAAATGAGACCTGATACCACCTCCACCAGAACTGAGGCCCTTCCGAACTCTCTGATCTGGAGACATGGTGTGGGTAGATGTGTTTGTGCTGGTCTTCTGGGGAGGGGCACACTGCACTGGGACTGAGGCAAGTATGAATGAGAAGGGCAATCGTGCCTGAGTACAGCGGTTGGGGCTTGGTATATGCAACTTAAGCAGCCAGTGTCAGCACTTCGTTGTTCCCTGCAGGTGGAACTCTATTTATGCTGAATAGCAGAGGAGGGAAATGGCATCAGTCAGTTCTCTTGTTCCCAAAGAGTTGTCTCTATGAATGCTTCCTCACAGGGATGCAAGCTCTGAGAAGAGTGAATAATCTCCTCCCTTTGTGTCTAAGGTGTTCAGATTGCTGTCTCCATGTTGTCTGCCTGTGGGTTGTTTACTTGCCTTTTCTCCAGGAACAGAGTAGTGCCCTCCAGACTTTGTTCCAGCCAAGTTCACTGACCTTGAAAACTCAAGGCAATAAGCCCAGCTACTTGTAAGAATTCAAGAAATTCAGCTCCTTTCATCTGTCAAGCCCATGTCTTCAGGGGAACATTATCCTTGTGCATTTCCATGTGTGCCCCTCAGTCACCCTTTCTTCATAACCACAGCTCACTCTCCTCCATAGCACCTACAATCTGTTTCTCCCCTAAACCATATCTCTGCATTCCTATCTTTTTCAATGTGTCCTCTTCTCTTCTTTTGATCATAGAATTTGTTCTATCAGTCTTCAGGTCAATTTATGGAGAATTTAGGATAATTTGATAGTTATCCAACTGTGTTTGTGGGACAAGATGAGCCTAGGGCCCACCTACTCTGCCACTATCTTCCCCACCTCCCCAATGATCAACTGATTTTTAATGAAGTTCCCAAGACATTTCAATGAGAAAGGAAGGCCTACCTAACAAATGGTTATGGAACAATGGTAAAAAGCAGAATTCAGAACCACAAATATCAGAAAAAAAGAATAATTTTTTTATTCTTTTATATTTTCTTTTAAAAAAGAAAATAATAAGGAAGTTAATTCTTTTTTTATTTTTTAAAAAATTTTATTTATTTATTTGACAGAGATAGAGATCACAAGCAGGCAGAGAGGCAGGCAGAGAGAGAGGGGGAAGCAGGCTCCCCACTGAGCAGAAAGCCCAATGCAGGGCTCAATCCCAGGACCCTGAGATCATGACCTGAGCTGAAGGCAGAGGCTTTAACCCAGTGAGCCACCCAGGTGCCCCAGAAGTTAATTCTTCAAAAATATTTATTATCCTGAAGTTTATATGTAAAATACAACAGAACATCAAAAAATATGAGACAAAAGTTTATGGAATTGAGAAGTAGATAAAGCAACAATAATGGTTGGAGAATTTAAAACTCATTTCTTGGGGCACCTGGGTGGCTCAGTGGGTTAAAGCCTCTGCCTTCGGCTCAGGTCATGATCTCAGGGTCCTGGGATCGAGCCCCGCATCGGGCCCTCTGCTCAGCAGGGAGCCTGCTTCCCCCCCCCCCCGCCTGCCTCTCTGCCTACTTGTGATCTCTCTCTGCCAAATAAATAAAAAAAATAAAAAATAAAAAAATAAAACACTCATTTCTCAGTAACTGACAGAACAATAAGGATATAGAAGACCTGAGTAACACTACCACCCAATTCGGTCTAATTCAAAATTATAGAAAACACTAGACCAATAACAACAACAAAAAATAAAACATTTATTTTAAAAAAAAGGATTTTATTATTTATTTGACAGAGAGGGAGAGATCACAAGTAAACAGAGAGGCAGGCAGAGAGAGAAGGGGCTGGATCTCTGCTGAGCAGAGAGCCTGATGCGGGGCTGGATCCTAGGACTCTGAGACCATGACCTGAACCAAAGGCAGAAGCTTTAACCCACTGAGCCACCCAGGCACCCCTAAAACATTTATTCTTATCAAATGTACACAGATAGTTCATGAAAACAAAAAACCCACATTCAGATCCATAAGACAAATCTCATTACATTAAAAAAAAATAAAAATTGTAGTAAGTATGCACTTGAACCATAATAAAAACTAGAAATCAATAACAGAAAGATATCTACCTTACCTAAGTATATGAAAATTAAATCACAATTCAAAATAAACATCAGTCAAAAACAAGTTTCAGGGAAATTTAAAAATAATTTGAACTAGCGAGGAGTTAAGATGGTAGAGGGGGAGTAGGGGGAGTCTAAGCTTGCTCTTCCTTCTAACACAGTTATCAAATCATTTTGAACACCTAATAAATTACTCAAAGGTCTGAGAGAACAAACACTGCAAGTCTACAAGTAGAAAAGTGACTACATTTTGGAAGGTAGGAAGTGCAAAGAGTTAATTTGGGGGAGATATAACTGTTGGTACTGCAGAGGGGAAGGAACCCTGCTTATGGAGACTACCAGAAAGTATGATAAGCAGTGAGACACAAAATATGAGCTTTTAGAAGTCTGCTACTGTGGGGACACACTTAGTTTAAAGGTGCTCAGGTGGAGAAATGAGGCAGAGTCATAAGAGTAACGACATGGCCTGAAGATCCCCTGGGTTGCAAAAAGAGTGGGTGTCATCAATATGCTACACTGTTCTGAGGCATAGGAGCAGGGATGCTGGCTGAGAGAAGTGAGACTTGGTGCTGTGTTTCTGCTCTGTTTTACCATGGACTCTGAACTGCTGTGCAACCATGTGACTGCTTTCCTGGGACAGGTCAGCAAAAGGGAAAAGTATGGTGAGACCCTTCTCCAGACTATCAGTGCAGATCCACATAACAAGAGTCACTAAAATCTGTACTTTTGAAACTCAGTTATGCACCTGAGATAAAAAGCTCATATATAAGCAGGCTGAACACAGGGTTCTGACAGAAACCATGGACACAAGAGGGGTGACTGGTTGCTCTGTGAGGATTTACTGAAGAGTGGGGGTGCAAAATTTCAGCTCTAGGGTTAGAGAGAAGGATGCCACCATATTTATCCTATCCATCAGGATGGAAAGCATTCAGGGAGCAAAACAGCACCAACTAGTAGAGGCAAGAGTTGTTTACAACAAGTCCTGCCCCCCTGCTTCCTAGAGGCGCTTGTCAACTAAGCAAGTCCACCTGAGAATCAGCACAGCAGGTCACTTCACCAAAAGACAGGCACAAACTACTTACTCACACCAAAGTTTTGACATTAAGGGGGATAAGATCTAGCTTCCTTTTTATGTTTATTTTTTATTTCTTTATGATTTTATAATTTATTTTTTATTTTTTTCAATGCCTTTTTAAAATTATTATTATATATCTTACAAATACATTATTTGCTGTTTTCTTTTCTTGTCTTTTATATTTTAAATATGAATTCTTTTTTTTTTAACTATGAGAGACTGTGGACTCTGAGCAACAAACTGAAGGTTTTGGAGGGGAGGGGGGAGGGGTTGGGCAAGTCTGGTGGTAGATATTGAGGAGGGCACATATTGCATGGAGCACTGGGTGTGGTGCATGAACAATTAATCTTGTAACACTGAAAAAATAAACGCATTTGGGGAAAATAAATAAATAAATAAATAAATAAATAAATAAATAAAATCTTAAAAAAATAAAGTCAATTGGCCAATATATAGTACATCATTAGTTTCATATGTACAATTCATTAATTTATCATTTATATATAACATCCAGTGTTCATCACATCATGTGTCCTCCTTAATATGCATCACCCAGTTACCCCATCCTCCCACACACCTGCTTTCCAAAAACCATCACTTTCGTTCCCATAGTTAAGAGTCTTTCATGGTTTTTCTCCCTATCTGATTTCATCCTATTCAGTTTTCTCTCCTCTGTTCTGTGTCTTATATTCCACATATAAGTGAAACAATATGACAGTTATCTTTCCCTGATTGACTTATTTCACTCAGCATAATACCCTCCAGTTCCATTCACATTGATGTAAATGGTAAGATTTCATCCTTTCTGATGGCTGAGTAATATTCCATTGTAAAAATATACTACATCTTCTTTATTCATTCGTAAAGTTCATTCATTTATTCATTCATAAAGTTGATGGACATCTGGACTCCTTTCATAGTTTGGTTATTGTGGACATTGCTGCTATTCCAGAGTGGCTGTACCAGCTTACATTCCCAAGAGTGTAAGAGAGTTCCCATTTCTCCACAACCTCTCCAACATTTGTTGTTTCTTGCCTTGTCAAGAATCTTTGCCATTTAGAATTTTTGCCATTCTAACTGGTGTAAGGTGGTATCTCATTGGGGTTTTGATTTGTATTTCCCTGATTCCAAGTGATGTTGAGCATTTTTTCACTTATCTGTCGGTCATTTGTATGTCTTCTCTGGAGAGATGGTGTTCATGTCCTCTGCCCCTTTCTTGACTGGATTATTTCTTTTTTGGGTGTCAATTATGACAAGTCTTTATAGATCTTGGATACTAACCTTTATCTGATATGTCATTTGCAAATATTTTCTCTCATTCCATAGGTTGCCTTTAGTTTTGTTCACTGTTACCTTTGCTGTGCAAAAGCTTTTCATCTTGAGGAACTCCCAATCATTCATTTTTGCTTTTATTTCCCTTGCCTTTGGAGACATGTTTAGCAAGATGTTGTTGCAGCTGAGGTGAAAGAGGTTGCTCTCTGTGTTCTACTCTAAGATTTTAGTGGTTTCCTGTCTAACATTTAGGTCCTTCATCCATTTTGAGTTTATCATTGTGTATGGTGTAAGAAAATGGTCTAGTTTCATTCTTCTACATGTGGCTGTCCAATTTTCTCAGCACACTTTATTGAAGAGATGTCCTTTTTTCCATTGGATATTCTTTCCTGTTATGTCAAAGATTAGTTAACTATAAAGTTGAGGGTCCATTTTGGGGTCCTATATTCTGTTCCATTGATCTATCTGTCTGTTTTGTACCAGTACCACGATGTCCTCATGATTACAGCTTTATAATAGAACTTGAAGTCCAGCATTATGTTACCATCAGCTTTGGTTTTCTTTTTCAGCATTCTTCTGGCTACTTGGGGTCTTTTCTTGTTCCATACAAATTTTAGGATTATTTGTTCCAATTCTGTGAAAAATGTTGCTGGTATTTGCTAAGAATTACATGGGATGTGAAGCTTGCTTGGGTAGCATAGACATTTTAACAGTATTTGTTCATCCAATCCATAAGCGTAGAATATTTTTCCATTCTTTGTGTCTTCTTCAATTTCTTTCATAAATGTTCTGTAGTTTTTAAAGTACAGATCCTTTACCTCTTTGGTTAGGCTTATTCCCACTTTCCTATGGTTTTTGGTGCAGTTGTAAATGGGATCAATTCCTTACTTTCTCTTTGTTCAATCACAGTGTTAGTGTATAGAAATGCACCTGATTTCCTGGCATTGATTTCATATCCTGCCACATTGCTGAATTTTTTAATTCTTTAATTTCCTGAACGACCCTCTCATTCCTTAGTAGGATGTTCTTTAACCTCCAAGTATTTGAGTTGCTTCCAAATTTCCTGTTCTGATAGAGATCAAGGTTCAAAGCATTATGGTATGAAAATACACAGGAAATAAATCCAATCTTTTTGTACTGCTTGAGACCTGATTTGTGGCCCAGTATGTGATCTATTCTGGAGAATGTTCCACATGCACTTGAGAAAAATGTGTACTCTGTTGCATTAGGATGGGAAGTTCTATATATATCTGTGAAGTCCATCTGGTCCAATGTGTCATTCAAAGTCCTTGTTTCCTTGTTGATCTTCTGCTTAGATGATGTGTCCATTGTTGTGAGTGGGGTGTTAAAATACCCTACTCTTTTGTATTATTATCAGTGCATTTCATTGATTTTGTTATTAATTGGTTTATATAATTGGCTCCTCCCATGTTAGGGACATAAATATTTCGAGTTCATAGATCTTCTTATTGGATAGGCATTTTAAGTATGATTTAGCATGCCAGCACAGAAATCAGTTGCATTTCTATACACTGAGAATGTGACTGAAGAAAGAGAAATCAAGGAATCCATTCCATTTACAATAACACCCAAAACCGTAAGATACCTGGAATAAACCTAACCAAAGAGGAAAGGATCCATATTCTAGAAACTACAGAGCATTTATGAAAGATATTGATGAGGACATGAAGAGATGGAAAAACATTCCATCATCATGGATGGGAATAATAAACATTATGAAAATATCTATGCTTCCCAGAGCTATCTACACATTCCATGCAATCCCTATCAAAATATCATCAATACTTTTCACAGAGCTGGAACAAACAATCCTAAAATGTCTGTGGAACCAGTAAAGAGCCCAAAATGGCAGGGGAATGTTGAAAAAACCAAAGATGAGGGCATCACAATGCCTGATATCAAGCTATATTACAAAGCTATGATCATCAAGATAACATGATATTGGCAGGAAAGAATCAAGATGCCCTTCAACAGATGAAAGGATAAAGAAGATATGGTACATATACAAAATGGAATATTATGCATCCATTAGAAAGGACGAATATCCAACTTTTGTATCAACATGGATGGGACTGGAAGAAATTATGCGAAGTGAAATAAGTCAAGCAGAGAAAGCCAATTACTTTATGGTCTCACTTACGTGCTGAGCATAAAGAAAAACATGGAGGACATTGTGAGAAGGAAGGGCAAGGTGAATGGGGGAAACCAGAGGGGGAGATGAACCATGAGAGACTGTGGACTCTGAGCAACAAACTGAGGGTTTAGGAGGGGTGGGGGTGGGGGGCTGGGCGAGCCTGGTGGCGGGTATTGAGGAGGGCACGTATTGCATGGAGCACTGGGTGTGGTGCATGAACAATAAATCTTGTAACACTGAAAAAATAAAATAAACATTTTTGGGGGGAAAAAAGATAACATGATATTGGCAAAAAAAAAAAAAAAAAAGACGCATAGATCAAAGGAACAGAACAAAAAGGCCAGAAATGGACCCTCAAATTTATGGTCAATCTTAAGCAAAGAAGAAAATATCCAATGGAAAAAAGCCAGTCTCTTCAATAAATGGCACTGGGAAATTAGACAGCCACATGCAGAAGAATGAAACTGGACCATTCTCTTACACCGTACACAATGATAAACTCAAAATGGATGAAAGACCTGAATGTGAAACAGAAATCCATCACAATCATAGAGGAGACCACAGGCAGCAACCTCTTCAACATTAGACACAACCACTTATTGCAAGACATGTCTCTAAAGGCAAAGGAAAAAAAAGCAAAGATTTATCAATCTTATTAATTCTTTCAAAGAACCAGCTTCTAGTTCTGTTGATCTGTTCTACTGTTTTTCTGATTTCTATTTCATTGATATCTGCCCTAATCTTTATTACATCCCTTCCCTACTTGCTTTAGACTTTATTTGCTGTTCTTTCTCTGGGTCTTTTAGGCGTAATGTTAGCTTGTGCATTTGGGATTTTTCTTTTTGAGAGAGGCTTGGATGACTATGTACTTCCTTCTGCAGTCTGTCTTTGCAATATCCTACAGGTTTTGAACTGATGTGTTTTCATTCTTATTAGTTTCAGTGAATCATTTAAGCTCTTATTTAATTTATTCTCTGACCCATTTATTCTTTATCAGGAAGCTCTTTAACCTTCAGGTGTTTGAGTTCCTTCTAAATTTCTTGGGATTGAGTTCCAGTTTCAAAGCATTGTGGTCTGAAAATATGCAGGGAATAATTTCAATCTTTTGATATTGGTTGAGACTTGATTTGTGACCTAGTATGTGATCTATTCTGGAGAAAGTTCCATGGGCAATCAAAAAGAATGAGTATTCTGTTGTTTTAGGATGGAAGGTTCTGTATGTCTGTGAAGTCTATCTGGTCCAATGTGTCATCCAAAGCTCTAGTTTCTTTGTTAATCTTCTGCTTAGTTGATCTGTCCCTGGCTATGATTGGAATGTTGAGGTCTTCTACTATTGATGTATTGATGTAATCAGTATGTTCTACTTTGGTTATTAATTGGCTTATATAATTGGCTGCTCCCATGTTGTGGGCATAGAAATTTACAATTGTTAGATCTTCTTGTTGGATAGACCCTTTAAGTATGGTAGAGTGTCCCTCTCCATCTTTTACTACAGTCTTTGATTGGAAATCTAAATGGTCTGACATGAGAATAGCTACCCCAGCTTTCTTTTGAGGTCCATTAAGGTGGTAAATTTTTCTCCATCCCTTAACTTTCAATCTGGAGGTGTCTTTAGGTTCAAAATGAGTCTTTTGCAGACAGCATATAGATGGATCTTGCTTTTTTATCCAATCTGATATTCTGTGTCTTTATTGGAGCATTCAGCCCATTTATGTTTAGAGTAACCATTGAAAGATGGGTATTTAATGCCATTGTATTATCTGTAACATCCCTGTTTCTACAGATTGTATCTGTTACTTTCTGGTCTATATTACTCTTGGGGTCTCTCTTTGTGTAAAGTCCCCCTTATATTTCTTGCAGGGCTGCCTTGGTGATCACATATCCTTTCAGTTTCTGTCTGTCCTGGAAATTCTTTATCTCTTCTTTCATTCTGAAAGATAGCCTTTCTGGATAAAGTATTATTGGCTGAATGTTCTTCTCATTTAGTACCCTGAATATATCTTACTAGTCCTTTCTGGTCCCCCAGGTTTCTGTGGATAGGTCTAATGACATTTTGATATTCCTCCCTCCATACATAAGAAATCTCTAAGCTGCTCTCAGGATAGCTTCCTTGCCTCTACAATTTTCAAGCTTCACAATTATATGTCAGGGTGTTGATATATTGTTATTGATTTTAGAAGGAGTCCTCTCTGCCTCTTGGACATGAATGTTTGTTTCATTCCCAGATTAAGGAAGTTCTCAGCCATGATTTTCTCAAATACACCTTCTAGTCCTCTCTCTCTCTCTCTCTCTCTTTCTCTCTCCATTCCCTCTTGGATCCTGATGATCCTGATATTGTTTTTTTTTTTTTAATGTATCATCAACTTCTCTAAGTCTCCCTTCATGTACTGAGTTGTTTTTCTTTCTTTTCTTAATTTACTTCCTTTCCAATAGCCTATCTTCTGGATCACTTATTCTCTCATCTGCCTCACTTACCCTAGCCATTAGAGCATCCAATTTAGACTACATCTGATTCATAGCATTTTAAGGTCAGCCTGACTAGATCCTTTTTCTCTCCTAGAGATTCTGTATTGTCATGTATGCTTTTTTTCAAGCTTAGCTATTGGCTTTATAATCACTATCCCAAATTCAATCTCTGACATCTTGCTTATATCCATATCCATTAGTTCTGTGACAGAGGACATTACTTCTGGTTCTTTTCTGTGTTCATAGCAGTAGGGTCCACAATAATCAAACTGTGGAAGTATCCAAGATGTCCTTCAATGGATGAGTGGATAAAGAGGATGGGGTTCATATATACAATGGAATATTACTCACCTATCAGAGAGGATGAATACCTACCATTTACACCAACGTGGATAGAACTGGAGGAGATTATGCTAAGTTAAATAAGTCAATCAGAAAAAACACAATTATCATATGGTTTCACTCACATGTGGAACATAAGGAATAGTGCAGAGGACAATAGGGGTGGGGGAAACTGAATGGGAAGAAATCAGAGAGGGAGAAAAACCATATGAGACTCTTAACATTGGGGAAAAAGCTGAGGGCTGTGGAAAGGAAGGTGAGTGGGTGATGGGATAACTGGGTGATGGGGATTAAATGAAGGCACATAATGTGATGAGCACTGGGTGCTATACCAAATAAATATGAATAATTGAACATTATATAAAAAATCAATGATATACTATACCATGGCTAATTGAACTTAAATAAATAAAAATATTTTAAAAAGCAAAAATGAACTATTGGAACTTCATCAAGATAAAAAGCTTTTGCACAGCAAAGGAAACAATCAACAAACTAAAAGGTAACACATAGAATGGGAGAAGAGATTTGCAAATGATGTATCAGATAAAGGGCAAGTATCCAAGATTTATAAAGAACTTAATAGTTTTGTGGGGGGACAATGATGGCAGAGTAGGGGACCTTGTTTCATCTGGTTCCTCAATTTTAGCTGAATATATATCACACCATTCTGAAAGCACAAAATTCAACCTAAGATTTAAGATTTACATGGATCTCCACAAGCAGAAAAAATGACTAGATTTTGCAAGATAGGAGATGCAGAACCTTGACTCCTCAGGGGAAAATTCCAAAGATAAACAGAGTGGGGAGGAAAACTCCATAAGCTGGCTGCCAGAAAGTAGTATAACACCAGAGCATAAAAATTGGGAACCTTGGAAATCTGCTTTAGTGAAAGGCACCCCCTTCTGAAAAGGGCACAGAGGGAGATTAGGTCAGAATTCTAGGTGGATTATTGTGGTCTCAGGTTTCCAAGAGTCTCAGAAATAATGATGGAGCCTGAACCAGTAGAGTTCCCAAGGAGTGGAGCAGGGAGACTGCTTATGGCCAGCAAACCCAGAGGGGACTTTCAGCTCCAGGCACCATAAACCATGAGCTGAGCTGGTAGGGAGAACGCCCTCTACCTGACCACTTTGAAAGGACTAGAAAGTACAGGCTAACATCCTAGGGGAGACATAGATCTGCTTTTGCCCACGATAAGAACAACTCTCAGAGCGGTGTAGCCCATGAAGAGATGCTGGGGCAGCACTCAGCGTGACCTAAGAGCTGTAGAAGAGGGTGAACACATGAGCCCATGGCCACAGGCAATTGCAGTCACAAGACACAGAGATGCTCTCAGGTCCCTGTAATTCTCCTGGGAGAAGTGTGGCTGGCAGGAGCTGAGGATTTGGCAGTTTGGCACACAAAGAGCTCCCACTCATGACGGGGCAACAACTTTCAGGGCAGTGTGACCCCCCCAAGGGTCACTGGGGCAGCACTCAGCATGACCTGGGAGCTGTGGAAGAGGCTGAAGACATGACCCTAGGCCACTAGCAATTCAAAATCACAAAGTGCAGAGAAACTTGAGGGTCCCTGCGATTCCCCCAGAAGAGGTGTGGCAAGCAAGAATTGCACAAGTCTGTAGAGTCTGGTACGAGCAGAGTTGGAGACAGATTGATCTGGAGGATTTGTTGGTGGGCAGTGTGGGGGAAGGGGTACCATGACATTGCAGCTCTGGGCCAGAGATTTCTGCATGGCCACATTTGTTCTGACCCTCTAAAGAGAAATGGAAAGACACCAGGGAATAAAAACCCTGCTTAATGTGAGCAGACAACCAGCTCACATTAAGCCCATCCCCCTGACAAAGGATGGGGCAACTCCACCCAGGCAAAAATGCCTCAGAAGCTAAGCAGCTGGCCCCTCCATCAGAAGACACTGGAAGAACAAGTGAATGATAAGTTTATTTCTCACAGAACTGGAAAACCTCAGCAACAGAGGAAAATAATATATAGAGCTCCAAGTGTTCCCTCACAACTTGCTTACATTTCAGACTAAAATTTTAAATTTCTTCTTTAGTTTCTTTTATTCTCTTTTTTAATACCCTGCTCCTATTTCAAATAGATTCACATTTTGCAACCTATATCTTTAAGTCACTTCTTAACTTTTTTTCACATATATGTTTTATAGATTTATGCCCGATGCTAGCCTATTTTCCTTTCTATTTGATTTTTATCTTGATGTATATGTAAGTTCTGATTTCTTTGCAATTTTGGGACATAGTGTCTTAGAGCACACAGACCAAAAATCAAGCAAGAACTGGCAGATTACCCTGCTGTGTCCACTCTGAGAGGTTATAATCTCTCTTCCAGCCTCCCCGCTTTTTCCCTCTTTTTTCTTTCTTTTAAATTGTTCTGGATCATCTTGACTTTGGTGGCATATCTGTGGTAGCTTTCAACCCTTTTGGATTTTTTCTAAGATGTATTTTGCTTTTGTGGTTGTGGTTGACATTTTGGACTCTGTCCATTCCCTCAACCATCCCTCAACAGAATGACTAAGAGGAGGAACTCCAAACAAGGAAAAGAACCAGAGAAAATGTCCTCTGCTGCAGATAAAATGGATATGGTTATAAGTAAGATGTCAGATATACTTTAAGGTAGCAATCATGAAGCAATCAGAGTAGGCTTCAGAAAAGCATTATTGACAATATAGACTCTCTAAGGGGAGAAATGAGATGAATTCAGGCCAAACGTAATCTCAGGAAACAAACTGAGGGTTACTGGGAGTTGGGAGGTAGGGTGGCTGGGTTATGAACATTGGGAAGGGTATATGCTATGGTGAGTGCTGTGAATTGTGTGAGACTGATGATTCACAGACCTGTACCCCTGAAGCAAATAATACGTTGTATGGTTTTTTAATTTTTAAACTTTTATTTTATTTTTTCAGTGTTCCAAGATTCATTGTTCATGCACCACACCCAGTGCTCCATGCAATATGTGCCCTACTCTATACCCACCACCAGGCTCACCCAAACCCCCAGCCCCTTCCCCTTCAAAACCTTCGGTTTGTTTATCAGAGTCCACAGTCTCTCATGTTTTGTATATGTTAATAAAAAATTTTTTAAATGTTATGAATGAGATGCAGTCTAAATTGGAAACCCTAACAGCTAGGGTAAATGAAGCAGAAGAATGAATTAGTGATCTAGAAGATAAGCTGATAGAAAAGAAGGAATCCAAAGAAGATAGGGATAGGCTGCTAGTAGCCCATGAGAAGAGACTTAGAGGGACATTCCAATGAAACATCCCAATGTCAGAATTATTGGGTTCTGCAATGGGGAGGGGAGAGAGAGAAGACTAGAGATATATTTGAGCAAATCATTTGAGCTGAGAATTTCCCTAATCTGAAGAAGGAAACAAACATTCATGTCCAAGAGGCAGAGAGGATCTCTCTCAAAAATCAATAAAAATAGATCAATATCACAGCATCTAATAGTGAAGCTGGCAAATATTAAAGCCAAGGAAACTATCCTGAGAGGAACTAAGGGGAAGAGATTTCTTATGTATAAAGGGAAGGACAACAGAATTACATCAGACCTATCTATAGAGACCTGAGAAGTCAAAAAGGGAAAGAAAGACCCCAAGAATAATATAGACCAGAAATTAACAGAGACAATCTATAGAAATAAGGGCTTTACAAGCAATATGATGGCATTAAACTCATATCTTTTAACAGTTACTATCAACATGAAAAGAGTGAATCCTCCCATCAAAAGGCACAGGGTTTCAGACTGGATAAAAAACAGGACCCATCCATATGCTACCTACAAGAGACTCATTTTGAACCTAAAGACACATCCAGATTGAAAGTGAAGGGAATGGAGAACCATTTATCATGCCAACAGCCATCAAAAGAAAGCTGGGGTAGCAGTTTTCAGATCAGACAAGTTAGATTTTAAACCAAAGACTATAGTAAGAGATGGAGAGGGACATTCTATGATACTTAAAGGATCTATCCAAGAAGAAGATCTAACAATTGTAAATATCTATGCCCCCAACATGGGAGCAGCCAACTACATAAACCAACTATTAACTGCCACTTACTAATGGCACACAGGAGAAGAATGAGGCCCAAACAAGTCAGCTGCAAGAGAAAGGGAGCAGGGGATGACAGTAGAAAAGACTGTCATCCCGAATATCTCTTCAGTCTCATATTTATTAGAATGTAGGTAACAACCAACAAAGAAGCCAGAGTAGGTTACACATTGACCATGAGTCTTGTATATAAGTAAGAAGAAAGGCAAAATATGTCTGGTCATGTAGTACATGTGAACAAGCCCAAACAAAAGGATTTTCTGACTAACTGTAGGTGCTCTCCAGGGAAGAAGAGATAATGGAAAAAATGAAGCAGGTGGTGTTCTGCCCTAAGCTGGGTGTTCCCAGCTGCTTGGCTTCCATAAAGCAGACAGCATTCCACCCTGAGTGAGCCAGGCATCCCCCACTCAAGGACATACATCATCTCCTCCCCCAGAGGCCTGTGCCAGTACATGTTTTTCTTAAGGTTATATCTAAGCATGCTTGATAA
Source organism: Procyon lotor (assembly GCA_028646535.1). NCBI lineage: Eukaryota > Metazoa > Chordata > Mammalia > Carnivora > Procyonidae > Procyon > Procyon lotor. Next base: position 63,526,200 of record CM053612.1, on the reverse strand, counting down.
CTAGTATAATTTCAGATGGGTTATATTTTAAGCAGTACAGTGTTCTGAGGGACAGTTACAATTAACCAAAATAAATTAACATATTGATCATAATACATTAACAGAAGACTTCAATATACCACTCACAGCAATAGACAGATCATCTAAGGAGAAAATTAACAGAGAAATAAGAGCTTTGAGGGACACATTGGACCAGATGGACTTCATAGGTATATAAAGAACATTTTATTCTAAAACAGCAGAATATTCATTCTTTTCGATTGCACATGGAACTTTCACAAGAATATCTCACAATGGAGTGGGCAAGATGGCAGAGAAGTAGGAGATCCTGTTGCAACCTGTCCCGAAAAGTGAGCTGGATATCTACCAGAACACGCTGAACACCCATGAAATCAGCCTGAGGAGCAAGATTTTTCACTTCTGGATCTCTACAGGAACAGAGGACAGCAGTGGAGAGGCAAAGCAAAGTGGGAACACTCGAACCGATATCAGAGGACCAAAAAAAGAGGGGGAGGGAGCCACCAGAAGCGGTGCAAAAACAATAATACCCCAAAGGAAAGTGCCCAGTTGTTGGGAAACAGCAATAACTTAGAGTCCGGTTAAAAACACGTAAAAAGAGCAAAAGGTTCTGAGGACCAACTAGTGGAAGGGGGTGGTCGTGGGCACGGGCCTGGGCCCATGCTCCCAGGAAGGACACCACTCACCTCAAAGAGAAACTGGTGGGGGGTCCATTCTGTGGCTCTAGAACCTGCAGCATTCCGCTCCTTGCACCATTTTGTGGGCAGGGTGTGCAAGCTCCTGCAAGCACCTTAGAGAGTCTGGTGTGGTCCAGGACCTAGCAGCTTTTCTCTGTGCACAGTGCTCTCTGGACTGTGCACTGCAGAATGAGAGATATTTGTGTCCTGTGGCAGGCTCTGGGCACTTCCAGCCGGCCTCCAAGAGAACGCAGACAGCCGGCTTAATCTGAGGCGGGAATCTGACCACACCTTGCCAGAGCCTGGAGCCCGGAGAATAGGGGAGCATTCTCTGAGTCACCGGACTGCTGAATGCTCACCACCTGTGAAAGGCTGCGCTGTGAGCAGAATTTTGCAGAGGGGAGAGTGTTCTGGACCACCCAGAGGGGAGCAGACTAAGGCTTCTCTGTGATATGGAGGTCTGGGTACATACAGATAGATTCCTTGCTTGGACTCTCTGAAAAAGCCTTCAGAGAGCAAAAGACTGAGAAATCGGATTCCACAGAGCTCAGACCCTTGATTTGGGGGCAGGGTGACTCAACCCAACCAAGATTTACTGGAAAACAGCAGCAGCTCCTCCCCCAGAAGACAAGTCAAAAAAACAAAAGGACTATAACCACAGGGTCCCCATAAAATTTTAAATCCCCAACCTCAGGGGAAATCAATATATTAAGTGACTGAAAACACACTCTAAGATGTATATTTCATACATACAAGTTTTTTATCTTTCTAGTTTTTTATCCAGCTTTCTTTATTCTTTCTATTTTTTTTTTATTGACTCATTTTCACGTGTCTAGGTCTTTTGTTTTTGTTTTTGTTTTTGTTTTTTTAAACTACTTAACATTACAACTAAAGGCTTAATGCAACAATAAACCCAGGAAGACCTGAAATAAACTTCCTCTCCCACAAAGAGTTATAACCACTGACCAATCTTGTCCTTCGTCAGCGTTTCTATGTATTTGCCTTTGTTCTGGTATTATATAAATCTCATTCCTGGGGTTCATTCAAACGAGGTTCTCTTATTTCTTGTCATTCACTTTTGTCAGTATATACGTTTGTTCGTGTTGGTCTACATACCTTATAAATCTTAATTTGGGGGCACATTCTGGCTGGGATATCTTCTTTTTCTCTTTCTCTCTCTGTCTCTCTTTTATGATCCTTATTCTTTGTATTTGGTGGTGAATCTCAATTGCTCCCAAACCTTCCAGAGTGCACCCTGCCTAGATCATGGGTGAAATATCCAGCTATATATCCTCTCATAAACGTCTCATCAAAATGATTAGGATGAGGAACACCCAACAGAGGAAAAACCCAGAGACTGCACCCTCTACCTCAGAACTATTAGACATGGACATAAACAGTATGTCAGAAAGGGAATTCAGGCTGACAATTACCCAGGCAATGGCTAGAATGGAGAAAAACATTAATGACAACATAGAATCTCTAAGGGCAGAATAAGAACCAGTATAGCTGATGTAAGAAGTGCTATCAGTGAGATCCAATCCAATTTAAATAGTCTAACAGCTAGAGTTACGGAGACAGAGGATAGAATTAGTGATCTAGAGGATAAAATGGTTGAGAAGAAAGGTCAGGAAGAGAGCTGGAGCAAACTGCTCAAGAATCATGAGAATAGACGTAGGGAAATAAATGATGCCATGAAACGTTCCAATGTCAGAATTATTGGAATCCCAGACCGAGTAGAGAAAGACAGAAGACTAGAAGATATAGAAGACCACATTCTGAAGGAAAATTTCCCCAATCTGGGGGATGGAACAAGTGTTCATGTCTTAGAGGCAGAAAGGACACCCCACAAGATCAATGAGTCTAGAAAGACACCCAGACACATACTTATAAAATTTGCAAATTATAATTTTAGACAAGAGGTCCTGGGGCACAGAGAGGGAAGAGATCCCTTACATATGGAGGAAGACCCATTAGAATAGAGTCAGACCTGTCCATACAAGCCTGGCAAGCCAAAAAAGGCAGACATGATGTATTCAGGGCACTAAATGAGAAGAACATGCAGCCAAGAATATTTTATCCAGCAAGACTGACATTCAAAATGGATGGAGAGATAAAGAGCTTCCAAGACTGGTAAGGACTAAAAGAGTATGTGACCACTAAGCCGGCACCCCAGGAAATATCAAAGGCGGTTCTATAAAAGTAGAAAGAACTCATGAGTGACTTAGAACAAAAATTTACAATCTATAGAAACAAGGACTACACAAGCAACGTGATGTCAATAAATACTTATTTTTCAATAATCACTCTCAATGTGAAAGGCATAAACACTCCGATAAAATGGCAAAGGGTTACAGAATGGATAAAATGGAAGAACCCATCCATATGCTGTCTACAAGGGACACATTTGGAACGAAAAGATACAACCAGACTGAAAGTGAAAGGATGGAGAACCATATTTCATGCCAAAGAGCCTCAAAAGAAAGCTGGGGTAGTGATTCTCATATCAACTAATTTAGATTTTCAGCTAAAGACTGTAGTCAGAGATACATAAGGACACTACATAATTCTTAAAGGGTCTATCTTCCAAGAAGATCTAACAATTGTAAATATTTATGCCCCCAATACAAGAGCAGCCAACTACATAAACCAACTGTTAATCGAAATTAAGAGTCATATTGATAGGAATACATAAATTGTAGGAGATATTAAAATGCCACTCTCAGTAACAGAAAGATCATCTAAACAGAAAATTAATAAAGAAACAAGAGCTTTGAATGACACATTGGCCTAAATCAACCTCATAGATATATACAGAATATTCCACCTTAAAACAACAGGATACTCATTCTTCTCGAGCGCACCTGGAACTTTCTCGAGAACAGACCACATACTGGGTCACAACTCAGGACTCAACCGATACCAAAAGATTGAGATGACTCACTGCATTTTCTCAGACCACAATGCTTTAAAACTGGAACTCAACCACAAGAAAAATGTTGGAAAGGAATTCAAACATTTAGAGGCTAAAGACCAACCTGCTCAAGAATGCTGAGATCAGTTGGGTGAGCCTGGTGGTGGGTATTGAGGAGGGCACGTACTGCATGGAGAACTGGGTGTAGTGCAAAACAATAAATCTTGTAACACTGAAAAAAATAAATAAATAAAATTTAAAAAAAATGCTGAGATCAACCAGGAAATCAAAGATGAACTTAAACAATTCATGGAGACCAATGAGAATGAAGACACACTGATGCAAAACCTATGGAACACGGCAAAGGCAGTCCTAAGAGGGAAATACATAGTCATCTAGGCCTCAATCAAAAAAAATGAAAAATCTCAAATACACCGGATCTCTTTACACCTTGAGGAACTGGAAAATCAACAACAAATTAATCCAACCCACACACGAGAAAGGAAACAATCAACAGCAGAGCAGAGATCAACGAGTTGGAAAATAGAGAAACAGTAGAAGGCATCAATGAATTCAGAAGTTGGTTTTTGTTTTTTTGGTTGTTGTTTTTTTTCCCCAAAAAATGTTTATTTTATTTTTTCGGTGCTACAAGTTGGTTTTTTGACAGAATCAATAAGATTGATAAGCCACTGACCAAACTCACCCAAAAGTAAAGAGAGAGGACCCTAATTTACAAAATTATGAATGAAAGGGGAAAGATCATGACTCATCCAAAGGAAATAGAAACAATCATCAGAAATTATTATCAACAGCTATAGGCCAATAAGTTAAACAACCTAGAAGAAATGGATGCATTCCTGGAAACACACAATATTCCAAGACTGAAACAGGAAGAAATTGACAACCTGAATAGAACAATATCTAGTAATGAGATTGAAGCAGTGATCAAAAACCTCCCAAAAAACAAGAGTCCAGGATCAGACGGATTCCCTCTGGAATTCTACCAAACATTCAAGGAAGAAATAATACCTCCTTTACTGAAACTGTTTCAAAAAATAGAAACAGAAGGAAAACTTCCAGACTCGTTCTATGAAGCCAGCATTACCCTGCTCCCAAAACCAGGAAAGACCCCATCCAAAAGGAGAATTTCAGACCAATATCCCTGATGAATATGGATGCCAAGATTCTCAACAAGATCCTAGCTACTAGGAACCAACAGCATGTTCAAAAGATTATTCATCAGGCCAGGTGGGATTTATCCCTGGGATGCAAAGGTGGTTCAACATTCGCAAATCAATCCACGTGATAGAACAGATCAATAAGAGAAGAGAGAAGAATCACATGGTCCTCTCAATTGATGCGGAAAAAGCGTTTGACAAAATTCAGCATCTGTTCCTGATTAAAACCCTTCAAAGTATAGGGATAAAAGGAACATTCCTCAACTTCATAAAATCTATCTATGAAAAGCCCACAGCAAATATTATTCTCAATGGGGAAAAGCTGACAGCTTTCCCTTTGAGATCAGGAACACGACAGTCATGCCCACTCTCACCACTCTAGTTCAACATAGTGCTAGAGTACTAGTGACAGCAGTCAGAAAACTAAAAGAAATAAAAGGTATTCAAATTGTCAATGAAGAGTTCCAACTCTCTCTCTTCACAGATGACATGATACTTTCTGTGGAAAACCCAAAGACTCCACCCCCAAACTACTAGAACTCATAGAGCAATTCAGTAATGTGGCAGGATACAAAATCAATGCACAGAAATCAGTTGCTTTCCTATACACTAACAATGAAAATATGGAAAGGGAAATTAGAGAATCGATTCTATTTACTGTAGCACCAAGAACCATAAGATACCTGGGAATAGAGGAGAGGGGCGGCAAGATGGTGGAGGTGTAGGAGGCAGAGAAAGCATCGGATCCAGAAGTTCAGCTAGAGAGGCACCAAACCACTCTAAAAGCCGCCAAACACAACAGGAGAGAGAAGAGAGTAAGAACAGCAATTCTACAAGCAGAAAATTGACCACTTTCCGAAAGCTAGGACGTGTGGAAAAAGTGAATCCAAAGCAATGGGAAGAGAGACCCCGGGGGGAGGGGCCAGCTCCCAGCAGCCACAGAGCTGCAGAGCACAAAATTGGAACTTTTAGTCTGCTCCACAGTGGGATATCGCTCCAGAGGCTAAGCGGGGGTTCAGCCCTGGCAGGAACAGTGTGGTTTCAGGACCGATGGGGTCACAGAGCGACCAGGGGAGCCTGAGTGCGGCAGAGCTCCCAGGTATTGGGGCAGAGAAGCCGGAGGCAGAGAAGGAGCCTTGCAGTGCCGGGTCCGCTTAGGCTTACTTTGGACAATATGAACTGAGACAGGGTTGGGCTGCTGCACTTCAAGCAGGGACCCCACAGGAAGCTGCTCCAGAGACACCCCTTCCTTCCTCCTCCAGGAGGAGTGGCGCAGGAGTATGCAGCAGGAATTTGGTGGGTTTGGGGAATCCAGATGGGGCTGTGCGAGCCACAGATAGAGGCACTCCGCCACGGGCTAGCTGGGCACAGAGCTTGGGCCAAGACAAGGGAGAAGGGAGTGATTGATCGCTTTCCTGTGAGGCCGTGTGGAGGAGCGGGGCGCCCAGCATGAGACTCCTCTGGACCCGGGACTGGGAGGCCGCCATTTTCATTCCTGGTCTCTAGGTCCATATGGAAAGTGCTCAGGGAACAGAGACCCCCAAGAGTGAACCTGAGAAAAGTGCTTGGCCCATCCCCTGGCAAGGGTGGTGCAATTCTCCCTTGGGCAAAGACATTTGTGAACCACGGCAACAGGCCCCTCCCCCAGAAGATCAGTGAAAATATCCAGCCAAGACCTACTTAATCAACCAGTGAAAACTGCGGAACTCCAGAGAATCTTTCTCTCTCACTCATCTACTCTTACCTTCATAAAATGACGAGGTGGAAGAACTCACCATAAAAAAAAGAAGAGAGAGTACCGATGGCTAGAGACCTAGTCAATTCAGAAATTAGTAATATGTCAGAAATAGAATTCAAAATGACAGTTATCAAGATGCTAACTGGGCTCAAAAAAAGCATAGAAGATAATAGAGAATCCCTTTCTGGAGAAATAAAATCCCTTTCTGGAGAAATAAAAGAAATAAAATCTAACGAAGTTGAAATTTAAAAAGCTATTAACGAGGTACAATTAAAAATGGAGTCTCTCACTGCTAGAATAAATGATGCTGAAGTAAGAATTAGTGATATAGAAGACCAAATGATGGAGAATAAAGAAGCTGAGAAAAAGAGAGATAAACAACTACTGGACCACGAGGGGAGAATTCGAGAGATAAGTGATTCCATAAAATGCAACAATATTAGAATAATTGGGATCCCAGAAGAAGAAGAAAGAGAGACGGGGGGGGAGGTATATTGGAGAAAATTATTATAGAGAATTTCCCTAATCTGGCAAAGGGAACAAGCATCAGAATTCAGGAGGCACAGAGAAACC
>CM053612.1:63494366-63518602 GCA_028646535.1 Procyon lotor | reverse complement strand
ATGAACATAGATGCAAAAATTCTCCATAAAATACTACCAAACATAATCCAACAGGACATTAAAAGAGTCATTCACCATAATCAAGAGGGATTTATTGCTGGGCTGCAAGGGTGGTTCAATATTTGCAAATCAATCAACATGATAGACTACATTTAAAAAAATGATAAAAATCATAGGTTGTTGGAACGGAGGTAGGTGGAGGGATGGGGTAATTGGGGGATGAGCATTAAGGAGGGCACTTGATATAATGAGCACTGGGTGTTATATGCAACTGATGAGTTACTGAACTCTGCCTCTGAAACTAATAATACACTCTATGTTGATTAATTAAATTTAAATTAAAATGATCATTTCAATAGATGCAGGAGAAGCATTTGAAAAGTTAGGGTATCCACTCATTAAAAAAACCCTCTGTGGTTCTTGTTAATGTTGCCAATTACAATATTATGATCTTTCTTTGAACACTGTAGAATTTGTATACAGTATATACATTACAAATCATTAGTGGACTTTCAAAGATTGGATGAGCACAAACCAACTCAGTAGAATAGCAGATATCATTACTTATGGCTAAAATATAGGGTTCAAAAGTTCAATTTTGTTTTTGTTTCCTTTGTCTTTGGAGACATGTCCTGAAAGAAGTTGCTGTGGCTGATGTCGAAGAGGTTACTGCCTATGTTCTCCTCTAGGATTTTGATAGCTTCCTGCCTCACGTTGAGGTCTTTTATCCATTTCGAGTTTATCTTTGTGTATGGTGTAAGAGAATGGTCAAGTTTCATTCTTCTACATAGAGCTGACCAATTTTCCCAGCACCATTTATTGAAGAGACTGTATTTTTTCCACTGGATATTTTTTCCTGTTTTGTCAAAGATTATTTGACCATAGAGTTGCACTTACATGCTGAGCATAAAGAAAAACATGGAAGGCATCGTGAGAAGGAAGGGAGGGGTGTATGGGGGGAAAACAGAGGGGGAGATGATCCATGAAAGACTGTGGACTATGAGCAACAAACTGAGGGTTTGGGGGGGGGGTGGGCATTGGGCGAGCCTGGCGGTGAGAATTGAGGAGGGCACGTATTGCATGGAGCACTGGGTGTGGTGCATGAACAATAAATCTTGTAACGCTGAAAAAATTAAATACATTTGGGGAAAAAACAAACAAATGAAAAAAAGAGCTCTGGAGTGGGCATCCTTGTCGTGTTCTTGATCTCAAAAGGAAGGCTGTCAGCTTTTCTTCGTAAAATAAAATAAAATAAAATAAAATAAAATAAAATAAAATAAAATAAAATAAAATTAAATTAAATTAAATATAGGGCTCAACATTGCCACTTCTGGATTATCTCCTTATACAGCTTTCTTAGCACTAAGAGTGCAGTGGCCATTTCCTTCCGCTAATCTCTGCTTACAGGGCTTAATAAAAAATCTAACTTAGAAAAAAAACCCTCAACAAAGTAGAGTAGAGGGAACATAACTCAACACAATAAAAACCACAGCTAATATCAATCTCAAGGGCAAAAACTAACAGTTTTTCCTCTATGGCCAAGAACAAGGTAAACCAATGTTGCCAATCAATCAATGTTGACTCTTACCACTTCTGTTTAACATAGTACTGGAAGTCCTAGTCACAGCAATCAGACAACAAAAACAAATAAAAGTCATCCAAATCAACGAGGATCTACCAACAAATTGCTAGAACTGATAAAGGAATTCAGTAAAAGCGTGGGAAATAAAGTCAATGTACAGAAATCTGTTGCATTTCTATCCATTAATAATAAAAGAACAGAAAGAGATATTAAGGAATACCATGTACAATTGCACCAAAATCAGTAAGATACCCAACAATAAACCTAAGCAAAGAGGTGAAAGATCTTTGCTCTCAAAACAATAAAACATTGATGAACAAATTGAAAATGTTATAATGAAATGAAAAGACATGCCACGCTCATGGATTGGAAGATCAAATATTGTTAAAATGTCTAAACTACCCAAAGCAAAGTACACATTTAATGTAACTTCTATCAAAATGCCAAAAACATTTTTCAGAGTTAGAGCAAAGAATCTTAAAGTTTGTATGGAATCACAGAAGACCCCAAATAGCCACGACAACCTTGAAAAAGAAATATAAAGCTGGAGGCATCACAATCCCGGAGTAGAGGTTATATTACAAAGCTGTAGTGATCAAGACTGTATGGTACTGGCATAAAGATAGATACATAGATCAAAGGAAAGAAGAGACAACCCAGAAATGAACCCACAACTGTATGGTCAGCCAACCTTTGACAAAGCAGGAAAGAACACCAATGGGGAAAAGACTGTCTCTTTAACAAATGGTGTTGGGAAAACTGGACAGCAACATGCAGCAGAATGAAACTGGAGCACCTTCTTCCACCATACACAAAAATCAATTCAAAATGGATGAAAGACCTAAATGTGAGACAGGAAACCATCAAAAGCCTTGAGGAGAACACAAGCAGTAACTTCTTTGACATCAACCATAGCAACTTCTCTCTAGATTTGCCTCCAGGGGCAAGGGAAACAAAAGTAAAATATAAACTATTGAGACTCCATCAAAATAAAACCTGCCCAGTAAAGGAAACAACCAACAAAACTGAAAGCAACCTATGGAATGGGAAAGTTTGCATATGACATATTTGCAAATGACATTTCCAATAAAAGGTTAGTATCCACAATATGTGAAGAAGTTGTGAAACTCAACACCCAGAAACCAAATAACCAATTAAGAAATAGAAGACATGAACAGATATTTTTCCAAAGAAGACATCCAGATGCTAACAGACACATGAAAAGATCTTCAATATCAGTGATTATCAGGGAAATGCAAATCAAAACTACAATGACATATCACCTCACATCTGTCAGAATGGCTAAAGTCAGCAACACAAGAAAAATAAACGGGTGTTGGTGAGGATGCAGAGAAGGGTGGACCCTCTTGTACTCTCGGTGGGAATGCAAACTGGCGCAGCCACTCTGGAAAGCATTATGGAGGTTCCTCAAAAAGTCAAAAATAGGGGCGCCTGGGTGGCTCAGTCGTTAAGCGTCTGCCTTCGGCCCAGGTCATGATCCCAGCCTCCTGGGATCGAGCCCAGCATCGGGCTCCTTGCTTAGCAGGAAGCCTGCTTCTCCTGCTACCATTCCCTCTGCTTATGTTCCCTCTCTCACTGTGTTTCTCTCTGTCAAATAAATAAAAAATCTTTAAAAAAAAAAGTTAAAAATAGGACTACCTTATGACCCAGCAATTGCACTACTAGGTATTTACTTGAAGAATACAAAAACACTAATTCAAAAGTATACATGCACCCCAATGTTTATAGCTGTAATATCTACCACAGCCAAATTACACAAAGAGCCAAGTGTTCATAGACTGATGAATGGATAAAGAAGTGGAATATATGTATGTTATGGGATATTGCTCAGCCCTCAAAAAGAATGAAATCTTGCCATTTGCAATGACATGGATAGAGCTAAAGAGTATCGTGTTATGTGAAATAAGTCAGTCAGAGAAAGACAAATACCATATGATTTCACTCTTATGTGGAGTTTAAGAAACAAAACAAATGAACAAATGGAAGAAGAAATAGAGAAATACAAACCAACAAACAGGCTCTTTACTATAGAGAACAACCTGATTGCAAATACAACCTCTTTCCACAGTGTAACTCCCAAAAATAAACTACGGGAACTATAGCACGGTAAAAATTTCTGCAGAGCAAGGGAAACAACCAGCACAACTAAAAGACATCCTATTGAAAGAGAGAAGATATTTGCAAATGATACATCCAGTAGAATTAGTATCCAAGTATCTAAGAACTTATAGAACTCAACACCAACAAAGAAGGAAAAAAATGAATAATCAAGTCAAATAATGGGCAGAACACATGATCGGACCTTTCTCCAAAGAAGACATTCAGATGGCCAACAGACACACGAAAAGATGTTCATCACTCATCATCATGGAAATGCAAAGTAAAACCACAATGAGATATTACCTCACACCTGTCAGGACGGCTAAGATCAAAAACTCAAGAAACAACAATTGTCGGCAAGGATGCAGAGAAGTAGGAACCCTCAATGCACTCTCGTTGGGAAAGCAAACTGGCGCAGCTACTGTGAAAGACAGTATGGATGTTCCTCACAAAATTAAAAATAGAACTACCGTATGATCCAGTAATTGCACTACTGAGTATTTACCCCCAAATACAAAAAACACTAATTCAAAGGGATACATGCACCCTTATGTTTATTGCAGCATTATTTACAATAGCCAAATTATGGAAGCGACCCAAGTATCCATTGATAGATGAATGGCTATTCAACCACAAAAAGGAATGAAATCTTGCCATTTCCAAAAACATGGATGGAGCTAGAGAGTATAATGCTAAATGAAATAAGTCAGTCAGAGAGAGACAAATACCATATGCTTTTACTCATATGTGTAATTTAAGAAACAAAACAAAACAAAGGGGATAAAAGAGACAAACCAAAAAAAACAGACTCAACTATAGAGAACAAACTTGGGATTAGCAGCGGGTGAGTGGGTGGATGTATGGGTGACGTAGATGAAGGGGATTAAGAGGTAGGGATTGCAGCATAGAAAATATAGTCAATAATATTGTAATAACGTTGTATGACTAATGGTGACTCTACTGATCTTGGTGAGCACCGAGTAATGTAGAGAATTGTTAAATCATTATGTTCACTTGAAATGTAACATTGTATGTCAACTATACCTCAGCAATAAAATAGAAATAAATAAAATAAAATATAAAGCATAGTTGTTGGAGACAGAAGTGCCTGGGTTAAATTTATGTCTCTATTAGTTATTTATTGCATATACTTAGATCAGTTTACACTACATTGCCACATTGCCAAGCACCCTGTAAAAATGGGCATAAAATGACCAACTCCTTTGAATGTCATAAAGCAAAATGAGAGAGTGACAGTAAAAACAATATACATAGGTATACATATATATGCATGTATATATGCATGTATACCTGTACGCATATGCATATATACATTATACACACATATATTTAGCATAAAGTCATTGATAAATATTATTTATGTTAATGATTTTGATTTTAATGATTCTCTCAATTCCAAACCTGTTTCATTTTCTATTTATTTATTTATTTATTTATTTATTTATTTATTTATTTTTCCCCAAATACTTTTATTTTATTTTTTCAGTGTTACAAGATTCATTGTTCATGCACCACACCCAGTGCTCCGTGCAATACGTGCCCTCCACAATACCCACCACCAGGCTCGCCCAGCCCCCCACTCCCTCCTCTCCAAAACCCTCAGTTTGTTGCTCAGAGTTCACAGTCTCTCATGTGAGAGACAGGTTCATCTCCAAACCTGTTTTAAATAAAATATGCATCTAATCAGAGGGAAAAGGAATTGCACCCATTGATAATTACATCAAAAGCAATGAAAGACTTAAAAATAAATTGAACTAAGGAGGGGAAATATCTCCATACTGAAAACTAGAAGGAACTGATGAAAGTAATTGGAGAAGACCCAAATCAATGGAAAGGTATCTTGTAGTCATGGATTGGAAGAGTTAGTATCATTAAAAATGCCAATACTACCATAAACCATCTATAGATTTGATGCACTCTCTATCAAAATTTCAGTGCATTTTTTACAGAAGTAGAAAAAGGCCCTCTAAAATTTATGTAGAACCACAAAAGACCACAAATAGCACCCGCCCCCCAAACAATCTTGAGAAAGGAGAACAAAGTGGCAGATATCACAGATTCTGATTTCAAGTTATACTCTATCCTGTTCATTTAGTTATACTCTAAAGCTATCATCATCGAAACAGTATGGTACTGGCAAGACAACAGAGAAATAGACCAATGGAGCAGAATCAAGCACCCAGAAATAAACCCAAGCACATATGGTTAACTAATATTTGACAAGGGACCCAAGCATACTCAGTGGAGAAAAGACAGTCTCTAAATGGTGCTGGGGTAATTGAATAGTCACATGTAAAAGAATGAACCTGGACCCATACCTTATACCACTTACAAAAATCAACTCGAAATATATTAAGGCCTCAAATGTTACACCTGAAGCCATGAACTCCTATAAGGCAACAGGAACAAATCTCCTCGACATGGGTCTTGGTAATGACTTTTTTGGATAGGACACCTAAAGCAGAAACAACAAAACAAAAAATATACAAGTCAGACTATATCAAACTAAAAATCTTTTGCACAGTGAGTGAAGCCTTCAACAAGTGAAAAGACACCCTACAGAATGGGGAAAACATTTGTAAACCATATGTCTAATAATGGGCTAATATCCAAAACATGTGAGGAACTCATAAAACTCAATAGCAAAATATCAAAGAACCCAATTAAAAAATGAGCAAAGTATCTGAATCGACATTTCTCTAAGGAAGATATATAAAAAGCCAACAGGTACATGAAAAGATGCTTAACATCACCAGTCATGAGGCAAGTGCAAATTGAAACCACAATGAACTATCACCTCACAGCTGCTAGAAGGACCATCATCAAGAAGACAAGAGATAGCACAGACTGGCATGGATGTGGAGAAAAAGGAACCCTTGTTCATTGTTGGTGCATTTGTAAATTAGTGCAGCCACTAAGAAGAACATTATGGAGGATTTTCAAAAAGTTAAAAATAGAACTACCATATGATCCAGCAATTTTGTGGATATTTCTTTCTGAGAATAAATCCAAAGGTAATAAAAACATTAACTTGAGAATATATCTGCACCCCCGTGTTCATATCAGCATTATTTACAATAGGTAAGACATGGAAAGTGTCCATGTTGGATGAATAGATAAAGGAGTTGTGATACACACACACACACACACACACACACACACACACACACACACACACACCCCACACTATACATATGTATATACCACATTATATTTATATACATATATACCACTATATATATAACATAGACATACACATTATATATTATATATATGAATATTTTTCAGACATATAAAGAGAAAAAAATCTTGCCGTTTGTGACAACATGGATGGACCCTGGAAGGATTATGGGAAGTGAAATAATTCAGGGGTGCCTGGGTGGCTTGGTTGGTTAAGTATCTGACTTCGGCTTGAGTCATGATCTCAGGGTCCTGGGATGGAGCCCTACATTGGGCTCCCTGCTCAGCAGGGAGTCTGCTTCTTCTCTCTCTGCCTCTGCCCCTCCCTGCCACTTGTGTCCTCTCTCTCAAATAAATGAATAAAATCTTTTTTTTTGAAGTGAAATAATTCCGACAAAGACAGACAGATACTGTATGATCGCACTTAGATGTGGGATCTAAAACCAAAACAAAACAAAACAACCCTCATAGAAAAGGAGATCAGACTTGTGATTCCCAGAGGCAGAGGGTGCAGTGAAGGGGAATTGGAAGAAAGTGGTCAAAAGGTGCAAACTTCCAGTTATGATAAATGAGTATCACGATACAATGTACAACACGATGACTGTAGCTAACACTGCTGTGTGACAATATAGGAAAGCTGTTAAGAGAGGAAAACTTTTTTAGAAAAAATTTAATTTCAGTACACTTAACATACAGTGTTATAATAGTTTCAAGTGTGCGATATAGAGATTCAACCCTTCCATATGTCACCCAGTGCTCATTTTGATAAATGTACTCTTTAATCCCTGTCTTCTATTTTATCCACTCCCCCACCCAGCTCCCCTCTCACAACCACCAGTTGCTTCTCTTCTCCTCCTCTCTTGAGAATCTGTTTTTTGGCTTCTCTCTCTCTCTTTTATACTGCATTCCTTTGTTTTGTTTCTTTTTTTTTTTAATTTAAATTCAATTAGCCAAGGTACAGTACATCATCAGTTTTTGACATAATGTTCAATGATTCGTTAGTTGAATTTGTTGTGTTTCTTAAATTCCACATATGCATAAAATCATACGGTATTTGTCTTTCTCTGACAGACTTATTTCACTTAACATTATACTCTCTAGCTCCATCCACGTGTTGCAAATGGCAAGATTTCAATCTTTTTTAGGGCTGAATAGTATTCGATCATATATCCATTATGTATCACCTCTTCTTTATCCATTCATCTATCAATGGACACTTGGGCTGCTTCCATGAGTTGGCTATTGCAAGTAGTGCTGCAGTGAACATAGGGGTGCTTTTCAAATTACCATTTTCATATCCTTCGTGTAAATATCCAGTAGTGCACTTACTGGATCATATGGTACTTCTATTTTTAATTTTTTGAGGAACCGCCATACTGTTTTCCGCAGTGGCTGTATCAGATTGCATTCCCACCAACTGTATACAAGGGCTCCCATTTCTCTACATCCTTGCCAGCACTTGTTGTTTCTTGAGTTTTAGATTTTAGCCATTCTAACAGATGTGACGTGATAGCTCATTACAGTTTTGATTTTCATTTACGTGATGATAAGTGATGTGATTTTTTTCATGTGTCTACTGGTCACCTGTATGTTTTCTTTGGAGAAATATCTGTTCATATGTTCCGCCCATTTTTTAAAATTTATTTTTGATTTATTTTCATTATACATATATATTATATATTATAAACATTATATATATTATTGGACTATTGGTTTTTTTGGTGTTGAGTTGTATAAGTTCTTTATATATTTTGGATACTAACCCTTTATTGGTATGTCATTTGCGAATATCTTCTCCAACTTTCAGTAGGTTGTCTTTTAGTTTTGTTGATTATTTCCTCTGCTGTGCAGAAGTTTTTCATTTTGATGTGGTCCCAAAAGTTTATTTTTGCTTTAGTTTCCCTTGCTTCAGAAGACATAAGTAAAAAATATTGCGGGGCACCTGGGTGGGTTAAAGCCTCTGCCTTCAGCTCGGGTCATGATCTCGGGGTCCTGGGATTGAGCCCCACGTTGGGCTCTCTGCTCAGCGGGGAGCCTGCTTCCCCCTCTCTCTCTGCCTGCCTCTCTGCCTACTTGTGATCTCTCTCTCTCTCTCTCTGCCAAATAAATAAATAAAATCTTTAAAAAAAATATTGCTATGGTTGAAGTTGGAGAAATTACTGCCTGTGCTCTCCTCTAGGGCTTTTATGATTTCGGGTCTCAATTTAGGTCCTTAATCCAAGAGAGCAAATCTTAAGACTTCTCATCACAAGGAGAATTTTTTTCCCCTTTATTCCTTTCTTCTTTCTGTTCTTTTTATTGTATCTATATGAGAAGATGAATATTAGCTGAACTTAATGTGATAATCATTTCACAATACATATAAATCAAACAATCATGCTGTATGCCTTAAATTTATACAGTGAGCTTTGCCAATTATTTCTGAATAAACCTGGAAAGAATAGAAACACACACACACACACACACACACACACACACACACACAAGTATAAACACTTCCTAGATTGTTGTATTCCTTTGGTTTCCAATACAGTTGAGGTTTTTAAAATCAACTTTGTCTGCTTTACAGTTACTTTTTGAGGGGAGCATTTGCTGATCTTCTCATTAAACTATAGCTGGAAGTCTCTCACGATTATTTTAGTCACACTTTACAAAAGATTGAGGAGCTGTAATTGTACATGGAAAGAATATCATTGCCATTTAACTTATTTGATATGGATGTGGATAGGTTGATGGATTGTATACAGTGGGGGGGGTAGGCTAATATCGTTAATATCCCTTAAAGTCACCCTTTATTCCCTTCACTACATGACTCACACACAAATCTCTAGTTTTTGTTTGTTTGTTTACAGTTGTCTGTGTTTATAATCATCTTCTCTCAGGTATTAGAATATCTCAGGGGCAGGGATCAGATCTGAGTCCTGTTTCGTCCCTAACCTTATCGGGCAATAACCTGGCATAGATAAATTTTCTATACATCCTGGATGAATAAATCCTCCAACTAGAAGACAGGCCAACACCCATTGGAGGGGTGACCCACTGACTTTACTCCCACAGTGTGGATTATAATCAACATGACTCAGCTAGAAAAGGTAAAAACAAAAAAGCAAAAAAACCACAAAAAACAAAAAAACCAGTCTTGAAGAAAGAATTGGGAAGAATGGGATACAGTTCTTTCTTTGCTATTAATCTGTGTGATCCCAGGCAATGTTTGTACCCTCTTTGGACGCTAGCTACCATAAGAAATGAGTGTTAGAATGGGCAATTTTTAAAGTTCCTTTTACCTCTGACTTTCTATGAGGAATGATAATAGCATCAAGTACCGTTTATGTGTTAGGCCCTGAGCCAGGTACTATAAAGGTACACACACACACACACACACACACACGTAAATACATACACACATACATACATCTTTCTTATTTCAGCTTCATAGTCTTACAAAATATGACTAATTCTCTCCCTTCTACTGAGACTTAGAGGGAAAACATCACCAACTTGACATCAAGTGAAAGGGGAGGAGGAAATGGTGTGTGTGATCACATACCCATCCCACTGGGTGAAAATGGAGACCATTTTTGGGCCTCATTTGGTCTATACCTTCCAGCCACTTGTACCATGTGTCTGTTTGCTGCTGGACCCAAAGTGGCCCTTAGCTCTAGCCCTGGAAATCCAGAGGCAATGATAATGTTCAACCATCCTCTACACATCCGTATAGGTCCTCAGACAGCCAGCAACCAGGTGGGGACCAGATAAAAAAGAAGATTAAGAGTGGAGACTAGATACAACACTCTTCTCCTCTTCTTCCCTCTCTGATGCTTACCCATCTTTGAAGGTCCAGGCCAAGTTTTATTTCCTCTGGAAGTGCTCCCAGTCTTTTTTTTTTTTTTTTTTTTTAAGTAGACTTCGAGCCCAGCATGGAGCCCAGTCCAGGCCTTGAGCCACAACCCTGAAATCAAGACTTGAGCTGCTGAGATCAAGTGTCAGATGCTTAACCAGCTGAGCCACCCAGGTACCCCCTGGAAGCCTTCCCAAGCTTAAACCTTGTTGAAGAGCATTTGGCGCTATTTGCCAAAGAGCTCTTGTGTGGGTAGAACACTCCAACCAGCCTGGAAGGAGGACAGGGAGGACATGTGTCTCCTACCCCCTACATTTTTCTCCTAGTGTTGTTAGTTTACCATGCTTGGGGAATGCTTATTGAACAACTGGTTGCAGAATAAGTGGCTCCATTGTTGAAGCCCTGGGTAGGGTGACAGTAAGCCAGGTATAATGAATATTTACCGCTATTTTTGGTTACTGACTCCTTTTCTGTGTTTGATAATTCCCTGCCTTGTAGGGCAGAGCCCACCTGCCACAACAGAAGCTGAAAAAGCCACCTCTTCACTTGCCTAGACTCCTTTGCAGCTAAGGCTTGGGCACATGACTAGACAACAGTGATTAGATCAACTTATCCTAGACTTATAATCAGGAGTTAAGCTTAAGGAAGCAGGGGCTATGCGCAATTCATTTTGCTAGTGGGTGAAAGCAGCTGCAGCGGCTACATCTGATTTCCAGAAGCAGTGGAAGAGTTGGTGAGGTGGAAACTGCAAATGATGGCATCAGTTTCCTGTGGCCATCATGAGCAGTATCTCCTCTGGAAAAATTCCGAGGTGGGATTCTGGGTGTCATTCCTGGCTATGTTGCCTTTGCATCTGGTTTTCCTGCTCTCACAGACTCTGTGAACTATCTAATAACTGTTTAACAAATTTCCTTGTGTTTTAATCAGCCAGAGTTTATTTCTGTTGTTTATAGCCAAGAAAGAGTGGGGTTCAAGTCCTGGCTCTGCCATTGACTTGCTTTGTCCTCCAAAGTAGATCACACACACTCTCCTGGCCTCTGTCTTATCCTCTGTTAATAGCAGCATTGCTGAACTGTAGATTCTACCCCACTTACCTAGAAGGCAGAGGGGACTGGGACTGTTATGGCAGTAGTAGTCGTTTGCTACTATGAAGAAACAGCTACCTGAAGATCACCTTCAGAGATCATCACTGTGTTGTCATTTTGCACCATGGTTGCTAGGAATCTCAAGCTTTTGGGCTGCACTGGAGTAGCTTTCTCCAGTATGGGTCTTCTGGTATAATTACTACTCTACCATTACTGGGCACTTATTCCTTTGACCTCGTCTATAGTGTTTATTATGGCCAAACCACTTAGTCTACTGTAGTGACATGCTTGGTGGTCTATCCCGCATTCATTTTACCCCTCACACGACGCGTAGCAGCCATGTAGTTGGTTGGGGGTGACCCAACCTTTACATCCAAGAGTGGGCTTACGTTTGGTCTAAGCCAGTTAACACGACCCTATATCCCAGGACATAATAATCTATTTGAAAGTGGGCATGTACACAGGTTAGAGTGAAACTCAGGACTTCCCCTCAGTGTTTGTTGCTGCTGGCAATCACCCTGTGGTTAAGGGAGCCAAGCTTAGGATAGAGTGACTGTGGAAGGCAGTGAAGACATAGAAAGGAGTCGAATGCTACCTTGGCGACATCATTGAACAGCTGAACTGGTTCTGAAACCCACCCTGCTTTCGAATTTTTTTCAGTTACATGAACCATTAAGTCCCCTTTATTAAAATAGTTTGAGTTGGATTTTCTGGCACTTGCAACCAAAATTATTCTAACAGAGATCTATGTATGAAATCTCAAGACTTTTGGAGAAAAAAAGTGAGATTAATTAATGCATAATGTTTTGGGAGGCCCACAGACACCTTATACTAAAGTAGGCTCCCCACCAAAGCCCACTTCTTCTCCTAGGTGTCCCCATCTTAGGAAATGGCTCCATCATTCACCCAGCCTCTGTATATCCAAGTGTTTATGTGTCTTAAGGTTTACGTGACTTAGTTTCTATGTACCACAATGTCTTTTGTATTTCAATTTCTCCTTATGTCTGTATGTGAGTGCATTAGCATCTGTGTGCCCCCAGTGTCTGTGTGTCACAATGCCAGCAGTGTTTCTGTGTGCCTCAGTGTCTTTATCCTTGTCTGTGTGCCCTAGTGTTTTTGTACGAGCATCTGTGTGTCCGATATCTGTGAAAAGAGTGTCTGTATGTCCGAGTGTCTGTATCCCCACATCTGTAAGTTCCAGTGTCTATGTGTTCTCCTGTCCGTGCATGTCCCAATGCCTGTATGTTCCAGTGTCTGTGTCAAAGTCTGTATGTTCCAGTGTTTGTGTGTTCCAGTGACTGAGTGTTCCAAAGTAAGCATGTTGCAGTGTGTTTATGTGTTTTGGTGTTTTGTGTGCTCTGGTGTCTGTACTCCAGTTTCTGTGTGTTTGGGTCAGAGTATCTTAATGTCTGTATGTTTCAGTAATGATGTCCCTGTGTTAGCGTGGTGTAGTATGTCTGAGTTTCAGTGTTTCTGTGTGCCTCAGAGACTATATCCCTGTGTCAGTATGTCCTAGTGTTTATGTGTCCCAGGATTTGTAGGTTTAAGTGTTTGCAACCAGTGTTTGTATATCCCATGGTCTATATATTTTCTGGTGTCCGTACCTCCCAGTTTCTGAGAACCTCAGCGTTTGTGTGTTCCATTACCTACAGATTGCAACATCTATGTGTGTCTGTGTCTGTGTGTCCAGTGGTTTTTTGTCTCTGTCTGTGTACCCTGTTTCTCTGTACTTGAATGTTCCAGTGACTTAGTCCTCAGTGTCTCTACAACCAAATGTCTATGTGTCTCAGGGGCTGTGTCCCAGTGTTTATACTCCCCCACCTACGTATCTGTGTAACTCAGTGTTTATGTATCCTAGTGTCTGTGAATCTCAGTGTCTGTAAATCCTGATTTCTGCCTCTAACCCTGGCTGTGCATCAGTGTCTGTGTCAAAATGACCGTGTGTCACAGTGTCTGTATATTTCCCAGTGTCTGCAGATCATAGTTTGTCTCTACCCTAGTGTCTGGGTGTCCCTAGTATCTGTTTATGTCTTTTTTGTTTGTTTGTTTGTTTGTTTGTTTGTTTATGTCTTAATGACTGTATGTTCTAGGGTCTGTGTGTCTTGGTGTCTGTGCATGTTCCAGTATCTGCATCCCTCAGTTTCTATGTGTCCCAGTTTGTGTAACTTGACTATTTGCATGTTACATGTGTCTTTTAGTTTCAGTGTTTCTGTGTACTTAAGTATCTGTAGCCCAGTGTCTGTGTATCACAATGTCTGTTTGACCCAGTGTCTGTATGGGCCACTTCTGTGTAGCCCCATGGCTTTATGTGCCACTGCCTGTGTAAGCCTCTACAACTGTATGTCCCAGGGTGTATCCCAGTTTCCGTATGTCCCAGTGCCACTGCACCTCAGTGTATGTATATTCCAGTGTTTGCTTGTTCCACTATTTGTGTGTCTCAGTGTTTTTGTCTCTCCTTGTGTCTGTGTGCCTCAACGCCTATATCCTATCGTCTGTGTGTCCCAGTATTGTGTCTCTGAGTTTCTGCTTTTGTGTGCTTCAGTCTTCATGCTCCAGTTTCCTTGTGTCTCAAAGGCGTGTGTATCCTAGCGTGTGTGTCCATCTCAGGTTCTATGTGTCCCTCTGTGTACCCCAGTGTCTGTCTGTACCTGTAACTCTGTGGCAGTGTCTGGTCCCATTGTCTCTGGTGCCAGCATCTCTGTGTGCCCTGACATCTATCCTAGTGTCTCTGTGTTTGTGTATGTGTTCTAGTGTCTGTGTTTGTGTGCATATCTGTGTCTGTCTGTGTGTTAGTGGTTGCCCATGTTTCTTCATGGCTGTGTGTTTCTTATTATTTATATGAGCAAGTGTCCAGCTGTGTTCCAGTGTCTGCATATTTCAATTTCCCAAGGTTTCTGCGTCCTGGTGTCTCTGTGCCCTGGTGTCTGTGATTTCCATTGTATATTGTGGTACAGTATCTGCATGTCTTTGACCCCCTGTAAGTCTGTGAGTTTCTGTGTCCCATTCTTCACGCATCCCTGTGTTGTACATCCTATTAGTCTCTGTTTCAGTGTCTGTATATCATCATCTCTGAGTGTCCCTGTGTACCCTGCCTCAGGATGCCTGTATTCTGTGTCTTCTATGTTCTTGTCTCTGTGTGTTCCTTATCACTGTGTTTTAGTGTCTGTGCATCCTTGTCCTTGAAGGTACTTGAGTTTCTGCATATCCAGAGCCTCTTCAATCCAGTGTCTGTGTCTTCCTGTCTCTGTGTGCCCTAGATCTCTGTGTCTCAGTGTTTGGGAATCCGACAATTCTCTCTGATTGAATGTTTGTACATCCCTTCTTCTGTGCATCACTGAGTTTTGTGTATTCCTGATTCTTCACATGTCCTTGAATCTTTGCATGTTCCCAAGTCTTTACGTGTCCTTGAGTCATCGTGCATCCTTGAGTCTGCATGTCTCTAAGTCATTACACGTCCCTGAGTCTTAGCTTGTGAACTCACATCTATGCATCTCTGTATCTGGATGCCCATGAGGCCCTGTGTTCCAGGGCAAGTGTCTCTGTGTTTTTATCTCTGTGCATCCCCGAGTCCTTGCATATCCCTGAACCACTATGATCCATTGGAAGTGTGTCTCAGGGCCTCTGTATTCCTGTATCTGGGTGTCTCTGAGCCTCTGTGTTGCAGTGTCAGTGCTCATGAATCTGCATAGACCTCCTTCCATGTACCTTTTGTTGGTGGATCTCTGAGTCTGTGCATCTCTGGGACTTTGTTCTCCGTGTCTGTGATTTGGTAGTTACTGTAATTCCCCATTTGCTTTCCCCAGTTTTGGCCAATGGCTCTGCACTTGTTTCTTGATGTTGCTGTGACAATGTCTTAAGTTCTTGTGTGACTCAATACCTCTATTTCTCAGTCCCTGCCTCATTTTCTCTAGGTCCTCATGGCTGTGTTCTTGTTTCTATGCATCCATTTTCCAGAGTGCCTCTCTGCATCTGTTTCTCTTACCTTCTTGCTCTGATCCTGCTTTTGTTTTGATCTGACTCACCATCCCTGTGTTCCTGCCTTGCTGCTTGTGTCTGGTGTCTGATCAATGTCTATTTTTTAAAGTTTTTACTTAAATTCCAGTTTGTTAACATACTGTGTAGTATTACTTTTGGGTGTACAATATAGTGATACAACACTTCCATACGTCACCGGTGCTTATCACAACAAGGGCACTCCCTAATCCCCATCACTTATATAACCCACACCCCCTCCCTCCTGGTAATCATCAGTTTGTACTCTATAGTGAAAGGTCTGTTTCTTGGTTTCCCTCTCTGTCTCTCTCTTCCTTTTGTTCCTTTGTTTTGTTTCTTAAATTCCACACGAGTGAAATCATGTGGTATTTGCCTTTCTTGGACTGACTTATTTCACTTAGTGTAATGCTCGGTTGCCCCATCCATGTCATTGCAAATGGTAAGATTTCACTTTTATGGCTGAGTAATACACACACACACACACACACACACACACACACACACCCCACATCTTCTTTATCCACTCATCAGTCGATGGACACTTGGGCTGTTTCCATAAGTTGGCTATTGTAGATAATGCTGCTATAAACATCGGGGCGCATATATCCTTTCAAATTAGTATTTTTGGATTTCTTGGATAATACCTAGTAGTGCACTAGATGGATTGTAGGGTAGTTACCCTTTCAGCTTTTTGAGGAAACTCCATACTGCTTTCCAGAGTAACTGCAGCAGTTAGCATTCCCGCTGAGAAGTGTAAGAGGGTTTCCCTTTCTCTGCATCCTTGCCAACACCTGCTATTTCCTGTGTTCTTAATTTTAGTCATTCTGACAGGTGTGAGGGTGTAGCTCATTGAGGTTTTCATTGGCATTTCCCTGATGATGAGTGATGTTGAGCATCTTTCACATGTCTGTTAGCCATCTGGACGTCTTCCTTGGAAAAATGTCTGTTCATGTCTCCTGCCTATTTTTTTAACTGGATCATTTGGTTTTTGGTGTGGAGATTTATAAGTTCTTCATAGATTTTTAGATACTAACCCTTTATCAGGGATGCCATTTGCAACTATCTTCTCCCATTCCGAAGGTTGCCTTTTAGTTTTGTTGATTGTTTCCTTTGCTGGGCAGAAGTGTTTTATCTTGATGAAGGCTCAATAGTTTATTTGTGCTTTTGTTTCCCTTGCATCGGGAGACATCTCGAGTAAGAAGTTGCTATGGCCGATGTCAGGGACGTTACTGCCTGTGTTCTCCTGCAGGATTTTGATGGATTCCTGTCTCCCATTGAAGTCTTTCATCCACTGTGTGTGTGGTGTAAAAAAGTGCTCCAGTTTCATTCTTTTGCATGTTGCTGTTCAGTTTTCCCAACACCATTTGTTGAAGAGACTATCTTTTTTTCCCATTGGATATTCTTTCCTGCTTTTTTGAAGATTGGTTGACCATGTAGTTGTGGGTCTATTTCTGGGTCTTTATTCAGTCCCATTGATCTATGTGTCTGTTTCTGTGCCAGTACCATACTTTCTCAATCACTACAGTTCTGTAATGTAACTTGAAGTCCACAATTGTGATGCCTCCAGCTTTGCTTTTCCTTTTCAGGATTGCTTTGGCTCTTTGGGGTCTTTTGTGGTTCCATACAAATTTTAGGACTGTTTGTTCTAGCCCTGTGAAAAATGCTCTTGGTATTTTGATAGGGATTCCACTAAATGTGTAGATTGCTTTGGGTACTATAGACATTTTAACAATATGTGTTCTTCCAATCCATGAGCATGGAATGTCTTTCCATTTCTCTGTGTCCTCTTCAATTGCTGTCATCAGCGCTTTATATTAAAGTTTTCAGAGTACAGGCCTTTCACCTGTTCTGTTAGGCTTATCCCTAGGTATCTTATGCTTTTCAGTGCAATTGTAAATGAGGACAATTCCTTGATTTCTCTCTCTGCTGCTTCATTAGTGGTGTGTAGAAATGCAACAGACTCCCGTATATTGATTTTTCATGTCCTGCAACTTGACTGAATTCGTACATGAGTCCCAGCAATCGTTGGGGGACGTCTTTTGGGTTTTCGATATCGAGTATCATGTCTTTTGCAAATATCGAAAGTTTTACTTCTTTCTTCATGATCTGGATGTCTTTTATTTCTTTCTGTTGTCTGACTGCTGTGGTTAGGACATCCAATACTATGTTAAATAACAGTGGTTAGAGTGGACATCCCTGTCTTGTTCCTGACTGAAGAAGAAAAGCCCTCAGTTTTTGCCCATGGAGGATGATATTAGCTATGTGTTTTTCATACATGATCTTTAGTATGTTCAGGTATGTTCCCTCTACTCAGCTGATGATGTTTTTCATGAATGGATGTCCTACTTTATCAGATGCTTTTTCTGCATCTATTGAGAGGACCATATGGTTCTTATCATTTCCTTTATTAATGTGATGTATCACGTTGGTTGATTTGCAAATATTGAACCACCCTTGCAGCCCAGAAATAAATCCCACTTGATCCTGGTGAATGGTTCTTTTAATGTACTGTGAGATTGAATTTGCTCATATTTTCTTGAGAATTGTTACATCCGTGTTCATCAGGGATATGGGCATGTAGTTCTCTCTCTCTCTCTCTCTCTCTCTCTCTCTCTCTCTGGCTGGAGTCTTTGTCTGGTTTTGGAATAGGGGTAATGCTGATCTCATAGAGTGGACTTGGAAGTTTTTCTTCCATTTCTGTTTTTTGGAATAGTGAAGAAGAATAAGTATTAACTCTTCTTTTCATGTTTAGTAGAGTTCCCTTATGAAGCTATCTGGCCCTGGACATTTGTTTGTTGGGACGTTTTTTATTACTGATTCAATTTCTTTCCTGGTTATTGGTCTGTTTGAGTTTTCTATTTCTTCCAGTTTCAATTTTGGTAGTTTATATGTTTCTAGGAATTTATCCATTTCTTCCAGGCTGTCCAGTTTGTTGTCATATTGTTTTTCATAATATCCTCTTATACTCGCTTGTATTTCTGTGGAGTTGGTTGTCATTTCTCCTCTGTCATTTGTGATTTTATCTATTTGGGTCCTTTCTTATTTCTTTTTTATAAGTCTAGGTAAGGGTTTACTAATTTTATTGATTTTTTTCAAAGAACCATCTTCTCATTTCATTGATCTCTTCTACTGTTTCTTTAGTTTCTAGGTCAGTTATTTCTGCTCTAATCTTTATCATCTCCTTTCTTCTGCCGGCTTTAGGCTTTGTTTGTTGCTGTTTCTCCAGCTCCTTTAGGTGTAAGGTTAGGTTGTTTATTTGAGATTTTTCTTGCTTCTTTTTTTTTTTTTTTTTTAAGATTTTATTTATTTATTTGACACAGAGAGAGAGAGAGATCACAAGTAGGCAGAGAGGCAGGCAGGGGGTGGGGGAAGCAGGCTCCCTGCTGAGCAGAGAACCCAATGCGGGGCTCGATCCCAGGACCCTGAGATCATGACCTGAGTCGAAGGCAGAGGCCTAACCCTCCGAGCCACCCAGGTGCCCCAGATTTTTCTTGCTTCTTAAGGTAGGCCTGTATCGCTATATACTTCCCTCTTATGATCACTTTTGCTGCATCCCAAAGGTTTAGAACTGTCATGTTTTCATTTTCATTTGTTTCCGTGATTTAAAAAATTTCTTCTTTAATTTCCTGGTTGGCCCATTCACTGGTTAGGAGCATGCTGTTTAACGTCCATCTATCTGTGGTCTTTCCAAATGCTTTCTTTTGGTTGACTTCAAGTTTCATACTGTTGTGATCAGAAAAGATGCATGGTATGATCTTGTTCATTTTGCACTTCTTGAGGCCTTATTCGTGACCCAATATGTGAGCTATTCTGGAGAATGTTCCATGTGCACCAAAAGAATGTGTATTCTGCTGTTTGTGATGAAATGTCCTGAATATATCTGTTAAGTCCGTCTGGTCAGGGTGTCATTCAAAACCACTCTTTCCTTGTTGACCTTCTGCTTAGATGATCTGTCCATTGCTGTAAGTGTAGGGGTGTTAAAGTCCCCTACTATTACTGTATTATTATCAATGAGTTCCTTTATGTTTGTTATTACTTGTTTTATGTATTTGTGAGCTCTCAAGCTGGGGGCATAAATATTTACAACTGTTAGATCTTCTTAATGGATAGTCATTTTTACTATGATATAGCACCCTTCTTCATCTCTTGTTACAGTCTTTGGCTTAAAATGTAATTTGTTTGATATAAATACTATTACTCTGGCTTTCTTTGGATGTCCATTTGCATGATAAATGTTTCTCCACCCCCTCGCTTTCAATCTGAAGGTGTCTTTAGGTCTACAACGAGTCTCCTGTAGACAGCACATAGGTGGGTCTTGGGTTTTTATCCATTCTGACACCCTATGTCTTTTGATTGGAGCGTTTTATGTATTTGGTGTCCTTCTATTGCTCATTTTGTCATTGTTTCCGGACATGTCCTCTGTTTCTTTGACATGTCTTTGTCACTTTTGGTCTTCCCTTCCCACTTGAAGTATCCCCTTTAATACTTCTTGCAGGGCTGTTTTAATGGTCACAATCTCCTTTGGTTTTTGTTTGTCTGGGAAACTCTTTATCCCTCCTTCTATTCTGAATGATAGCCTTGCTAGATAGAAAATTCTTGCTGCACATTTTTCCCATTCAGCATGTTGAATATATCATGTCAGTCCTTCCTGGCCTGTCAAGTTTCTGTGGAGAGATCTTCTGCTAGCTGGATGGGTCTTCCCTTGTAGGTTAGGGATTTCTTTTGTGTTGCTGCTTTTGGGATTTTTTTCCTTCATCACTATCTTTTGCAGATTTCACTACAATATTGTCTTGGTGTTGGCCTGCTTTTGTTGATTTTGTGGGGAGTTCTCTGTGCCTCCCAGATCGGGATGTCTGTTTCCTTCCCCGGATTAGGGAAGTTTTCAGCTATTATTTCCTCAAATAGATCTTATGCCCACTTCTCTCTCTCTTCCTCTTCTGGGACTTCTATGATATGAACGTTATTACATTTGATGGAGTCACTGAGTTCCCTCTGTCTACTGTTGTGATCCAAAATATTTCCTTTTTTTCTTTTGTTCAGCTTTATTATTTTCCATAATTCTATCTTCTATGTCACGTATTCATTCCTCTGCTTCTTCCATCCTTGTGGTCATTACATCCAGTCAGGTTTTTTTTTTTCTCCCAAAATGTTTATTTATTCAGTGTTACAAGATTAATTGCTCATGCACCACACCCAGTGCTCCATGCAATACGTGCCCTCCTCAATACCCACCACCAGGCTCGCTCAACCCCCCACCCCCTCCAAAACCCTCAGTTTGTTGCTCAGAGTCCACAGTCTCTCATGGTTCATCTCCCCCTCTGATTCCCCCCGCCATTCCCCTTTCCTTTCCTTCTCACAATGCCCTCCATGTTTTTCCTTATGTTCCACACGTAAGTGAGACCATAAGATAATTGACTCTCCAGTCAGTTTTGAATCTTAGTTCTTGCATTTTTCATTTTGGTCTGATTGGTGTTTATCCCTTTTATGTCTGCACTAAGGGTCTCCCTGATGTTTTCTAAGATTTTCTCAAGCCCAGCTGGTATCCTTATGATCGTTGCTTTAAATTTTGGATCAGGTATATTACTTATATCTGTTTTGATTAGATCCCTGGCCATGACCTTCTCTTGTTCTTTCTTTTGGGCTGAATTCCTCCATCTTGGCATTTTGTCTAGGTTTCTATCTTCTTCTGCATGTTAGAAAAGCCCGCTATGTTTCCCGCTCCTGCAAATAATGGTTTTACAAAGAAGGGCTCATATAAGGTCCAGGGCCTGGTGCTTCAGGAAGTGTCTCTGGCATGTTCTGTGTGCCCTCTGGTACTGTGTTTTGGCTGCTCTATCCCTCAGGCCAGTGGTCTGCAGAGGTTCTCCTTGCCTGCAGTGGGGAATGTTTGGACCTTGGCCAGAGTGTGGCAAGTTCAAACTAGTTGTGCTCTGGTCTGCTTCTTAAAAGGAACCTGATGCTATTTCCACTAGAACTTCACCTCTACAGAACTCTGTCGTCAGTAGACATCCTGTGTGCAGGGGCTTCTGCTGGTCTTCTGGGGATGTGGCCCACTGAGCTGGTCTTTAATCACACTTGCCCAAGAACGGCAGTAGTATTGGCAGAGCACAGGGAGGCAGGACTTGGTAGAAGCAGGTAAGGCAGCCAGTGTTGGCACTGTGGTGATTACTGAAGTTAGTTTATGCTGAGGGGTGGGACAGAGAAATGGCACCAGCCAGCTCCTTTGTCCCCAGAGACAGGAGTCTGGGAGCCCGTGCTTGCTGCTCTCAGGGCAGCACTCAGAGGAGCGAATGATCTCCCCTCATGCATCCCAGGCTTTTTTTCAGATCGCTGTTTCCACACTGTCTGTCTCTGGGTTGCTTGCCTGCCTGGAGCAGTGCAGTGCACCTTGGGCTCTATCTCAGCCACACTTGCTGATTTTTAAAATCCCAAACCTCAGGGACCTGGTGTGGCAAGGACCTATGCTGGTCCTCTGGGGAAGGGTGTCGCAGTGCTGGGACTGATGTAAGCGTGACCCAGAAGGGCAGTCATGCCAGAGCACAGGCGCATGGGATTTGGAGCAAAGCAAGCTAAACAGCCAGTGTCTGGGTTTGCTGCCCTCAGCAGGCGTCTGTGCACCTATGCTGAAGGGCTGGGGAGGGAAATGGTCCCTGCCAGTTCTTTTGTCCCCAGAGAGGCCATGCCACCTTTTGTGGATGTGCTCCAAAAAAAGTACAAATAGTCCCTCCCCGTGAACCTTAGATGATCCTCAGATCGCACAGTCTGTCCCAGGGTTGCTTGCCCGCCAATGGCTTTGGAGAAGTGTTCTCTTCACGCATATTCCTGTGCACTCCACTCTCTCTTGCCTTTCTCTGCGGCCAGGGCACCCTTCCCCTCCGCAGCTCCCATGCTTCCTTTCTTCCACAAACCACATCTCTGTATTTTCTACCTTCCTCAGTATGACCTCTTCCCTCCCTCTAGTGGTGTAGTCTTTTCTATCCATCCTCAGGTTGATTTCTTGGGTGTTCAGAATGATTTGAGAGTTATCTAGCTGTGTTCAAAGGATGAGGCAATTCTAGGGTCCTCTTACTATGCTGCCGTCTTAGCTCTCCCATCTATGTCTTAGAGTTTACAGGGAACATCTCTTTTTATCTTTATGGTTAGGTTCATTGCTAAGTATCTTATGGTTTTTTCCTGCAAGTGTAAATGGGATCGATACCTTGATTTCTCTCTGTGCTGCTTCATTATTGATGTATAGAAGTGCAACAGAGTTCTGTATGTTGATTTTGTATCCTGCAACTTTACTGAATTTGTGAATCAGTTCTAGCAATTTTTTGATGGAGTCTTTTAGGCTTTCTATATTACATCATGTCATCTGCAAATAGTGAAAGTTGTACTTCCTCCATCCTGATTTGGCCACTTTTTATTTCTTTCTGTTGTCTGATTGCTGTGGCCAGCACTTCCAATACTATGCCGAATAACAGTGGTGAGAGTGGACATCCCTGTCTTGTTCCTGATTGTAGAGGAAGAGCTCTCCGTTTTTGCCCATTGAGGATGACAGTGGCTGTGGGTTTTTTGTATTTGGCCTTTATTAGGTTATGTTCCCTCTACCTTAGTTTGTTGAGGGTTTTTGCAATGCACGGATGTCTTACTTTGTCAAATCTTTTTGTGCATCTGTTGAGAGGATCATATGGTTCTTCTCCCTTCTTTAATTAATGTGGTGTATCACACTGATTGATTTGCAAATAGTGAAGCATGGTCACAGCCCAGGAATAAGTCCCACTTGATCATGGTGAAAGATTCTTTTAATGTATTATTGGATTAAGTTAGCTAGTATTTTCTTGAGAATTTTTGCACCTGTGTTCATCAGGGATATTGGCCTGTAGTTCTCTTTTATGCTGGAATCTTTGTCTGGTTTTGGTATCAGGGTAGTGCTGGCTTCATTCAACGAATGAGGAAGTTTCCTTCCTTTTCTATTTTCTAGAATTGTTTCAGAAGAATGGGTATTAAGTCTTCTTTAAATGTTTGGTAGAATTGCCCCGTGAAGCCGTGTGGCCCTGGACTCGACTCTTGTTTGTTTGTTGGCAGATTTTTTTTTTTTTTGCTACTGATTCACTTTCTTTGCTGGTAATCAGTCTGTCAAATTTTCTGTTTCTTCCTGTTTCAGATTTGGTAGGTTATATGGGATTTTTAAAAAATTATTTTATTTATTTATGTATTTATTTATTTGTCAGAGAGGGAGAGTGAGAGTGAGAGAGTGAGTAAGCATAAGCATGGGGAGCAGCAGGCAGAAGGAGAAGCAGGCTCCCCGCTGAGCAGGGAGCCCAATGCAGGACTCGATCCCAGGACCCTGGGATCATGACCTGAGCTTGAAGGCAGATGCTTAACCGACTGAGCCACCCAGGGGGCCCAGAAGATTATATATATATATATATAT
>CM053612.1:63482470-63494266 GCA_028646535.1 Procyon lotor | reverse complement strand
ATATTTTTAAGAATTTATCCATTTTTTCTAGGTTGTTGGCATATTGTTTTTTATAATATTCTCTTATAAATCTCCATATTTCTGGGGTGTTGGTTGTCATTTCTCCTCTCTCATTTGTGATTTTATTTATTTGGGTCCTTTCTCATTTCTTTTTTATAAAAGTCTAGATAGGGGTTTGCTGACTTTAGAAATTTTCTCAAAGAACCATCTCCTGATTTCATTGATCTGCTCTCTTGGTTTGTTGCTGTTGTTGTTGTTTCTGTGTCATTTTTATCTGCTCTATTATTTCCTTCCTTCTGCTGAGTTTAGGTTTTGTTTGTTATTATTTTTCTAGCTCCTTTAAGTGTAAGGTTAGGTTGTTTATTTGAGATTTTTCTTGCCTCTTAATGTAGGCCTGTATTGCTATATAATTCCCTCTTAAGACCACATTTGCTGCATCCCAAAGGTTTTGCACCATTTTGTTTTCATTTTCATTTGTTTCCATGTATTTTTTAATTTCTTCTTTGATTTCCCGGTTGACCTATTCACTCTCTAGTAGCATGTTGTTTTACCTTCATGTATTCGTGATCTCTCCAGTGTTTTTTTTTCCTTGTGGTTGACTTGTAGTTTCATAGTGTTGTGGTCAGAAAAGGCGCATGGTATGATCCCAATCTTTTTGTATTTGTTGAGGCATGATTTGTGACCTAGTATGTGATCTATTCCAGAGAATGCTCCGTGTGCACATGAAAAGAATGTGTATTCTGCTGTTTCAAGAGGGAATGTTCTGAATACATCTGTAAAGTCCCTCTTGTCCGGTGTGTCATTCGAAGCCATTGTTTTCTTGTTGATTCTCTGCTTAGATGATCTGTCCATTGCTGTAAGTGGAGTGTTAAAGTCCCTTACTATTATTGTATTATTGTCAATGAGATCCTTTATGTTTGTGATTAATTGTTTCATCGGGGCTCCCGTGTTGGGTACATAAATGTTTACAATTGTTAGATCTTCTTGCTGTATTGAACTCTTTATTATGAATCGTGTCATTCTTCTCTTGTTACAGTCTGGTTTAAAGTCTAGTTTGCCTGATACAATAATCAGTACGCTGGCTTTCATTTGACATTCGTTTGTGTGAAAAATGTTTCTCCATCCTCTCACTTTCAATCTGCAGGAGTCTTTAGGTCTGAAATGAGTCTCTTGTAGGAAGTATATAGATGAGCCTTGTTTGTTTTTTGGGTTTTTTTTTTTTTTTCATCCACTCTGACACCCTGTCTCTTTTAATTGGAGCATTTAGTCCATTTACATTCAGAATAATTATTCATAGGTATGTTCTTATTGCCAATTTATTACTTGTTTTAGTCATTTCTGGAGATTTTCTCTGATCCTTTCTTCTTTTTCTTTTTTTTTTCTTTTTTCTTTTTTTTTAATTAATTTTTATTAACATATAATGTATTATTTGCCCCAGGGTACATGTCTGTGAATCTTCGGGCTTACACATTTCACAGCACTTAATAGCACATACCCTCCCCATTGTCCACAACCCAGCCACCCTATCTCTACCCCACCACCCCCCGGCCACCCTTAGTTCATTTCTTGAGTCTAGGAGTCTCTTATGGTTTGTCTCCCTCCCCCCCATCCCTTCGTGTTTCATTTCTCTCCCCCACCCCCCCAAACTCCTGCCTTGCCTATCAAGTTCTTCATATCTCTGATCCTTTCTTGTCATTATCACTGTTCATCTCTCCTTTGCAAAGAGTCCCTTTAATATTTCTTCCAGGGCTGTTTTAGTGGTCATGGTCTCCTTTAGTTTTTGTTTGTCTGGGCAACTCTGTATCTTTCTTTTTCTTCTGATAGCCTTGCTGTAGAGTATTCTAGGCTGCAGATTTTTCCATTCAGCTCTTTGAATATAGTATGCCACTCCCTTCTGGCTTACCACATTTCTGTTGAGAAATCTGCACCTAGCCTGATGTATCTTCCTTTGTAAGTTAAAGACTTCTTTTGTCTTCCAGCTTTTAACATTTTTTAACTTATCACTCTGTTTTTCAAACGTAATTACCATATGTCTTGGTGTTGGCCTGCTTTTGTTGATTTTGATGGGAGTTCTCTGTGCCTCCTGTTTCTGGATGGTTGCTTTTGTCCCCAGATTAGGGAAGTTTTAGCTATTATTTTTTTCAAATAAACTTCCCGTCCCCTTTTCTCTCACTTCCTCTTCTGGGATTCCTATGATATGAATGTTATTATGTTCGATGCAGTCACTGAGTTCCCAAAGCCTTTTCTCATGATCCATAGTTCATCTTTCTCTCTTTTGTTCAGCTTCATTATTTTCCATTATTCTATCTTTATACCACTCTTTCATTCCTCTGCCTCTTCCATCCTTGTGGTCATTCCATCCAGCCGGTTTTGAATCTCAGTTATTGTCTTTTCCATTTCTGCCAGGTTGGCTTTTAACTCTTTCATCTCTGGGGTAAGGGTCTCCCTGAAGTCTTCCACGCTTTCTCAAGCCCAGTGAGTATTCTTATGCTTGTCGCTTTAAATTCTCCATCACTCACGTTACTTATATCTGTTTTGCTTAGATCTCTGGCCATGACCTTATCTTGTTTTTCCATTTGGGAAAAATTTCTCCATGTGACATTTTGTCTAGGTCTCTGCCTTAATCTGTATGTGAGAATAGATAGCCGGTTATGATTCCTGCTGCTGAGAGCAATGGCTTTATGAAAAAGAGGGCATGTAGTGTCCAGGGCCTGGCACTTCAGGGAGTGTCTCTGGTGTGTGTTGTGTGCTCTCTGCTGGAGTGTTTTGGCTGCTCTATCCTTCAGGGTAGTGGTCTGCAGAGGCTCTCTCTGTCTGCAGAGGCTCTCTCTGTCTGCAGTGGTCAGTGTGTGGTCCTTTGCCAGA
This sequence comes from Procyon lotor, assembly GCA_028646535.1. NCBI lineage: Eukaryota > Metazoa > Chordata > Mammalia > Carnivora > Procyonidae > Procyon > Procyon lotor. Next base: position 63,491,401 of record CM053612.1, on the reverse strand, counting down.
ATATGTTGAGTTTTAAGTAGGTGTGCTCTAGTCTGCTTGTTAGATGAGACCTGATACTACCTCCACTGCAGTTGAAGCCCTGCAGAACTCTCTGGTTGGGAGATGTGGTGTGGGCATGGGTTTCTCCTGGTCTTCTGGGAAGGGGCCCTCTGCGTTGGGACTGGAGCAAGCTTGACTGAGAAGGATAGTCCCTCCAATGTGCAGGGGTGTGGGGCTTGGTGTAAGCAGGTTAGGCAGCCAGTGTGAGTGTTGTGTTGCTTCCTGCAGGTGGCTCTGTGTTTATGCTGTGGGTCAGGGGAGGGAGAAAGCACCAGCCAGCCTGCTTTGTCCCCCGAGCAGCATCTCCACGAATACTGGGTCTCAGGGACACACTAGGAGAAGAACAAATAAACCCTCCCACTGTGTGTCCCAAGTGTTTTTCAGATCACTGTGTCCACACTGTCTGCCTTCAAGTCCTTTGCCTGCTTTCTCTCAAGGAGCAGGGCAGTGCCCTCCAAGTCTATTCCAGCCAAGCCCCCTGACCTCTAAAACTCCCGCCTTTAAGCCCCCTTGGTTGCAAGAACTCATGAAATTCAGCCACTCTCGTTTTCCAGGCCAACCGCTTTGGGGATGCATTCTCTGTGTGCATTCCCCTGAGTGCTCCTCTCTCTTACCCTTCTCTGTGACCACAGCTCCCTCCCCTCTGCAGCACCCAAGACTCTTCTCTCCCCTAATCCATGGCTCCCCACTTCCTTACCTTTTTTGATGTGGCCTCTTTTCTCCCTTCAGTTGTGGAGTTTGTTCTGTCAGTCTTCAGGTCTCTTTCTGGGGTATTTCGGATGATTTGATAATTATCTAGTTCTGGTTGTGTGCGAGGTGAGCAAAGCATTCCCCTACTTGGCTGCCATCTTTGTCTTCTCCTACCCATGGCTTTTTTTTATTTTTGAGCCACTCTCTGTGTCCCTGTACCTGATTCACTGTCCCCATCTCTTCATTTGTGGCCTTGGTTGCCTATTTGTGTGTTTCTATCTCTGGGTATCCCCAGGTTTATTTTTATTCTGTGTCTTTGCCTCCCTGCGTCTCTGGATAGATTTCCTTGTCACTGTGTCTCTGCCCATTTGTTTATGTTCTGTGTGTCTGTTTCTATGTGTCTAGGATTCTTTGTTCCTATCTTGATCCTCCCAGACATGTTCCTGTGTATCTGTTCTCGTTTCTAGCTTGTATCCACATGACTGTGTTTGTGGGTTCACATCCCCATGTCTACTTATTCTAAGATGTGTGTGTGTGTGTGTGTGTGCGCGCGCACGCGCGCACCCATGCACGTGTGTCTTTCTCTCTCTCCCCTTTTCTAAATTCCTGTGTCCCTATGTCACAGTGTCTCCATTATACTTGGGCCTCCAGCTTGCCTGTCTTTATGCCTCTCTGTTACCTAGCCTAACCCTCATGTCTTGGCTGGTGTTTGTCACAGTTTGGGTGTCTGCATCCCCACGCTTTTGCCACTGGATCTCTGAGTATATAAGTTTGTGCTCCAGTTTCACTCTTAGTGTGCTCCTCTGCATGTGCCCATGTCCTTGGGTCTTTGTTACCAAATCTTGCTAACTTCTTCGTCCTTGGTGTCTTGGACTATGGTGTTGACCTATGTCTCCCTGCTTACTTCTGTGTCCCTGTGTGTCTCGTCTCTTCTGCTTCTGTGTCTGGGTCTTTGTGAATATCTCTATCTCTCTCTCTTGTTCACTTTCTCTCTTCTTAAGATTTTGTTTTTTTCAGTAGTTCAAGCAAAATTTTACTTTTTTTCTTTCTGAATTTTTATTTAAACTCTAGTCAGTTAACATGCAGTGCAATATTGGTTTCAGGAATAGAATTCAGTGATTCATCACTTACATACAACACCCAGTATTTTTTTTAAGGTAATCTCTACATCCCAACGTGGGGCTCGAACTGACAACCCCGAGGTCAAGTGTCACATGTTCTACTGACTGAACCAGTCAGGAGCCCCAGAAAAAATACTTAAGTGGCCAAGGGAATTACAGATATTTGATGAAGTCCGGAGCGGTGGGGGGAGGGTGGGAAGGACAGCTGAGCCGAGATCTAAGTTGTGATCTAGAATTTGAGTGGCAATGCAAAAGATGAGTACGGTAGACAGGGACCAGGGCAGGGCAAGTCAGAGCGATTACCAAACAGAAGAAACAGCTTGAGAGAGTTCCCTGAGTGGAAATGGGGTTGAGGCAGGGCCCATTAGAGAATGGAGAGGAGGCCAGGGAGGCTACAGTTCAGAGAGTGAGTGGGAGAAAGTGAGGTCAGAGGAGCATGGGATAGAGGGCAGATCACGCAGGGCCTTGTAGACTATAAAGAGAACCTTGGACTTCATTCTAGGTATGATGGGAAACCCTTGAGGGAGGTTAAGTTAGAATGGAACATGAAGTATTCTTTGTTTTTAAATGATCCTTTTGGGGCGCCTGGGTGGCTCAGTGGGTTAAAGCCTCTGCCCTCGGCTCAGGTCATGATCTCAGGGTCCTGGGATCGAGCCCCACATCGGGCTCTCTGCTCAGCGGGGATCCTGCTTCCCCCTCTCTCTGCCTGCCTCTCTGCCTACTTGTGATCTCTCTCTCTCTCTCTCTCTCTCTCTCTCTGTCAAATAAATAAATAAAATCTTAAAAAAAAAATAAATGATCCTTTTGCTGCTGGGGAAGAATGGCCAAAAAAAAAAAAAAAAAAATCTTTCGAGAGAAGGACCTGGGAGACCAGTGAGGAGACTCGAAGAGTTTTCTAGGGTAGACACGATCATAATCTGCCCTAAGATAGTGACAGTTGGGGTGGTGAGAAGTGGGTGCATTTGGCAAATACGTCAGAGGTAACATTGCCAAGAATTGAAGATGGATGGGATATTGGCAGGTGGTGAAGGAGAGAGGCATGTCAAGGATCTCATGCTCAAATTTGTATCCCCGTGACCTACTGCCACCACTGACTGGTTTTAATCCTGCCCTATAAGGTCTCCTAGGAAATGTCGCTCTTCTTAGGAAGAAAGAACAATGGAGCGGTGGAGCACATTCAGTCTGTGACCAAATTACGTAGATCCAAATTTCTTACTAGGTACTTACTAGTTGTAAGTTCCAAATTTCTTACTACTTACTAGTGGCATGGAATCAGTTACTTCAGTTCTCTGCACTTCAGTTTCCCCATGAGTAAAATTCAGGTATCAACAGATTGTGTGTGTGTGTGTGTGTGTGTGTGTGTGTGTGTGTGTGTATTAAATGAGGGACTAAAAGTACGATATATAGACAAGTACCTGTGCATAGGGAGGACTAAAAAATGTTAACTGTTATTACTTCACAGTCTTTAGGAAATTTAAAGATAATTGCTCTCTTTTCCGATTTGTGTACCCCTCTCCCGAAGCAGGGCTGCACACAGAGCACAAAAGAACTAATCAGACCTGCCTTACCCAGTGATGCCTCCATTTAGAACCCTGTATCCCTACCCTGTTTGGGAAGCATGAGCAATTCTCTTGTCCAACAAAGCAAATGTCAAAACCACAACTTGATCGGTTTGCTTCTGTTTCGCTTTCCCAGTCTTAACATCCCTCCTCTCTCAGGACCACTAATTCTGTGCTTAGGTACTGAGGCCCAGAGAGGTTAAGTAGCCAATTCAAAGTCCCAAAGCAAGCAAGCAGGCAACTGTCATCACTAGAATCCGCAGAAGCTTTGTACACTCCCAGTTCCTGGGGCTCTCCATTCATACCTCACCCTCATGGCTTCACCCCTTGCCTGTGGCACTCAACATCTTCATCAGGAGTGAGGAAGGTATTGAAAGTTGGTGGGTTCAAGGACTCCATGATCATGAACTCCATCATTGACTCAGACAGCAGCTCTAGCTCCTCAGGGAGATGGAGCAGGCTGACCGCCTCAGTGAGGATGCTAGAAGGCAGCAAGACTGGCAGGTTTGGGGGCCTGCCTTCTGGCATAGGCCTGGAGCTCCTGGGGAGGCTCATTGTTGGGACTTCTGACACAGATAGTCCCAGAATTTGCCTGGTGCTTTGGGGCCCCAGCGGCAGGTCATGCTGATGCCAGAGCTTTCTCGGGGCAGCAGAAATGGCAAAGTAGAGTCAAAGGGAATAGGGAGGGGTTCTCCAACAGAGGTGGTCATGGTCCTGCTGGGACTTGTGGGACTTGAGGTTGTGCTTGTGAATGTGTTTGGATCCTGAGGAGGTAGGGGCATTGGTCTGGCAGGAATGGGGGTTAATGGGGTTTGGGGTTTATTGGGGATTGGGGTCCTAGGTTTGGAAAATGATAAGCTTGGGTGATTTGGGGGAGGTGAGGTACTAGAATTAAGAGGTGATGGGATTTTAGAGGTGCTAGGTAAGAGGATGCTGGGTTTAGGGTGTGACAGATTGTTTGGGGTCTGGTGAGCAGGAACCTTTGGTCTCGTTTGTGGTAGGTATTTGACGATCTGAAGTGTGGAGACTCCAGGACTGGGCTGTGGCAAGCTTTTGGGTGGCTGTGATGTGAGTACCCCAGGTTGGGAGTGTGACAGAGCACCCAGTTTGGGTTGTGATGGAGCACCAGGTTTGGAGGACAGTGAAATAACATGTTTCATAATGCCAGCTTTGGGCTGGGATGGGGTGCCAGGATTCAGAAGTAGGACTTGTGTCTTGGAATTCATGAGTAATAGGGTGCCAGGATTCTGGTGTGATGGCGTGCTGGGCTTCAGAAGCAATAGGGCACCAGAGTTTGAGGGCCCAAAGGCAGCAGTTTTCATTCTGGGAGTTGTCCGAACCAAAGTGCCAGAATCTTGTTGTGCTGGATTTGGGGGGTTTGGGTGTGCTAAGGTGGATAGGGTGCTTAGTGTCCTGACCCAGTGGCTCCAACTCCTTGGAACTGGGCATAATTTCTGTAGAAGCAGGAGTCATTGAGGATAAGTAGGACCTTGGTTTCACAAGCCTTGGTTTGGGAGAGATCTTCAGTAACAAGGCTGACTGGGCTGTGCCTATTCCTCGGCCATGCCTGCTGGTGGATGAGGGCATAACGGTGCCTGGTACAGCTGCAGTGGAAATCTGTGATCTGACCTTCCCACTTGCCTCCTTGGGCTGCACCATGACCAGTGAAGTCAGAGGCGTGAGAAAGTTGTATTCAAGGGACAGGCTGAGGACTTTAGTGGCCAGCAGGTGGCGAGTGGTGGTGTCACGGGCTTGGAAGCATCCCTCAGCAACTCTCCACTGGTGATGTAGGCCCAGAGGCAGAAGGCAAAGTGGGCTGCATTGTAGGCTGGCTCCCCTGGGACACCAAAGTTCCTCTGGCACTGTTGGTGGCCACCTCACCGTGGCAGGCCACAAGAAGCTGACCCTTGGGGCCACAAGCTGCCAGGTGGATGCCAAGTTCCTGCTTGCCTGCCTGCCTGCCTGCCTGCCTGCCTGCACTTGTCCTGCCACCACCAGTCCTGAGCCGCCAAAATAACTGGGGGAAAAGAACCAAGGGGAGGCCCCAACCAAGCCACCCAGGTTAGTCCAGACGCACATCTGGCAACAGAGGCATGGAGATCTCCTCATAGAGGCCCTCCAGCTGCAGGGCTACATCAGTGCCTTCGTACATGCACCAGGCTGCTCCCCGGTTCTCCAGGGGCAGGTAGCACAGCAATGAGAAGTCAGCCTCATCCCCAAAAGCCAAATCAAAAAGGGACACCTTGTTGCCTAGCGCCTGACAGGTGTTGGAGAGGATCACCCTGGGGGTCATCACACTGGCTGTGGGCTCCCCATCTGTCAGGAAGATGATGAGACGGATCCTCCCCACATTGCGGCCCCGACCAGTCTCCTGATTGCTGTGGTTTAGCACTGCTATGGTTTAGCAGAGCCGCACTGATATTGGTCCCTAATTAGGAAGCAGACTGTGAGGCCATCTTTTCTAGTTATTTCTATCCCCGTTGCAGACACCTTAGGTACCTCCCCAGCCTCTCAGGCTCAGTCATTTCTCATCTTTGCTCGGACTGTTTCTGCTGCCTATCCTTCCCAACTCCCCCACCCCCACAGGGGCTCCCTGAGATCTCACAGTGGGGCCCACACGTCCTTGGCTTTTATCACTCCCTGTCTCAGACTATGATTTGCCTGTTTCCTGGGTGGGTGGGGGGAGATATCTAATTCTCCAGTCAGACAGGCATCTCCCCAACGATAGCAACCCCACCTTCATGCTATAGGGGAAGAAAGGGCTGAGTTGACAGGAGGTGGTGGGTGGGGGAGACTTCAGTACTTTTCTGAGAGACAATTGATCAAAAGCCAGAATCAGGGCAGCAGCTTGACCAAGTGCTTGGAAATAAATATGCAGATTGTTGATTTTAAAAAGTTTTGGCAAATTCTTCCGGGTATGTGCTTTAAAGAAACTCGGGACCGAAGAAGAATGTGCCCTAAAATACACAGTGCTATGTTCTTTCTACTAGGAAAAGGGACACAGAAAGATGAAGGGACATATAGGGTATGTGCTATGTTAAGTACTGTGAAATGTGTAAGCCTGACGATTCACAGACATGTACCCTGGGGCAAATAATACATTATATGTTAATAAAAAATTTAAAAAAATATATAATAGTGATGTTTCAGGTACTGCGAGAGGTGAGGTGGATGGGGGACTGAAGGGAGCATTTCAAGAATTCCCCACATCTGGGCCACCTGGCTGGCTCAGGCAGTAGAGCACGTGACTCTTAATCTTAGGGTCATGAGTTCGAGGCCCATGTTGGGCGTGGGGCCTACCTAAAATAGAAAAATAAATAAATAAATCATAAAAAAATAAAAGGAATTCCCCACATTACCACAGCCCATCCATTTGAGTGGGTAGGTCTAACACTTAACAACCACCAGCTTCCATGTGACCCAGGTAGTCCTTGGTGCTGTGGATATTCTGGATGGTAGCTAGACACTAACTGAGTCAGAAAAGGTGATGATGTTGAAGTGGTCGTTGACCCGCACATCACCCAAGATCACATTCATGGCCTTTTCAGTCTGTGGGATATGGGTGAAGTGAAGGAGGTGGACCAAGGCTGGAGGTCTTGCTCAAGGCTGAAAGGTTATTTCTATACAAGGTCCTAAGGCCTAAGTGTGGTATGGTTTTAAGACTCTCTGACTCTGGCACTCTGTAAGTCTAGAATTCTCAGGTCAAAATGCTATAGGCCTTATGGATCCAAGTCTAGAACTGCACTGTGCAATAAAAACTGCTAACCACATGCAGCTACTTAAATGTAAATTAGAAAAATTAAAGGAAAAATGTTAAATTCTGTTTCTTTCCTTGCGGTAGCCACATTTCAAGCATCCAATAACCACACAAGGGTTATTGCAGAGCAGTGGCTACTACTGTATGGGAAGAACCTCAGAACTTTAGAACATTTCTATCATCAAGATAGTTCTATTAGACAGTGGTGGTCTAGAAGGTTCAAGCTCTATGCTTTCAGGGTGCTAGGATCCTGTGTGTTCTATGGTTCCTGGACCCCATGACCCAGGATTCAGTGATTCCAGGACCCTAAAGCTTAAGAGCTTTATGATTCTGGGTCTTCATAACTTCCTTTCAGTGACTTCAGAAGCTTTGGTTCTGCCCTATGTAATCTGTTCTTTTACCTCACCTTTTATTTCTTCCAGGCAGATCCCCTCATCAGCCCCCAGATAACACAGATTCCACCCCCGCCCCCCACGCACACACAACTTTGCTCTTGTTGTGCCCTTTAGATAACAGACCTTTCCACTTTCCCTTTACTTATTCATATCTTCACTGCTTCTTCCCTGGGCAGCCCTTCCTCGATTGCTTACTCTGACCCATGCCCCTTGTACCCAGAGAGTCCCTGTCCCAGATGGTTTGCTGACTGTCACATGTAGAATATTTTCATTTTCCACACAGATATTGAGCCCTCTGAGAACAGGGCTTTGAATGCTTCTTCCTATTGGCTCCCTTATCCATGACAATACCTCGCATAGGGCTAGGCACATAGGAGGTTCAGGAAATAGGGAATGTAGGTCCTAGTATTAGGTACCTCTTATAGGGCACTTGTTATGTTCCAGGCACTGTGCCAAATACTTAGGTGCATCAGCTCATTTAGTCGTCATAGCAACACAATGGAAAAGGTACTGATATTATACCCATTTTATCAGTGACAACACCGAGGCTCAGAGAGGTGGAATGACTTGCTCAAGGTCACACAACTGGTCACTGATGAACCACGGACTGAAATCCATATTTTGGAGGTGTTAAACGTTATGCTTTCAAAGGTTTATATTGTTATAGATTTCAGAGACCACAAGGAATACCACTTGTGGCCCATGTTTCTCTACACCTTAAACTGATAGAAGATGCTTTGAATGCTTTCAAGGGGATCAGAGTCTTTCCTGCCACAGGATGAGCTCAGGGTAGAGGTCACGCATTCTGGAACAGGGAGCTGAGGTCTTGCTCAAGACTGAAAGGTTATTTCTATACAAGGTACTAAGGCCTAAATGTCTCATGGTTTTAAGGATTTAGCCATTCATTCTTGTTTTCATTCGGAGGACCGCAACATAGAGCCCGATGGCCCTTCCTGAGAATCTCCCGTTAACTAGAGACAAATTATGTTTTTAGAAGTATGTTGTTTAATCTATTGGGATTTTCCAGCTATCTATCTGTTATTGATTTCTAGTTTAATTCCACAGGGTCTGAGAGGATATATTTATTGTATGATTTATATTCTTTTATTTTCTTAAGGTGTGTTTTATGGCCCACAATGTAGTCTATCTTGGCAAACGTTCCGTGTGAGCTTGAGAGCTTTTCTCCATTGAGAATGATATTTGCTGTGGGTTTTTCATAGATGGCCTTGATGATGTTGAGGAATGTGCCCTCTATGCCTACGCTGTGAAGAGTTTTGATCAGGAAGGGATGCTGTACTTTGTCAAATGCTTTTTCAGCATCTATTGAGAGTATCATATGGTTCTTGTTCTTTCTTGTATTAATGTATTGA
>CM053612.1:63453485-63481970 GCA_028646535.1 Procyon lotor | reverse complement strand
TTTTTTTTTTACTTTTTAATTTTTATTGTGTTATATTAGTCACCATACAATACATCATTAGTTTTTGATGTAGTGTTCAAAGTGAGGCCGGCAGCCAGGACAGCTCTCTGGACTACAGAGCCTGAGATGATATCCTCAAGGGCAGCCTGCACTTCACACTGTTTTCCCATTGCCCTTGCATTCTCAGTGGTCATTTGAGGAAAGCAGTTGTGGCTTCCACTACCCTTAGTGGAATAAATATCGAAGTTTATAGATCAGCCTATTCTGTCATTTCCTCATACACTCTTACTTACTGATTCATTCATGCATTTATTCACATTACATCAACCACTCCATCCTTTACTCACACATTCATACATTCCATTTTCATTCACATTCTCTCTGTGTCAATCAGAATGCTATAAAAAAAAAAAGATAGCACCCTCAATGGGTAACTGAAGATATATTAGTTAAGACATAATTTTCAGAGGTGGGCATGGTTAAGGAAACTTGCAAGGTATGGCCACATACCCAAGGACTGATCAGCTAAAAGCCATTTCCATTCCAAAACATTGAAGGATCAAGGGGAATAGCTTATAAGAAAGAGGTGAATGTTATAAATGGGGACGAGGTGTTGCCCACAGGAGTTTATGACCATTGTTAGGAAACTCAGAGAAGGTCACGAGACAACCCAATAGGTAGGAATATGTGGGAATAAATACCTTAAATTCTCTGATCATGTCCATTACATTCCAATGTGTCTTTGTTTGCAGAACAAGGTAACTGGAAGGATGCAATCAAGAAAAGTCATTATCCTGGGGCACAGAATGGGATAGACATAGTTCAAAAGGAGCAAATGGGAAATACTGAAGAGAGCCCAGTACCATTATCTCCTGTGCTACCTTTGCTCTTACTTGGGGAGGCCCAGTAATCTGTCCTACATCAAGATCTTCGAAATGGGCTCACATTACTTGGTGAACTGAGGGCAGGACCACATCCAGTGCCACAATGTCTGCTATCTTATGAACATCCAAGTTATACGGACTTCATCGACTTATGCCAGCATGATAAGGGTGAAGTCAACTTCAGAGGCCACATCAGAGGTGACTCTGGCCTCTCTGCTCACGACAAGCAGGTAGGAAGCACCCCATGTACCCCAAGGCATTTGCCAAGCTGGCCCAGGTGGGCTATGGGTGAGTGGTACAGCCACTGCTTGCATCCTGAGGATGGGAAAACTCAGTGACAGGGTAAAAGCAGGTTCTGGTCACACCTGCTTTTCCACCCAATCAGCCACTCTGTCTTGACCCATCCTTGAAAAGCTCCCATGTGCTAACAGCATCTGCACTTCTGTTAGCTTGGTGTTGGCACTTCAGCCCTGCCCAGATCTGTCTGCTCTTCTAGCCCCATTACAGTGACCACCCCTCACTCCTGCCTGACTGCTTCCCCTCCTCTCTCTCACAACTCTGTGCCTTTGCTTGTGCAGTTTCCCCCACCTAAGCTGCTCTCCTCTGTCAGCTGGTGACCACTGCATGCCCTGACAGCTGCCCTGATATGCCCCATCCTTGAGTCTATTTTCTCCCTTACTCAGGGCTAATGTCACAGCCCCCACCCCACTTCAGGCCATCCCACTGTCAGCACTTGTCCCTCACCAGTTACTGCTTTTTTCCTGCCCTCTCTCCCCCACCTCCTTCCAGGGCCCAGCTTCTGCTCCATGGTTTGGTCCAGGAAGCCCTCCCCTGTCCTCTTCTGCCTTCCCAGACAGGTCACCGTGCCTTGGGCTCCATCTCTCCAAGTTCTGGCCCATCTCTGACTATGGCATGAGTCTCTTCTCTCCAGCCAAGCATAGTAACCTGCACATTACGGGTATAAAATAAAATACAAACACACATTTTCCTTAGTGTTGGCCCTGTGCCTGGGCTTGTTAACACAGGTATTTTCCTTGCTGGGAAGATGGCTTGAGTAGAACACATGGGAAATGGGGTGCAGGAGGGAGGACGCACTCTCTTTTACTGGGCAACTGTGCACAGTCACAGCACCATCTGCTTCCACATGTGTGGCCTCATTCAGTCTTCGCAACAGCTCTGTGGGGTGGGCATTACCATTAATGGTTTATGAAACCTGAGGAAGCTGAGACCCATGGAGGAGAAAAGAGCAGCCCCAGGTCATGTAACCAGTAAAAAAGAGCCAGGATTGAAAACCAGGCTTTCATGCTTGCCCCTCAGCATCCCCCACGGCAGAAGTGGTAGTGTCCTGGCCAGGCACTGCACTGGAAGGCCTGGTCCTCATGGCTCCCCTTCTGTTACCTTCAGACTGGCAGGCTCCCCTTGAGGTGGACTCAGACCTTTGACTCCCACCCGTCTTACTCCTCAGAGCAGAGTAGAGGGTACTGGTGGCATCACCCTTGTCCCATGTCATCACCTGCAGTCAGGGGTCTCTTGGTTGGGTCCAGCTATGGCTCTACCCACAGAGCTCAATACCCAGTTTGGACCCATGGCCATCTCCACAGTGCATACTACCCTTGCACACAAACATGTGCATGCACGAGTAAATGCCTGGCACCAACCTTCATGTTTATGGGCACAGTGCACCATGCAGCTTACAAAACACTTTCACATCGACTGTCACCGATAATTAATCATAGAAGATGTCTCCTACTGTGTATCAGGGAGCACTCTAGGTGCTTCTCATCCACTATCTAATGTGACACTCACAGGACCAGGCTGTGTGAGCTAATGTTCACATCTTACAGGCAGGAAATATAAACCCAGAGAGAAGCAAGGATGTGTCTTCGGTCACATAGGGACCATGTAAGGAAGCTAGAACTGTTTAACCCCTGTTGCCTACCTCCCAATCAAAGGTTTCTTCAACCAGAGCACACTGACTGCTGATTCATAATACATAATCAGAATATGTACACAATGCCTATATTTAGACATATATATGTGTGATTGTGTCTATGCATTTGTGCTGATGTTCATCACACACCATCTGTGACTAATAACATGCCTTTGCAAAAGAAAAGCGAATCACTTGCTCATTTGGACTCTCACAGCTCTTCATGGTTCCTCTCAGTGCTGTCATTTTTTCCCTCACTGGACTGGTTGTGTGTTGAAAATGGGACACTCTGACACCCATGAATACTGTAGTCTCTAATGCATGTTTGTTTAATAAACAAGTAAATGTATGAGTGAGTTGAGTGGGTGTCTGACAGATTGGCATGCTATATGGAACCTCTGACAAAACCCAACAGGAAAATCAAAGCACAAGCCTCTAGAGTTTTGAAGCAAAAGTCATGCACTTTGTCAAATAACTACTCTCCTTTTAAGAAACAACTCCTAGCACCTGATGACTAATTTAGCAAAGTTAGATTATTGGCCCTGGTAGAGTATGAACACCTAACCATGGGATCCCAAGTGACCATGCAAACTGAGCTGCCCATCCTGGGATTGGTGCCATCTGATCCACCAAGCCAAAAAGTTAGGCAGGCAATAACAATATTTCATCAGCAAAGGACAGTGGTATAAGTAAAACCAGTCTGGAGAAGGTCCTGAAAAAACAAATGAGTTACAGGAGGCTCACACTCCCATAATACCTACTCCTGACACACTGCCTGCTGTCAGTTCAGACCTAGATCCTTGTGGGTAGTTCCCAATAACCAGCTTACTGAAGAAGTAAAAACCCAGGAGAATGGTTTACAGGTGCTGCTGCTGGTTAAGGAGGAACTAGGTGGAAGTTGACAGCTGTAGTGTTAATAGCTCCGCTCAGGTATGACCCTGATGGGAAGTAAGGAAGAGAAATCCTCTTAGAAGGCAAAATTATGTATTGTATAGTGACTAACATAACACGGAAAAAACTCTGCTTAAGAATAATCTTGGGGGGAAAAGACACTTAAAGTTATGGATTATACTTGAAATCCTCATATTTGATAGACCCAATTTTGCGTTTACCATTGAATAGAACTATTGACATCTTAATAAAAGCTGATTTTATAAATGAAATGCTTTAAAGGCATTAGATGAGATTCATTGATTAAAAATGCATGCCATGTTTCTCTTGCATTGAGTTTCCTCCTTGGAACAATGGCATAAATTACAAGGAAACACAGACAAATTATGAGAACACTCTTGATATGCTAATAGAACCATTAAAGTGAATAGTAAGGAAGACAAATGGCATATAGCATGTAACAGTCACATACCAGCACTCTAAACAAAGGGTTTCATCAATTAAAACCTCTTTTTGTTAAACAACGTTAATCCATACTTCATAATAAAACTAAATGATACAAGAATTTTAAAACTGTAAGCTTATAAATTATTCTGAAGAAGAAGAAGAAGAAGAAGAGGAGGAGGAGGAGGAAGAGGAGGAGGAGGAGGAGGAGGAATTATTTAAAAAAGTTATTCACAACTTACTTTTCTAGCAAAAGTAAAACAATTGGAAATTTAATTTATAACTATTGTTAGTGATCTTAATTTTTAAGATCCTAAGAGGAGGAGGAGGAGGAGGAGGAGGAGGAGGAGGAAGAGGAGGTGGAGGAGGAGGAGGAAGGGGAAGACAGCAAAACTTGGAGCCGTGCATCCGATTGATCTTTTTATCCAGAAAGTGACCGGGTCAGGCACACAATCAATACCAGCTAAAACTCTGATCAGATGGTCCAAGACTGGGAAGGAACAAGACTAGAGAACTGATGGCAATAACAATAATGCAACAAAATACTTAGAGAATACTGAAACTAGTAAGACTATAACCATCCTCCTTATTTCCTTCTTTGCTCTCTCTCTCTCTTTCTCTGTCTCTCTCTCTCTCTCTCTCTCTCTGTGTGTGTGTGTGTGTGTGTGTGTGTGTGTGTAATTTATTTCCATCCTCTTCATCTTTGCCCCATTGTGGAACAAAATGTGTGCATGGTGGCTCAATGTACAATTTAGTTCATAATTTGTAGCATATCTAGAAAGGGTTGCAAGGTAACTAGAATAGGAAAGGATATAACCCAAGATCTCTGGACTTGGAGCTGGAGATAGTGGGTGATAAGATTTGTAGTAATCTCCTTTTGGAGAAGGGGTGAGTGGTGTTTATACATGATTTAGTAGCACTATGTTGAATCAAGGCATTTTTGATAGTGTAAGTTTGTGGAAAAGTTTACTATCCATTTTGTTCTCACAAATGCTTGATCTCTAGTAGATGTTTCTTGTTTTCCCTCTCTCTTTCTCTCTCCCCTCACCCCCCTATCCAGGGTACTCAGCGTTCATTCTGCCTTGTTTTATTCATTCCAAAGGAAATATTATTCTAGGGCTTGCATTTTCAATGTCGGGATGGAGGTGGAAGGGTGATGGGTAATCATCCGCAAAGGGGTGAAAATTGGCTCTTGGGGAGGCAAAAATAATCAGCTATTATGATAGCTTTATTTTGTGGCCCTCTAAGGCTCAAGCCTACTTGATAAAAATCTTATTCCTGAATTTTTAATTTCTCTTAGTGGATTTTCTTAGCTATCACATGACCAGCAATGCTGAGGTCATGGAAGATAAACAAAACATATACAAGGTCAGCGTTACGAAATCTCGGAGAATAGATGGCTGTGACTGGAGAACTTTTAATCCACTACTCCACTGCAGTCATATAGTGAGAAGTGGCCTGTGTGTGCCTGTTGGCTGCCATTGACTGCCTTTGATCCTCAGTGCCCTTATGTTATTTGGGCTTTGAGAATTAAATTAAGATAGTTTCTATTTAATTCTACAAAAGTTATCCAATCCATCAATAATTACGTCAGGTACTGAAAAGAAAAGCTGTTAATACCTGAGTGAATATCAAGCAGCTACTTATTTTCTTGTATCAAGCAACACTTAAAAATTAAGATCACTAACAATAGTTATAAATTAAATTTCCAATTGTTTTACTTTTGCTAGAAAAGTAAGTTGTGAATAACTTTTTTAAAAAAATATATTACAATGCTATAATATCTGTTGTAAAAACGGCTGAAAAAAGTAAAAATAAAAATGGCTAATTTTCAGGGTTACCTGGCAGTTCAGTTGGTGGAACGTGTGACTATTTTTTCCCCCCAAATATGTTTATTTTATTTTTTCAGTGTTACAAGATTAACTGTTCATGCACCATACCCAGTGCTCCATGCAATACATGCCCTCCTCAAAACCAACCACCAGGCTCGCCCAACCCCCCACCTCTTCCTCTCCAAAACTCTCAGTTTGTTGCTCAGAGTCCACAGTCTCTCATGGTTCATTGCCCCCTCTGATTTCCCCCCATTCCCCCTACCCTTCCTTCTCACAATGCCCTCCATGTTTTTCCTAATGTTCCACAGGTAAGTGAGACCATAAGATAATTGGCTCTCCCTTCTTGACTTCTTTCACTCCCCATTATCTCTTCCAGTCCTGCCCATGTTGATACAAAAGTTGGATATTCATCCTTTCTGATGGAGGCATAATATTCCATTGTATATATGGACTATATCTTCTTTATCCATTCATCTGTTGAAGGGCATTTTGGTTTTTTCCACAGTTTGGCAATTGTGGCCATTGCTGCTATGAACATTGGGGTACATGTGGCCCTTCTTTGCACTGAATCTGCTTCATTGGGTTAAAACCCTAGGAGTGTTATTGCTGGGTCATAGGGTAGCTCTATTTTTAATTTCTTGAGGAATCTCCACACTCTTTTCCAAAGTGGCTACACCGGCTTGCAATCCCACCAACAGTGGAAGAGGGTTCTCCTTTCTCGACATCCTCTCCAACATCTGTTGTTTACTGTCTTGTTGATTTTGGCCATTCTAACTGGTGTAAGGTGGTTATCTCAGTGTGGTTTTGATTTGAATTTCCCTAATGGTTAAAGATGATGAATATTTTTTTTATGTGTCTGTTAGCCATTTGTATGTCTTCTTTGGAAAAGTGTCTGTTCATGTCTTCTGCCCATTTCTTGAAGTGATTATCAGTTTTGTGAGTGTTCAGTTTGAGTTCTTTATAGGTCTTAGATACCAGACCTTTGTCTGTACTGTCATTTGCGAGTATCTTCTCCCATTCTGTGGGTTGCCTGTTGGTGTTGTTGACTGTTTCCTTCACTGTGCAAAAGCTTTTTATCTTGATGAAGTCCCAAAAGCTCATTTTCGCTTTTGTTTCCTTTGCCTTTGGAAACATGTCCCGAAAGAAGTTGCTGTGGCTGGTGTCGAAGAGGTTACTGTCTATGTTCTTCTCGAGGGTTTTTGATACACTCCTGCCTCACGTTGAGGTCTTTTATCCATTTCGAGTTTATCTTCATGTATGGTGTAAGAGAATGGTCAAGTTTTATTCTTCTACAAAGAGCTGTCCAATGTTCCCAGCACGATTTATTGAAGAGACAGTCTATCTTCCACTGGATATTTTTTCCTGCTTTGTCAAAGATTATTTGACCATAGAGTTGTGGGTCCACATCTGGGCTCTCTCTTCTGTTCCACTGGTCTATGTGTCTGTTTTTGTGCCAGTACCATGCTGTCTTGGTGATCATCGCTTTGTAGTAAAGCTTGAAATCAGGCAATGTGATGCCCCTAGCTTTGTTATTCCTTTTCAACATTTCCTTAGCAATTCGGGGTCTTTCCTGGTTCCATACAAATTTTAGGATTGTTTGTTCCAGCCCTTTGAAAAAAACTGGTGGAATTTTGATCGTGATGGCATTGAATGCAAAGATTGCTTTGGGCAGTATAAACATTTTAACAATGTTTATTCTTCCCATCCATGAGCATGGAATGCTTTTCCACATTTTCATGTCTTCTTTAATTTCTTTCATGAGTGTTCTGTAGTTCCTCGAGTACAGATCCTTTACCTCTTTAGTTAGGTTTATTCCCAGGGGTCTTATGGTTCTTGGTGCTACAGCAAATGGAATCGATTCTCGAATTTCCCTTTCCATATTTTCATTGTTAGTGTATAAGAAAGCAACTGATTTCTGTGCTTTGATTTTGTATCCTGCCACATTACTGAATTGCTATATGAGTTCTAGTAGTTTGGGGGTGGAGTCTTTTGGGTTTTCCATAGAAAGTATCATGTCATCTGCGAAGAGACAGAGTTTGACTTCTTCACTGCCAATTTGAATACCTTTTATTTCTTTTTGTTGCCTGATTGCTGTTGCTAGGACTTCTAGCACTATGTTGAGCAAGAGTGGTGAGAGTGGGCATCCTTGTCGTGTTCCTGATCTCAAAGGGAAGGCTGTCAGCTTTTCCCCATTGAGAATGATATTTGCTGTGGGCTTTTCATAGACTTGATGATGGTTAAAAATGTTCCTAATATTCCTATCCTTTGAAGAGTTTTAATCAGGAACAGATGCTGAATTTTGTCAAATGCTTTTTCCGCATCAATTAGGAGGACCATGTGGCTCTTCTCTCTTGTCCTATTGATTTGTTCTATCACATAGATTGACTTGTGAAATTTGAACCACCCTTGCATCACAGGGATAAATCCCACCTGGTCCTGATGAATAATCTTTTGAATATGCTGTTGGTTCCTAGTAGCTAGGATCTTGTTGAGAATCGTGGCATCCATATTCATCAAGGATATTGGTCTGAAATTCTCCTTTTGGATGGGGTCTTTGCCTGGGTTGGGGATCAAGGTAATGCTGGCTTCATAGAAAGAGTCTGGAAGTTTTCCTTCTGTTTCTATTTTTTGAAACAGTTTCAGGAGAAGAGGTATTATTTCTTCCTTGAATGTTTGGTAGAATTCCCAGGGAATCCCCCTGGTCCTGGAATCTTGTTTTTTGGGAGGTTTCTGATCACTGCTTCAATCTCATTACTAGATACTGATCTATTCAGGTTGTCAATTTCTTCCTGTTTCAGTCTTGGAAGATTGTGTGTTTCCAGGAATGCATCCATTTCTTCTAGGTTATTTAACTTATTGGCATATAGCTGTTGATAATGATTTTTGATGATTGTTTCTATTTCCTTTGGATTAGTCGTGATCTCTCCCCTTTCATTCATAATTTTGTTCATTTGGGTCCTCTCCCTTTTCTTTTGGATGAGTTTGGACAGCGGCTTATCCATCTTATTGATTCTTTCAAAGAACCAACTTCTGGATTCATTGATGCGTTCTACTGTTTCTCTAGTTTCTAGCTCGTTGATCTCTGCTCTGATCTTGATTATTTCCCTTCTTATGCATGGGGTTGGCTTCATTTGGTGTTGATTTTCCAGTTCTTTAAGGTGTAAGGAGAGCTGGTGTATTCAAGAGTTTTCAATTTATTTGAGGGAGGCTTCGATGGCTATGTATTTCCCCCTTAGGACTGCCTTTGCCGTATCGCATAGGTTTTGCATCGATGTGTCTTCATTCTCATTGGTCTCCATGAATTGTTTAAGCTCATCTTTGATTTCCTGGTTGATCTCAGCATTCTTGAGCAGGTTAGTCTTTAGCCTCCAAGTGTTTGAATTCCTTCCAAACTTTTTCTTGCAGTTGAGTTCCAGTTTCAAAGCATTGTGGTCTGAGAAAATGCAGGGAATCATCTCAATCTTTTGGTATCGGTTGAGTCCTGAGTTGTGACCCAGTATGTGGTCTATTCTGGAGAAAGTTCCAGGTGCTCTCAAGAAGAATGAGTATTCTGTTGTTTTATGGTGGAATGTTCTGTATATATCTATGAGGTCCATCTGGTGCAATGTGTCATTCAAAGCTCTTGTTTCTTTATTGATTTTCTGTTTAGATGATCTGTCTGTTATTGAGGGTGGCATGTTAAGATCTCCTAGTATTAACGTATTTATATCAGTATGACTATTTTGATTAACAGTTGGCTTCTGTAGTTGGCTGCTCCTATATTGGGGGCATAAATGTTTACAATTGTTAGATCTTCTTGGAGGATAGACTGTTTAAGAATGATGTACTGTCCTGCTGTATCTTTGACTACAGTCTTCAGCTGAACATCTACTTTATCTCATATGAGTATCACCATCCCAGCTTTCTTTTTAGGCCCGTTGGCATGAAAGATGGCTCCCCATCCTTTCACTTTCAGTCTGGATGTATCTTTTGGTTCCAAATGTGTCTCTTATAGACAGCATATGGACGGGTCCTGCCGTTTTATCCATTCTGCAACCCTGTGCCATTTTATGGGAGTGTTTAGGCCTTTCACTTTGAGAGTGATTATTGAAAGATAAGTGTTTATTGACATCATGTTGCCTGTGTAGTCCTTGTTTCTATAGATTGTAAATTTCTGTTCTAAGTCACTCATGAATTCTTTCTACTTTTATAGAACCCCTTTTAATATTTCCTGGAGTGCCGGCTTGATGGTCACATACTCTTTTAATCCTTGCCGGTCTTGGAAGTTCTTTATCTCTCCATCCACTGTGAATGACAATTGCAAGATTGGATAAAGTATTCTTGGCTGCATGTTCTTCTCATTTAGTGCCCTGAATATATCATGCCAGCCCTTTCTGGCTTGCCAGGTTTCTGTGGACAGGTCTTGTGTTATTCTAATGGGTCTTCATCCATATGTAAGGAATCTTTTCCCCCTAGCTGCCCTCAGGACCTCTTGTCTAAGATTACAACTTGCAAATTTTTCTATGATGTGTCTCGCTGATTTTCTAGACTCATTGATCTTGGGGGGTGTCCTTTCTGCCTCTCAGACACGAACACTTGTTCCATTCCCCAGATTGGGGAAATTTTCCTTCAGAATTTGGTCTGCTATATCTTCTAGTCTTCTGTCTTTCTCTACCCCCTCAGGGATTCCAATAATTCTGACATTGGAACGTTTCATGGCATCATTTATTTCCCTAAGTCTCTGCTCATGATTCCTCAGCAGTTTGCTCCAGCTCTCCTCCTGACCTTTCTTCTCAACCATTTTATCCTCTAGATCACTAATTCTATCCTCTGTCTCTGTAACTCTAGCTGTTAGTCTATTTAGATTGGATTGGATCTCACTGATAGCATTTCTTACATCAGCTATACTGGTTCTCATTTCTGCCCTTAGAGATTCTATGCTGTCATTGTTTTTCTCCATCCTAGCCATTGCCTGGATAATTGTCAGCCTGAATTCACTTTCTGACATACTGTTTATGTCCATGTCTAATAGTTCTGAGGCAAAGGGTGTAGTCTCTGGGTTTTTCCTCTGTTGGGTGTTCCTCCTCCTAGTCATTTTGATGAGAAGTGGATGAGAGGATGTATAGCTGGATATATCACCCACGAACCAGGCAGAGTGCACTCTTTACAGACTGTTCTCAATGGATTGTCCTTCTTCACTGAGCTTCAAAGCTTCCACGATCTTGGTGGGTGGGAAGTGAAAGGCAGAGGGATGGAGCGCTGCGCACAGCACCTGGGCATGTGCCCACTGGGGTGGCCGCCTGAGGGAACCGGCAACAGGAGGGCAAATGTCCCGCGACCGGACCAGAACATGTGACTCTTGATTTCAAGGTCATGAGTTCAAACTTCATATTGGGTGTGTAGCCTACTTACAATAAATGGCTAATTTTTATATGTAATTTGATATGTTACCATGTAAATTACAATATACTATAAATAAATTGCATTTAAAGTTTTCAGCAATTAGGGATGCCTTGGTGGCTCAGTTGGTTAAGCATCTGCCTTAGGTTAGGTCACGATCCCAGGGTCCTGGGATTGAATACTACATCAGGCTCCCTGCTCAGTGGGGAGCCTCCTTTTCCCTCTCCCTCTGCCTGCTGCTCCCCCTGCTTGTGCACACTCTCTCTTGTTCTCTCTGACAAATAAATAAAATCTTTTAAAAAATATTTTAAAAAGTTGTTTTGCAAATAGTTATAAAGTTACATGTTAATAGCTTTTATGATTTTTAAACTTTTAACTTACACACTTTAGTCACCACTAATCCTGTTTAATAAAAATATTTTATGTATAAAGCACAAGTATACAGTTATTAAATATATATACAGTTTATCTGTGGTATTGAAATTTCATGGGAGGGAGCAATAGCAATTAGGACAAAAACATCTAAAAAGGCTTTTTAAGGAGTGATAATGAAAAATAGGTAGAGAAACTGCTCTAGAAGCTCTACCGTCTCCTAGCCAAGGGGAAGACATATAATATAATCCAGAATTATTTGGAATTTAACATGTACTGAATCAAAGGATGAAAATTATGGGAATTCATTCATTGCAGTAATGGCCTCCGAGCTGACAATTGGCAAAAATATGAACTGGAGTCTATTTCCATTTCCTTTTCCCTGCTCTGGCCACTCCCCACTTGGCTGGAACCAGACTTCATCTCTTCCTCCTTGCCCTATATGTCTTCAGTCCTTACATTTGGGGAGAAATAAGCCAACCTCTTGTCCTCTCAAATTCTAGGCCTCGCATTAAGGGAGAAAAGGTGGAGAGCCCTGTAAGCCCAGTGGGAAACTGGGAAAGCCCAGTTTCCCTGCAGAATGAAACATGGAAACATGGGAGTTCTCCCATGACTATGATACACTCTTATCTCTATTAAGCACTTTTAACTCAATTATTAGAATTATAATCCCCAAGTTCCTTGCCAACCCCCATCACCTTCAATTCCATTTTCAGATGGACATTACTGGAGAATCTGAGGGGTGCCCAGGACACAGTATCCATCCACTAAAGAGTCCTTCCTGAGCCTAAGCTGTCCCTGACCTTGTCTACCTCTTCCAGGTACTACCCAGCCCCTGAGGAAACTATGGTCTATGAAATCAATGGAAGAACTTCTGCTTCCCATGAAGAACACCTCAACAGCAAAAGCAAGTCTCAATTCATGGCCATAGGCAAGGAGCTGCCTTGCTCTAAATGGAAGTGGGTTTTGTTTTAGATTGTTTTTTTATTGCTTAGTCTACAGGAAGGAAGAGGCAGCTATTACTAGGTCCACTATAAGATTCTATCCCAGTGATTAGGGGTCTGGTATTGGAAGATTAGATGGTGGGGGCTTTCTGGAAAGGTCCAGGGAAACATTCCCCAAAATAGAGTAAAGGTGGATCTCCGATTGCCTGAGGGCCTATGTCTTAGTGGGCAGTGTAGCTGAGAGGACACCTTAGACCATACAAGTGTACTTTGGCACCTGGTTCCAAATGTTCCTCTCTACCCCAACTCCTGCCACCATCCCTGGTGATTTCACTGTCCACATGGATAACCTAACCAACACCCTGGCACCCCAGGCTATTGACCCCTCATCTCCAGAAAATGCCATCTTATCTCCCCTTTATACACCCAATCCTTGGACCTTATATCACTCAGAGTTCTCTCTGCTCTTATTAAATACAATTGTCCCACTGTCTGACCATATGACTAGTCCTCCAGATTATCTTCCTAGTTCTCTCAACACCCCTTCCCAGGTCCCTAGAATACTGCCAGACATAGAGCAGGCACTTGGTTTATTTACTTAACATTCTGCCCTGTTCTTAGACTTCACTGAGACTCCTGCCCATAAACTCCTACAGTCTCCCAGTTCACCACACAATCTCCTCATCTGCCTCCCAAGCCTGCCTGGGTCCCATGACCCATCTCTTCCACTATTCTGTGTATCTTCTATGTCAGACACTATGCACGCAGTAATGAAGATACAGACCCACATACTCACTGTCCTTGATTTAATGTCCTTATTCCAGAAACAAAACTTTGAGATAAATTAGTTCATTTTCTTGATTCCAAGATTGCTGAGTACCTTACCATGGGGGTAAGATCTCCCCAAAATCATGAGCTCCATTCTCTATTGGAGCCTCCCCTCTGCCTGACATCTTTCCACAGTCCCCTTCCCAAACCCTTTCTGGACAGTCCCTTCTCCCAGGCCTTACCCTCCCACCTCCTCAGGGCTACACAGTTCAGTTTTTAACATCTCCTTTTTATTGGCTCCTGCCTGCTGAAGCCTCTCTCTCCTTTCCCAAGAAAATCCTCATTTGTTCCTGTATCTCCCATTAGCTACCTCTCTCTCTCTCCTCCTGTTCTCATGCAAATTTCTCAAAACGAGAGACTATATTTGATGTCCAGTCTCCTCTACCTCTGCTTTCTGCTTGACTTGCGCACCTCAGGGCTCTTCTTCAAAGTGTGTCCTCTGTGCTTAGAATCTTCATGACTCCCCACCCCACTGCAATCCTGCCTACACTGCAGACTAGAGATGCGGACCAAGCTATCCCAGAGAGATGCTAATCTTGCTCCCCTGAATCCAGTAAACACAGATTTATTTTTAAATGTGATACTAAAATATGATAACCCACCAAAAAAAAAAAGAGCAATAAACTCAGAAATAGCAAATAGATTTAATGTAGAGTATCAACTTCAATTGACTGATAGTGGCTGCCTAGAGTGCTGTGTTGAGTAGGTTTCTGAGGATGCACCCTGGCTCGAAGAGAAAGATTGCTGGGATTAGGAATATCTGAAAACACAAGTAAAAGAAATGCAAATTCAACTGAAAGCCACCAAAAGGGAAGGAATAAAATGCCAAAAGTGGGGTTTTCCCACATGCTCCATATGGTCCTACAACCTCGGCCTTCCTATAACCAGCCAGCTCCTCACCCCAACCCCATAAGCCCCGGCTGTCCCAACCCAGTCTAAGTAGATACCTGAAATCTCACTTATAGGAGAAACCACAGGCACCAGAGCTGCCACTGGTGCTGGCACCAGCTCCGCTGAGGCCCGCAAAGAGCCCAAACGTGAGAGTGGCGGTCAGGCTGGCACTGGCACTGAAGCCACCATTGGCACTAGCGCTGGCACTAGCCCCGGGGCTAGCACCACCACTCTCTTGGCCTTTGGCTTTAGCTTCAGCTCCCGCCTGGATCCGGGCTTTGGCCCAGGGTCCAATATCAGCTTCGTCCCAGTTGCAGGGCCCAGCAGCATTTTCAGAGCCAAGCCCAATGCCCATTCGAGCTCTGATCTCAGCTCTCGCCTTGGCTTCAGCTGCAGCCTCAGCAGCAGCCTTCATATCTGCTTCCATTGCCTCTCGGTACTGAGCTGCCCATTCCTTGGGATCCTTCTTTTGTACCTGAAACAGAAATAACTACTATCAGAAGGATCAGAATCTAAGAACTGAGTACCTAACTGTATGCAAGGCACCATGCTGCATGCTCTACACAATAGTAACGATATGATAAATACTACTAGTAGTTATGTACTTACCATTCCATCCCTGTTCTGACACTTATTAGCTCTGGGACCTTGGACATGTCACCTAACAACCTCTCTGAGCCTGATTATTCTATCTGGTCTAGGGTAAGGGCATGTTAGTTGTACAGTCAGATAAGTGTTTGGCCCAGTAGCAGAGGCTTCAGAATGTGAGCTGCAGGCGCCTCTACTCACAGCCTGCCCTAGCCAGCAGTATACTATGCTCTTGCTATGCCAAGCTTGGGCAGCTGTCCAATTACCTTGCAGGCAAACTTGAGGACTTTCATCTTGCTGGTCTCATAGTAGGAGCGCAGGCCCCAGAAGAACTCATACTCAGGTGGATTGCTGTTGGGGACTCTGGCATAGTCCAAGTACCTTGAAAAGAGAAGTTCAAAGCCCTTATGTCTAAGACAACCACAGCCCACCCACATATGGACTGGACAGGCTCTAAGTGGCAACCTCCTCCACTAAGTAGTATATAGCTTTTTTTCCAATATTGAGCCATCCCATTGGTCCTGTCCAGAAGCCATCTAGAGGTGTGGGGTGGGACATGTGTAGGCTACATGTTCCTAAGAAGGCCTCAAGTTTGTGCCCCTTGTCACAATGAACCCAGATTCTTATTGAGTGTATTATAAACAGAGGAGCCATTTGTTTAGGCCCCCTGCTCTGAGCACACCATACTGCTGGGGCGTGTCTACAACCTGATGATCCCTGGGACAATCTACCACAGAAAATGACTGTAAAGAAAAGAAACAGTCCACCAAGAGTAGCATACTTCATGCATATTTCTGGCGCACACGTGTGTGTGTGTGTGTGTGTACACGCATACACACATGCATGTGCTAAGGATAAAGGGTATGGTGGCCCCTGGCCAGGAAGTCAGGAGGGCTCCATGACCAAATCGGCCCCTTACCAGCCGGGGCCACAATCAGATTTCCACTCTCTGAGACCCAGGTCCCTCAACTAAAAATGGGGATGGGACAGCAGCACCTATTCAGTGGGGTAGTTACAAAAATGCAACGAAATGCACAAGTCAAGTCCCCAGCACAGTACCTGGCTGCCTAAATCTATCATTCTATAGCGTTTCTTTATGGAAATTAATTTTTTTCCCAAAAAAATGTTTATTTTTTCAGTGTTACAAGATTTATTGTTCATGCACCACACCCAGTGCTCCATGCAATACGTGCCCTCAATACCCACCACCAGGCTCGCCCAGCCCCCCACCCCCACCCCTCCTAAACCCTCAGTTTGTTGCTCAGAGTCCACAGTCTCTCATGGTTCATCTCCCCCTCTGGTTTCCCCCCATTCACCTTTCCCTTCCTTCTCACAATGCCCTCCATGTTTTTCTTTATGCTCAGCACATAAGTCAGAGCATAAGGTAATTGGCTCTCTCTGCTTGACTTTGGAAATTAATTTCTATAGAGCCCTGGTTAGCACAGTAAAAAGAACCTAGGCATTGGGGCCAGGATCTAAATAGAATTCTCCTATTTGCTACCTGTGTAACAATTTACTTGAGCAAATTACTTCACTTCTCTGAACCTCAGTTTACTTACATGTACGACGCTGGTGATGACAATATCTACCTTGAAGAACTGCCCCAAAAACATATGTGAAAGTACATGTAGGTCAGGAAATGTGTCCTCCTGTTCCCTCTCACTACCTCAAGAATAAGCTACCTACCACCTGTGCTAGTAACACATACACACATACACACACACCCATAGGTTAATTACTCAGCTCTGAAACAAGCAAAACACATGGAACACACCATCATCAGACACATACTTACTTCTGCTTCACAAACTCATCAGTAATAAGCTTCTTCACATCCCCAAAAAGTGAGTGATGTATCCTGACAGCAGAGAAAGAAAAATCCATCCATCCATCCATCAATCAATCAATCAGATATGGCACTTTCCAGATGTATGCAGAGACATTTTCAACATGGAAGTTACTAGCACAAGAGGAAAACTCCATAGAATCCCAAGAGATAGTCAGACAGGGGGCAGAGTTTAGGACCATTTCCCCACCCACCCAGGTCAGAACCCTGGACCCTTTACCAGCACCCCCACCCATTCCACCAGACCACCAGACTGATGCAATCCTGGAACCATCCTTTCTTTCCAAACGACAACATGGACAGCAAGCACTGAGAGAGCCCAATCATACCCAGGGCGCAGCCCCAGCTTGCGCAGCACCTCCCAGATAACAGCTGCAAGGGGAGGCAAGAGGAGAAAGGGACAGAAAATGAGCATGTGGAATTCCAACTGTGGCCACCCATTCAGCTACATGCCCAGCCACTCACCCTCACTGGACCGATTTCCATTCATAAAGATGATGCTAAGAAGCACCATGAGGAGACCTAGCTTTGGTGAATCCTTAGTCCTAGGAAAATAACAGAGCAGAGAAAAGGTTTATGTCCAGCAGCCATCTGCATAAAACACAGCAGCCAGCTCACTAGGCTATCCTCTCCCAGATTCCTCAGACATGACAGAATTCTGCCCGTCTATGCTTCAAACTCTATGTGACCCTGAACAAGGCACTTAGACTCTTGAGTCTACGTCTCCTATTGAGTAGAATGAGAAAATCCAATCCTCCCCTGCCTCAGGTTGCCAAGAGGAGAGAAGAATGCCTGTCAACTTGGGACAACCCAGGGACCCCGCCAATGTGAGTCCCCTCTTTCTCTCCTAGACCCCTCTGTCCCAAAAGAATTCTAGGCAAAGCCCCACTGATGCTCTTGTCCTTCAAGCATCATGATTCACCCACACCAAGAAGCCCTCCCTTGAGAACCAATCTACCAAAGCCAGTAGGAAGAGACAAGCAATGACAGGTCTGCTTTCCTGGGAAGCTTCTGTAGAAAACAGAAAACCTATCAGGAGGAATGCATTGCTCCAGGCTTCTATACTCTTCAGTCAGTCATAATTAAGCACCATTACCATGTGCAGGGCTCCAACCATGTGAGGGAACAGGAACAGGGACTTTTTAGGTCCTGTCTTCCTACCTCTCCAGGGGACCATAGGGAGAGAGGACAGGGATGGGGTAGTGCCATAGACAGAAACAGAGTCTCCCACCCAGCCCTTTCCCAGCTTACGTTCCCAGTATGCCTGCATCAGTAGGCTCTAAGGTGCTGAGAAGAATGTACAAGTGGTCATTCTTATCGATTTCCTTCAACTGAATCCCAAATACCTATGGATGGGGAAAACAGCTTGTAAGATCACAAATTCAGCTTCCTGAGCATCCCACAACTTCCATGTACCTAGGTGTGTGTGGGTGTGTGTTGTGTGAGGGGAGGGGTCAGTTAGATAATGTACATAAATCTAAGTGGTTGGCACACAGCAAACAGGTAAGAAATCTACTATTCTTCTCAGCATCATCTCTGAGATTAGTGGAAATCTAGGGAGACAGATCACGGGGAATAGAAGGAAGATGTGGGCATGTGAAACACATTACAGGACATCTCCAGCAACAGAGAGAAGCCAGGTCTAAGTTGCGTGGCTTGGGTCCTAACTGTGCTTTTAGGAGACTTGCTATGTGACCCTGGGCTAGTCTATGCCCCTCCTTAGGCACTCTGGTTATGGGAAGGCCCCTTCGTGTATATCTATTCACACAGTGATGGGGTTGAATTAGTGAGTTTCTGTGGTCCCATCCCAGAACAGACATATACACTTGTTCGATCCAATGTTTCCCCATTGCATCCATCCCCCATGGCTGCCCCTTCACCTTCTCCAAGGAATAGCCTGCTCGTTCAATGATTTCAGGGTACACATCAGTGTATTCTTTGATGATGTCCTTCAGCATGTCTGCAAGGGGAGAGTGTTGCGAGCACCTGAGCTGCAGTGAAGCCAGGTGGCCCCAAATCCAAGCTAAAGACTCTCTGCCAACCCTGCTGTGGGTAGCACAAACAGGTCCTGAAGTAATGAACAGAGATGCTAGCACTACCAAATTAGAATTCTGGGAGTACAAAGGTAGGAGCAGCATAAGGGCAAGGAATGTCCTCAGCACATGGGAAAGAGGGCAATGGAGGACACAGCTCAGGGGATGGAGGATTAGCAGGACTCTACCTGAGCGTTTGATGGGAATCTTCGTCTGGTCTTTAACCAAGAGGTACTTCACCAAATCGTTTGCCTGGAAAAGCAAAAAAAAGTAGAAAGATCAATATATGTTTGCAGAAGATATGAGAGGAAGGCAGAAAAGATATGCAAGGAAGTAAATAAGACAAAATGGATAGAACAGGGTTCGTACCCTCCCCTGCAAAAGGGCCACATCTCGAGGTGGTGGTGCTTCAGGCTCTTGGGATGACTGGAGCTTGGCAGCTCGACGGCGAGCCTTGCCCCTACGAGCCTTAGGTGACCTCAGGGAGAGCAAAGCTCTCCGGGCCCAAGCAGCCAACCGAGTCCTTGATGCCCTGCGGGCCCAAAAGGCTATGGGGCCCCTTGAAGCCCTGCGGGCCATTGAGGCCATTAGGGCCTTTGAGACCCTTCGGCCAGCTGTGGTTCCAGAAGCCTGACTCTGATCACTGTTGCCATCGTCTTCGCCATTCAGATGCTTCACCTGCATCAACAGAGAGGAAGCTCAATATCATCAGATGAAGTAGGTGGTCCTTTTCCCTCACGCTAACTCTTCTAGAAGGCCCCTCTAATCCCACCCCTAGAGTAACTCCTTGAGTAGACACTGGCCATGTTGAGTCTTGGCTATGTTTTTCACTGACTCCCATGCAGAACTTTCATCTCTGAATCAGGCCAGAAGCAACCTAAGGGTAGGGCCTGAGGATTCTCCTCTTCCTGTATCTACCACTGGTTCTGCTTATACCACCCTAGACAAGTCACCTCACTTCTCTGAGACTCAGCTTCCTTCTCTATAAAACTGGATTAATTTCAGGATTTAATGAAATAACCTATATAAATGTGCCTAGCTCAAGATCTAACACATGGTAGCTACTAATGTAAATACAAACTGCTTTACATTCATATTGCAGCTATGCAATATGTACTATGCAATATGTACTATCTCAATTCTCCATGAGTCTGTGAACTCTGCAGAGAAATATTATATCATATTTCTCTTGTCCCCCCCACCCCCCAGCCTTGATGAGCACAGGGGACTTTCTAAATGTTTGCAGGACAAATGAACCAACTGAAACCAACTGAAAGAAGTGGCAAGGGAAGACTGATGATTACAGAGGTCTTACCTTTCTGGCTTTCTTGGCCTTGACCTTGGGCCGAGTGTCCTGATTCTCCTGAGCCTGAGTAGCTGCACCCTCAGGCTTAGGTTCATCTGCCAAAGCCTGAGAGGCAGGAGCCTCAGTCTCCAGGGCCTTTGTAATGACCTTCGTATCAGTCACACAGCTGACCTTTTTGGTCTCAGTGCCAGGCATTGTCACAGGCTGAGGGTCAGCACTCTGCATCTTGGTTTCAGCTGCTAGACTCTTCTTTTCAACTGCCAAAACCTGGGTATCCGTCAGCTTAGTGGTAAGTGAGGCATGAGTGGCAGCTGCCTCCCGAGCCTCTGGAGCCTTTGAGACCTCTGTGGCCTTTGAGACTCCTGCAGCATTTGACACCTTCATGGCTTTTGAGACCTCTGGTGCCTTTGAAGTCTTTGGTATTTCTGAGACCTCTAAGTTCTGGGTCACTGTCAATAGGGTCTGTATCTTCAAGCCACTGTCCTTCTCTGAAACTTCAGCCTGCAAGAGGAAGCAGGAAAGCTCACAACCTCCCCACCCCTAACTAGGCAAATGACTCCAAAATTCCAGGGCCTCACTCCTCTGACCTACACTAACTCCCCCTTGTAGTGTGCTCTGCCCACCTAACTCCAACAAGGCCTCTCCTTCCTCTGGGGAAGAAGCGATGGCAGAAGAAGTACAGGCCTGCCTTCCCTCCCTTCCTTCCTCCATCATTCATTCCTTCCTACTTTCCTCCCTTCCTCCCTCCCTCTACTGGTGGCGGTGGGGCACCCAGGCAGTTAAGTGGGTAAAGAAGGCCAAGGATGGGAGGGGTGGTGCCAAGGTAATTGAGGCAGCAACAGGGGCTGAAGAAAAATAGCAAGGGAGAGGACAGGAAGAGGCCTTACCTGGAAGCGGGTTGGACCCGTAGCTCTCTCGCTTGTGTCAGACATGTCTCAAGTTGGCCTGGCAAGAGCTGAGCCTGAGGAGAGAAGGCCTGTGTCAAAGAGGGAGCCACCTGATCGTCCTCTCTCCTGTTCTGCCTGGAAGCCGATCCTCACTTTCCCGAGGTCCCCAATCCCAAATCCCTCCCCCACCCCCAACGGCTCCGTTCTCAGATTCAGTAATCCAAAGCGTCTAGATCTCAATTCTCTGCAGCCGCACCCTCCCCTTCTCCAGGAAGATGTGCCAGCGCGGCAGCTCTAAGGACCCCGCCCCTTTTCCCAGTGCACCCCCCCCCCAGCCGCAGGCCAACAATGCGCATGTGCGTTCACTGCAGGGCCCACCTCAGCCCCGCCCGCTTTCCCAGCACAAGCTTTCTTTGATGTCCACCGTGAACATGCGCAGTCGGCAGCTGCCCCCGTCTCCATGCTGGCTTTTCTCTACACACCCCTTCTTAGCGATCCACAGTGCGCATGCGCAATGCTCCGGACTCAGTCCACCACCCCTTCCCAACACACGCCCTGCTCCAGGTCCGCGCAGTACCATTTGGTCCCGCCCCCTCCCCTACAAGCCTCCCTCTAAAATTGTCGCAGTGTTTGGTGGTCCTGGCCCCTCCCCTACTCACACCCACCCTAAGTCCACACTACAGCCCAGTCCCGCCCTTTTTCACAACACGCCCTCTCCAACCACGGGCAAAGCGCATCTTGGTTCCGCCCCTTCCTTAAAACACCCCCTCCTCAAATCAGAATGGAGCCAGTGATTCCATCTTGGGCCCAGCCAAACCGGGTCCAACCCCCTCTCTTCCCATCCGGATGGATCCGGCACGATCCGGTCCCTACAACAGGTTTTCTCCAGATCCCAAAGGGTGGGGCCGATTCCTAGTGGGCTGTGACCCAGAGCCGGGCCCCACAGCTCACCTCCTTCTCCTTAAATTTCCGAGTGCGTCCACTCTCCAAGCCCCTCCAAAACTCCTAGACTGCCCTCCCCGCTCCAGGCCGGAAGTGGTCCCGCCCCTTTCCGCCTCTCTAGGGGGCCTCCGTCGCAGCCAGTCTGCCCTTCCCCCCGCTCGCTCTTCATTCTTTATCACCCCCGTATTCCCTCTGCCTTACTCCTTGCTCCTTGTTACCCCTCGCATTTCCTATTTTATCCCACAGAATTCCTTATGCTCATTCCTTACATCCTCCCGGGTTACCTTTACACCCCCTCCCCTAGCTCTCCTTAACCCTTTTCTGCATTCTCTATTTTCTTCTCTGGATTCCACTTTCCCTCAGTATTCCACACCCTCTCCCAGTCCGCCAAACACAAACCCGGTTCCCCTCCTCCTCACTAGTCTCTGATTCCCAGTCCTTACTGCCTACTACCCTCTGTAGTCCTCATTGCCTACATCCCGCTCCAGGTCATTTCTTCCTCAGCTGCAGTGGTGCAGTAAGGATTGCTCACCTGCCTGGCTATAGGTTCGAGGGGACTGAAATCACTGTCTGGCTGCCAGGAAACCCAAATCTCAACGCCCCTTACCTTGTCCTCGAGCAAGTCCGGGATGAATCTGCCTTCTCTCAGTCCCTCTCGAAGTCTCAGCCTCCTGGACTAGAGCTTCAGCCAGCCCAGCCCCTTTCCGCAGCCCCCTGCCACCCCCCTCCTTCCTTGGGGGTGGGGCAATGGGGCCCCGCTCAAGGCTGTCTGACGCCAAAGCCCTGTTTATGCCACTGTACCAGTCTCAGTCTGAAGACCTTCCAACTAAAATCACCCGTTCAAAGCGATTCATTCATTGAATGTATTTATTTTTATATCTTTATTTTTTCTTATTACGAAGGTAATGTGTTGTGAAAATTCAAATAATGCGGAAATATGTAACATACCAAGGAAAGGCCACCGTTAGCTTATTTCCCAGAAATAACCGCTATTAACATTTTGATATACATCCCTTCAGATTTTTTCTATTCATATATTATTTGGGTTTTCTCCCCACAAATGGTATCTCAACACCTACTGTTCTGTGACCTGCTTTTTCCCCATTATATATTCTAAACAGCTTTCCATAGTGCACATTTTTCTTAACAATCTTTTCTTGTATAGATGGCCCATAATTTATTTAACCAGTCCAGGATACATGGATATGGATATTTAGATTGTTTCTCTCTCTCTGCTCCATGCTTAAAGATGCTTTCCACACCTATATTATAACAGGCCCTATTTTTTAAGCTCTTTTATGACTTATGTATTAACATTTAAATATTTGATTATTTCAAAATCTGTTTTGTAAAAGTATTCAGCTTAATTGTTTTCCAAAATCACAGTCTCTTATCCCTACACCATGTGCGAATTAATCCATCCATCTTTTTTTCCCACTGATTAGAAATGACACCTTTATCACGTAATAAATTCACGTAACTAATTTGGTCTATTCAAGAGAACAAAATAAGATGAGACAAAATTATCATTAATTATTGAGTATATGAATGCAGACATGGACAACCTAAGAGCATCAACTAAAAAGTTACTAGAAACCATAATAAAATTCAGCAAAATGGTCAGTTACAGAAGTAATATTCAATACCTTTCTTACACCCAAAAGTAATTCAAATCGTCATACATCTTCTGTTTTATGAGGTCACCTCTTCCTTTACTAAGCTAATAAAACATCAATCCTTACATTTTATGGATAATTCATACACACACACACACACACACACACACACACACACACACACCACATTCAAGATAGGCCTCTGTTCTCCTGACTCCTCTCTTTCTCTGAATTATTGCTTCCTCCAAGTTTATATCAGTTTACCACTCTCTTGCCTCCTAGGTTCTTTTCCCCATCCACAAGGCTTTATTTCACACTAGACACAGGTCCTCCTTGTCTTCCAGCTCTAGTACCCAAATTCCCATTGCTTCTAAATCATAGCAAGCCATGAGTGCCAAGATAAGGACTTTGGTCTTGATCTTGAGAGCACTGAGAGGTTTTTGAAGGGCTTTAGGTTTTGATACAATACAGATTTGTGTTTTAGAGAGAACACCCTAGCTGCCTAATCCATAAGGAGTATAGATTAGATGTCTACCTGGAAAGAGGGTGAGTAGTCATCTAGGTAATCAATGATTGTGGTTTGGCCTAGAGTGGTAACAATGGAGGTAGTGAGAAATAATTGAATTCAGAATATATTAAAGAAGTAAAAAGCAAAAAGACTACAAATAATTGGGTGTGGGGAAAGGGCTAACCCTTTGAGGGAAGTATCAAAGAGAACTCTTAGGGATCTGATTTGAGAGACCAAATGTGTCAATGGCTGGGGATCTGATTTGAGAGATCAAATGTATCAGTGGTAACCCATTTCACTGAGATATGGATTGGTATTGAGATACCTGTGGGACATCCAAGAAGAAATATTCCATAGGCAGTTTAATATACATGTCTGAAGCTTAGGAAAGAGGTCTGGACTGAAGTTATAGATCTAGAAGTCACCAGTATGTAAATGGTTCTTTAAGCTATGGAAAGGGCAATAGCCCTTTCTGAGAAGAATGTGCAGCCTTAAAAGAGATGGGGCTTATGGAAGAGCCCTGGAGACCATCAGTGACTATGGCATAGGTGGAGGAAAAGGAGCCCATGACAAAGATGGGTAGGTAGTGACCAAAGAGATAGAGAAAAGCAGGAGAAAGTAGTGCCACAAAACCAAGGGAAAAGATTATTTCAAAAGGAGGAAGAGGTCAATAGTGTTGAATGCTATCAAAAGATCAAGAAAGTCCTGAAAAATGTCTAGGGATTATAACAATCAGATGGTAGTCGGATCTCTGGTGACCTCAGAGGGGATAATTTCAGAACAGATATTTGTGGCAATCTTATCTTCTTCCTTAGTAATAAAACATCTTGAGTTTTAGCTGGAAACAGCTTCCTTGAAGGCCATGAAGACTAAGGCTAAATCCTAAGGATAATGGAGCAGTAAACTAAAAAGAACCTGGATCTCTTAACAATTTCACAGTGCCACCATACTGGCTTTGTTCTGTCTACCCTCTAGATTTCTTTTGGGTAAGATAAATACATGTATGTCTTATTTAGGCCATTTTTACTTGGGAGTCTATGCCATGTAGTAGCTTCATGATTGCAGTGAGCTGAGATGAGGTATACATGACAATGAGTTTAAATTGCTCTTTCAAGAAACACCTGAGCCTGATTTGAAGGTTCTCCCAAAATCTAGCACTAACTAGTTTTTCAGCCTTTTTCTTGCTGTTTTTCTGAACACTGCCTATATTCCAACCAAACAAAATACTTATTACTACCAGATAAACCCTGCCTTCTCTTGCTTAAGAGCCTTTGTACAATTTCTTCCCCATGGAACACCCTCTGTTACAACCTCCACCATTTTAAATTCCACAGCATTTTAAGTCCCAATTGTGGCCTTTGGGATCCTGGAGTAACTTTAAAGGAATACACAGTTGGAGGCTTAGGAGATACTGGATTCAAGCAAGGAACTCAAGCAAAATCTCAGTCCAAGTCCATCAGCGAGGCATTCCCAAAGATTTTTGAAGCAAACTTCCCCTGTCCACTCTCAATACCACCATCTTCCTAACCTAATACCATAGCCACTCTTATCTTATGACCCGGGGAATCAGAGGACAGGAATAAACCTTATCAGAAGAGAAAAGAAAAATTCATTCACAATCTTCACCCTTTGATCAGAGAGATTTCTTGCTACCTTTTCCTCATGAACACTTGGGATATTTTGTTCTTTAGCACCTACCCATAAAACTGAAAAACCTAGGTCACTGAGTCCCAGACAAGTTTCCAGCATCTATATATCAGCAGGCAAATACCTGGGATCATATGGGTCCTACATATCAACTAAAGACAAAGACGAAAAGCTAAGTTATCACCAGGCAGCTCTGTTCAAGAGGTAAGGAAAGGCAGGCTAAAGATTGCTTAGTGCAGAATGTCAGGGGATGAAACTGCCTAATCCAGGAACATCTACGATTTCACATCACTGAGGCTTAAATTGGAAACCCAGAATATCCTTAACCACTAATCCTCTCCTAACATATTTTCCTCTCCCCAAGCTGTGCAAAATAAGTACCTATGAATTTTCCAAAATTTTGGAAAATTTAGAGATAAGTCTGGAAGTGGGTGGCAAAGGTTTCTTTCCAAGGTTACTTATCACATCTTTAGTCATCTAAATCTGCACAACATAGCAATCAGCTTAAAACTGGACATCAGACTTTCCTGTTCTTCACATTTTTTTTTTCAGCCATTCCCATCACTAGGAAAGGCCTACTCACTATTCCTTCTCCCAGGCCCCACTTCTCATTGCTTTTGGGCCCTTCTGTCCTTCAGCCCCTTCTATAGAAGGGGGCAACTCTTCTATTTCCAATTTTCAGATTCCTATGTCCCTATCATGAGCTGCTGGTGGAATCTCTCTTTTTCTTCCTTTTATGTGCAGGGCAATTTAATTTATTTTGTAGTACTCTAAGCCCAGAAAGCTATCTACCCACCATCACAATGACTTCATTTTGTTAAACCAAAGGCAAATTTTCCATAGGTGAGGAAACTGGCTACCTACTTTGGGACTAACTGTTTTCCCCCTGCTCTTTGCACATTGATTCCTTTCTCAGCACAAGTCTTTGAAGCAGGTTCAGGCCATTCATAGTCACTGAGCACCAACTATATATTAAGCCCCTCTATAGAGGTAGTTCTTGCTCTTGAGGGGCTTTCATTTCTGCTGTATGAGCATTCACCTCATTTTACAGAGGAAAAAATTGGTGGTAAGGGAAGTAACTTGCCCATGGCAAAGCAACTAACAACTAGTGAATGGCAGAGAGAGGACGTGAACACAAATCAGTACAATGCCAAATACCAGAGCCTTCACCAATGTGCTGTACTACTTCCAGTGTTTAAGTCTGAGAATATCCTTTCTAACCCTCTTCGTAAATATATGTGTGGTGCGTTATAGTATGCTTATCTTCCATGGAGGTGAATCTAACTGGATCCCCACATACCCACTTTGAAACTATCATAAAGTATCATGGGATATATAATTATTTTGTTGTTATGAAATCAACATAAATCAACATTTATTTTTATTAAAGTAATGAATGAACAAGGCAACAAATCAAACAGTACAGAAGAGCATATGATCAAAACCAATAGTCCTTTGCCTCAACCCTCCCCATCTCCATCTCACTCCCTCCAAGCAAACTTAAACAATAACAACAAGAAAAAAAAAAAAAAAACCTTTGTTGTTGTTGTTGTCCTGCTGATAGTTCCCTTTATAATTCTAGATAACGTGCATATAACTGTTTCTTGGTTTATAAAATTTAGACAATATCCTATTGTCTCCCCATTATGGAAACGAGGATTTTGTTTATGTAGATACTCTGCCTCACTTTTCCGTCCACTCCCCTGGATTTTTAAACATTGATATTCTTTTTTTGGTTCTTGCCTGATTTTATAACTTGAAAAAATATAACCTCCATTCCGTATTCCATCTATTTTTGACAGAGAATTTCAACTGCCCACGTTTTAGTACAAGGATATTAGGGTCACTACCCTCCCCCGCCTATTCAATGACTCACATAGTCAGTTTCATCTTTCCTTTACATTGTTCAGGTTATTAACATTTGCATTCTGTTCTGCAGCCACAACCAGGTCTTTATGTTTTGTCCTCAAGTCGGCTCTAAAACCTGAAAACCAATAAATAACATTTACATTATCATGACTATGTAAATATTTTTCAAAACCTAGCTGAGTACTGAGCCAAGAATACACTTCCTTCTCTACAAGTCCAAAGACACAATCTTTGTGCCTCTCAAAGAAGGATGTTTCTGCTATCAAGGTCAAAGAGAGTCTCTTATATTCTGTCAGTTGCCTATAATCATGTTATATTTTATTTTGCTTTATATTTGGACCATGATTTTCTCAGTTATACACCACACACACACACACACACACACACACACACACACAGCTCCTAATAGCCTTTCCTTTTTCCTTGAGTCATTTGCCTTTATCATATTCATTCATTCAACAAATATTTATTGAATGTCTTCTATGTGCCATGCACAGCACTGTTCTAGAAGCTGAGGTTACAGCAGTGGAGAAAATAGACATCCTTGCTCCCATGGAGCAAATATTCTAGTGAAAGCAAGAAAGAAAATAATCAGATAAATAAGTAAAATATACAACAAGTTAAAATGTGGTAAGTGCTATGGGGGGGAAATAAATCATGGTAAAAAGAAATGAGGAATGCCAGGGAGATTATTGAGTTTTTTTTTTTAATTAATTTTTATTAACATATAATGTATTATTTGCCCCAGGGTACATGTCTGTGAATCTTCGGGCTTACACTTTTCACAGCACTTAACAGCACATACCCTTCTCAATGTCCACAACCCAGCCACCCTATCCCTACCCCCC
>CM053612.1:63441907-63452985 GCA_028646535.1 Procyon lotor | reverse complement strand
GGAGACAAACCATAAGAGACTCCTAGACTCACGAAACGAAATAAGGGTGGCTGGGAGGCAGGGGGTTAGGGATAGGGTGGCTGGGTTGTGGACATTGGGGAGGGTATGTGCTATGTGAAGTGCTGTGAAATGTGTAAGCCTGACGATGCACAGACATGTACCCTGGGCAAATAATACATTATATGTTAATAAAAATTAAAAACAAAACAAAAAACAAAACAAAACAAAACATGACAATTTAAAACCTTTAGGATGCAGCAAAGGCAGTTGGAAGAAGGAAGTACATAGCAATACAGACCTTTCTCAAGAGGTAAGAAAAGTCTCAAAGAGAGAAATTAACCTTACACCTAGTGGAACTGGAAAAAAGAACAGCAAATAAAACTTATACCAAGCAGGAGACTAGAATTAATAAAATTAGAACAAAAGTCAGTGATAGAGGAATAGAATTCAAAAAAAGGCAGAACAGATCAATGAAACTAAGAGCTGGTTCTTTGCATGAATTAATAAAATTGATAAACATCTAGCCAGACTTATCAAAAAGAAAAGAGAAATGACCCAAATAAATAAAATAATGAGTGAGAGAGGAGAGATCATAACCAACACCAAGGAAATACAGACAATTCTAAGAACATATTATGAGCAACTATATGCCAACAAATTAGGTTATCTGGAAGGAATGGCTGCATTCCTAGAAACATATAAAGTACCAAAACTGAACCAGGAAGAAATAGGAAATCTGAACAGACTTATAACCAGTAAAGAAATTGAAGCAGTCATCAAAAATCTCCAAAAAAACAAACAAACAAAACACACACACACACACACACACACACACACACACACACACACACACACAAAACCAAGAGTCCAGGGCCAGATGGTTTTCCAGGGAAATTCTATGAAACATTTAAAGAATTAATACCTATTCTTCTGAAGTTCTTTCAAAAAATAGAAATAGAAGGAAAACTTCTAAACTCGTTCTATGATGGCAGCATTACTTTGATCCCCAAACCAGACCCCACTCAAAAGGAGAATTAGAGACTAATATCTCTGATGAACATGCATGCCAAAATTCTCACCAAGATCCTAGCTAATAGAATCCAACAGTACATCAAAAGGATTATTCACCACGACCCGGTGGGATTTATTCCTGAGCTTCAAGTGTGGTTCAACATCTGCAAATCAATGAATGTGATACACCACGTTAACAAAAGAAAAGACGAGAACCATATGATCCTCTCAATAGATGCAGAAAAAGCATCTTTCTTGTTAAAAACTCTCCTCAGTGTAGGGAAAGAAGAAACATACCTCAATATCATAAAAGCCATATATGAAAAACCCACAGCGAATATTGTCCTCAATGGGGAAAACTGAGAGCTTTTCTCCTAAGGTCAAGAACAAGGCAGGGATGTCCTCTCTCACCACTATTGTTCAACATTGTACTGGAAGTCCTAGCCTTAGCAATCAGACAACAAAAAGAAATAAAATGCATCCAAATCAGCAAGAAGTCAAACTTTCACTCTTTGCAGTCAACATGATACTCTATGTACAAAACCCAGAATACTCTCCCCTCCTCAAAATTGCTATAACTGATACAGGAATTCAGCAATGTGGCAGGATATAAAATCAAAGCACAGAAGTCAGTTGCATTTCTATACAGTATAAATGAAGCTGCAGAAAGGGAAATCAAGGGGTTGATTCCAATTATGATTGCAACAAAGAATATAAGCTACCTGAAATAAACCTAATCAAAGAAATAAATATCTATACTCTGAAAACAATAGGACACTTATGAAAGAAATTGAGGAAGAGACAAAGAAATGGAAAAACATTCACACTCACTGATTAGAAGAACAAATATTGTTAAAATATCTATGTTACCCAAAGCAATTTACACTTTCAAAGCAATCTCTATCAGAATACAATCAGCATTTTTTATAGAGCTGGAACAAACAATCCTGATATTTGTATGGAACCAGAAAAGACCCCAAATAGCCAAAGGAATGTTGCAAAACAAAACCAAAGCTGGTGACATCACTATTCTGGACTTCAAGAGTATTACAAAGCTGTAATCATCAGGACAGTATGGTACTGGTACAAAAACAGACACATAGATCAATAGAATGGAATAGAGACCACAGAAATGGGCCCCCAACTCTATGATCAACTAACCTTTGACAAAGCAGGAAAGAATATCCAATGGAAAAAAAGACAGTGTCTTCAAAAAATGGTGTTGGGAAAATTGGATAGCCACATGCAGAGGAACGAAACTGGACCACTTTCTTACACCATACACAAAAATCATTTTCAAATGAATGAAATATGTAAATGTGAGACAAGAATCTATCAAAATCCTGGAGGAGAACACAGACAGCAACCTTTTTGACCATGACCATAGCAACTTCTTGCTAGACATAGCTTCAAAGGCTAATGAAACAAAAGCAAAATGAACTATTGGGATTTCATCAACATGAAAATCTTTTGCACAGCAAAAGAAACAGTCAACTAAACTAAAAGGAGCCTATGGAATGGGAGAAGATATTGTCAAATGTCTTATCAGATAAAGGGCTAATATCCAAAATCTCTAAGAAACTTATCAAACTCAACTTCCAAAAATAAAAAAATCCAGTCAAGAAATGGGCAGAAGATATGAACAGACATTTCTCCAAAGAATACTTAAGATTGGCTAACAGACACATGAAAAAATGCTTCACATTACTAGCCATCAGGGAAATACAAATCAAACCCACAATGAGATACTACCTCACACCTGTCAGAATGGCTAAAATTAACAACTGAGGAATCAACAGATGTTGGTGAGGATGTGGAGAAAGAAGAATCCTCTTACACTTTTGGTGGAAACCCAAATTGGTGTAGCCACTCTGGAAAACAGTATGGAAGTTCCTCAAAATGTCAAAAACAGAGCTACCCTGTGACACAGCAGTTGCACTCCAAGGTATTTATCAAAGGATATAAAGATAGTGATTCAAAGGGACTCATGCACCCCAATGTTTATAGCAGCAATGTCCACACTTGCCAAAATATGGAAGGAGCCCAGATGTCCTTCTACAGATGAATGGATAAAGAAGATGTGGTATATACAATGGAATATTACTCAGCTACCAAAAAACGAAATCTTGCCATTTGCAATGATGTGGTTGGAACTAGAGGCTATTATGCTGAGTGAAATAAGTCAAAGAATGACAGATACCATATGATTTCATTAATATGTAGAATTAAAGAAACAAAACAGATGAACATAGGGGAAGGGAGGGAAAATAAAATAAGAGGAAACAGAGAGGGAGACAAACTATAAGAGACTCTTAACTGTAGGAAATAAACTGAGGGTTGTGGGAGGGCAGGTAGGTGGGGGGATAGGGTAACTGGGTGATGGGCATTAAGAGGTCACTTGAAGTAATGAGCACTGGGTACTGTATGCAACTGATTAATCACTGAATTCTACCTCTGAAACTGATAATGTGGTACATATTAATTAAATTGAATTTAAATTAAAAAATTTAAAAAGAATGAAACATTATATAACTTAAAAATAGATATAAAACCTCAGGAGCAGAATTTTAAAGAAGGGAGAAAAAGAGAAATATAAACTAAGCATAAAGGCTAAGAAAAAAAATCTCAAAATAATAGAAATAAGCTCAATTAAATCAGTAATTACAATAAAAGTAAATGTATCAGAATTACCATTCAAAAGACATATATTTTCAGGTTGTTTTAAAAACAACAAAAGCTGGGGTGCGTGGGTGGCTCAGTCGGTTTGGCATCTGAGTCTTGATTTTGGCTCAGTTCATGGTCTCTGGTTCATGAGGTTGAGCCCTGTGTTGGTCTCCACGTTCAGTGGGGAGTCTTCTCTTCCTCTCTCTTTCCCTTTCCTTCTTCCCCTCCCCCTGCTCATGATCTCTATATCTCTAAGATAAAATAAATAAGTCTTCTAAAAAAGCAATTATATGCTGTTTACAGGAGACATCAAACAAAAATACCCAGATAAATTGAAAGTAAATTAATAAATAAAGATGAACTAGGCAAATATTAACCAGAAAACATAGATAGATGATAGATAGATAGATAGTAGATATAGATAGATAGATAGATATAGATATAGATAGATAGATGATAGATGATAAACAGACAGAGAGATAGATATAGCTATATTAATATTAGATAAAATACACTTTCAGGAAAAAACATTAGGGGAAATATTATTCATAATAAAATATGCAATTCACTAAGAAGATACAATTGCTTTAAATTTATATGCCTGTAATAACATAGCCTCAACATATATAAGGGAAAGTGAAGGCAAACTCAGACTGACTTTATAATGTCATTTCTGAGGATGAGGATAAAAGTAGGAAATTGCTTTGCATAGGATATCTATTATTTTACCTTCCCTGTTGTCCTGCTTTTCTGATAATTGTTCCTAGGAATGTATATCAAAAATAGAGTATGACAAATAAATACTTTAAAATGTGGAACTGGCTAAATGAATCTGCTGGGTTGAAAGCAGTGAGGATCCACCTGATATTGGAATTAGGAAACGGGTGGTCTGGTTCATATGGTGGCAAAGAATCTGGTTAAACTATTAGCCATTGTTCCTTGGGACTCTAACTCACTGTCCAGAGAGACTAGATCTTTATGCAACTTGGCAAAAAAAAAAAAAAAAATGACCAGAGTATGTTGAACTACTTTAAATGTCTTTAGTGAAAGGATACCAGAGATAAAATCTAAGATGAAGCCCCCCTGAAAACAGGTGGGAAATAAGGAGGCAATTATTTTAGCTTTAATAAAAGAGGTATCTGTTGTTGATAGCCATGAAGCAGAGACAACCAAGAGCTAGATTATTATGTGCCTTGTGGGATGGCAGCTGCTACAAAATATGCTTTACTCTGCTTCTAAAGCTGTCCAGGGAACTATGGAATTTTGGCTGTTGGAATGAAGTTACCAGGAAGAGTTCTAGGAGCCAGGCAATACCCCCAAACCTTACCTCTCCCTTAGGATAGCGGTAGCGATATTTATCTTGGTCCCGTAGTGCAAATTCTTCAGGGTAGTGCTCCTGGATTTCTTCATAGGTCATCTCTTCACAGACACCCTGAGAAAAGTTATTTGGGGACAAAAGTATTCACAAGGTGAAATCCATACAGTCTTTACCATAGTAATGAGTCTAAACATTATGGAACAGCAGCACGCAAGCACCTGATTTTCTGTGAAGACAGCTCTGTGTTTGTGCCTATTGTCTGAGTGTGTGTGTGTGTGTGTGTGTGTGCATGAAGAGTGTGAATCTGAGAGTGTGTGCATGTGTACAGGTGTGTTCAGTTTGAGTATGTAGTATATGGTGTGTGCTTGTGTGTGGTTTTTCTCTATGATTGTCCCAAAAGGTTTGTAGATGTACATTGTACATTTAAGCATGTGTTTTATAAATATATGGGCTTAAGGATTTGAGACTGTGTGTGTATGTGTATCATGGTGGTATGTTTAAAGAGATATGCCTTGTGTTTGTGTATTTGTCTCAGTATTTGCAGTGTGTTTTGGTGAGTGCGTGTGTGTGTGTGTGTGTGTGTACAGGGTGTCTGAGCATCTGAGAATATGCTCACATGAGTGTCTCTGTGGTCTGTTTCTCTGTGTGTCTCAGAGTGTCTGTGGTCTGTGTTTCTGTGAGTGTGTATGTCTCTGGTGTATATGTGTGAATAGCTGTGTGCCTATGCCTGAGGCCATGTGAATTTGTGGTAATATGCTTGAGGTTATGCAATTGCACTTTGTACATTTCCATTCATGGTATGCCTATCTTATGCCTATCTTATACCATTCATGGTGTCCGTGTGATGTAGGTATATACAAAGACTGCGTGTGTGTCTATGGTGAGTATGTCTATATGTATCTGTCTATGAGTGTGTATGTGTGTGCATGCAGGTGTTGATTGGTAGATGTGTCTGAAAGGATCCTATGTCAGACTAGCAGGTCAATGTGTCTGTGAAGTGTATGTCTGTGAGTATAAACATATTTGTGGTATGTGTCTATGACTGTGTATGCAAGCACACACATGTGTGCACATACATAGCAGGGCTCTCCCATTTTATAGCATTTCCCATCTCCTCTGCTCCTACTTACGCTCCAGGACCTCTGGCAGATAAAGAAACAGGTATCCACAGACATCTCAGGAGATAAGAATTAATAAATTCCTAACAGTTTCATAGTGGGCCCTGGGGAAATATAGTCTCCTCACCCAAAGCAGGAATTCAGAGCTCAGAGAATGAGATCCCTAGGAGCATATGAGAGCTTCCCAAGTTCACTGAAAAATACCCAGAAATGAGGTGGCTGCTGGGAGTGGGTGTGGGAGGTGATGATGGGTTTATAAGGTTTCCTTTTGATTGTGTGGATTCTATTTTTTCCCCAAATATGTTTATTTTATTGTTTCAATGTTACAAGATTTATTGTTCAAGCACCACCCCCAGTGGTCCATGCAATATATGTCCTCGTCAATACCCACCACCAGGCTCCCCCAAACCCCCTACCCCCACCCCTCCTAAACCCTCAGTTTGTTGCTCAGAGTCCACAGTCTCTCATGGTTCATCTTCCCCTCTGATTTCCCCCCATTCACCTTTCCCTTCCTTCTCACAATGCCTTCCACGTTTTTCTTTATTCTCAGCACATAAGTGAGACCATAAGGTAATTGGATCTCTCTGCTTGACTTATTTCACTCCGCATAATCTCTTCCAGTCCCATCCATATTGACACAAAAGTTGGATATTCGTCCTTTCTAATGTAGGCATAATATTCCATTGTATATATGTACCATATCTTCTTTATGCTTCTAATTAGACTTTCCTGTAAGGGAGCAAATAGGCTCTGGTTGTTGTCTTTTATGCCCTCCTCAATACCCACCACCAGGCTCACCCAATCCCCCACCCCCACCCCTCCAAGACCCTCAGTTTGTTGCTCAGAGTCCACAGGACATTGTGAGAAGGAAAGGAAAGGTGAACTAGTGGGAAATCGGAGGGGGAGATGAACCATGACAGACTGTGGTTGTTGTCTTTTGAATCATATGTAAATATGATTTACCATAAAGAAAATCAGATTTTCTTTAGGAGTGAAGTTCATCCCTTCCATAACCCACAAACTGCTCTGTAGTGTCAAATTTCTCTACTGACACTGTTCATGGGAGAAAA
Organism: Procyon lotor; assembly: GCA_028646535.1. Lineage (NCBI taxonomy): Eukaryota > Metazoa > Chordata > Mammalia > Carnivora > Procyonidae > Procyon > Procyon lotor. The sequence continues at coordinate 63,445,804 of CM053612.1, read as the reverse complement.
TACACTCTACTGGATACACATGATCCTTCCAGATTGGCTTTGACTTTCTATTTTGAGGCATGCTCAAAGCCTGTTGCCTGTGGAAATGACATTGACTTCATATTAACTCAAGGCAAATTGCATAACCTCTTTGAATTTTATTTTCCTCATCTGAAAAATGAGGAGAATTACAACTACGTCACAAAAGTGCTTTGAATATTAGAAATAATACATGTAAAGGAGACTAGCACAGAATGTTCAAGGTGCATTTTTAAGACTCAAGCAGTGGAACTAATTATTAATATATTATTGATCATGGAAAATAAACCAGAAATTTAGGCATCATTCTAAATTATTACTTCTTCTTTACTCCTCCCCTAGAGCAAGTTTCTATAATTCTATCTGCTAAATTTCTCAAAATTCTATTATTTTTTCTTTCCTGTCTCCACTGCTACAATCTTAGCAGTTACACACACACACACACACACACACACACACACACACACCCTTCTTTCTTTATGCTAGTCTCTGCCTGACATACTATTCCTGATCCTTTCTACCTGACTTACTGTTAATTGATGCCTCAGCTAGGCATCACTTCTTCCAGGCAGATCATGGCTGGGTCAGATGCCCTGCCCTGACATCTCTGTATCTGTGGTCTAGCCTATAAGAGACTATATCACACATGCTGTTTCATATTCCTCTGTTTTTTTTTTTTCTGTCGACCCTGTTTCGACTGAAAATTCAGTGAAGACAAGAATTAATCTCTCTCTCCAGCACCATCCCAGAGCCTGAAACAAAGTAGGTATCCAATAATGTTTACACAATCTGTGGGCCAGAAACAAGTAGGGACTGATCTCTTATGATAAACGATTTATATATTTGCTTGAATGTATTTTATTGCAACTATATATGATATTTAGAACAGGGGGTGTGGCAAGATGGTGGAGAGGTAGGAGATCCTGTTGCAACCCGTCCCCAAAAGTGAGCTGGATACCTGCCAGACCACGCTGAACACCCATGAAATCAGCCTGAGGAACAAGATTTTTCACTTCTGGAGCTCTACAGGAGCAGAAGACAGCAGCAGAGAGGTAAAGCAAAGCGAGAACACTTGAAACGGTATCTGAGGATATACAAAAGGGGGAGGGAGCCACCAGAAGCGGCCCAAGGACAGTAATACCCCAAAGGAAAGCGCCAGTGGTTGCAGAGCAGCAATAACTTAGAGCCTGGTGAAAAACACTTAAAAAGAGCATAAGGTTCTGAGGAGCAGCTAGTGGAAGGAGGTGGTCATGGTCACAGGCCTGGGCCCACATTCCCAGGAAGGACACCACTCGCCTCAAAGAGAGACTAGTGTGTGTGGTGGGCATCCAGTCTGTAACTCCGAACCTGCAGTTTTCTGTTCCCTGCACCATTTTGTGGGCCCGGTGCGCGCTCCTGAGCACCTTAAAGAGTCTGCTGTGGTCCTGGAGCCTGCAGCTTTTCTCCCTGTACAGCGCTCTCTAGATGGTGCACCATCCAAGGCAAGAACTGCATGGCCAGTGCAGTAATCTTGGCAAGAATCTGGCCACATCCCACCAGAGCATGGAGCCTGGAGAGCAAGGGAGCTCACAGAGTTGCTGAACTGCTGAGTGCACACCACCTGAGAAAGACTGTGCTGGGAGATTCCCGGAGGGGAATGTCCCTTCTGGACAACCCAGAGGGGAACAGACTGTGGCTTCTCTGTGACAGGGAGGTCTGGGTACAGACAGACAGATTCCTCACTTAGACTCTCTGAAATGGAGAAAAAGCTACAAAAGGCCAAAAGCCTTCAGGGAGCCAAAGACTGAGAAACCAGGTTCCACAGAGCTCTGTCCCTTGATTGGGGGCAGGGTGACTCAATCCAAGCAAGATTGACTGAAAAACAACTCGCCAGGCCCCTCCCCAGAAGACAAGTCAAAAAAAAGAAAAGGCTATAACCACAGGGTCACCATGAGACTTTAAATCCCCAATATTAGGGGAAATCAATATATTAAGTTCTTGATAATACCCTCAAACCTGTATATTTCAATGATATAAGTTATTTTTTCCTTTTCTATTTTCTATTTTTTTATTCACTTTTTTTCACATTTCATGGTTTGATTTTTTTTTAACTACTTAACATTATAACTAGAGGCTTAATACAACAATAAACCCAGGAAGACCTGAAATAACCTTCTTCGCACACGAGGAGTTATAACCACCCTCCCATCTTATGCTTCTGTCAGTGTTTCTACCTATTTGCTTTTGTTCTGGTATTATAGGAAATCTCATTCCTGGGGTTCATTCTGACTAGGTTCTTTTATTTCTTGTCATCTACTTTTGTCGGTCTATATGTTTGTTCACGTTGGTCTACATACTTCATAAATCTTATTGTTGGGGCCCATTCTGGCTGATATCTCCTCTCTTTCTGTTTCTCTCTATCTTTTTTATCCTTATTCTTTCTTTTTGGTGGTGAATCCCAATTGCTCCTAAACCTTCCAGAGTGCACCCTGCCTGGATCATGGGTGAAATATCCAACTATAAATCCTCTCATCCACTTCTCATCAAAATGACTAGAAGGAGGAACACCTAACAGAGGAAAAACCCAGACACTGCACCCTCTCCCTCAGAACTATTAGACAGGGACATAAACAGTATGTCAGAAAGGGAATTCAGGGTGACAATTATCCAGGCAATGGCTAGGATTAATGACAATATAGAATCTCTAAGGGCAGAAATGAGAACCAGTATAGCCGATGAAGAAGTGCTATCAGTGAGATCCAATCCAATCCAAATAGTTTAACAGCTAGAGTTATGGAGACAGAGTATAGAATTAGTGATCTAGAGGATAAAATGGTAGAGAAGAAAGGGCAGGAGGAAAGCTGGAGCAAACTGTTCAGGAATCATGAGAAGAGACTTAGGGAAATAAATGACACCATGAAACGTTCCAACATCAGAATTATTGGAATCCCAGAGGGGGTAGAAAAAGACAGAAGACTAGAAGATATAGCTGATCAAATTATGAACGATAATTTCCCCAATCTGGGGAATGGAACAAGGGTTCATGAACTAGAGGCAGAAAGGACACCTGCCAAGATCAATGAGTCTAGAAATACAGTGAGACACGTCATAGTAAAATTTACAAATTATAATTTTAGACAAGAGATCCTGAGGGCAGCTAGAGGGAAGAGATCTCTTACATATGGAGGAAGACCCATTAGAACAACAGACCTGTCTATACAAACCTGGCAAGCCAGAAAGGGCTGGAAAGACATATTCAAGGCACTAAATGAGAAGAACATGCAGCCGAATATACTTTATCCAGCAAGACTGACATTCAAAATGGATGGAGAGATAAAGAGCTTCTAAGATCGGCCAGGATTAAAAGAGTATGTGACCACTGAGCCGGCACTCCAGGAAATTTAAAGGGGGTTTTATAAAAGTAGAGAGATCTCATGAGTGACTTATAACAGATTTACAATCAATAGAAACAAGGACTACACAGGCAACAAGATGTCAATAAAAAATTATCTTTCCATAATCACTCTCAATGTGAACAGCCTAAACACTACCATAAAATGGCACAGGGTTGCAGAATGGATAAAACGGCAGGACCTGTCCATATGCTGTCTACAAGAGACACATTTGGAACCAAAATATACATCCAGACTGAAAGTGAAAGGATGGAAAACCATCTTTCATGCCAATGGGCCTCAAAAGAAAGCTGGGGTAGCAATTCTCCTATCAGATAAATAAGATTTTCAGCTAAAGACTGTAGTCAGAGATACAGAAGGACACTACATCATTCTGAAAGGTCTATCCTCAAAGAAGATCTAACAATTTTAAACATTTATGCCCCCAATATAGGAGCAGCCAACTACATAAACCAACTGTTAATCAAAATAAAGAGTAACATTGATA
>CM053612.1:63414932-63441807 GCA_028646535.1 Procyon lotor | reverse complement strand
CTCATAGATATATACAGAACATTCCACCCTAAAACAACAGAATACTCATTTTTCTCAAGAGCACATGGAACTTTCTCCAGAGTAGACCACATACTGGGCCACAAATCAGGACTCAACCAATACTAAAAGATTGAGATGATTCCCTGTATTTTCTCAGACCACAATGCTCTGAAACTGGAACTCAACCACAAGAAGAAGTTTGGAAGGATTTCAAACACTTGGAGGCTAAAGACCAACCTGCTCAAGAATACTGAGATCAACCAGGAAATCAAAGGTGAGCTTAAACAATTCATGGAGACCAATGAGAATGAAGACACATCGATGCAAAACCTATGGGACATGGCAAAGGCAGTCCTAAGGGGGAAATACATAGCCAACCAAGCCTCCCTCAAAAAAATTGAAAAATCTCGAATACACCAGCTCTCCTTACACTTCAAAGAACTCAAAAATCAACAACAAAGGAAGCCAACCCCACGCACAAGAAGGGAAATAATCAAGATTAGAGCAGAGATCAATGAGTCAGAAACTAGAGAAACAGTAGAAAGCATCAATGAATCCAAAAGTTGGTTCTTTGAAAGAATCAATAAGATTGATAAGCCACTGGCCAACCTCATCCAAAAGAAAAGAGAGAGGATCGTAATTAACAAAATTATGAATGAAAGGGGAGAGATCACGACTAATTCAAAGGAAATAGAAACAATCATCAAAAATCATTATCAACAGTTATATGCCTATAAGTTAAACAACCTAGAAGAAATGGATGCATTCTTGGAAACCCATTATCTTCCAAGACTGAAACAGGAAGAAACTAACAGCCTGAATAGACCAATATCTAGTAATGAGATGGAAGCAGTGATCAAAAACCTCCCAAAAAACAAGAGTCCAGGACCAGAAGGTTTCCCTGGGGAATTCTACCAAACTTTCAAAGAAGAAATAATACCTATCCTCCTGAAACTGTTACAAAAAATAGAAACAGAAGGAAAACTTCCAGACTCTTTCTATGAAGACAGCATTACCATGATCCCCAAACCAGGCAAAGACCCTACCATAAAGGACAATTTCAAACCAATATCCCTGATGAATGTGGATGCCAAGATTCTCAACAAGAGGGTATTATGCTAAGCGAAATAAGTCAGTCAGAGAAAGACAAGTATCACATGATCTCTCTGATATGAAGAACTTGATAGGCAAGGCAGGAGTTTGGGGGGGTAGGGGAGAGAAATGAAACAGGAAGGGATGGGGAGGGAGACAAACCATAAGAGACTCCTAGACTCAAGAAATGAACTAAGGGTGGCCGGGGGGGGTGTGGTGGGGTAGGGATAGGGTGGCTGGGTTGTGGACAATGGGGAGGGTATGTGCTATTAAGTGCTGTGAAATGTGTAAGCCCGAAGATTCACAGACATGTACCCTGGGGCAAATAATACATTATATGTTAATAAAAATTAATTAAAAAAAAAAGATTCTCAACAAGATCCTAGCTAATAGGATCCAACAGCACATTCAAAAGATTATCCAACATGACCAAGTGGGATTTATCCCTGGGAAGCAAGGGTGTTTCAGCATTCGCAAATCAATCTATGTAATAGAACAAATCAATAAGAGAAGAGAGAAAAACCACATGGTCCTCTCAATTGTTGCAGAAAAAGCATTTGACAAAATTCAGCATCTGTTCCTGACTAAAACTCTTCAAAGTATAGGGATAGAAGGAACATTCCTCAACATCATCAAGTCTATCTATGAAAAGACCACAGCAAATATCATTCTCAATGGGGAAAAGCTGATAGCTTTTCCTTTGAGATCAGGAACACTACAAGGATGCCCACTCTCACCACTCTTGTTCAACATAGTGCTAGAAGTCCTAGCGACAGCAATCAGACAACAAAAAGAAATAAAAGGTATTCAAATTGGCAATGAAGAAGTCAAACTCTCTCTCTTCGCAGACGACATGTTACTCTATATGGAAAACCCAAAAGACTCCAATCCCTAACTACTAGAACTCATACAGCAATTCAGTCATGTGGCAGGATACAAAATCAATGCACAGAAATCATTGGCTTTCCTATACACTATCAATGAAACTGTGGAAAGAGAAATTAGGGAATCTATTCCATTTATGATAGCAACAAAAATCATAAGATACCTGGGAATAAACCTAACCAAATAGGTGAAGGATCTGTACTTGAAGAACTACAGAATGCTCATGAAAGAAAATGAAGAAGACACAAAAAGGTGGAAAAGCATTCCATGTTCCTGGATCAGAAGAATAAACATTGTTAAAATGTCTATATTGCCCAGAGCAATATATACTTTCAATGCCATCCCAATCAAAATTCCACTGGATTTTTTTCAAAGGCCTGGAACAAACTATCCTAAAATATGTATGGAATCAGAAAAGATCCCGAATTGCTAAGCAAATGCTGAAAAAGGAAAACCAAGCTGGGGACATCACATTGCTTGATTTCAAGCTTTACTACAAAGCGGTGATCACCAAGACAGCATGGTACTGGCACAAAGATAGACACATAGACCAGTGAAACAAACTAGATAGCCCAAATATGTACCCGCAACTCTATGGTCAAATAATCTTTGACAAAACAGGAAAAAAATCCAGTTGAAAAAAGACAGTCTCTTCAATAAATGGTGCTGGGAAAATTGGACAGCTCTATGTAGAAGAATGAAAGTTGACCATTCTCTTACACCATACACGAAGATAAACTCGAAACGGATAAAAAACCTCAATGTGAGGCAGGAATCTATCACAATCCTAGAGGAGAACATAGGCAGTAACCTCTTCGATATCACCCACAGTAACTTCTTTCAGGACATGTCTCCAAAGACAAAGGAGACAAAAGCAAAATTGAACTTTTGGGACTTCATCAAGATAAAAAGCTTCTGCACAGCAAAGGAAACAGTCAACAAAACAAACAGGCAACCCAGAGAATGGGAGAAGATATTCACAAAGGACACTACAGACCAAGGTCTGATATCTAAGATCTATAAAGAACTCCTCAAACTCAACACTCACATGATAATTACATCAAAGATGGGCAGCAGACACGAACAGACACTTCTCCAAAGAATACGTACAAATGGCTAACAGACATATGAAAAAATGTTCATCATCTTCAGCCATCAGCGAGATTCAAATCAAAACCACACTGAGATACCACCTTACACCAGTTAGAATGGACAAAATCAACAGGACAGTAAACAACAAATGTTGGAGAGGCTGTGGAGAAAGGGGCACCCTCTTACACTGTTAGTGGGATTGCAAGCTGGTGCAGCCACTATGGATACCAGTGTGGAGATTCCTCAAGAAATTAAATAGAGCTAACCTATGACCCTGCCATCGCACTACTGGGTATTTACCCCAAGGAAGCAGATGCATTACAAAGAAGGGCCACATGTATCTCAATGTTCATAGCAGCAATGGCCACAATTGCCAAACTGTGGAAAGTACCAAGATGCCCTTCAACAGATGAATGGATAAAGAAGATATGGTACATATATACAATGGAATATTATGCCTTCATTGGAAAGGACGAATATCCAACTTTTGTATCAACATGGATGGGACTTGAAGAGATTATGCAGAGTGAAATAAGTCAAGCAGAGAAAACCAATTACCTTATGGTCTCACTTATGTGCTGAGGTTAAAGAAAAACATGGAGGGCAATATGAGAAGGAAGGGAGGGATGAATGGGGGGAAACCAGGGGGGAGATGAACCATGAGAGATTGTGGACTATGAGCAACAAACTGAGGGTTTTGGAGGGGAGGGGTGTGGATGTTGGGCGAGGCTGGTGGTGGGTATTGAGGAGGTCACATATTGCATGGAGCACTGGGTGTAGTGCAAAACAATAAATCTTGTAACACTGAAAAAAATAAATAAATTAAATTTTAAAAAAATGGGCAGAAGACATGAACAGACACTTCTCCAAAGAAGACATGCAAATGGCTAACAGACACATGAAAAAATGCTCATCATCTTTAGCCATCAGTGAGATTCAAATCAAAACCACACTGAGATAACCACCTTACACCAGTTAGAATGGCCAAAATCAATGCGACAATAAACAACAAATATTGGAGAGGGTTTGGAGAAGGGGGCACCCTCTTCCACTGTTGGTGGGATTGCAAGCTGGGTGCAGCCACTTTGGAAAACAGTGTGGATTTTCCTCAAGAAATTAAAAATAGAGCTACCCTATGACCCTGCCATCGCACTACTGGGTATTTACCCCAAAGAAGCAGATGCATTACAAGGAATGGCCACATGTACCCCAATGTTCATAGCAGCAATGGCCACAATTGCCAAACTGTGGAAAGAACCAAGATGAATCGATCGATCAACAGATGAATCGATGAAAGAAGATATGGTACATATATACAGTGGAATATTATGCCTCCATTAGAAAGGACAAATATCCAACTTTTATATCAACATGGATGGGATTAGAAGAGATTATGCGGAGTGAAATGAGTCAAGCAGAGAGAACCAATTACCTTATGGTCTCACGTGCTGAGCATAAACAAAACATGGAGGGCATTGTGAGAAGGAAGGGAAAGGTGAATGGGGGGAAACCAGAGGAGGAGATGAACCATGAGAGACTGTGGACTCTGAGCAACAAACTGAGGGTTTAGGAGGGGCAGGGGTGGGGGGCTGGGCGAGCCTGGTGGTGGGTATTGAGGAGGGCACGTATTGCATGGAGCACTGGGTGTGGTGTATGAATAATAAATCTTGTAACACTGAAAAAATAAAATAAACATATTTGGGGAAAATGATATGTAGAACAATATTGTATGTCCCATTTCTAAATATGTATATATCTGTACATGTATAGCTAAGTACATGTATATATATGCAGACACATATATTCTTTGCATTCATCAAAGTATATCTACCAGGCAAGCAAGTTAATGTAACTACATGCAAGTTATCCATACTTGTGATAAAGCTTTTACTTTTAGGTCTAACAAACACAACCTGTGGACTGCTGCCTGATGTCAGTATAACTATAGTCTGAGTGAACAATCGGGAGGAAAAAAGTGCCTTTGCAGAGGGCACATGGGAAAACCTGACTCTTAAGCAAGATTGCTATGTCATGAGGGTCAGATGGTCATTCTTCTTCATTTTATTTCCAATACCACTATTCTAGTCCATTGTCACCTCTTGCCTGGATTAATGCAGTCATCCCCATACTGATCTAAGTACTAAATCTGGCCCTTTTCCTACATAGTTTCCACACATGATCAGAATGGCCTCTTGTTTATTTGTCTATTTATTTATTTATTCATTTGTTTATATTCATCAAGTATAATTTTCTTACACTGTTATATTAGTTTTAGGTGTATAATATAATGATTCAATAATTCTATACATTTCTCAGTGCTCAAGATAAGTGTACTCTTTTTTTATTAACATATAATGTTTTTTTAATTTAATTTTATTTTTTCAGTGTTCCAAGATTCATTGTTTATGCACCACACTCAGTGCTCTATTTGCCCCAGAAGTACAGGTCTGTGAAGCATCAGGCTTACACATTTCACAGCACTCACCATAGCACATACCCTCCCCAATGTCCATAACCCAGCCACCTTATCCCTACTCCACCTCCCCCCAGCAACCCTCAGTTTGTTTCATGAGATTAAGAGTCTCATGGTTTGCCTCCCTCCAGATCCCATCTTGTTTCATTTTTTCCTTCCCTACCCCCCACAACTCCCTACCCTGCCTCTCAAGTTCCTCATAGGGATAAGTGTACTCTTAATATGCTATGTCTATTTCACACATCCCCTTGCCCACATCCCTTCTTGCAACCACCAGTTTATCTAAGAGTCTGTTTTTTGTTTACCTCTTCTTTTATCTTTGTTTATTACATTCTGCATATGAGTGAAATAATACGGTCTTGTCTTCTTTTTAAGAATGTGAATCAATTCAGGCCTCTTCTTGATTTAGACCACATCATTGGCTTTCCATTTTTAGGGCAGCATCCAAATGTCTCAACATGAATTATAATACTCTTTGAGCTGCCTTCCTTTCCAACCTCATCTCCCTTATACTTCCCTTTTTACAATGCTTCGTCATAGGATATTCAATGTCTTATTTATGGCCTGCCTTTAGGCTCCATAAGGACAGAGAACATGTCTAATCTGGGCTTCACTGGATCTCCAACACACAAACAGTGTATGACACGTGGCTGGTTGCTGAGAAATATTTGTTGACCTAATTGTGTTCTTCATAGGAGCCAAAGCAGAGGCAATCCAGGGGATAAACACAGATTCAAGTCCCATTAACCACCAGGAAATTCATCCCCTGCCATCTCACCGCATCAATTTCGTTCAGGGCCTTCCACTGCTCATAGGGAACACCCAGGGCCTCAGCTGTCTGGATAGTCCTCTTCATGTGACTGGTCCACACCTTCAGGGAGCTGATGCCCTGGGACTGAATGAAATTGGCCAGGGCATAGGCATACTGGGGAGTGGGGTTGCAGAGGATGAGAAGAGGGGAGAAAGAGAGAGATGAGAAAGACAGAGTAGCTGTGAGATCTGCCAAAAATGGTGAAATGATGATGAACAAGAAAGAGTAGAATTTAAATGTTTCCAATTTATAAACAAGGATATGACAAGGATAGAGGGAATAGAAAAGGATCTGTGTGTTTATGTATGTATATGTTTGTGTGTGTGTGTGTGTGTGTGTGTGTGTGTTTGTGTGTATTCACTGATGCTTACTTAATAAACCCCTTGCTCAATTATTCATTCAAATAACCCACCTCTGGCATTTGTGGAGCTGGGACAAGACTACAAATGGAGGCACTCTACCCAGTCAACTTCCTTTCTCTTCCTATTTGTGCCTCCATCTTGCATTTGTAGATGTCTTGAGTACATGTTTGTAGATAACCTAGTCACATGACCAAATTCTGTTCACGCCCTATTTCCACTAATTCCCATGATCCACAAATAGTGACCCTTTGGCCACCCCTTTGCCTAGGGGCAAACACTATCGTGATGTGGCCTGCTCTCAGGTGGACAGACTCTGGGATAGGCCCACATAGGCATGGAGAGCAGACTCCAGGTCAAAAGGGTAGGGGATTCTGGGTTTTGGGTACTCAGAGTGTGGTCTAGAAGTAGGGAGTGTGTGATTTGGGGACATTTCTTTTTGACTCTAGGGATTCTCATTTACTTGAGTTGGGGTCTTGGAACTCAGCTTCTAAGGGCATCCACACATATACTGAGTGTGTGTGGTCATGTGCTGGGTATCAGGGTGTCCCGTTCTCAAGACACAACCAGTCTGGTAAGGGAAACAATGACAGTACTGAAAGGAAGCATGAAAGGCTGTGGGAGCCCAAATGAGCAAGTGATTTATTCTTTTGCATAGTCATGTTATTAGTCACAGGTGGTATATGAGGAACACTGGCACAAATACATAGATGTATTTATATGTACACATGTGTATGTATAAATATAAGTATTTTGTATACACATTCTAATTATGAATTATGAGTCAGTAGTCAGTGCACTCTGGTGGAAGAAACTCTTGACTGGGAAGTAGGCAACAAGAGTTAAACTTTCCCAGCTTCCTTATATGTCCCTGTGTGACCTGGAACAAATCCCTGTTTCTCTCTGGCCTTATATCTTCTGCCTATAACATGTAAACACCATTAGCTCACTGAACCTTGTCCTATGAGCATCACATTAGATAGTGGAAGAGGAGCACATAGAGTGCCCTTGACATACAGTAGGTGATAGCCTCTGTGATTAATTATGAGTGACAGTTGATTAGAAAGTGTTTTGTAAACTGCATGGTGCACTATGTCCATAAGTATGAAGGTTGATGCCAGGCATTTACTCGTGCATGCACACGTTTGTGTGCAAGGGCAGTATGCACTGTGGAGATGGCCATGGGTCCAAACTGGGTATTGAGCTGTGTGGGTAGGGCCATAGTTGGCCCAAACCAAGAGACCCCTGACTGCAGGTGGTGCCATAGGGCAAGGGTGATTCCACCAGTACCCTCTACTCTGCTCTGAGGAGTAAGATGGATGGAAGTCAAAGGTCTGAGTCCACCTCAAGGGGAGCCTGCCAGTCTGAAGGTAACAGAAAGGGAGCCGTGAGGACCAGGCCTTCCAGTGCAGTGCCTGGCCAGGACACTACCACTCCTGCAGTGGGGGATGCTGAGGGGCAAGCATGAAAGCCTGGTTTTCAATCCTGGTTCTTTTTTACTGGTTACATGACCTGGGGCTGCTCTTCTCCTCCCTGGGTCTCAGCTTCCTCAGGTTTTATAAACCATTAAGGGTAATGTCTACCCCACAGAGCTGTTATGAAGATTGAATGAGGTCACACATGTGGAAGCAGATGGTACTATGACTGTGCACAGTTGCCCAGTAAAAGAGAATGCTTCCTCCCTCTTACACCCCATTTCCCATTTGTTCTACCCAAGCCATCCTCCCAGAAAGAACAATACCTGTGTTAACAAGCCCAGGCACAAGGCCAACACTAAGGAAAATATGTGCTTTATTTTATTTTATACTCATAAAGTGCAGGTTACTATGCTTGGCTGGAGAGAAGAGAATAATGCAACAGTCAGAGATGGGCCAGAACTGGGAGAGATGGAGTCCAGGGCACAGTGACCTGACTGGGAGGGCAGGAAGGGACAGGGAAGGGCTTCCTGGACCAAACCATGGAGCAGAAGCTGGGCCCTGGAAGGAGGTGGGGGAGAGAGGGCAGGAAAAGAGCAGTAACTGGTGAGGGACAAGTGCTGACAGTGGGATGGCCTGAAGTGGGGTGGGGGCTGTGACATCAGCTCTGAGTAAGGGAGAAAATAGACTCAAGGATGGGGCATATCAGGGCAGCTGTCAGGGCACACAGTGGTCACCAGCTGACAGAGGAGAGTAGCTTAGGTGGGGGAAACTGCACAAGCAAAGGCACAGAATTGTGAGAGAGAGAGGAGGGGAGCCAGTTAGGCAGTGGTGAGGGGTGGTCACTGTAATTGGGCTGGAAGAGCAGCCAGATCTGGGCAAGCCTGAAGTGCTAAGATCAAGCTAACAGATGTGTAGATGCTGTTAGCACATGGGTGTCATTCAAGGATGAGTCAAGACTGAGTGGATGATTGGGTGGAAGAGCAGGTGTGACCAGAACCGGCTTTTACCCTGTCACTGAGTCCCCCCATCCTTAGGACCCAGGCAGTAGCTGTACCACTCACCCATAGCCCACCTGGGCCAGCTCATCCAATGCCTCAGTGTGCCTGGGGTCCTTCTTACCTGCTTGCCCCGAGGTGAGAGGCCAGAGTCACCTCCGATGCGCCCTCTGAGGTTGAGTTCACTCTCACCATGCCGGCATAGGTAGATGGAGCGGGGTGTGACGTGGATGTTCATGAGATAGTAGACTGTGCGGCTCTGGATGTGGTCCTGTACTCGGTTCACCATGTATCGTGTGCCCACATCGAAGATCTTGATGTAGGATAGGTGGCTGGGCCAGACCAAGCAGGAGCAAGGGCAGCTCAGGGGATGATGATGGAGAGGCTGATCCCAAGACAAAGCCCCAACCACACACCCTGCCTTCAAGCCTCTTGTACAATGCAACTTTCACCTACTTTTCCTCTAACAAAATATCATGCCTTGCCCTATTCTGGGTACCTGTTCTAGAGACTTGGCTCCCAGCCACCCTAAAGAGCTCACTGCCTGTTACCATCTCGCCCTGTTTCATTTCTTCAGTTTCAGCTTGATCCACGCTATCTTTTCACATTCACTTTTTACACTCTAGGGATCTGGGTTCTGTTCTTTATAGTTTACACTCTTGACATACTCAAAGAAAAGCAGTAATCCTATGTCCCTGGCTGCCTTCCACATCTTACTGGCAGCTCCTGAATTGTCTACTCAGTCTTCTAAATTTCAAGCTGAGTTCTGCACCTCTATTCTTTAAGTCTCTGCTATGATATATTGTATTTGACCCCCTACAAGCAGCTACCAGATTGTGTCTGTGCACACTTGTGTTTGTGTGTTTATGCCTCTCTTCTCACTCAGAAAGGGGAAGAGGTTTTTTCCCCTGCCATGCAGTTACCAACACACCCTCCTTTGTTCTAAGCATTGTGCTTGAGGTGGGGACTCAGCATCTACCCTTTGGGAGCTCTTAGTTTAGTCAAGAACATACACTTGGAAACACATGACCAATGCTCAATACTCTTTCCATAAATAGTCTCTTAGATGTGCCAAGTATTGGGATATGGGGATTCAGAGATGGTCCACAACATGGAAATCTTGTGGTCCTTGCTTCAAGCCCCCTTTTTATCTCCTCAATTCTGTACTCTAGTCATGAACTAATAACAATACACAGAGTGATAATCAAACTATTCAACAACCTGTCTGCAGGGGAGCTGGGAATGAGCAATACTGACTAATTAGAAGACTAGAACCATGGAGTAAGTCTTCTGAGGTCCCTGCTGTACCAGGCATGAGTCCTTTAGTTGTTGAACTATAGGGAGTTCAAGGAGATCCCTGGGAAGAGGTGGGGAAGGCTGCACCAATGGGGTGATGTACCAGGGAAGCTGGATGCACAGTAGCAAAACAAAGTAAATAGAAATAGCTACACTAACCCAAGGCATGTAAAGCATGGCTGATGTTTCAGAAAGCCTCTCCTCTGATCTTCCTAGAGAAGGCCTTTTTATCGTACCATACTTAATCATGCCCATCCCTGTCATCTATATCCAATGGTTTCTGCAGGACATTTGTACTTGTTAAGCATTTTCTTTATACATGAATCCTGATAATTGTCCTAGGAATCTGGGATTATTAGCTTTGTTTTATAGGAGAAGAAACTGAAGCACAGAGAGTGGAAATGATATGCTTAAGGTTAATCTCTCCAACTATCTTGTCTAGGACTCTCAGAACCTAGTGGTAGAAAATATCTGATGTAGCCTTGTTGCCTAATTACTGTCTGTTCCTGATGCTAGGTCCTGGATAGCTCTAGGAGAGCTCTCAAATTCCTCAGTTTAGTCTGACATTCTACGTACCTTCACACACTGCTTGGCCTCACCTCATGGTCCCATACCCACACCCATGCCCATAAGTTCTTTGTTTCAATCTAGCCTTTATGATTTTGCTGGAATATTCTCTAACTCCCCTACTTTTATTCAGATTTAACCACACTATTCCAGAATGCTGTTTTGTTTGCTTAAAAAGACATTCCTTGCCTGCTTTCCAGAGCTGAGCTCCTATCCATCCATCCTTTGAGAGCCAGCACATTCACTTTCTCTAGGAAGTCTTCTTTGAGCCCAGGATCATGTGAAGTCATTTAGAGGTGCTTCCCACCAAAAGTAATATATTAGCTAGTGCCTATCTCTACCATGTGAAATCTAAAATAAAAATTTTAAACTATATTATAATATGAAGAGGTACCATGAAATTTTGGTGTTTTCCCCCCATTTTGACCACATTTATGCTGGTTGTGAAATAGTAAAAGCGTTCCAGATTGTTTTATTCCTATTTTTGCTAGCCTCCACCTTTCTGGTATCCCAAACACATGCCTATTCTACCTATACTGGGTAAACCTGCTCTTCCAGATCTCTTTTCCCAAGCTGAGATGAGTTTTCTCCTTTATGTTCCTCTAGCCCACTTGGTTTATCATTTCTACAATTCTGATCAACTGCACATTCATTGGCTTCTCCAACTAAGTGCACATTCTATCACAGCAGGGACAGCCCTTCTCTCTTTGGATTCCTAGGGCAGAGCTTTGGCTGAGCCTTGATTCATGGACTGTAAATATCTGTTGATGTAAAATTATTAAATAAAGCCAACCTTCAGAATATGTCATCTTCAGGCCCAAACTGATTCATCAAACACTAACTGAGCACCTGCAGGAGTCTAGGCTGAAGGTGAGGGGCTTTCTCAATGCTTCTTTCACTTTAGCTCCCCTTCTTCAAGCTTCTTTCATCATATGCTGCTAGCCTATATGGTGCATTTGTGGAAATCTAAATAAATTACACTTTTCTCAGGACAGAAACATCCCCACTCCAACACACATGTCTTGGTGAGAATAACAAGTGTACCCTTGACCTGGTTGTCTTTGAACAGTGAACAATCTTTGCAATTGTACATAAAGGTCCTGCTTCTTGCACCAAGTGTCTAAGCCTCATGTGACACTTCTTTATGATTTAGGGATGTGGGAGGGGGAGAACTGGGCTGGAAGTTTGAGATAAGGGTTTGAATAAATGTTCTACTGACTCATTATATGGCCTTAGGTAAGTCATTGCCTTGTTCTGGGTCTCAGTTTCTCTATCTAAGGAGCAATGCAGTAACAGTACTCGCCTCTTAGAATTTTGGTGGTGAAAAGCTGGAAGGATGCTGTTTAAACTTCTTAAGATTTTAATGACTATTTGAGGCTTCCTCATACTTCTCACTTGGGGCCCTAAGGGTCTGGGTGACCAGAGTCTTTTCTCATCATAACCCCTTTCGAGGACTCTGGGAATATCTTATGTCTAAAACTCACATATTCCAGCTAACATGTTTCTAATTTTTAGCTGGCATTATGAATGAAGGTTTCATATTTTTCATGTGTCTTCCCATATGTCAAGGTGCTATGGAAGCTATCTGCAGATATAAACCACCTTTCTTGCCATTATTTATACTCTTATGTATACCACAGCTCAAAGAGGCCAAATACTTATTGATTAAAGAGGTACATGAGTTTGTGAAAAGTAACTTGAGTAGGAGACAAAATATATGGATAAAATCCTAGTTCTACCCCTGGATTTGTGCTGGGAGCTTGGCAAGTGGTTTCAGCTAAGATTCAATTTCCTCTTCTTGAAAATTTATGAACATAAGATCTATTTTGGCTTCCTTTATAGGGGTGCTGAGGGGATTCAATGAAACAAAGAAGGTGGCATCCATGTGTAAGGAAGGCTTTTAAAAAAAATTATAGCAACAACTACAGGAGGGAAGAATTTGTTCTTAGAGATCAGGGTCCTGATCTGCCCATATTGGTCAGGAAGGAACTACTTTAAAACTCTCATGGACATTTTATATATCAAGGAGACAATTAGAGCTTGGAGGGTCCTTGAAGGGAAATCATCAAATATAGCTCTCTGATTTTATAGACAGAGAAGCTGAGGCCCAGAAAGGGAGGATATTTCCCCAGGTACTAAAGGACATCAAAATAGGGTTAAAGATCCAGTCGTAGATTTTAAGGTTTTGGGTTCTTACCTGTCCAGTTCATCATCCAAGGGTTGGTAGTTGACCTCATAGCATTCAATTCTTTTTAGAAAGTCTTCCAGAACCTTTTCCCGGTCACAGTCTATGTAATCAGGGCTGCCAAGTTTTACTTGCTAGGAAAAGGGAGAACAGAGGAACTGTGAGAGACAGAGACTCTAATAGTGAACTTTGGAAGTGCCCTTAGAGATCATTGAGTACAACATCCCTCATCATAAAGATGAGGAAATTGAGACTTAGACAAAATGTCTTGCCAAGTTACAAATCAGTCAATTTAAGAGAATTTAGAATGTGTGACTCCTTATGCTTTATTTCTATGTGATTAAACAAGAACTGATTACTCAGTTCTAGAGCACACGGTATTTAAGAAGAGCATTTAAAAGAAGAAGTGGGTTGGTTAATTGAATTTAAATAAAAAAGAAGATGTGGTATGTGTGTGTGTGTGTATAAAATACAGATATAATATATTTATTACTCAGCCATCAAAAAGATGAAATCTTACCATTTGCAACAACATGAATGGAACTAGAGGGTATTATGCTGAGTCATAAGAAATAAGAAATAAATCAATCAGATAAAGACAATTGTATGTTCTCTTTAAAAATATTTTATTTATTTATTTATTTATTTATTTATTTATTTACAGAGAATGAGCGCAGAGGAGAGGGGCAGAAGAGGCAGAAGCAGACTCCTCACAGAGCAGTGAGCCCAATGCAGGACTCAATCCCAGGACTCTGGAATCATGACCTGAGCCGAAGGCAGACTCTTAACAGACTGAACCACCCAGGTGCCCTGATTTCACTCATATATGGAATTTAAGAAACAAACAGAATATCATAGGAGAAGGGATGGAAAAATAAAATCAGAGAGGGAGACAAACCTTAAGAGACTCTTAACTATTGCTGAAAGGGAGGTGGATGGGGGCATGGGGTAAGGGGTTGATAGGCATTAAGGAGGGCACTTGATGTAATGAGCAATGGTTGTTATATGCAACTGGTGGATTACTAACTCTACTTCTGAAACTAATACTATGCTGTATATTAATTAATTGAATTTAAAGAAAAAATAATAAAAGAGAACCAGAAATTGTGACGTGAGAAATGGCTAAAGAAGAGGAATAGGAGATTTTGGCCAGGGGTCATAATGGCTTACATGTCTTGTGTGTTTAATGAGAGAACATGGCATGTTGGCTTTAAATTTCTGAAAGGTTGATGTCTCTTAATCCCCCAATGCTTATCTTCTCCACCCACATTTGTCATCTCAGTGAATGGCACTATCATCCATTCAGTTACCCTAGCCTAGAAAGAATATGAGAGCCATCCTAGATGTGTCTTCATCTTTCACCTCTCAGCAGGCACCAGATCCTCCGTTATATCTTCTAAATATCCCTCCTATTGCTTTACATTCTCTCTTGCCTGGATGCTTACTCTAGCTTTGTGACTAATTACTCTTGTCTACAGTCTTGTTACTTCTGATGTATTCCTCATACTAGCAGCCAGAAAGATATTTTTAACATGTCTGTCTGACCACGGCATTCCCATGCTTAAAACTCTTCACCATTTCCATATATCTTTTAGGGCACAGTGTGAACTATTTTATTGCGTGACCCATTTGTCATAATTGAGTCCAAAATGATTTCTTCATCTCATCTCCCTCTGTACTCCTATTCTTCCACACACTTTGCTCTAGTCAACTTGAACTTCTTAGTTCCCTGGAGATACCATAATTAGTATATGCTATTCCCTTAAATCCAATTCTTCACTTGTCAAATTCCTATGCATTTTTAAAGATTCAGATCAGCTATTGCTTTCATTGAGAAGTTTTACCTGGTACACATCTATCTCTCCCATGCAAGGTTAGGTACTCAACAGTGTTCTCCCAGAGCCTACTTTATTTCTTCATCTCAGCACTGAGATACAGTTATGTCTATAAACTTGTCAGTATCTCCCAATATCTCTCACTAGACTGTGAGCTCAAGGGCAGCACACTCCTCTATGTCTCTAATTCACAGAATGGCCCAGTTCAGTTGTATAGATTAAATTTATGTTGAATCAGTAAATGGATAGATGGAAGGGTAGATGAAGAACAGAGGGATTGGACATGTTCTGTGCCCTAAGAGACAAAAATAGGACCAATCAGTTAAAATTTCAGGAAGGCAAATTTTAGCTTGATTGGACTACATTTGATGAAAGGAATGAGTCTCTTTTCATTCTCTTTTCTTCATGAAAAGAAAATATAGACAAACATTTAGCTGAGATTTCAAGTATCTGACGGAAGGTTGATGGAGGTAACCTATAAAGTTTCTTCTGTCCCTGAGCTGCAGTAATTTCATGAAATAAAGAATATTAAAAGGTGACAGACTATCCAGTTCTAGACCACTTGTCTAGAATCTAAAATAGAAATCATATTTCTGATACAAGCCTTAGGTCCAGTCTCAGTTCTACTTTCTGGTTATATGAATCCTTGAAAAACTCTTCTCTTGGAATCTCTGTTTCCTCTCTCCAACAGTGAAATGATTCTTAACATTCAGGTTTGTTGTAACAAATCAGTAAGAGTCAAGTTTGGTGCTCAGTGCCTATTAAGGACTCTATATTTTGGCTTCTTTAAATTTCATGGGATTATTGTAGGCCAGGACAGTCAGGAAATACTTCCCATAGGAAGTAAGAAGAGAAGATCAGAGAAAAATATCACCTTTAATAAGCTCATAGAGGTCTTTTTAGGGTGTTACCTAAGCCTGAGGAAAAGCAAGGAGGAAAAGGTAAAGTGCTCCTCACCCTGATGTTTTCTGCAATGATGCCAGGGTCGTTACAGATGGACTCAATGAAAAAGACCTATAGAGGAAAAGAAGAGACATTTCCAGCAGGGAATTATATTTTGTAGGGCCAAACATAAATTCACCTCTTCTCAGTGACTCTGAGTCATCCCTAGGGGCATCTCTGACAACATAATTTCATACAGTGTTACTTTCAGGATTCTGAATTTTATGAGGCATATTGACTCTAAACGGAATGACCCTAGATTATTTTTTTATGTTTTTATTGGCTTTTAGTTCTTATATATGCTTTTTGTAGTAGTTCTCCTCCCTCCTTTCTCATTTCCACTCCCCACAGTGTCAGCCTGTCAGCAATTGTCTTCCATTGCCTAATATGGTACCTCTTTCCTGTTCTGTTTTGTTGCTTCTAACTGTGATCTGGAAAGCCGTATAATCAAATTAAAATATTGAGCCTGGTATTGAGGAGGGCTTGTATTGCATGGAGCACTGGGTGTGGTGCATGAACAATAAATCTTGTAACACTGAAAAAATAAAATAAACATATTTGGGGGAAAAATAATATATTGAGCCTGAATTTGTAGCTGATTTGGCAGATTAGAGTCTTCTAGTTTGCCTTTCTTTGGGGTTTGTACTAGATAAGTATGCTTTAGATGAGAGTGGGAGTGTTACTATACCTTGTAACCATGTTCTTTAGCAAACTGCAGAATTAGTGACCGTCGTTCTCTGGTAGTGTTGGTGGCATCAAAAACCTAGAGGCCAATGATGAAATTTGTTTACTCTCAAACTGTTTTTGGGAGAACACCTACTCCTTGACTATTCTTTTGCTAAGTGGAGGGCTTCCAGTGTGACATAGAACTTGACTAGTTTTGAAGAATAGGAAGGACTTGAAATTGATTTATGCCAATTTCTTAAGCAGTCATTGAGGACTTGCTGTCAGTTCAGATATGTAACAGACTGTAGATATAAACAAGAGGAAAATTATAAGTTTTTATTAGGGTTATTTTATAGGTAAAATAACCAAAACTTAGAGGAAAGATTTGTCTTAATGAAGGCCACCAAGAGTTGCTAACAGAGCAGAGCTAGAATGGACCTTCTTAACTCCTAGTTGAGGCTTCTTCTTTCCTTATCACTTTGGAGCTCTTCAGAACAAGAAACAAGAACAGGAAACAACTCTCTATCTTCAGCACCTAAAGTGGAACCATTTGAGGCTATTTTTTCCTTTTAGAATTCATAAATCTTACCCCAATCATCTATGAAATTAAATAGACTAGATATTTAAGTAAGTCTCTAGACTCAAAAATGTTTGTACTATAGTCTTAAACTGTACTGTAGTCTTTCTGAATTCTTGGAAGTGGAGTGGTAAATCATAGTGGTTAAGAGTATAGATTTTGGACCTATGTAACCTGAATTCTAGTTTTGGCCTTGCTGTATGCATGCTAGGCCATCTTGGGAAATTATTTAATCTCTCTGTGCCATTTTTCTGGGCTATAAAATGGAATATAACAACAATGCTTGTCTCATGGGAGAGGGTGGAATTAAATTAATATGTGCAAAGTACTTAGAATAGTGTATAGAACATAGTAAATGCTCAATACACATTAGGGGTCCTTCATTCTGGCAGGAATTTGAGGAAAAATGTAAAATTCCTTACTGCAACATGACCTTCCTCATGGCTGAGATAGTCATGGACATCCTTCAGGGCTGCCAGGGCACACTGCCTGAAAAAGATGGAGAAAGAAACAGAGACAATCCCTGTCTCCAAGATAAGCTCCTCTCTATGTTTCTCTATTATCTTTTGCACCATCTCTCATATATTTCACATTAAATTATTCATCTATGAAACATCTACACAGGGTATCCTATGTTCTAGGCACTATGACAAGGACAGACAGGTCATACAGTTGAAAGTGGCTCTGTGTGCACATCTTAGGGGCAGGAATAAAGTGGCATACCCAGGAAAATGGACTAATGACAGAGGCATAATATTAAAAGCAACATTTGAAGGGATGAAACACAAGTGGAACTGGTCCTTAAACCCAGGTAGAGATGATTATATAGTCTGTGAAGTAGAAGGCATTCCTGGAATGGGTAACAGTACAAGCACAGGTATGATGGTGGCAATATATTTATGCATTTGGCAAAAATACATTTAGTGATTACTCTTTGTTGGGTTCTATTATAAGGGCATGGATCAATAAATGAGACCTAGGATCTGTTCTGGAAGTGCTCAGTGTCTTGTAGAGGAGAGAGAACTTGAGATTGAATAAATAGTACTGGAGAGACTGGAATGGGCCAAGCTATTGACACCCTTAAATGCTCAGACTCTTACATTTTCCACTCTCATCTGTAAGGAGTAGGAGACCATTTCTTTCTAAGTTCTTAAGTAGGGGATGGTTATGACCAGAAACAGGCTTTGGATATGGTAGGGGAAGGGTTTTTCCAGTCACTATTTGAGAGTCTGGAAGACATCCTTGCTAACCCAAATTACTCTGCTCCACACCCCCATTATCTGAATAAAGCCCTCCTTCAGCCAGGGGCAGCACTGATCTCTAAAATATTAGACACTTACTTCCTTTTTTTTTTTAAACACTTACTTCCTGATATGTAGGGCCTCCATGTTGTCTGGAAGAAAAAATTCGTAGTTCTTGTAGCTCACTGCCTCTCGTCGATACTGTCCTAAATTAAACACTGAAAGCAGGGAGACCTGATGAAGGGATTGTAAAGATTCTAGCAGAAAAATATGTCATTGCTGGGAGGGATTTCAAAGATCGAAGGAAGTATAATTTGTAGTTATATAATATGCATATATGCATAATATATGCAAATTATAGTTACCATCTCATTTATTCCTCAAAACAACTCAGCAACATAGGATTTACAGTCCCATTTTACAAATAGAAAAATTGAAGTTCAAAGAAAGGAAGTAACTTTCATAGTTAATAAATGGGAAGCTGGGATTAAAAACCAAGTCCATTTGGCTTCAAAGCTAGTGGATTTTCTGCTATTCTACTTTTTCATAAACTCTAACCCTTTCAACGCTCTATGGTATTGGAAAGATAAGGAAATAGATCCAATGAGTAAAATCAATCACTAAGTATCAAACAGTGAGCCAGCTGGTAACAGAACTAGACTGGACCTCCTGAATCCTAGTCCGATGTTATTACATTTTCCTGTATCATGACAGAGAATCTAAATTTACTGCCTTTTCCAGGCTATATTTTCTCATCAGTAATAGTGAAAAACCTGATGGAAGGTAAGGAAAGGAGGAGAAAGAGAATAAAGGGACCAATGCAATATTTCATTCATCCATTCAATAAATACATTCTGATGTACCTTCTGATACACACTCTGTAATGCAGGACATGAGTTCTGAAGTCTCAAAGATAGATGAGATATGCATGATGGGGCTCCAAGGAGCTCACGATCCAGCAAAGACAGACAGCAAACCAGTAAACATAGAGTTCCCACACAGTTTGTTAAGTTTTCTGACAGGCATTCAAAAGAATAAGGGATAAGGACCGACTAACTACACTTAGAGTAATCTAAGATGATTTCTCAAAGAAAGCAGCATTTGAACCAGTCCTTTTAGGAAGGCAGGCCTTTTATAGGCAGTCATGGGGATGGGAGTGGGAAACAAAGACATTCCAGGTAAAGAAACACCATAAGCAAAGGTATGAAGTTGGCAGAAGGCAGAACATGTTTGGGGGATGGTGAGTCATTCACTGTGACTGAAGCCTGAGAGACTGGCAGGGGTGGATTGTGGAGGGATTTGAACAACAAGCTAAAAAGCTTGGGTTTAAACCTGCAGGCCAAGAAGACCCTTGGAGGCTGTAGATGTGGTGACCTGTGCTTTGAAACATGACTCTGAGGCTTCGTGCTCAGAGAAATGGACTGGACTGGAAAAGATGTGAAATGGACTGGACTGGAGGCTTTGTGCTCAGAGAAATGGACTGGACTGAAGAAGATGGAACACATGTGCATCAGGGCAGAAACCCATCCACCACCATCCCATGTTCCCCTAACACCCAGCAGAAGCTACTTGGAGCCTGCAGTCCTCCACAAGAACTATTCCTTCTCGCCTCTTTTGCCAGTGTTCTACTCTCCTCACAGCACCAAGCTCAAATATTCTCTATCTAGAAGCTTTCTCTGCCTTCCAGTTGGTGATTTTCTCTGTGGGCCCCCTCAGTACCCTGCTTTAGGATTCCTTAAGTGATCGTGAGGTGTTAGAATACATCCCAGGCAGATAGAAAATTCTTCAAGGACAGAGTGTGAATCTCATTAATTTTTTACATCTTCAATGCCTAACACGAGTTTTGGCACATAAAAAAACCATTAGGAAATCATTCACCAGTGAGTTAGAGAAGGAAAAGAAGAAATGGGAAAAAGAGACGAGGAGAGTTGAAGAGATGGAGGGAAGGGTGCAGATAGATAGGGTGCTGGGATGGGCAAGAGAAAGGAGAGAAAAATAATAGAGAAAAGGTGAGTATAGGGCCAATGTGGGATTATTTTTTCTTCCCATCAGTAGAGCCATGTAGCAGACCTGGCACAGTGGGTGTCAGGCTTTGGAAATAACCATATGTGGGCTTGTTTCCTGATTCTGTCACTGGGAGACCATGTGCCTTTAGAGGCCCTTCACCTCTTGGATGTTAATGTAATCAACCATGGGATGATGATAATACTAGTTTCTTTTTCATGGGCATTTTAGAACTTAAGAATAGGTGTTAGTTCTTTGAGGATAGGCATCCTATCCTACTTGTCTTTGCTCAGTATCCAACAAGGGCTTTGACACAGCTGTGTGCTCAATGAATAATTAATGATTGAATAAATAAATGCCCAAGCAGAACTGTTTGTTGCATTGGAGAGCAGTGCTGCATTTCACAAGAGAGAGAGTCTAAGTACTTGCTTAGTGCACCAGGAAAGGAGGAACATGGTCCCAATAAAATTTTTCAGATAAGTTGATATTTACTGAAAGCATCAATATAGTCATCAGGGATAAATAAAAAACCACTGGTATACCTTTCTTATCATTACTATTTTTATTCTGAATTGTATATGATGTGGGGGCACCCTTACTGTTTTAGAGGCTCTTACTGTTTAGAGCCTCTAAAGGTCTTAATCTGGTCACACCTGAGAGAGGGAAAGGAATATGACCTGGTCCTCTTTCCCCAGAACAGTTCCTGGGGAGAGAGACCCAGACACACACTACAACAACACATTCTGTAATTAGTGTTGGCATAGAGGGGCTTTCTGGAAGTTTGGTATGGGAGCTCAGAGAAGCAGTCTTCTTAGGGGGAACAGAGCAATCAAATAAGAATGGGAACACAGGTTGGGGGTGGGTAGAGAAATCAAATAGGGAATAGGAGAGAGCAATTACTAAATAACTGATAGTAAGCAGAGAAGAGACCACACTGAGGAGAATGGAAAGTTGGAAACAGGGAGTGAAGGAGGAGATTGACAAGCAGGGAAGGAGGATCTTCTGGAGGTGGAAAAAGGCAGGACCACTTCCAGGTGGAGAGCAGAAGTCAACAAGCTCAGACCTAAGGAGAGGCTTAGAGAGAGTGGACACTTTCTGAACTCCAGAAGATGAGGTGAGTGGAAGTGCTCAGGTCTAGTGAAGACCCTGTGGGAACCTCTGGGCTGTGGCTTCAATATGCTTGATTTTACATGCCATAAGGCTTGAAGAAAACCTTAAAGTTTTGAATAAATGGTAATGCTAATCAAAATAGTAATATTGGTGTGGCAACAATAATAATAATAGTAATAAAATAATAATAATGGTAATAAAAATAGTTTTTACTCATAGGGTTATGTTAAGGCCTTGTAAAACTGGAAGTTCCTGAGAACAGACATTTAATCTTACTAGTTTTCCTAAATCTAGTACCTAGAATACAGTGAGGCATAGAGTATGTTCTCAAGATATTGTAAAACTTTTAAGAGTGTGGTGGTGATGGTAGTAGTAGTAGGAGGAGGAGGAGGAGGAGGAGGAGGAGGAGGAGGAGGAGGAGTAATCATCTGAAGATTGGTAATGTTTTGAGGCATTCTTGGTACTGAGGGAATGTATTTTCTGAGGTCTGCTACCTTACTGTTTAGCCAATGGCAGGTAAGGGGCTGTAGAATAAAGGGTTTCAGAGACATACCTTTAGTTGGTGTTCCTATCCAGTTGAGATATCTTGTGAGCTTCGTGGAGATATAGGTCTTTCCTCGAGCTGGTAAACCCACCATGATCACCATTGTGGGGGAATTGGTAAACTGGGGTATCGATGCTGAAAGATAAACAGAATCTCAAAACTTATCCTTAGGTTCCCATCATCTTCTGGTATCAGCTCAGAGATGTTGAATTGGGAAAACATCCTCCCTACCATTCTAACAACAACAATAACAAAAACCTGGAAATTTTCAAACTGACTTCTGAATTCATTAGAAAACTGAGATTACCGTGTGAATAGCTAGACCCAAATCCATACAGACAGGCAGGCATCTGCAGGGAAAAACAGAGCAGGTGTTTGCTTATCTTTCAACATATAAGAAGACTGAGCTAAAATTTTTTAATAAATTGCTAAATGTTCATTGTGAACTACTATGAGAATATGAAGCCCCTGGGGCTGAAGACATAGGTGGTTTTGCGTCCTATAGGAATTCCACCAGGTGCAGAAGAATCTTGAGAAAGATGCCCTGTAGTTCTGGTTTGGAGAGGAAAACAGAATAGCAGCCATTGCTGAAATTGTGCCCAGGCCATTCTCCCTTTGTATTCTATGAAACAAAAGCCTTAGTCTTCACAGAGAAAGGGAATGCAACTGTAGTTTGAGAGCACTGGTGGAAATTAACTGCAGCTGACAGAGAGGAATGCCCAACATTATAGAAACTGCTGAGACCAATCTACTCCATCTCCCTTAAAGAAAATAAGCCTTAATCTGAAGAAGAAAGGGCAACAGAAACTGAGGACACTGATAGAAACTCACCACATCTGGAGAAGGAAAATGGAAAAAAAAAATGCTGTAGCTCAGGAGGCATAGAAATATGCACTACGCCCACCATTATACTTAAAGAAGAGTCAGAAGGAGGAAGGGCAGATGGTGGAGAAGTAGGAGACCCTGTTTCTACTGGTCCCCTAAAGTGAGCTAAATATCTACCAGAACAATCTGAACACCCATGAAATCAGCCCAAGATGTAATATTATACACTTCTGGATCTCTACAGGGGCAGAAGATAGCAGTGGAGAGGTAGAGCAGAGTGGAACACTCAGACTGATATCGGAGGATAAACAGAAGGGGGAGAGAGCCACCAGAAGTGACCCAAAGAAAGTGCCCTGTGACTGGGGACAGCATTAACTTTGAGTCTGATTAAAAACACCCAAAGAGAGCAAAAGATCTTAAAGGGCAACTAGTGGAATTGGGTGGTCACAGGCACAGGCCTAAGCCCACGTTCCCAGGAAGGACAACACCAAGGGTGACTACACTTGTCAGAGAGAGACCAGCGGGGGATCCAGTCCATGGTCCACGAGCCTGTGGCTTTCCGCTGCTTGCACCACCACTCAGGCTGGGCAAACTCCCACAAGTGCCTAAGAGAGTCTACTGTGGGTGCCAGCCGGCACTCTGTAGGACCTCGGCCCTCCATGTCATACCCCGGAGTCTGAGTGCTCCCAGCCAGCACCTGAGAGAACAAGGCATAATCTCAGGCTGGAATACCTCTGCAGCCTGTGTGACCCCTGGGGTCTGAGCCCACCTGGTGTAGGCCTGGACCCATAACCTCCCGTCCTGGACCCAAGCAGTCTCGACAAATGGCAGCCACCAGAAGCAGGTTTCCTTGACCAATATCACCAGCCATTTTAGTGGCAAAGAGATGCAGAAACTAGCGAGGGCCTCTAGTGACCACAGGGACAGTAGCTAGGGGTGTGCACCACCTATGTAAGGCTGCAGTGTGCAGTGGGATTTGCAGAGGGGGAGTCTGTGTGTTCTGGACCACCCAGAGGGGAGCATACTGAGGCTTCTAAGGCCAAGGTCTGAGTACAGGCAGATTCTTTGCTCTGACCCTCCAAAAAGCCACAAAAAGCTGCCAAAGAACAAAAGTCTCCAAAGAGCAAAAATCTGAAAAACCGGTTTCCACAGAGCCCAGCCCCTTGATAGCAGGCAAGGCAACTCAACTCAAGAAAGATTGACTGGAAAACAACCAAGCCCCTCCCCCAGAAGACAAGCCAAAAGCAAGAGGACAATAACCACAGCATCCCCATAAAACAAAACCCCAACATCAGAGGAAAACAATATATTAAACTTCCAGTATTACCCTAAAACCTGTATATTTCATAGATACAAGTTTTTGTTTTGTTTTTAATTCATTCTCACAATTCTTGTTTTAATTTTTTTAAACTACTTAACATTACAAATAGAGGCTTAATACAATGACACACCCAGGAAGATCTGAAATAAACTTCTTTACCCACATCGAGGATTTATAACCATCCTCCTATCTTATTCTTCTATCAGTGTTTCTGTGTTTTGTTGTTGTTGTTGTTGTTGTTGTTGTTGTTGTTCTGGCATTATATAAATCTTATTCTTGGAGTTCATTATGGTTGCATTCTTTTTTTCCTTGTCATTTACTTTTGTCGGTCTTTTTGTTGTATGTTTGTGTTTATATACTCATAAACCTTACTTTGGGGCTCATTTTGGCTGGGATTTCTTTTTTTTTTTTTTTCATTTTCTCTCTATCTTTTTTAATTTTTTCTTTCTTTTTGGTGGTGAATTCAGCTTGCTCTTAAACATTCACCATGTTTAGGCGTACCCACGATCCAGGTACTCCATGCCTGGATCATGGGTAATATATTCAGCAATACATCCCCTCAACCACTTCTCATCAGAATGACTAGGAGGTGGAACACCCAACAGAGGAAAAACCCAGAGGATGCCCTCTCTTTCAGAACTATTGGATATGGGCATAAACAGTATGTCAGAAAGGGAATTCAAGGTAACAAATATCCAGGCAATGGCTAGGATGGAGAAAAACATTAGTGACAACATAGAATCTATAAGGTTGGAACTGAAAGCCAATATGGTAGAATGTAAAGATGCTATCAGTGAGATCCAATCTAATCTAAAAAGACTAACAGCTAGCATAACCAGAATGGAAGATAGAATTAGTGATCAAGAGGAAAAGCTGATACAGAAGAGAGATCAGGAGGAGGGCTAGAACAAACTGCTTAGAAACCATGAAAACACACTTAGGCAAAAATAATGATACCATGAAACGTTCCAATGTCAGACTTACTGGAATCCCTGAGGAGGTGGAGAAAGAAGAAGACTAGAAGATATAGCTAATAAATTCTAGATGAAAATTTCCCCAATCTGAGGAAGGGAATGAGTGTTCACGTCCTAGAGGCAGAAGGGACACAACCCCCTCCCCCCAAGACCAATGAGTCTAGAAAGAAAACCAGACACTTGATTGTAAAATTTGCATATTATAATTTTAGACAAGAGGTCCTGAGGACAGCTAGGGGGAAGAGATTCCTTACATACAGAGGAAGACCCAACAGAATAAGGTCAGACCTGTCCACAGAGACCTGGCAAGCCAGAAAGGGCTGGCATGATGTATTCAGGGCACTAAACGAGAAGAACTAGCAGCCAAGACTATATTATCCAGCAAGGCTGACATTGAAAATGGATGGAGAGATAAAGAGCTTCCAAGGCTGGCAAGGATTAAAAGAGAATGTGACCACCAAGCTGGCACTCCAAGAAATATTAAAGTGGGTTCTATAAAAGTAGAAAGACCCCATGAGTGACATAGAACAGGAAATTACAATCTATAGAAACAAGAACCACACAGGCAACATGATATAAAAAACTTACCTTTCTTTTTTCCCCCCAAATACGTTTATTTTATTTTTTCAGTGTTACAAGATTTATTGTTCATGCACCACACCCAGTGCTCCATGCAATATATGCCCTCCTCAATACCCATCACCAGGCTCGCCCAACCCCCACCCCTGTCCCTCCAAAACCATCAGTTTGTTGCTCATAGTCCACAGTGTCTCATGGTTCATCTCCCCCTCTGGTTTCCCCCAATTCACCCCTCCCTTAATTCTCACAATGCCCTCCATGTTTTTCTTTACACTCAGCACGTAAGTGAAACCATAAGGTAATTGGTTCGCTATGCTTGGCTTATTTCACTCCACGTAATCTCTTCCAGCCCTATCCATGTTGATACAAAAGTTAGATATTCGTCCTTTCTAATGGAGGCATAATATTCCATTGTATATATGGACCATATATTCTTTATCCATTCATCTGTTGAAGGGCATCTTGGTTCTTTCCACAGTTTGGCAATTGTGGTCATTGCTGCTATGAACATTGGGGTATATGTGGCCCTTCTTTGTAATGCATCTGCTTCTTTGGGGTAAATACACAGTAGTGCGATGGCAGGGTCATAGGGTACCTCTATTTTTAATTTCTTTAGGAATCTCCACACTGTTTTCCAAAGTGGCGGCACCAGCTTGCAATCCCACCAAGAGTGGAAGAGGGTGCCCCCTTCTCCACACCCTCTCCAACATTTGCTGTTTACTGTCCTGACTTCAAGCTTTACTACAAAGCGGTGATCACCAAGACAGCATGGTACTGGCACAAAAACAGACACATAGACCAGTGGAACAGAATAGAGAGCTCAGATATGGACTCGCAACTCTATGGTCAAATAATCTTTGACAAAACAGGAAAAAATATCCAGTGGAAAAAAGACAGTCTCTTCAATAAATGGTGCTGGGAAAATTGGACAGCTCTATGTAGAAGAATGGAAGTTGACCATTCTCTTACACCATACACGAAGATAAACTCGAAATGGATAAAAGACCTCAATGTGAGGCAGGAATCTATCAAAATCCTAGAGGAGAACATAGGCAGTAACTTCTTCGCCATCAGCCACAGCAAC
>CM053612.1:63357003-63414432 GCA_028646535.1 Procyon lotor | reverse complement strand
GACCATTCTCTTACACCATACACGAAGATAAACTCGAAATGGATAAAAGACCTCAATGTGAGGCAGGAATCTATCAAAATCCTAGAGGAGAACATAGGCAGTAATCTCTTCGACATCAACCACAGCAACTTCTTTCAGGACATGTCTCCAAAGGCAAAAGAAGCAAAAGTGAAATTGAACTTTTGGGACTTCATCAAGATAAAAAGCTTCTGCACAGCGAAGGAAACAATCAACAAAACAAACAGGCAACCCACAGAATGGGAGAAGATATTCGCCAATGACACTACAGACAAAGGTCTGATATCTAAGATCTATAAAGAACTCCTCAAACTCAACACCCACAAAACCAATAATCACATTAAAAACTTGGCAGAAGACATGAACAGACACTTCTCCAAAGAAGACATACAAATGGCTAACAGAGACATGAAAAAATGTTCATCATCTTTAGCCATCAGGGAGATTCAAATCAAAACCACACTGAGATACCACCTTACACCAGTTAGAATGGCCAAAATCAACAGGACAGTAAACAACAAATGTTGGAGAGGGTGTGGAGAAGGGGGCACCCTCATCCACTGTTGGTGGGATTGCAAGCTGGTACAGCCACTTTGGAAAACAATGTGGAGTGTCCTCAAGAAGTTGAAAATAGCGCTACCCTATGCCCCAGCCATCTCACTCCTGGGTATTTACCCCAAAGAAGCAGATGCATTATAAAGAAGGGCCATATGTACCCCAATGTTCATAGCAGCAATGGCCACAATTGCCAAACTGTGGAAAGAACCAAGATGCCCTTTAACAGATGAATGGATAAAGAAGATATGGTACATATACACAATGGAATATTATGCCTCCATTAGAAAGGACGAATATCCAACTTTTGTATAAACATGGATGGGACTGGAAGAGATTATGCGGAGTGAAATGAATCAAGCAGAGAGAACCAATTACCTTATGGTCTCACGTGCTGAGCATAAAGTAAAACATGGAGGGCACTGTAAGAAGGAAGGGAAAGGTGAATGGGGGGAAACCAGAGGGGAAGATGAACCATGAGAAACTGTGGACTCTGAGCAACCATCTGAGGGTTTAGGAGGGGTGCGGGTGGGGGGCTGGGCGAGCCTGGTGGTGGTATTGAGGAGGGCACTTTTTGCATGGAGCACTGGGTGTGGTGCATGAACAATAAATCTTGTATCACTGAAAAAATAAAATAAACACTTTTTTTGTGGGAAAAAAAAGGTCTATATTCTATAACAAGAGACAAAGGACCCTACATCATAACAAAAGGGACAATCCAATAAGAAGTTATAACAACTGTAAATATTTGTGTTGTCAACATAGGAGCACCCAAATACATAAAGCAGTTAATAACAAACATAAAGGAACTAGTTGATAATAATACATTATTAGGGGAATTTGACAACCCACTAGCATCAATGGACAGATAATCTAAACAGAAAATGAACAAGGAAACAATGGTTTTCAATGACACACTGGAACCCATGGATTTAACACATATGTTCAGAACAGAGAACAGCAGAATACACACTCTTTTTTTTTTTTTTTTTTAAAGATTTTATTTATTTGATAGTGAGAAACACAGCCAGAGAGGGAACACAAGCAGAGGGAATGGTAGCGGGAGAAGCAGGCTTCCTGCTGAGCAGAGAGCCCGATGCGGGGCTCGATCCCAGGACGCTGGGATCATGACCTGGGCCGAAGGCAGACGCTTAACGACTGAGCCACCCCGGCGCCCCGAATACACACTCTTTTAAAGTGCACATGGGACACTCTCCAGAATAGATCACTTATTAGCCTACAAACACAAATCTGAACAAATTAAAGAAGATCAAAATCATACCATGCATATTTTATGACCAAAACACCATGAAACTAGAATCAGCCACAAGAAAAGGTCTGTACAAATACGTGGAGCTTAAATAAAATGTTACTAAGCAATGAATGTGTAAAAGAAGAAATAAAGAAGAAATTAAAAAATACATGGAAACAAATGAAAATGAAAACACAATGGTCCAAAACCTTTGGGATGCAGCAAAAGCAGTCCTAAGAGGGAAGTATATAGCAATATAGGCCTAACTCAAGAAGCAAGAAAAATCTCAGATTAGGAAAAAAAAAAAAATCTTACACCTAAAGGAGCTAGAAAAAGAACAATAAAAATGACCTAAAACCAGCAGAAGGGAATAAATCATACAGATTAGAGCAAAAAACTAATGATATGCAAAATGAGAGGGGAAGAGGCAAGATGATGGAAGAGTAGGGGATCTCGTTTCATCTGGTCCCTTGAATTTCACTAGATAACTATCAGACCTTTCTGAATACCTATTCATTTAACCTGAGATGTAAGAAGAGAATTGCTGGAATTCTACAAATAGAAAAGTGACCACTATTTTCAAAGTAGGAGGTGTGGAAAATGAACTTGAGGCAATATATTGGAAGATAATCCTTGGGGTGGGAGCCTCTATATGCCAGCTACAGGAAAGTGATGTAGTCCCTGATTGCAAAATTGGAAACTTTAGAAATCTGCTCCAGTGGAAGGGGTCTTTATCTTAAAGGTGCTCAAGTGGTGAAGTGGGGCAGAATCCTAAGTGTGACAGTGTGGTCTCAGGATCCCCAGGGTCACAGAAAGAACCACCAGAGTTCCCAAGCATTGGAGTGGGGAAACTGGTTAGAGTCAGTGAACCCAGGATGGGACTCTCAAATCAGTTTGCCATAAGCTGTGAACCACGGCTTGGTTGGGCGATAGCTCTCCATGTGGGGGTCCTAGAAATGGTGGAAACATGAGACCTCCTCCCTTCCCCTGGAAGGAGTGGTGCAGAAGCATGCATGACCAGGTGACTTCTGTCCGGGGAGGGACCCTACAAAGGACAGAAATGCAGGTACCCTCCACCTTCCCCTGGGAGGATTGGTGTGGGCATGTACTGTAGAAGACTGCAGAGTTTGGCACACACAAAAGTGAAGACTGTTTATTCCTGAGGGTTTACTGAAGAGAGGGGAGTGGAGGAAGAGAGTTAGTGACATAGAAGACAAGTTAATGGAAAGGAAGGAATCTGAGGAAAAGAGAAAACTATTAGACCATGAGGGGAGACTTTGAGAAATCAGCAGTACTATAAAATGAACCATTAGAATTATTGGGGTGCCAGAGGAAGAAGAAAGAGAGAGAGGGACGAAGGTATATTTGAGCAAACCATAGCTAAGAACTTCCCTAATCTGGGGAAAGAAACAGGCATATCAGAATAAGAGGTAGAGTGGAACCCTCTCAAAATCAATAAAAATAGATCAACACCCTGACACATAACAGTTAAGCTTGCAAATTTCAGAGATGAAGAGAAAATCCTGAAAGCAATTCAAGACAAAAGGTTCTTAACCTACAGGAGTAGAAACATCAGGCTGGCATCAGACCTATCCACAGAGACCTGGCAGGCAGGAAAGGACTGGAAGGATATATTCAGGGTATTAAATGAGAAAAACATGCAGCCAAGAATACTTTATCCAGCAAGGCTTCATTCAGAATGGAAGGAGAGATAAAGAGCTTCCAGGACAAACAGAAACTAAAAGAATATGTGACCACTAAACCAGCCCTACAAGAAATAGTATAGGGGATCATCTAAGCGAAGAGAGAGCCCAAAAGTAACATAGACTAGAAGGAAACAGAGACAATCTACAGAAACAGGGACTTTTCAGGTAATATAATGGCATTAAATTTATATCTTTCACTAATTACTCTGAATGATAAATGCTCCAATCAAAAGACACAGGGTATCAGATTGGATAAAAAAGCAAGACCATCCATATGCTGTGTACAAGAGACTCATTTTAGACCTAAAGAAACCTCCAGATTGAAAGCAAGGGGGTGGAGAACAATTTATCATGCTAATAGGCATCCAAAGAAAGCTGAGATAGCGATTCTCATATCAGATAAATTAGATTTTAAACCAAAGACTGTAGTAAGGGATGAAGAGGAACACTATATCATCCTGGGTATTTATCCTAAAGATACAGATATAGTGTAAAGAAGGGCCATATGTACCCCAATGTTCATAGCAGCAATGGCCACAATCACCAAACTGTAGAAAGGGCCAAGATGCCCTTCAACAGACGAATGGATAAAGAAGATATGGTTCATATATAAAGGGTTCATCCAACATTAAGATTTAAAATTATAAATATTTATGCTCCTAACTTGGGAGCAGCCAATTATACAAAACAATTAATAAGTAAATTTTAAAAACACATTAATAATAATACAGTAATAGTAGGGGACTTCAACGCCCTACTTACAGCAATAGACAGATCATCTAAGCAGAGGATCAACCATGGCCAAACTGTGGAAAGAGCCAAGGTATCCACTGACAGATGAATGGATAAAGAAGATATGATTTTATATCTATCTATCTATCTATCTATCTATCTATCTATCTATCTATCTGGATATAGATATCTCACATACACACACACACAATGGGATACTACTCAGCCATCAGAAAGGATGAATATTTATAATTTACATTGATGTAGGTGGAATTGGAGGGCATTAAGCTGAGCAAAATAAGTCAACCAGAGAAAGACAATTATCATATAGTTTCACTCATATGTGGAATGTAAGAAACAGCACAGAGGATCATAAGATAAGGGAGGGAAACTGAATGGGAAGTCATCAGAGAGAGAGAGAGAGAGACAAACCATGAGAGACTCTTAGCTCTAGGAAATAAACTGAGGGTTGCTGGAGGGGAGGTGGGTGATGGGCATTAAGGAGGGCATGTGATGTTATGAGCACTGGGTGTTATATGAAATTGATAAATTATTGGACACTATATCTGTAACTAATGATGTACTATAAGTTGGCTAACTGAATTTAAATAAAAAATAAATGATATATGAATTTAGAAAAAAAAATGAAACCAGGAGATGGTCTTTGAAAAAAATCAATAAAATTGACAAACAATTAGCTAGACTTGTCAAGAAAAAAAGAGGAAGGTTCAAATAAATAAACTCACAAATGAGAGAGGAAAAATCACAATTAATACCACAAAAATACAAATAATCATAAGATAATATTATGAAAAAACTATATGTCAAAAATTGGACAAACTAGAAGAAATGATAAGTTCCTAGAAATATACAAACTACACAACTGAAACAGAAAGAAATAGAAAACTTGAACAAATAACCAGCATAGAAACTGAATCAGTAATCAAGAAACTCAAACAAAAGTCCAGGACTTTTCACAGGTGAATTCACAGGTGAATGCTACACAGAATTCACAGGTGAATCCTACCAAACATGGCCAAGAGACACATGAAAGATGTTGATCATTACTTCCCATCAGGACATGCAAATCAAAACTACAATAAGATGTCACCTCACACCTGTCAGCATAACTAAAATCAACAACACAAGAAACATCATGTGCTCAAAAGAGTGTGAAGAAAAGGAAATCCTCTTGCACTGTTGGTGGGAATGCACACTGGTGCAGCCACTGTGGATACAGTATGGAGATTCCTCAGAAAGTTAACAGTGGAACTGCCTTATGATCCAGCAATGGTGCTAGTGGGTATTTAACCAAAGAATACAAGAGCAATAATTCAAAGGGATACATAAACTCCTATGTTTATAGCAACATTATTATGATACCCATGGCATGGAAGCAACACAATTATCCATTGATTGATGAATGGATAAAGAAAATGTATTATACATTTATAAGAAATTATTATTCAGGCATAAAAATGAATAAAATCTTGCTATTTGCAATGATGTGGCTAGAACTAAAGAATATACTGCTAAGAAAAATAAGCCATAGAAAGACTAGTACCATATGATTTCATTCATATGTGGAATTTAAATAACAAAACAAAAAAGGAAAAGAAAAAAATAAGAGAGAGGCAAAGCAAGAAGCAGATTCTTAATTATAGAGAACAATCTGATGGTTACCAGAGTGGAGGGGGCTGGGGGAATGGGTGAAATAAGGGATGGAGATTAAGTGCACTTGTTGTAAGTCAGGAAATGACAGATATTGGTGAGGATGCAGAAAAAGGGGAACCCTCCTACACTGTGGGTGGGAATGCAAGCTAGTACAGCCACTCTGGAAAACAGTATGGAGGTTCCTCAAAAAGTTGAAAATAGAGCTACCCTATGACCCAGCAATTGCACTACTGGGTATTTACCCTAAAGATACAAATGTAGTGATCTGAAGGGGCACTTGCACCTGAATGTTTAGAGCAGCAATGTCCACAGTAGCCAAACTATGGAAAGAACCTAGATGTCCATCAACAGATGAATGGATAAAGAAGATGTGGTATATATATACAATGGAATACTATGCAGCCATCAAGAGAAACAAAATCTGGTCATTTGCAACGACGTGGATGGAACTAGAGGGTATTATGCTAAGCGAAATAAGTCAATCAGAGAAAGATAATTATGATCTCTCTGATATGAAGAATTTGAGAAGCAGGGTGGGGTGTCATGGGAGGTGGGGGGAGGGAAATGAAATAAGATGGGATCAGGAAGGAGACAAACCATAAGAGACTCCTAAACTCACAAAACAAACTGAAGGTGGCTGGGGGGGTAGAGGGGGTATGGTTAGGATGGGTAAGGATAGGGTGGCTGGATTATGGACATTGGGGAGGGTATGTGCTATGGTAAGTGCTGTGAAATGTGTAAGCCTGACAATTCACAGACATGTACCCTGGGGCAAATAATACATTCTATGTTAATAAAAAAAGAAAAAGAAAAAAAAGAAGTGAACTTGTTGTGATGAGCACAGGCTGATGTATGGAAGTACAGGGCAATGTACAGAAGTGTTTAATTACTGTATTGTACATCTGAAACTAATATGACACTATATGTTAATTAACTGGAATTTAAAAACTGAAAAAAAAGAATAACTTCAGATTAGACATTGGTTTCTGAGATCTGATACCTAAAGCACAAACAAGAAACGACAAAAAAATAGGTAAATTGGATATCATCAAAATTATTTTTTTTTGCTTCAACAGATACAATTAAGAAAGTGAAAAAGCAACTCAGAAAGGGGAATAAATATTTGCAAACCATATATCTGATAAACCTCTAATTTTCAGAATATATGAACAACTCGTACAAATCAACATCAACAAAAAGACAACACTTGGGACACCTGGCTGGCACAGTCAGTTAAGTGTCTGACTTTTGGTTTCAGCTCAGATCATGATCTCAGGGTTGTGAGATTGAGCCCCACATTGGGGTCCTCACTGAGTGCAGAGTCTGCTAAAGTTTCTCTCTCTCCCTCTCCCTTTGCCTACCCTACCCCACTTCTTTCTCTCTCAAATAAATAAATAAATAAATAAATAAATATTTTTTCAAAAGACAAATAATCCAATTTAAAAATAGGCAAAGCATTTGAATAGACAATTCTCCAAAGATATACAAATAGCCAATTAGTTTATGAAAAGATGCTTAACATCATAGTCATTAGTGAAATGCAAATGAGGATCATGAGAAAAATATCATTTCATAATCACTTAAGATCGCTATAATAAAAAATGGACAATAACAAGTGTTTGTGAGGATACAGAGAAATTAGAACCCTCATATGTTGCTTTTGGGGATGTAAAACTTTGAAAAACAGTTTGGCAGTTCCTCAAAGCATCATAGATTGAGTTACCAGATGACTCAGCAATTCTGCTCCTAGGTATATATCCAAGAGGAAAGAAAACATATGTCCACACAAAAACTTGTACAACAATGTTCATGGCAGCATTATTCATG
This sequence comes from Procyon lotor, assembly GCA_028646535.1. Lineage (NCBI taxonomy): Eukaryota > Metazoa > Chordata > Mammalia > Carnivora > Procyonidae > Procyon > Procyon lotor. The sequence continues at coordinate 63,406,668 of CM053612.1, read as the reverse complement.
GTTGCCAAAAGCAGAACCAGTCCAAATGTCCATCAATTTATGAGTAAACAAATGTTGTATAGCCATACAGTAAAATATTATTCAGTTATAAAAAGAAGTATCTACACATGCTACAAAATGGATTAACCTTGCAAATATTTTGCCCAATGAGAACAGGCAGGTACCAAAGACTACATATTGTATGATTCCATTTGTATGAAATGTCCAGAACAGGCAAATATATAGAGACAATAAACAGATTAGTGGTTGCCAGGGGCTGAGGGAAAGGGAGATCTGAAATGACTCTAAAAGGTATGGAGTTTCTTTTGAGGGTGATAAAAATGTTCTGGAATTACTGGTGATGGTATACAACCATGTGAATACAATAAAAAAAACACTAAATTGTATATTTTAAAATGGTTTATTTCACAGTATGTGAATTATATCTCTATCAAAAATAATTTTTTAGGAAGCATAGGCAAAGTTATACCAAGCAAATATTAAGCTAAATAAAAATAATGTAATAATATCAGGAAAAAATTTTGATTTTAGGGCAAAATGCCAAAGACACTAAATTATCAGAAATAATTTCCTTACATATTGATAAAATATTAAATTCACCAAGAAGATATAGCAGTTGTAAATTTTTATAATTATTTACAAAGCTTCAAAATTGACATAGTTATAAGACAGCAATAAATTTTTCATATCAACAAGCAGACAATACCTCAGAAGAATGTAGAACATTTAAGCTAGATTAACAAACATAACTTGATTCAACTATATACTACACTAAATCCAACTATAAAATGTATATTTTTTTCGAGCGCTTATGGAATGTTTACCAAAAGTGACCTTTTGTTTGTCCATAAAGCAAATCTAAATAGGTTCCAAAGAACTGAAATCATAAGAAGTTTGTTCCCTGACAAGAATGTAATCAAACTGGAAATGGCACCAAATTCCTTGAGGCCTCCTGCTGTGTCAGGCATTAACCCTCTAGTTGCTAAATAGTGATTAGTAGGTCTGGCAGGCAGTCCTGAGTAAAGGGCTGAGGTGCCCAGGACAATGGGGTAAGTGGTGGGGAAACTAAGAAAGCCAGGAACAGTGTTTATTTATGAAATAATCTGGAAATATTTTAAAAATCCTTATGTCCATACAATTATGCATCTGAGGAATATCAGGTTTTTTTTTTATCACCTCTATTTAGTAGGTAAGTGATATTATTGGATGCTTATACTCAAAAGCAGGGAAGCCTGAAAATTAATGAGTTGACTATCTAACGCCAAAAGGTAAAAAGAAAAATCAAGGGGCGCCTGGGTGGCTCAGTCGTTAAGCGTCTGCCTTTGGCTCAGGGCATGATCCCAGCGGTCTGGGATCTAGCCCCGCATCAGGCTCCCTGCTCGGCAGGAAGCCTGCTTCTTCCGCTACCATTCCCTCTGCTTGTGTTCCCTCTCTCACTGTGTTTCTCTCTGTCAAATAAATAAAATCTTTAAGAAAAAAAAGAAAAATCAAAAGAAAGTGAAAGAAATAGAATAATGATAAGAAAAAAGTCGTTAAATATAAAACAAAGACAGAAAAGTAAAAAACCAAAAGTTGATTATGTTTAAAAACTTATAAAAGTGACAAACTCCTGGCAAGACTGATCAAGAGGAAAACGAGAAGATACCAATAAACAATATTAGAACAAAAGAGAGGACATAACTGCAAATGCAACATTTAAAAATCTGAATGTAAGAACTTCAAGTAAATAAATTTGAAAAGTGATATGAGATAGAAAAATTCCTAGAAAACCATAACTTAATTTTAACAAGTAGAAATAGCAGACTAGAATGATTCTGTAACTATTTAAAAGATTGTATCAGTTAAAATTTTTCTTATAAAGAAGATAGTATGTTCAGATGTTTTTATTTGAAGGTTGTGCCAAATGTTTGAAGAACACATAGTTCCTTGGATAACCTCTGTCAGAAAATAGAATGAAAGGAAATCATTCTTACTTCATTTTATGCCACTAAAATCAAATAGAGAAACATGAGATCCATGGAAAAATTAGAAACCAAGCTCATTCATGAACAAAATATCAAATTCCTAAATAAAATATTAATGAACTAAATCCAGCAGTTTTTATTTATCCTAGGACTGTGAGATTAGTTTAACACAAGAAAAATCTCTAATATAATTCCATTAGCAAATTAAAATAGAAAACATGTCACTTCAAGAAATAGAGATTACACATTTAATAAAGTTCAAAGTCTACTAATTTAAAAAAGTCCCATTGGCAAACTAAGAATAAACTAGACCTTCCTTTTTTTTTTTAAAGATTTTATTTACTTATTTGATAGAGAGAGAGATTGAGAAGGAGCAGGGGCAGGCAGAGGGAGAGGGAGAAGCAGGTTACCCACTGCGTGGGGAGCCCAATGTGGGGCTTGATCCCTGGACCCTGAGATCATGACCCAAGCCAAAGGCAGACGCTAACCAACTGAGCCACCCAAGAGCCTAGAATTCCTTTAACCTATTAAATGAAATCTACAAAAAACTATTTCAAATTTACTCAACAGTGAACCTTTAAAAAACATTCCCTTTAAAATTAGGATCAACATAACAATGCACACTATCAACATTTCTATTCAGCACTGTACTTAAAGTGGTGTGCTTGTGTTGGAGATGGGAAGTCCTAGGAGTGCAGTAATATTAGAAAAAAAGATATAAAAATATAAAGATGGGAGGTGAAGAAAGAAAATTATCATTTACATATAAATTATCAAAATTAATAAGCAAGTTATCAGATTTTCTTTTTTTAATTTTCTTTTTTTTAGATTTTCTAAATTAAAAATGCAATATACAAAAATTACAATTATATTTGTATACATTAGCAATAAACTACTATAAAATGTAATTTTCTAAAAGGGTATAGTTTAAAATAGCAACAAGAAATAAAGGAATTTCTTATAATGATGTTCAAGTGCCTTAATTATAAAACTTCACTCAAATAACATGAAAAGGCTTAAAATAGAGAGACATACCATGTTTACAGAAGACTCAATGTCACAGTGACTGATCTTAATTTGATCTACAGATTGAATGCAATTCCAATCAAAATTCTAGAATTCTGTGTGTGCATGTGTGCATGTGTGTAACTTGAAGCTGATTCCAAAATTTACGCAAAAAATTTTATTTCAATATTGTTCATAACCAAAAACTAGAAACTACGTTAAGTGTTCATCAACAGTTAGATGGATAAGGGAGCCCGGGTGGCTCAGTGGGTTAAGTATCTGCCTTTCGCTCAGGTCATGATCCCAGGGATCTGAGATGGAGTCCTGTATCATACTCCCTGCTCAGTTGGGAGTCTGCTTCTTTCATTGCCCCTCCCCTCTACTCGTGATCTCTCCCTCTCTCACACATTTGTGCTCTCTCTCTCTGTCTCAAATAAATAAATAAAATCTTAAAAAAAAACAGATGGATAAACAAACCATGAGGTATTCACAAAATGTAGTATTACACAGCAAGGACAATAAACAATATAACTATATGCAACAATAATATAGATAGCACACAAAACATAACATTGAATGAGAAAACAAGTCTAGATGGACACACACAGTTTTTCAAGCACTTTACACACGTTAATGCATTTAATTCTCAGAACAACATCATTGATTGTGTTCATCTCACCCACTGCCCCCTTTGGAACCAAGCAGGTCTAGAGAGGATGCTCCAAGCAAAAGACAGTTTAGATCTTTTAGTGGTAAATAGACTACCCAGCAAGGGAGGTGAGGCAGACATTTTCCAGGGCAGCATTTGGCAAACATTAAGTTTATTGTGTCTGCGGCTGACATAATTCAGTCAATCACTAATGAGTGACTGTCTTGTGCACATAGAGCCTAGGCTTGTCTATGGTGAGTAGTAGAGTGAGTGGAAGTAAAGCATTAAACATCTCCTATGTCCTAGGTTCTGAGCTTGATGCTGAGGATACAATGGGCAGAAAGACCACACACCCACCTTCTTCTTTAAATAATAACTAACATTTATGGAGCACTTACTATGAGCTGGACATTCTAAGCATTTTATATATTTTACTCTCTAATCTCCACAACAATACTATTACTCACTTCTTTTTACAGATTAAGAAATGGGAGCACAGGGAAGTAAAGAGACTTGCCCAAAATCACAGAGGCAGGAGGTGGGAGAGCTGGGATTAAAACCTAGGCAGTCTGGATCCAGACCTCTGAATCACTGAATCATCCCAACAACACAGTGTGAGAAATAGTTATTAGTTCTGTTTTGCATCTGAGGAAAGAGAGGCTCAGAACAAATGTGAGCACATATTTGTTTTGCACCCTCTATGTGACAGAGACTATATTAGGTAATTTATGTCTATTATTTCTACAACCTGAAAGATAGAGTTCATGGGAATATAAAGGCCCTAACTCTGGAGGACCCAGGTATGCAGAGACTGGTTTGCCTGCTTGCCAACTAAACCCAACAGCCCCTCAGAAAGAATTAAAGTGGTTGACTGTATGGGGGTGGGATGTAATTCTCAGTCTCATCCAGGTTCCTAGATTTCTAGATGAAGGAGTGAAACTGCTGGTGAAGAGAAGGAAAAAGAACAGGAGGCTGTTTTTTATCTGCCTCTGCCTCTTCTTCCTCAATCTGCATCTTGCATACTACATACCACATCTCATATCCCACATCTTCCTGTATTTTCTAAGCAACTACCTCTCCTCCCAATAGCACTGAGCCTGGACCCCCTCTAGCATTAGCATAGTAGAACCTTGGTCACCTGGACCTCAAAATGTCTGGGTCCCGCAGTCCACTGCTGTCTTATCTCTGCCCACCTTACAGCTCCTCAGGCCATAATCCTTGGGCTGGAAACAGCTTGGTCTACAACTGTCCCCTGTTATCTATGGGAAGTGATAGTGTTTTTAAAAAAATATTTACAACTTTTGTTTGTTTCTCCTTTGTCTCTGCTTTCTAAAAATTTTCAAAGTGAACACTACACAGCAGGCTGTTCCTGAGAGGCTGAGTGTTTTCTCTCTCAAATTCCCAGAGTAGCAAAAGTGTCAATGTGTGCCAAGAAGGCAATGCAGGAGACAGGACACCACGACTTTTCCAACTCAGACAGGTAAAGATTTATTAGAAGAGGCTTGAGAAAAGGGAGGAGCAAAACTGACCAATGAAATGGGACTGTTGTGTATCCAGCATCTGTTCCCTGAGAAATTTTGCCAGCAACCACTACCTTATTTTACCCAAGCAGTATCAGATAGGACCAACTTCCAGACACTTCACTGAGGTCACCAAAACGAAACATTCTAGGCTAGCAATGAACAGTTCCAAACTAGCAATGTCAAATTTTAAACAAGAAGAATTTCCAAAAAGCTCTGGATAAGAAAGAAAACAAGTGCCTAGTCAAAAATCACTCTGATTAAGATGGTTTTTACCTAATCCTCAGTCTTTCTCTATCCTTCATCTCTCTCTTTCTGACTTTCTCTTATTCTTTATCTTTTCTGACATTTTCATTTTGTTGTTCTACAGCTATTTCATTCAACTGCTTATCTAGTCCAACTCTCAGGTTAGGCTGGGGGTAGATGTTGGGAGGGTATGTCCTTTGCGCTTCTTCTACACCCACTCTACCACCACCACCTTGAAGCCCGTGAAAGCAAACCACACTTACAGCCCCTCCTCCGCTGTAGCCTGCTGCTGCCACTGCTGTGTGGAATCCAGATCTTCTGCAACCTGGTTTGGGTGAGCTCTCCCATCTCCCAAGACATCTTAGGCGTCACAGCTAATGACACCACTGTCCACAAAGTACAGGGCCTCACTTCCTGTCTTACTAGCTGTCTCTTCTGTTAATGTGGCCACAGCAGCAGGTGGACAGAGTTGAGCCAGGGAGGTGCACTGGACTTCTGAGCCCTCTGGCAGCCTGTCTCCAGCCCCCTCTCCTCTTTCCAAGTCCTTGCCTGATTTGCCTGCCTCTGTGCCTGTATGTACCCGTGAGGGCTTGGGTGCACAGAGAGAGGTTGGGCAGAGGTCAGCGGAGGCCTCTGAACTCCAAGGACTGTGTACATAGCAGATAAGTTGGAGCCCAGCAGGGAAGGCAGCCAGCAAGACAGCCTAGGTCTGGCCAGCTACTTCCCTCCAATGAAGACAGGACTAGTAGAACATGTAAATAAAAGACCAAAGATCATGTGCTTATATCCCGTGTGGGGTGGAAAAGGTAAAGGTGATGGAGTCAGGTCTCAGTCACTTTCACAGCTTTGAAATGAAAAAAAAAAAAATGGGCCCAACTAGAATGTCAAGTTCTAACCCAGAAACAGAGATCCACATCAGAAATTCAAGGTTCTCAAGTACAAACAAAATCTCTACTGAAAAATGCAGTGTTTTGAGTTAACAATAAAAAACCAGAACTGGAAGTGGAAGGTTCATTATCTCATTGCCCCCCACCCCCCGCTGATCCAAAATGATATTCTGACTGTTGTCTTCCTGTGAATTCTGCTGCCTTTCCTACCACAGGGCCTCTCCCTCCTAAAATGTGCTGCTTGGGGGCTCTCTTGAAAGAGATGAGCACCATCTGATCATCTTTATGTTCTCCCCAGCCAAGGCTAAGTAAATTAGAGTAAACCTGACACCTTGGGAAGATAAGTGAATGCAGCCATTTCTGTGGGGAGAGATAGTAAGCACTGCACACATGGCTGCCAGCTGCCATTAGGTGCCCTAGGGAGAAAGACATCATGATCTGATCCAGAATTTGACTACAGTTCTTCATTGCAAGCTGTGGAGATGGAGGCTTAGGGTGAAGGCTGCAGCAGGCTGAGTGTGGGGAGCAAGGAGCAATGACCTCAAAGTAGGACAATTCCATAGGCCAGAGTCATCCCACCCAGATGTGTCTACTTTACCTTCCCCCATTTCCCTGGGGGGAAGAGCACATGCAATGACACAGCTTACCTGGAATATGTCCAAGTGTACTTTTACTTCATTCTTTTGCAACCTTCCCACCCCCTGATGAATGTCCAATGATTGGCTACAAGGAATCTCAACTTTCTTCCATTGAACTGGGCTACGCAGGAACAAGCTCTTGGGTATAGAAATCCTTAATCCCTTTCCTCCAATGCTCTTGGCTACACTTTGCCTTTTAATAAGTTCCCTAAAAGTTTATTCTCAGTATCCTAGTCTATACAAAGGTTATATTCCAGTTGTGTAAAAATCATTCCAAACCTTCAGTGCATTTTGGAGCCTGCCCATCTAAATGAATCTACCGAGACAAGTGTGAATCATAGTGATTAACAGCAACGGGCTGTGGAGCCATACTACCTGAGTGGAATCCCACCTCTTCCCCCATTATGAGATCCTGGGCAGAAAACTTAACTTTACAGTGCCTCAGTTTTTTCATCTGATTAGAGTATCTATCCACTTAAGATTATTGAAAACTCAACATGTTAACACACATAAAGCAACCTGGGAAATGTTCAAAATACATTAGTCAACACCTATTCCCTTTGTGAAGTAAATGGTCAATCACCTGTTTGGCTAATCTGAAACTTCTAATGTAATGCTGAGTATACAAGAAACAATAAGGGGAATTTATAACATATAACAATGGGTTAACATTTATAATAAAGAGCTCCTGCCAATCAATTAGAAAGATAAATTTACTTTTACATTTTTGGTTTTGTGATACAGAAGCCCCTAGAAATAATTTCATCCAACCTTCTCTGGTAAGAAAATGGGGGTCTAGAGCGGGGAAGTATTTCCTAAGGTCCTGTAGCAAACAAGTGCCCAAGTCAGGAGAACACTGGGGACCTGATTTTTCCCAGTCCAAGGCTTTGTTGTTGTTGTTGTTTTTGTTAATTGATTGATTTAGCTTGACTTAAGAATGTGATGTTCCAAATGATCTCATAAACTTCAGAGTCTCAGAACTAGACTTTGGAAGAGTTACAACTCTTAATCTTAATAAGTCTCCTAATAAGTATTACTCTGCAAATGCTAATATTTTTTTCCCTCAGCATTGGCTTTCCTAGCTACTGAGTTGCTTTTTTTTTTTCTTTTTCTGACATTGCAATATTACATATTTTGTGTATTTTTCCATTACTCTTTTAATTGAAGCATAATTAACATACAGTGTTATATTAGTTTTAGGTGAACAGTATAATAATTCAATAATTCTATGCATTTCTCAGTACTCATCTAGATAAGTGTACACTTAACCCCCTCTATCTATTCTACCCCTCCCCTCATCTGCCTCACTTCTGGCAACCACCAGTTTGTTTCTCTGTATTTTGTCTTTTTTTCTTTGTTTGCTTCTTAAATTCCACAAATGAGTGAAATCATATATTTATTTTTCTCTGACTGACCTACTTCACTTATCATAATACTCTCAAGTTCCATCCATGTCATTGTAAATAGGAAGATCTCATTCTTTTTATGCCTTTTATGCCTGAGTAGTATTTCACTGTGTGTGTATGTATATACACACACACACACAATGTGTGTATGGTTACCTGGGCTCCTTCCATATCTTAGATTTGTAAATAAGGCTGCAATAGTCATAGAGGTGAATATATCATTTTGAGGTAGTGTTTTCATTTTCTTTGGGTAAATACCCCGTAGTGAAATTGCTGGATCGTATGGTATTTCTATTTTTAATTTTTTGAGAAACCTCCATACTGTTTTCTACAGAGGTTCCAACAATTTGCATTCCCATCAACAGTGTATGAGGGTTCTTTTTTTCCTCCACATCCTTGCCAACACTTTATTTCTTGTGTTTTTTATTTTAGCGATTCTGATAGATGTAAGGTAATATCTCATTTTGATTTGCAATGCTAATAATCTTACATATAAGTTTTCCATTGCCCACAAAGTAACAACATATTCCATATGCTAGTTGCTCCTTACAAACATTCTCACTAGTCTCATAGGGAAACTAAGGTTTAGGGAGGGGAAGTAGCTTGTCCAAGGTAATTGAGTCAGTCACATGAACCTCCATCTCTGTTTACAGTTTTGTCCTCATGGCCCTGCCAAGAGGCAGAAACATAATTTTAGCAGCAGGAAATCTGAGATAGGAGGCTAGCGGGATATTGGCAAGGTCTGAAAGGGTAAACCTGGGGTCCAGGCCTGAAAATCCAAGTGCCTAGTACTGGAACTAGCTAGCTGGTTATTTGTTGTTTTGTTTTGTTTTGTTTTGCTTTTGTGATGATACATGGGTTTTTTGTCTGGTTTTTGTTTGTTTGCTTACCTCTGTTATCAATTTTGATCCTAGAAGCAGGAAAACTAAACAACCTTTACGGAAAGGTCTCAGAATGGCTGTTCTAAATCAAGCCCCAACTTGATTCTCTAGCCATGTCTCTCTTTAGACCCCCATGCTTAAACTGTACCAGCTGAGTCCGTGAGTCCCCAAAATGACATGACATATACTTTTTACCTCTAGGCCTTTGCTCCACCTGAAATGCCTTCTCTTTCCTTACATTCTCAATGAAATCTGACTCACTCCTCAAGAACTGGTTCAATGTTGCCTCCTCTGGAAACCTTTCCCTGTAACCTGGGACAGGCATTATCTTTGGTTCTCATATTGTCTACATGCTTCCATTTATCTGAGCAAGTATCCACCAGTTTTTACTGCTGTACTTCCTTACTGGACTGTGAGTTCCTTGAGGATGGGGACTAGACCTCAATTATCTGTGGTCAGTGTTTCCAGTGTGTCCAGCTCAAGTCCTGGCAAAGAGGAGACACTTGCTTAATGAGTACTTGTACAATCTGTATCTCTCTGCCTTAGATGAGATGAACATATAGACAAATAATCCCCATTCAGGAAGGTAAATATTATAGCTGAGATCTATGGAGGGGATGGGGTGGGCAAACTAACTAGGTCTGAAAGTAGGAGGTGGTATCTATAAAGTTTCCCAACCTTGAATGGGGTAGAACAGAATAAACAGAAGTATGAAGTCCCTTATCCTGAAAAAGCCCAATTAACTGGTTGCAGAAAAAGAGTTCACTTTCACTCAGTATCAGAGACTCACTCAAGACCAATCTCTGAAACACAAATTCTAAAATGGGGTTAACTCTAGGGAGAAAAAGCACACAGTGTGACTTCCTGAGGCCCACAGATTCTGACCATCCTCCCAAACTATGGGGTATGTAGGAGGATCTTATTAAAAGCATTATTAAGACCATACCCATGGGTTACAAAATCACAAATAGGGTATCTCTACTAGTAATTCTTGGGAATGTGTGGGTATAAATGCATTTGTGTGTGTGGGGGGGGTAAGAGTGTACAGGGGAGATTGGCTACATGCTTATAGTTTATGAGCTGATACGTTGAGTATTAGGCCTTCTGTGGCAGCAGCTTAGGTACCATTTCCTTTGCAGCCACTGCCCTGATTCAATATTCCCCCCCTCTATATTCAGCCCCATACCTGGGGCCCAAGGCTCACTGCATCCTAGTCTTAGGAGTGGCTATACAGACCATAGTCACTCTGGGAGAAGAGCAGCTGGAGGCCTGTAGGTGGTATTACCCATGGAGGCTATAGAAAAAAACCAGGCCCACTAATCTCAGACAGAGCATGGAAGTCCTGAAACATCTCCAGAAATTTGGTTCCTGTTCTCCTACTCCTCTTCATCTTGAGGCAGCCCTCTGAAGGAGGTAGGCCAGGGACTTCAATTTCCATTTCAGTAAGGAGGTTATTGAAGCCCAGAGAAGGTAAAAACCTTGTTCAAAGTGCCACAGCAAACCAGGCCTACTTTATACACCATTGCAAGATATAATCCCTACCATCCAGTTCACTCAAAACTGGAATAGATCAAGATAGAGAGACTTCTAAGTTGCTAAGGAACTGTCCTTTTGGTCAGTGTCCCACAAAGACAGGTGGGGATGGATGAGAGATAAATGATAGACAGATAAGTAGATAGATAGATAATTAGATGTAGATATCATCTTTTCCCCCAACTCTCCCATACTCTTTAAGGCACACTTCAAGTAACCCCTATGTAAAGAAAATTTTCCAGAGAGCCTAAAGAATGGATTTGGATTGTGTACCTCTATCTATTTCCCCTTCTGTCTCACCTACCTGGTCTCCTAGAGGTTTTTTCTTCCATCACTAATTATCCGACACACAGCTTTCTTGCATTTAGTCCTTCAAAGCAGGTACAGAGATGGCATCAAAGAGGGAGTTTGGAGGCGTTGGTTGGTTCCTGAAAAGGCTGTGGAAGTACCCTTGATAAGAGGGGCATGTGTTCACTCTGTTGGAATATCAGCTGTGTTAGTTGTCAAGGAAGTTCCTGAGCCATCCGGAGCCTTTTCTCATCAGGCCAACCACGTGTTCACCTTGCCCTAAAGGTCAGAACTAATATTAACAAGCAACTGCAGAATGAGGAAATTAAAACCAGCAACGTAGACAGGCAAGATCTGGACTTCCTCGGGGTTGAGTTGCAGGTTGGTCTTCAGTGTAAATGGGCACGATCTCTTACTGCACAGTGATTTGGCAATATGAAGCAAGAGCAATAAAAATGTTAATTTCCTTTGTCCTAGTTATCCCACTCCTGGGACTCAATCCTGAGCCAATAACAACCAAAGCATGAAAAACTCAAAGCACCAAAATTTTTATTTTAATGGTAGAGCTATTTATCCTGATGGCAACTGGAAGGTAACATTTAAGTCCTCTAGGAGGAAAAGCAGCTCTTTGGGTCTTTTTTGGAGACATTGAGGATGATGGCTCTAAGGCTATGGAATTCTGGGGAAAAAATTATGCTGCAATTTGGGGTAAGGAACCTAAGAATGCAAAGTCATGCTTTTCCTTGGACATTAGGCATGTCTATTATTCCTACTTTTGTGTTGTCAAAAACACGTCACTAATCTGTGCTCTTGCATTTGCCCTGTGTTTGTTTATCCAGTTAGGAAATATGTATTGACTCCTAATATATGCTGTGCCCTAGATTAGAGGGTGGGGCTAACAAAGTAAATCAGACACGGTCATTGCTCTGTGGGGTGCCTGGGTGGCTCAGTCCATTAAGTGTCGCCTTCAGCTGAGGTCATGATCCCAGAGTCCTGGGATGGAGTCCCACACTGGGCTCCCTGCTCAGCTGGGAGTCCACTTCTCCCTCTCCCTCTGCAGCGCCCTCTGCTGTTCCCCTGCTTGTGAGCACTCTTTCTCCCTCTCTCTCTCTCTATATATATATACTTATTTTTTATTTGTGAAACATTTTATTTATTATTTTATTTTATTTTTTTCACCAAATACGTTTATTTTATTTTTTCAGTGTTACAAGATTTTGTTCATGCACCACACCCAGTGCTCCATGCAATACATACCCTCCTCAATACCCATCACCAGGCTCCCCCAAACCCCCCCTCCCCTCTAAAGCCCAGTTTATTGCTCAGAGTCTACAGTCTCTCATGGTTCATCGCCCCTTCCAATTTCCCCCCATTCACCCTTCCTTTCCTTCTCACAATGCCCTCCATGTTTTTCCTTATGCTCCACATGTGAGACCATAAGATAATTGACTCTCTCTGCTTGACTTATTTCACTCTGCATAATCTCTTCCAGTCCCGTCCATGTTGATACAAAAGTTGGGTATTCATCCTTTCTGATGGAGGCATGATATTCCATTGTGTATATAAACCATATCTTCTTTATCCATTCATCTTTTGAAGGGCATCTTGGCTCTTTCCACAGTTTGGCGATTGTGGCCATTGCTGCTATGAACATTGGGGTACATGTGGCCCTTCCTTGTACTGTGTCTGCTTCTTTGGGGGTAAATTCCCAATAGAGCAACTGCAGTGTCCTAGGGTAGCTCTATTTCTAATTTCTTGAGGAATCTCCACACTGTTTTCCAAAGTGGCTGGACCAACTTGCATTCCCACCAACAATGTAAGAGGGTTCCCCTTTCTTCACATCCTCTCCAACACTTGTTTACCGTCTTGTTGATTTTGGCCATTCTAACTGGTGTAAAGTGGTACCTCAGTGTGGTTTTGATTTGAATATCCTGATGGCTAAAGAAGATGAACATTTTTTCATGTGTCTGTTAGCCATTTGTATGTCTTCTTTGGAGAAGTGTCTGTTCATGTCTTCTGCCCATATATTTTTTTAAAGACATGGTCATTGCTCTGAAGTTGCTGGCAGTTGTGTGACAAAAACAGAAATCACTGGTAGCTGTGCATTCAGATAAGTGCTGTGACAGAATGGACCAAAGGGGTGCTGTAGAGACCCAGAAGAAAAGACCTAACTGGGGAGGTGTGTGGGTGTTAGGAAACACTTATTCAGGAAACATATTTCTTGGGCTGATTGACTTTGAATCCTGGCTCTACCACTTCTGTAAGTAATTCTGGGGTGAATTCACTCATTTTGTCATATTTAGCCTTAATGCCCCTTACAAGGTTGTCCAGAGAATGAAACAAATAATGCATATGGAAGAGCCATGGGGTACATTGGGAGACAGTGCTGCTCTGGAGCTTGGGTAGCCTACTTAAATTCCCTGGGGCTCGATTTTACTCATCTGAGAAATGGAGCCACGAAAAAGTGTGTGTTGGGTCATGTCTTTAGGAAAGTTATGAGGCCACGACAAATAATGGCTATAGCGTGGGCTTGAGACAGCTTCTCTCTTCCCCTCCCCTTGCCCTATAAGGCCAGGGGCCTTCTCCGAAGTCTAATTCCACTGGAGTACTTCTTTCTGCTCCCTCTAGCTGCCACAGTTCCCTTCGAGCTTCCCCTCTCCCACAGAAACACTGCTACAGCAATTACTCCCAAGATGCCAAAGGCGCACTTGGAGGTAAGGTCAGTCGCACTGGGGGCGGGGCTTCGGTTGCCGCGCGGTTTCGTACAACGTTCTGCTGCTTAAAAAGTGGCGAAGTCCCATCTGTAAATAATTGGAAGCACCAAGGGGTCTTGCAAGCAGCACGGAAAGGGAGCCAGACTAAGGTGCTTGGGCCAGTGTTCGGCGGCAGGAGGAGGGACCTAACTTGAGGACTTCCTCTTGCCATTCTTCCTCCTAGGCGGCTGCACCACCCCATCAACTTCCGCTCCTTCCGCCAATGAGAACTGAGGGGATCGAAGCCCCGCCCCACTTTCCGCCTTCAGCACCGTGGCGCGCAAGAGAACGCCTGCGCCAAAGCGCGCGGAAAGCGGGATCTCGCCCACTCTGGGGCTGGGGCCGTGGTCCAGCTGTCCTGTGTCTCCAAGGTTGTGCTCGGACCGTGAGGTGTTGCAGTTCGCCACTGAAATGTTGCGCGTGGTGAGCTGGAACATCAATGGGATCCGGAGCCCCCTGCAAGGGATGATATATGAGGAGCCCAACAACTGTGCTGCCATGGCGGTGGGGCGCATTTTGGACAAGCTGGATGCCGACATCGTCTGCCTTCAGGAGACCAAAGTAACCAGTGAGCGCTCAAAAATCCAGGATCCCTACCATACTTTATCTTTTACACTAACTTTTGTTCCCTACTTTATCTCATTTTACTTCACCATTTCTCTATCCATAGAGTCCTCTTAGTCTTAGTTCAGAATCCTGATCCCCTCCCCCAAAACCTCTGTTTCTCATGCCAGTTTGATGTCTTAATTCCTGCTTCATCACCTGTCCTCAGCAGAACCTTAATTCCCTCACCCGTGCAACCTTCATTCTCACACAGATCCTCTAATTCCCACTCATTCTCCTGCCCCAGCTCAGTACCCCAAATTTCCTCCTCACACACTGTCCAGCTCCAACTCCCAAGGTAGATCCCCCAATTCCCTTTCCCTGCCTCCAGCTCAGATCCTTTAATTCTCACCCTACCTTTGCTCCCAGCTCAGGCTCCCTAATTTCTTCCTTTTTACTTCTCCATTTCAGATCCTCAGTTCTCCCTTCAGATCCCCTAGAGGTCTACCTCTATTTCTCCTTCCCAGCCACAAAACCTCTAATCATTTCTATCTCATGTCCCACGCCAAGATTAGATTCCCTAGTTCTCTCTCTCCCACCCTAGTTCAACACTCCCATTCTTTCCCTCTCCGTTGCACCCCCATCTAAGACCCTCTAACAACTTTTTTCTCCATCCCCAGTTCAGATCCTCTAATTGCCTCCCTCTCCTACCTCATATCCCCAGCTCGGATTCCCAGTTCTCCCTCCCATATTCCATTCCCCACCTCCAGCTCCCTCCATTTACCTAATCACTAGCTTCCTCCCACTTAATTTCCCTCCTCCCATTCCATAGCCTACCTCCTTCTTATTCTGATATCAATTCCCTCTCTAGTCCCCACCTTTCTAGCTCCTCCTCCAATCACAGATACTTCATTTTCCCTCCCAACTCTGGCTCTGATGTGTGCAAGGAATTAGTCTACAACTTCAATTCCAGACCTTTGTGTCGTGGGCCTTACTTTTATCTCTGACACAGTCTTACATCCTTTTTTTTTTTGTTTTTTAGGGGATGCGCTGAAAGAGCCCTTGGCTATCATTGAGGGCTATAACTCCTATTTCAGCTTCAGCCGCAACCGCAGTGGCTATTCTGGTAAATGGGACTTTCTGGGGACATTAAATTAGTGATGGCAGCAGGTCGGGGGTGAAAGAGTTTCCAGTATTTGATAAGGTAATAAGAAACTCAGGCTTTTATTTTTAATTTTTTTTTGAAATTACAAAGCTGCTTTTAATACTTTGGGGTGAGCCCCACAGGAATAAAGAACACTGGGAAGGGGTAACCCCCCATTCCCAGGATGGCCCAGGGGAAGAGAGGCTACCTGAGGGGAAGGAAGCACAAAAGGGATCCGCTGCAGACTTAGGGCAAAAGGAATGCCACTGGAGCTGGGACCTGTGAGCACTACAGGAGAAAACTCGAGCGTGGTGGGCCTGGCTCCAGGTACACAGGGGAGGCCAAGAGGGTTGGACACGAAGCTACAAAGCTACTTGGGTTCCTCCTTCTCATTTGCCTTTTTCTGCTTCTGCTGAGTGATCTCTGAGTCCCTCTGCTTGGTGTCAGCAGAAAGCCTGTCACCTTGGTACTTTCCCTTAACTTAGTAGCTCTGCTTTTTCATATTCTTCTGGCGGATGAGCTAACACTGGTTACCATGGGTCATGGTGAGGGCAGCAGCTCTGGCCTACCTCTGTTGCATCCCCTCACTCTTTCCGATGTTGCAGGCCCCCCAGGCTTTTAGTCCACAGAACTAAAGTCATATAAAGCTATGTGAAAGATAGTTTTTATGTGTAAAATTATCCTATTTGACTTGGGAAGCACAGTCAGTCATGTGGTGGTTAATTGTATGAGCTCTGGGGCCAGACTGCCAGGGTTTGAATCCTACCTCACTTCCTTGCTGTGTACCCTCTGGCAAATTAGTCAGCCTCTTTTTTTTTTTTTTTTAAAGATTTTATTTATTTGACAGAGAGAAACACAGCAAGAGAGGGAACACAAGCAGAAGGAATGGTAGCGGGAGAAGCAGGCTTCCCGCAGAGCAGAGAGCCCGATGCGGGGCTCGATCCCAGGCCCCTGGGATCCGACCTGGGCCAAGGGCAGACGCCCAACGACTGAGCCACCCAGGTGCCCCTAGTCAGCCTCTTTATACTTCAGGTCTCTCAGCTGAGAAATGGAGATAATGCCTACCTCCTAGGGCTAGTACAGGCATACTTTGTTTTGTACATATGTATATGTTTATATATAGGTATATGTATATATAATATAAGCTTATATGTAAATAAATATATAACAAATATATGAATTTACATATCTATATAGAAATATATATATATATATTTTTTTTTTTTTTAAAGATTTTATTTATTTGACAGAGAGAAACACAGTGAAAGAGGGACCACAAGCAGAGGGAATGGTAGCAGGAGAAGCAGGCTTCCTGCCGAGCAGGGAGCCTGATGCAGGGCTCGATCCCAGGACCCTGGGATCATGACCTGAGCCGAAGGCAGACGCTTAATGACTGAGCCACCCAGGCGCCCCTAGAAATATATTTTTATATATACATATATATGTAAAGCACTTCACTTATGTTTTGCAGATATTGCATATTTTATAAATTGAAGGTTTTATGGCAACCCTGTGTTGCAAATGTCTTGGCACCATTTTTCCTGCATCATTTGCTCACTTCATGTCTCTCACTTTTTGGTAATTCTTACAGAATTTCAAATTTTTTATCATATTTGTTATGGTGATCTGTGATCAGTGCTTGAAACTTGCTAAAAGCTCAGATGACAGCATTTTTTAGCAATAAAATATTTTTTAATAAAGACATATACATTTTTTAGATATAATGTCATTGCACATTTAATTGAGTGCAGGATAGTAACAACATAACTTTTATCTGCCCTGGGAAACCATAATATTCATTGGACTTGCTTTATTACAATATTTGCTTTTTGTGGTGTTCTGGAACTGAACTTGTAATATACTGAGGTATGCCTGTATAAGGATTACACAAATTTAGTACATGTGATAATAATAATAGCTAACACTTTTTGAGCACTTACCATGTGTCCATGTAAAACACTTAGACTATTAGCTATTATTGTTCTGTGGCTTTATTTTTTTTAATTTTTTTAAGATTTTGTTTATTTGACAGAGAGAGAGAGAACACAAGCAGGGGGAGCAGCAGAAGGAGAGGCTCTCTGCTGAGCAGTGAGCCCGATGCGGGGCTCCATCCCAGGACCCTGGGATCATGACCTGAGCGGAAGGCAGATGTTTAACCTACTGAGCCATCTACATGCCCCCTGTGGCTTTTTTAGATGAAGGAACTGAGATTCCAGGATTTGAGTAGAATTGCCTCAGTCTCTCAGGAGCCATCCATGGCCCTTGAGTTGGGAGAGTTGTCAGTACAGCCACACTAGATGAAGATGACTCAGGGGATCTATGTGGGGCAACAAGCTGTGCAGTAGGCAGTTGGCTTTTAGGCCCATTCAGAGTATCCTGTTTATCTCCAGGTGTAGCCACCTTCTGTAAGGACAGCGCTACCCCCATGGCTGCTGAAGAAGGCCTGAGTGGCCTACTTGCCACTCATAATGGGGACGTGGGTTGCTATGGAAACATGGATGAATTCACTCAAGAGGAGCTTCGGGCTCTGGATAGTGAGGGCCGGGCCCTCCTCACACAACACAAGATCCGGTAATAGCCCATATCCTCCTGTCCCTGAGCACTACTGCTTCTCCTGTTAATATGGTGATTCTGAGGCTCACCTTACAAACATATATTCATCATGGAAAATGTCCCACATTTGCCTTTCTTGGACTCTAGTTCTGGCTGGGTTACTCACTGTGTGACCTTGGGCAAATCATGTTCCCCTCTGTGGTTTGAGTTCCCCATCTCTACAGTGGGGAACTGGCTGGGAGGTCCAGCTCTCTTATTACCACAGGCACCTCGAATGCAACTTAGCAACTCATTGCCCCAAGTTGCTGTCTTTCTGGATGTCCTGTCATGAATGGCAGCACCATCACCTGGTTTACCTGGGTGTTATCCTAGATCCCCCTCTCCCTGCCTTACCTGTAGTCAGTCCCCAAGTCCTGTGCATGCCAGTACATTCATGTCTTTCTGTCCCCTTCTTCACATCCATCCTACAGGCAACCATTAAGTGGAAGCCACATGGTGTGGGGGAAAGGAGGCTTGGAAATGACTTTTTCTTGGTTTTGGGGTGGGTTTCTTCTCCTCAGCACATGGGAAGGGAAAGAGAAGACCTTGACCCTAATCAACGTGTACTGCCCCCATGCGGATGCTGGGAAACCTGAGCGGCTGTCCTTTAAAATGCGCTTTTATCGCTTGCTGCAGATCCGAGCTGAAGCCCTCCTGGCAGCTGGCAGGTATTGTAAGCCTGAGTATTTGAGCTTGTTCTAGGTGCCCAACCCATTTAGGTATCAAGCTCCATTGGAAGGGATATGGGATCTTTGTCTTTTGAGTTCCTTTATAGCCTGGTTGGAGATATCAGCATGCTTACCTGAATGGGCTCTGCACTGTATGAGCTGTGAGGACCAGGTAAGATGATACTAATATGGATTTTATACTCAGATACCTCTAAGCACCTTTCCTGGTTCCTTTTACTCACTATGAGTCCCGAGGCTAGTTCTGCTTTATTTTCTCTTGTTAAGTGAGTGTATGAATCCCTGATATAGAATAGTTTTAAGGATGAAATGAGACGAAGAAGCTAAAGTGCCTGGGAGCAAATGAAAAGTCTTGTCCCAGGGAAGGACAGCAAAGTGAGGGTGGGTTAGAGTAATCAATGGATACTTCCTAAAAGAAGTACCTTGCCTCAACTTTGCAGGAACAGAAAGACACCATTAGTTAGAGATAAGTGAGACAGTCATGTCAGATAGGGAATGATGTCATCTTTGGAGATCAGAATTGGGTTGATCAGGAATAAAACTTAGCAAGGTTATGGTAAGATTGGATCTGTGCATTCGGCTTCCCCCTTGGCCTTAATGTGTGAGAAGGGGCTGATCTGAGCTCTTGGGCCTAGAAAACAGTAGATGGGCCAGGACTAGTGCTTCCCTTTCTTGAATGTCTAGTTGATAATCCCATGTCATGTTTTTTTAGCCATGTGATCATTCTGGGTGACCTGAATACAGCCCACCGCCCCATTGACCACTGGGATGCAGTCAACCTGGTAAGGCTCTTCTAGGCCCCTTTCCTCACTTCTGACTATGGTTCTTTTTAGCCAGCCAACCAATGCTAGATTTGGGGTCCAAGGGTAGCTTCCTTCATGGAAAAGCAGAGCTTAGTTTAAAATAACTATTCTCAAAGCACTGAGGATTGTTCATTCATTCAGGAAACATTACTGTCTTGCCCTTGGCTTGGTCCCGAGCCATGTGCTGAGGACTCAGTTACTAGTCAGTTCTGGCTCTTGTCACCTCAGAAGTTTCAGCATGGTAGGGGGCTGTAGACCTATGACCAGCCAATTATAGAAAGATATCTTCAGGGCTGAAGCAGAGATGGCAGGCAAGGAGTCCAGGGGAGCCTGGAGAAATGGGATTCCTGGGCCAGTCTAGACATTAGGGAGGCATCTGAAAATGGTTGATTTTTTTCAAGTAACATATAATGTTTTTCAATTAACATATAATATTTAGTATAAACCTATAATTATTTGTTTCAGGGGTATAGGTCTGTGATTCATCAGTCTTACACAATTCACAGCACTCACCATAGCACATACCCTCCCCAATGTCCATCACCCAGCCACCCCATTCCTCCCACCCCCTTCCCCTCCCCTCAGTTTTTTTCCTGAGATTAAGAATCTCTTATAGTTTGTCTCCCTCTCTGGTTTCATCTTGTTTCTGAAAATGGTTGAATTTTAAAAGACGAGTAAAACAAAGCTTTGGGGGTGGGGGAAGCAAAGCATTCTAGTTTGAGCAAAGGCTGCAAGGTAAGAATTTGCTTGGTATGCATGGTGAACTGCAAGTCCCATTCTTGTTATGGGTTGACAAGGTAAGGGAAGTTATTGGCAGGAGATGGGGTGGGAAAGTCCTTTGGGGGCCAAATTTGGAGGTCCTTGAATTCCACATTGTCTTGATCATTTCCCTAATACACTATTTCCTGCTCGTGAACTTTCAATACCTCCCTGTTACCTCTGCAATGCAGAGAAAGCATCTAGGTCTGCATCAAAGTCTTTTTAACCTCAGTTTCCATTCTCAGTACCCCTACACACTCCATCCATTCCAGCTAGGTTGTCTCCTCTTAGCCCATTGCAAAAGTTATTTTCATTTTGACTTTTCTCACTGTACTCTGTCTTTGTTGTTATATGAACCTTTCATTTTTGAGTCTCTCGAGGCCAGTGGTTCTCATTCCCTGACAGCACATTAGAACAAGGAACTTTTATAAGAATGTTAATACCTTGGGGCCACCCTAGACCAATTAAATCAGAATCTGTTGGGTGTGAGGCCAGGGTAGCAGTATGTTTTACAAGGCTCCAGGCTGATTTTCCTGTACAGTCGTGCTTGAGAACTACTGACCTAGAATCTACAAACCAGTTCTCATCTTAGCTTGCTTATGAGGGGAGTAATCAGTAACTTATGCTGGCATAGGCCAACTCCGCATTGGGCTTGGCTCAAAGAAGGGGCTGTAGGAAGAGTCTTTTGATTAACTTGGAGAAGAGCCACATAAACAGATGTGGCTCCGAGTTGGGAAAATGAACAGAAATGAGATAATGAAAGAATGGTGGTAGTGGTGTATTGGGGAAGAGAGTGTACATTACAAAGTGTGAGCCTTCAGTCCCTTCCTACCTTATTTCTCATTAGGCATTTACTCAGTCTGTTCTTTCTGCTTCCTGTGATAGTGTCATATAACTTTATGCCTTTTCTTCCTAGTTCAGAACTATCATAGATCTCTCAAGTGCACCTCTTACATTCTTCCTGCCAGGAAAAGACTAATAGTATCAGGTCATATGACAAACACAGTCTTTCTAAAATAGCAGAATATGTCCACTTCCCAAAAGACTGGCTCTTCTAGTATTCATCTCTCTAAATGGCACCATCATCCCCTTGGCTACTCCACCCAGAAGCCTTGGAATTATGTTAATATTGGCCTTCCTCTCTACCCCCACAATCAATGGGTACTGTTGATTTTAGTTCCAAATCATCTCTTAATTTCATTTTTATTTGTCTCTGCTGGCTCTACCCTAGTCTAAGTGATTATCATCTCTTGCTTACATGGATTATGGTAGTCTGCTGGTCCCCAGTCTGGTCTCCCCTTGTTTTTTGGGTTCATGCTTCCTTTCTCCACAGGCCCATTAAAGAGGCTACACTCTCAATTTATAACACCCTCTGCCTGGGTTGCTTCTGCTCAGCCTTCACTTTCCAGCTCCAGATTACTTCTTAAAAGGAAGCTCAGATTCCCACTTTGTCTCTAGTGTCATAATCAGTGTTCTTTGGATGTTTTTTCATTGAATGAGTGGGTGGGCCAGGTGAATTGGATGGATGGATGAATTGGGGATCAGAGCCAAAGGAAGTAGCTGGGTATGGATTTCTGGAGCTCCTCAGCTAAGGAGTTTGTGGGGGAGAGAGGAGATGGCCTTTGAGGCCTTTGACATCCACAAAATAAGCCAAATACTTCCAGAGGGTTTAAATGAAAAGGTAACAGTTTTCTTAACGCCTAATCTCAGCCCTACTTCCTAGAGGTAACCACTTTTAACTTCCTGCTTTCCATCCTTTTGGTGAGCAGTTCTGAAAATTGCTTTGATTAAGCAAACGACAAGCTTTCAGATTTGACATTTACTCCCAGCTCTGTCAGCTCTGGGCTATGTGACCCTGAGTAATAGTCTTTTTTGGGACACTCACATTTTCTAACCTGAAAAATGAAGCAGTTAGTCTAAGTCTCTTCCAGGTCTAGGCATCTAGTTTTGCCTTTGTCTCATCCCTTCCCCAGGAATGCTTTGAAGAGGACCCAGGGCGCAAGTGGATGGACGGCTTGCTTAGTAATCTGGGATGCCAGGCTGGGTCCCCTATACGGCCCTTCATTGATAGTTACCGCTGCTTCCAGCCAAAGCAGGAGGGGGCATTCACCTGCTGGTCAGCAGTCAGTGGTGCCCGCCGTTTGAATTATGGCTCCCGGCTTGACTATGTGCTGGGGGACCGGACCCTGGTAATAGACACCTTCCAGGACTCCTTCCGGCTGCCTGAGGTGATGGGCTCTGACCATTGTCCTGTGGGTGCAGTCTTGAGTGTGTCCTCTGTGCCAGCAAAACAGTGCCCACCTCTGTGCACCCGCTTCCTCCCCGAGTTTGCAGGCACCCAGCTCAAGATCCTTCGCTTCCTAGTTCATCTCAAAGAAGATACTGTGTTCAAGCAATCAGCGCTGCGACTCAGCAAACAAACCCAGGTACCGATGCACCAAAACAAAGCCCGTGTGCGCTCAACCAGGCCTCGGCCAGGTCAGGCTGGCTCCAGCAGAGGCCAAAAAAACCTGACAAGCTACTTCCAGCCATCCTCTAATTGTCCCCAAGCTTCTCCTATCTTGGAGCTTCCTACTATGGGTGCACTCATTACCCCAAAGACTCCAGAAGAGGAGGTGATGGCCAAAGTGGTGGAGGGGCAGGCCAGTGCTTCAGAGGCCAAGGATGAGAAAGAGGTATGGACTTCTTTTTGGAAGTCTGTGCTGGGGGGGCCCTCGCCCATGCCCCTCTGTGGAGGTCACAGGGAACCATGTGTGATGCGAACTGTGAAGAAGCCAGGACCCAATCTGGGCCGTCACTTCTATATGTGTGCCAGGCCCCAGGGTCCTCCCACTGACCCTTCCTCCCGCTGCAACTTCTTCGTCTGGAGCAGGCCCAGCTGAACCAACCCAAGGTACAGATGTCTGGCATGATCAACCCTGTACATAATCTGAAGCCAACTCTCTCCTAGGCTGCCTCTTTCTCCCCCAAGGACAACTCCTCCTCTTCCACTTTCCTGAAGAACCCTTTCTTTCCCCCTTCCTTTTCCTCCTTTAAGGCCTCTCTGACTCTTCTTCCTGCCTTGCTCCTCCTCATTGGTGGGTTTCTTGTTCCTTAATGCTATGACCCAGTTCCCCACTCCACTTCCCATCTTCCTATTAGAAGTGCACAGGAACCAGTTACCCCAGGAATTTGATTTTAAACCCTTTTCTTTCTTGCTGAAAAATATATCTGTGCCTAAATAAAGTCTGTGGTTTTGTTTTAGCACACCGTGTCATGTAGACATTTTAGATTTGCTTATGAAGTTGACCATTACCTCAACACTACGTTTGCTGGCTGCCTGTAAACTGTTAATACAACTCCTAGGAAGGGTCCCAGGAAGAAGGAGGAGTGGTACTACCATAAAGGTGCTCTGTTGAGTTGTAAAGGTTCCCTGCGCTGTTGAGGTTAGATAAGCAAGGGAGGTGGGTGTGGTGTGTTAGAAAGCTCAGGTGAGTTGCATAGCCTTAAACCAGCACTTTCCAACTGGTGTGTCCCACAGCTGCCACAAAATGGGTTATAGGGTGGGAAGAAATGGCCCTGGAGTTGACAGGTAGAGCACAAATGTCAGGAGAGAGTGCCTCCTAGGGAGGAAGTATCATTAGTTCACCCAGGTGTGCCATGCAAATGTTTTCTGTGTGCTATGACCTGGAAAGATTGGGAGCATTTCCTTGAAAGAGTTGCTCGCTATAGCCAAGTCTTTCCTACCTTGGAAAATAGAGCTGATAGGTTCTGTTCTACAGGGTACTGTGGAGAGGTGAGGATAACAGATTGAGGACATCCATTCTGTGTGCTGGAAAATACCTCCCAAGTTTTCAGGAGCTATTTCTTCCAGGCAGTTCAGTTAGGGCTGATTCCATCTCCTGGCTTCAGGGGCTACATGGGCATAGAGTTTCCAGGTCTACCAGTGAAGAGTCAATCCCCGGATTTTTGCTGAAACTATTGGGAAGGAGCCATTTCAAATAAACCTGCAAAGTATCCCAGCCCTTCATATGCAACTCACTGTGTAGTTTTTGGCTTCCATCTTCCTCTTTCTGGATCAGTGTCCCTATCAATAAAATGGGTTGGTCAGACCAACAAGTGATTTATGGTTTCCTCATGGCTCTGCCACTTGTCTGAAGGGATCAGACATAATGCAATTTCCTGTCTAACAAAGGGCTACAAATGCTGCAGTTTGTTCTTTATTTTCAGACTGAAGTCAGCTAGAGGCACACAGCAAAGCAGAGGAGAGGAGGAGGATTAGTCCCATAAAAAGTGCAGATGGCGTGGGGCTTTGAGGCAGCTGGCTTCTCAGGCATAAGTGGTGACATACTGGGGCCCCATGTTCCCAAAGTAGGAACGTTCCCACTCACTCATGAGCTCAAAGTGCACAGGCCGATGACAGAAATTGCAGGCAGCCATAGACACATCCTGGAGGGGCAGCCCCACCTCAGTCCAGGCTACCAGCAGCTTCTCTAAAAGGTGGTAAGGGGTGGGGGAAGGAAAGAATTGGTTAGACATGGTCTTATTAACCCTGTCACAATACAGATGTGCCAAGATAATGATCCCCTCAAGCCTCTACGTTATCTTGGAACCAGAAGTAACTCCTGTTTGCTCCATTGTGTGCTATGAATGTTACCATTTGTGAATGGGTGCTATAATGTATAAATGATTGAGAAGCACTCATCTGACATAATTTAAAGCTGTGCTAGCCTGGCTTGGACAACTCCTTAAGTACAGGACATGCTGTGACCCAAGAAGTGAATCCATCATCAGTAAACTGAGGAAACTGAGTTTAATGAAGATAACAGTGACAGCAACCATACAGTGTCATCATTTGTGACCTGCAAGTCTGGGATGGGCGGTGTTCCTATATTGGGGGTGAACCTAGAGGAGAGAACCTGACCCCATTGTTGGAAATGCCTCAGGTGTGTTGCCAGAGCTCTGTCCTTGACTTTGTTTTTATGCTTACTCCCTGGGAGATCTAGTTTAGTCTCTTGGCTTTAAATACCATTTATATGCTGATGATTCTGAGCTTTTCATCTTAGCCCAGACCCCTATTCTGAATTCTAGACTTGTATATTCAACTGCCTTTCTGTATCTCCACCTGGGTGTCTAATCAGCATCTCTAATTTCAAATGAGCACAGCTGAGCTAATGATCTCCTTACCTTCCACCAAGTCCTTTACCCATCTCACACCTGATGGCAATTCTAGTTGTTCAGTTCAAAAATTTTAGCCATCCTCTATTTATCTTTTTCTCTCTTACCATACATCTGATCTATCAACAAGTAACCATTGACTTTACCTTCAAAATTTAGATCACTTCTCATCATCTTTAATACCATCATCAGGTCTGCGTCACTATCCTCTCTTACTTGTGTTATTATAGTAGCCCCCAAATGGATCCCTACTTCCACTCATTCTCCCTTTCAGTCTATTTTCAACATAGAAGTCAGACCAATTCTGTTAAAACCTGAGTCAATTATGTCACTTCTCTGCTCAAATCCCTCAAAAGACTATTTTAGAGTTAAAGCCAAAATGCTTCACAATCTGGCCTCACATTTCCCCTCACTATTCAGTTTTCTCTTTGCCTTTTGCTTACACCATTGCATCCACATTCATCTCTTTATTGTTCCTCAAGTGTAGAAGAATACTCCTGTAATAGGATCTTCCCTTCCTTAGTCTATTCCCTCTGCCTAGGATGACTTTCCCCCTGATATCTGCCCAGCTAACTCCTTCACCTCCTTCATAGCTTGGCTCAAGTGTCACTGCAATGATCTCTACCTTTAACACTCTACTTAATGCTACAACCCTCCTCCAAACCAGCCCCTCCACACCAACACTTCCTATTCACTTATCCTGCTTTATTTTTTCCATAACACTTAAAACTGCCATGCTATATGCATTGCTTATTTTTTTAAAGTTTTTTGACTATCTCCTTCCACTAGAATGTAAGCTCCAGAAGGACAGTGATTTTGTGTCTGTTTTGTTTACTACTGGATCCCCAGCACCTAGAACAGTGTCTAGCAAGCAGTAGATACTCAATAACTATTTGTTGAAAGAATGAATGAAAGGATGACTAAGTCTAGAAGATAAAGGAAGTAAGCCAAAGGAAGGAGTGAGGGAGGGCATTCCAATAAAAAGGGAGCATTATTAGCAAAATACCAAAGGTAAGAAAGTAGAGCAAAACAAGGGAATTATAAGTTACTCAGTGTAGCTGGAAAAATAAAATGAATGTGGAAAAGAGGTGAGGGCATAGAGCTCACCATGTTTGAGGCACTGAATGCCATGCCAGGGAGCTTCAGCTGTTCTACAGGCCAGTGATCTCCAAATTTTGGACTGTACATTCTATCAGTATAAACATTTTAACACATACTTTCAGTCTATGTACGTTTTTTATATATGGACACGTATCATAGTCTAAATGTTAAAGATCAATATCAGTAATGCCTAATTTCCTATTTTTAAGATAAAAAAAGAAACACAAAATTCTAATAACCCCTCACCCAATGGGTCATCTTGCATACCTCACATTGGAGACCACTGCTCTAGTCCAGACAAATAGGAAACATGAAGAGGTTTAAACAAGGGAAGTATATAGTCAGATATTTAGAAAAATCCCTCTGATGGTCACTGGACAAGAGATTAGAAGGGATCAAGAGAGAAGCAAGAAAATTAGGAAGAAATGACATTGACATGTATTAAAAAAAACTGAAAATAGAAAAAACAAAATTTGAGAGAGACTATAGCAACCATTTTCAGGATTTCAGGATGGGTTGACTGGGGTTAAAGGACTGGTGGAGTCATAGTAAATGCCTCTCAGATCTCTTTCCTGCAAAAGCTCAGCATAAATGGATACTCAGAGAACCGAGAATACTGAGGGCTCTATAACTGAAGCCCAGAGCAATGGAGAGGATTGAGCAAGAGGTCCAGGAGTCTGGATCATCAGCTCAGGCAGTAGACCTAATAGTTAAGACTGCGGAAGTAGAGACAGACTCCACAGTTCAAATCCAGTAGCTGTGTGACGTTGGACCAGTTTCTATATATTTTTGTGCCTCAATTTCCACATATATAAAAGGGAATTGCTAATAATGGCATCTGAGCCTCATGATTATTAGATGAGTTAATACATGCAAAGAGTTTAGAACTGTGCTTGGTACATGGTAAGTACTTAATAGATGTTGGCTGGCATTATTTGATGTTTTTGAATGAATGGCACCTACTTATCTTGTCTTCCTTGAACTTTCATACTGCCTATGCTCCAGACAAATAGAATGACTGTTGCCAATGCATGTCTTCTGTTTTCCTATCTCTAGGTCCTTGCTCATGGAATTTCCTTATTCTGGAATGTCTTTGCACCATACCACATGTACTTCAAGGTGTAGCACAAGGATTCCCTCACCCACAAAGCTTCACGCTTCCTACTTTCTCCAGCCATAAGTTATCACTCTTCCTCCAGCTCCCAGAGCATTGAAGCTCATCATACTGAACCAGTACTGTCTGTGTCTATGTCTGTCTCCTTTTTTAGACTGTCGACTGCCTATGTCTTTTGTCTAATAGACTTGGAATGAACACCTGCTCTATCCTAGGCCCTGTGCTAAAAACTGAATTCAGTGGGAACCTGGCAAACTTTAGGTAAATTGACTAAACTGGCATCATTCAGGATAAAACCCAGGCTATTCAGTAGCTCTACAAACCTTTCAATCCAGTCCCAGTCTTATGTTGTCTTTGTAGACTCATAGATTGGCACTCCCTTCCTCCACTCCATACCTTCTACCCTACATTTCAGTAACACCTGTTTATTGTTCTTGATATATCTCAAGCAGCTTTGCACCATTCTCTTTGCCTTTCTTTATGCTCTTCCTTCTGGAAGGAATACCTCTTCCACACTCTGTTTCTTCTTTTGGTTCAATACCACTAACCTTATCAAACTCAGCTCAGATGTCACCTCCACTAGGAAGCCTGTCTTGAATCCTGCATGTTGGGTTTGGCCTCTCCTCTCTGCACCCACAACTCTCTGATGCACTGTCTTTGTTAAAATTTGATTGCCTCTTAAAGTCGTTGTTTGTGTCTGCTATGGCTCACCTGAATTGGAGCCCTTTGAGTCTAGGGACTGTTTCTCATCCATTTATTATCCTAGTATAGGGTTTGGCACACAATACATGTTCTAAAAATATACTTTTAAACCAAATGGCGTTCATTCCCTCAAATTCTTCAGATCCTGGGGCTGAAGGGAAACAGAGTGCTATAGAAACCCATATTGAGGACTTACGCACAAAGTCTTCCATCATCTGAGGGCTGTGGTGGGGAGAGGGTGCTAGGCGCAGCAGTTCTTCACCCCGGGGGACGGTTGGGTAGTTGATAGCCTGCACATAGATACCATGCTTGGAGAGCAGGAGGTCACAGATCTTGCTGTTCAGTGCTGCATCACCCACCTGGGCTCAGGAGAAAAGCCTGTCAGTATCTGCTACCCTGGCCCAACTATCACTAGTTCCATTAAGCAGGTGGAGGGAACCAGACCAACAAACATCATTGAATTTTGGGACAGATTTTTTTTTTCATAAAGGGCTTAGTGACAGCGCCAGAATTTCTATCAAGGAGTTGCTTAGAGGCAGCGATTAAATTTGAAGGGGTTGGGATGGAGGTGGTGCTAGGTACCTTATCTTGAAGCTATTTGCAGAGCAAGCACACTGGCATTACCTAGATAGTATGTTAATTTGGGGTGTTTCTAGGTATGATGAACCCCCCAAGCTATCTCTGGGGTGCTATCACTGGCTTAATTAAAAAAATATTTCAAAAATAGTCTTGGGGCACCTGGCTGGCTCAGTGGGTTAAAGCCTCTGCCTTCGGCTCAGGTCATGATCTCAGGGTCCTGGGATCAAGCCCTGCATTGGGCTCTCTGCTCAGCAGGGAGCCTGCTTCCCCCACCCCTCTGCCTGCTTCTCTGCCTACTTGTGATTTCTCTCTCTCTCTCTCTGTGTCAAATAAAATCTTTAAAAAAATAGTCTTTCCCAATTTCCCCAATATTTCCAAAAAGGAATATTGGCTTAGCCCAAGCAGTGACTGTTTCTTTCTCCTCCATAAAATAGTCACAAAAAAGTGTCCTTACCACACCCTGACATACTGACACACACAAATAGGTGTTATTTAAAAAAGAAGTAGCAGTTCATTTTCAAAGGCAGTAAACAAACATGGTTGGAAATCCAAAATAGCACTTTGTCCCATGGTTTTTGACTTTCTATTTTCTGACTTAAATTTTTTTTTACTTCAATTCTTACTAAGAAATATGTTTCACATCATGTCCATATTATACATACACATACACACATATGTGTGCATATGCACATATATAGAACTGAAACATTTCTCACAAAATGCTACCTTTTCCATGTATGATGTATGCCAACATTTTCAATTCTATTTTTAAAAAATTTTTAATACTAGTCATAACATACTAAACTGATTTGGTGACCCACTAATGGTCTTAATCCATAGTTCCCAAAACACTGAATTATATATAGGTCATGGATACCCAATATTGTGAGGGTCAGGACAGCCTAATAATCATGAGTTAATAGCTAATGCAAAAAGAGGTGACTAATCCAGAATGGCTGATAATTTTTCAAAAAGGGTAACAGCTCAAAATAAGGAGGGTAGTTAACAGGAAAGTAAAGGATTGATAAGAGGAGCAGGTATTGTTTTGCTGGGTGTGGGAAGGCTCCCAGAAGAGATAAGTGGGTAGGGCAATGATTGGGGATGGGGGAGAGCTCTCACCCGGATAGGGATGATGTGGCTGGGGCAGGGGATGACAGGAAGGCCTCTGTCCATTAGTAGTTGGCGCATGTGCTTGACATTGCGCTGGTGGGCTCGTCTCAGGGCTTGGCCCTCCTCTCCCTTGAGCAGCCTCACAGATTCCAAAGCCCCAGAAAGCACCATGGGAGGCAGTGAAGTGGTAAAGATGAAGCCAGCAGCATAGGAGCGCACCATGTCCACCAAGTCACGGGTGCTGGCGATGTAGCCACCCACACAGCCAAAGGCCTTGCCTGGAGACAAGGAGGAGTAAGATATGCACAGAGCCCATAATTAGTCTTTAGAGGAACTGGATCATGTCCAGATAACACAAGGATGTGCACCAGAAGCTGGAGCTCCAGATTCCTGTCCCAGGCCTCTGCTTATCTCTCTTGTCCATGACAAGACAGACAGCTTATAATTCTGCTGCTTTGAGATAGGACTTTCAAGGCCTGCAACATGCAGTGGCTAGATAGGCAGTAGCTGGGTGGGGACCTTTAACTGGTTAGGCCCACAAATGGAACTAAGATGAAGCTTGGGGATGGAGTAGGGGAAGAATTTAGAACCGCAAGTCCATGTACTGACTTGAACCTGGCTATTTGGCCCTGCTTAGGTTTCTTCTCAAAAAACCCTCCCAGACTTTCTCAGCAACTCTGCAGTGGGGTAGGAGTGGACGGAGGGAATCCAGGAGTTCCATAGCCTGAGGTTATGAATTTTACCCAAAGAAATTCTACAGCTTTGGGGAGGCAGGAGGAAAGAGTCTTGCAGGGGCCTCCTTTCTGGATTATATATAAGGGCATCCCAAGGCACTCACTCACCAAGAGTTCCAGAGACAATGTCAATCTTGTACATAATTCCATCACGCTCCCCAATCCCAGCACCCCGGGACCCATATAGTCCTACAGCATGAACCTCATCCACGAAGGTCAGAGCCCCATACTGGTGGGCCACATCACATAACTCCTCAAGGGGACAGATGGCACCTGAGAAAAGCCAAGAAATAGAGGTAGGAGATCACAACCCTTCCCCACCCCCATCTCCAGTGTGAGTTTGTGACCTATAGCTACTTCGGGTTGGAAAAGGTCAAGGGTACGCACACTCAGTTGGGACTATTTTAGACCTCCTTAAATGTGTTTACTGCCTCTACCTCATGCCCACTCAAGGTATTTGTGTGTGTGTGTGTGTGTGTGTGCGTGCGCGTGTTTGTATTTTCCCTAGTTTGTAATTAAAGCTTGCCTCTCTGTCTTCCTATTTTTACTCTGACATTATCTGTCTTCTTGTTCAAGCCACTTTCCAGCCTCTCTTTGCTTCCTCCCCATCTCCCAAGTTTGTGTATTTCCATTTAGGGTTGGTACTAGCCCATATGATGCCTGTGTTTTAATAAATTCAAAAAAACAACTTTTTGCTCCAGGTTAATGCAGTCCTGATTTCAGATGCAACTCATTCCCTCAGACTTTTGGAAGCCTTGTCAATATCTTTATACTGCACTGGTCCTCCTTGTTTCTATCTTTCTAGATTACTGTCACAATCTCTTTTTTTTTCATAGCCATTTCCATTGTTATTTCTATGTCTCCATTTTTCTGTCTCTGCTTTTGTTTTTCTCTCTCCTTTTTCCTTCCCCTCTCTCTTTTTTCTCTCTTCCTTTTCCTCCCTTTCTCCCCTCCCTCCATCACTTCCCTTTCTCACTGTTTGTGTTCATTTCTGTCTACCTCTGTGACTATCTCTTTGCTTCAGACTTTGTTTCCCTGTACCTTCTGAGTTTCTTTGTGACCCTGTCTCTTTGTCTTTTCTGTGTCTCTATGAGAGTGTATTTCTCTCTCAACTGTCAATATTGTTACATGAGGGAACCTTCCCACAGGCTCAGTCTCAATGTATTGAATGAAAGAGAATTAGTAATCTGTTCGCCTCTCACCATTTTTCATACAGATCTACCATTTTCCTATGTTATTCTAGATTTCTTCTATGCTGACAATTGTTTATAAGATCTTCAAATGGCTGGGAATCTCATATGTAGACTTTGTGGCCACTCTGTATATATAAGAACTCATATCTACTGTCAATCCCCATCTGAAAAATGCTGAGATGCAGGGAGTTAGAATACAGAATAAAGTTCTTCAGGTGGAAACAGGGGCTCCAAACCAGGATTAAAGAATGTGAGCAACCCAAGACAACATGAGGAGCGAAAATCACTGGAGGTGGAGCTTGAGACAGAGATGGCTCAAGAATCATTTCAATGGAAAAAATTTAGCTCTAGAATTGATAGTTTAAGTAGTGTCTACCAACAAAATAAGGAGACATTAATTTGTAAATGTAAGGAATTAGAATGATTACAACATGGTTTCCACTATTATGATATTTACATAGATCATAATAAATGGAATGTCTTCCATTATCTCTAATTCTTACAACCAGATACTTTATGTTGGGGAAAAATGAAGCTCAGGAAGTTGAAGATCATAGAGCAAGTAAGTGCCAGAGGTAGAATTTGAACCCAGGTCTCTCTCACTTGAAAACATGTTTTGATTCCAATGCTTCATACTGGACCCTGAAAAAAAACTCTCAGGCAGTGGTTTTTAAAATTTTTCATTGCAGAAACCAGACACCAAAATGATTGATTTGCACATCATTTCTAATGAAGGGAATGTTGTGTGAAGGAATTGGAATCATATGTCCTAGGGTACAAATACTTTGGCACTAATATACTGAGCCAACCAAGACAAGTTGGGTGCTGTTTCTGAACTTCAGTTTCTTAACCTGTAAGATCAGTATAATAGCTGCCTTTGGCATTTACTGGCTGTATGACCTTGGGCAAGTTACTTTACTTGTTTGTGTCTCTATTTCCTCATGTAAATAAATAGAAATAATAATAGTACTTCCCTCGTGGAATTATTGTGAAGATTAAGTGAATTAATATGTGTAGAATATTAATAATTTTGCTTGGCATATAAGCAAATTCTATACATGTCAGCTATTATCATTGTTATCATGGTTTTTATGATATACATACCATCCATGGAGTGAACGGTCTCAAAGGCCACAATTTTGGGTGTCTTAGGGTTGGACTTCTTTAGAAGTTTCTTCAGGTGATCAGGATCATTGTGCCTGAAGACAAACTTGGCTGCTCCACTGTTGCGAATACCTTGGATCATTGAAGCATGATTGCCTGCATCTGAGTAAATCTCACACCCTGAAGAACCAGATGCATATTCCTTAAACTTCTGTTCCAGTATTTCTGCTTCAATCTCAGGGCTGACCTGACAGGAGCAGAGAGCCAACCATCCCTTCCTTTGAAGACCCTGTCTGCTTCCCTCTCCTCTGAAGCCTTTGTGACACCTCCTTTTCCCTTGAAATTCTGACCCCTACACACTTGCCTTCAGTCATTTCTAAGCCTGATCTGGCACTGACTATCTTGGGGTGAAGGAAATTTAAATTCCCAAGAAGCTCTAGAGTTTCTTGACGGGGTCTAGGTTCCTACTCCCAGATACATAAGATCAAACCTTGGAAAAGAGTTTATCCCAGGGAATGGGACTGGACTTGTTGACTTGGACTGATAGTTTCTTCTTGGTCTAGATGAAATCCCACCTCTTCCAGGTAGCATCCCTCTGCTTATAGTTACAGGATGGATACTTAACAGATTTTCCATTTGATTCATATGCTCATGGCATGTCAGAGCAGAATGGAACATTAGTGAACAAGGAGTCCATCTCCTTAACTGTTATAAGTGAGGAAACTAAAGTCTACAGAGGAGAAGAACTTTCTCTAGGGCCTGAGGAATGCAGGGCTTTTCATTGAACAAATGTGGTAGGGCAGGTGGAGGTGGGAAACTGCTGGAGGGAATTGATTCTTGGCTCCCCCAAAATTGCACTGACATCAAGGAATTGTGGCCTTTCATTAGAGTAAGTTGTCACTTCTAACCAAGGAAATCAAGCATGCCTTCCTAGAAGACCTGCCATGAAGGAAAGTAGACTGGAAGTTTCCTGAGAGCAGGAATCATGAATTTTTGTTGTTAACATAAGAAGATGTTATCTGAAAGACGCATTATACAGTGTAGCTCCAGCGAGTTAAGCATATGGCTATTCCCAAATGCTTCTACAAATAACTTTACAAACACTTATATCTTAGTGAAAGAAGATGTTCCTTGAAAGATGCACAATGTAGTTTGAATGAGTTAAACACACGGCTATTCCCATCTGCTTCTACACATAAGTTTACACACACTTACATGCTAATGAAAGATGTTATTTGTAGTTTTTATTCATATTTCCCTGATGATCTGTGATGTTGAGTGCCTTTTTATATGTCTGTTGGCCATCTGTATGTCTTCTTTGGAAAAATGTCTATTCATGTCTTCTGCCCATTTTTAAATTGAATTATTAGTTTTTTTGGGTGTTGAGTTTTATAAGTTCTTTATGTATTTTGGATACTCTTTATTAGATATGTCATTTGCAAGTATCTTCTTCATTTCATAGATTGCCTTTTACTTTTGTTGATTATAAACTACCAACACTGAAACAGGAAGAAATAGAAAACTTGAACAGACCAATAACCAGCAATGAAATTGAATCAGTAATAAAAGAACTCCCAACAAACAAAAGCCCAGTGCCAGATAGCTTCACAGGCAAGTTCTATCAAACATTTAAAGAAGAGTTAATACTTACTCTTCTCAAACTATTCCAAAAAATCGAAAAGGAAGGAAAACTTTCAAATTCATTCTATGAGACCAGCATTATCCTGATACCAAAACCAGATAAAGACTCCACTAAGAAAGAGAACTACAGACCAATATCCCTGGTGAACATAGATGGAAAAATTCTCAATAAAATATCAGTAAACCAATTCCAACAACGTATTTAAAAAAGATCATTCACCATGATCAAGTGGAATTTGTTCCTGGTTTGCAAGCATGCTTCAGCATTTGCAAATCAATCAATGTGATACACCACATTAATAAAAGAAAATATAAGAATCAAGTGATCATTTCAATGGATGCAGAAAAAGCATTTGACAAAATGCAACATCTATTCATGATAAAAACCATCGACAAAGTAGGTTTAGAGGGAACATATCTCAACATAATAAAGGCCATATATGAATAACCCACAGGCAATATCATTCTCAATGGGGGAAAACTGAGAGCTTTTCCTGTATGGTCAGGAATAAGACAGGGATGTCCACTTTCACCACTGTTACTTAATATAGTACTGGAAGTCCTAGCCTCATCAATCAGACAACAAAAAGAAGGTATTAAAATTGTCAAGGAAGGAAGTCAAACTCTCTCTCTTCACAGATGATGTGATACTCTATGTGGAAAACTCAGAAGTCTCCATCCCCAAATTACTAGAACTCATATAGCAATTGAACATGACACAAAGAAATGGAAAAATTCCATGTCCAAACATTGTAAGAAGAATATTGTTAAGGTGTTTATACTATCCAAAGTAACCTACACACTCAATACAATCCCTATCAAAATATCAACAGCATTTTTCACAGAACTAGAACAAACAATCCTCAAATGTGTATGGAACCACAGAAGACCCTGAATAGCCAAAGCAACCTTGAGAAAAGAAAAGAAAAGCTGGAGGCATCACAATTCTGGACTTCAAGTTAGATTACAAAGCTGTACTGATCAAAGCAGTATGGTACAGGCACAAAAATAGACACGTAGGTTGATGGAACAGAATAGAAAACCCAGAAATGATCCCACCACTGTATGGTCAATTAATCTTCAACAAAGCAGGAAAGGATACCCAATGAGGGGAAAAAACAGACTCTTCAGCAAATGGTGTTAGGAAAACTGGACAACATACAAAATGAACTGAACCATTTTCTTACACCATACACAAAAATAAATTCAAAATGGATTAAAGACCTAAATGTGAGACCTGAAGTCATAAAAATCCTAGAGGAGAACATAAGCAGTAACCTCTTTGACATTGGGTATAACAACTTCTTACTAGATTTGTCTCCTGAGGCAAGGGAAACAGAAGGAAAAACAAACCATTGGGACTTCATCAAAATAAAAAGCTTTTGCACAGTGGAGGGAATAATCAACAAAACTGAAAGGAATCACATATTTTATCTTTCTATCTCTGGTACCCAGTACCAGTCTAAGTACCCAGTAGATGCTAAGTAAACATTCACCAAATGAATGGATGGATACACAAATTACTGATTTATAAGTGAGCAAATGAATATATTACTGAATGAAAGAGTGAGAGGAGGGGTATCAAAGATGAGGCTAGAAGCTAGATTATTGAGAGCTTTAGAAGCCATGATAAGGCTTCATGGCCTTATCCTAAGGATAATGGGGATATACTAAGTTTTGGGCAGGGGGTAACAAAGATAGGTTTGCATTAAAAACTATTATTCTGACTGCTGTGAAAAATAGAATATAGAAGGGCAAAAGTGAGATCAAGAAATGGTGTTGGGGGTGCCTGGATGGCTCAATTGGTTAGGTGTCTGCCTTTGGCTCTGGTCATGATCTCGTAGTCCCAGGATTGAGCCTCATATCAGTCTCCCTGCTTATCGAGGAGTCTGCTTCTCTCTCTCCTTCAGCCCCTCCCCACTTGTTTTCTTTCTCTCATGCTTTCTCTCTCTCTCTCTCTCTTTCTCAAATAAATAAATAAGTAAATAAGTAAATAAATGAATAAAATCTTAAAGAAAATGATGTTTGTCTAAGCTAGGATGATGACAGTAGAAATGGAAAGACGCTAAAAGAAAATGATGTTTGTCTAAGCTAGGATGATGACAGTAGAAATGGAAAGACACTGAATTCTAATGGTTGAGAAAGATGTTCACTGAAAAAATTCCCAAAAAGATTGGATTTAGTTGGGGTTATGTGTTCTCTCAGAAAAAGTTTCTAAGAAGCAGTGGGGTATTTACAGTGTGCTGAAGAATCAATAGGAAGTAAGGGAGTAGATAGCAAGTGTGGAGACTTCTCTCAGTTTGTTATAAGAAGGAGAGAGAGAGATGAGAGGACATTTTTTTAGATAAAAGAGACTTTAGCATGTCTAAAGGAGAGGCTGAAGATACAAGGAGAGAAGGAAGTGATAGATCAAGGTTCCTGAGGAGGCAGAGGGGACTGAGACACAGAGCACCAGCAAAAGGATTAGTCAACAAGAAAAAGGGCACCTCTTCCATTGTGATGGGAGAGAAAAGGTGAAGAGAGGATGTGTGGGGGTGTTTGTGAGTTTGTAGGTAGTTTGTGTCAAGGATTTGAGGACAATGCTACTTGAGGACTTCTATTTCCAGTGAGGAAGGAAGTGAAGCTATCTGCTATGGTTGAGGGTGAGGTGGAAGTGTAAGAAGGCTGAGAAGAATGGGGGGTTTGCAAAACTGCCCTTTAAGAGGCTGACCTTGGAAACAGGATTGCTAGACAGCATAGAGGACCTGGTAAAATTTGGGGACCATGAATTTTTAGTGGCTCCCACTTGAGTAATTATATGCACCTAGGATTGACATGGAGAAGGTGGAGAGTTACATTCATCCGTGGCTGGGGATGTGATGGAATGACAACAGGCGTATGAATTGAGGACATTATTAGCTAGAGAGTGGGAGATTGGGAAGATTAGATCCAGGTGGGATCCACTATACAGTGAAGGGATTGACTTTAGGCAGAAGAGATGCACCTTCAAATTGTAAAAGGAAAGAATGAAATAAGTATAGATGAAAAATCAGATAAGTTTGTAGGTTTGATGGCTCTAAGTTAAAATAGTTTCTGCCTGGTGCCTTCTGTTTTCTTTGTGATACGAGATGGGAGGTTATTTGCTAAGAGTGAAGGAGGAGATAGTCAAAGGTTTCAAAAGAAAAGAATATTTGGAAAAAAGCTAGTATAGGGACATAAAAGAACTATTTATGGGTGTTAGGAGCCCAGGTGAGTTGGGGAAAGGGGTGATAAATTTATGGTGTTAACCCTTCTGTGAGGTTGGGCAATGTTCCTCAATAGTATTCTTCAGCCTAACTGAAGAAGGGGAGAAATTAGAGGGATATAGTCATCCAGTGTTGAGGATATATAAAGCGGGTAAGAAGGAAGGGCAATGGGTTCAAGTGAACTCAGAATAAAAGGAAAAGGTGATGAAGGCAGTGAGACTGCATGCTGTAGTTCGAGATACCAACCCTGAACAGAACTCAGGCCCTGGGCTTACCTGGCAGGATCTTTGCCAGGGTGAAGAGAGTGGAGTCATTGGCCACAAAACAGGAAGAGAAAAGCAGGGCTGCATCCTTTTGGTGCAGCTCAGCCAGCTCCAGCTCCAGCTCTACATGAAACTTACTGGTACCTGAAATGTTGCGGGTACCACCAGCTCCAGCTCCATGACGCTGCAGGGTCTCCCTGGCCAGGAGAAAACAGGAAAAACACGGAGAGGGAAAAAACCTTGTCAGGCACCAAGGAACTGGGCAGGTTTCTCTTCACTGATGAAGGTCAGTGTTGACTTAGTGATCCTATGTGAGCTGTGTGCTATATAATCAAGTAGAGGGCAGGATGGAGACAATGAGGATACATGTGTCCTCCTTCTCAGCCTGATGGCACTCAGGGATGGAAAGAGAAGCTAGGTTGAATTTGAACAGCTTGGAAGACCTTCTAGAGGAGGTCACACAGTATCTCTGGCAATACTCATTCTGTGACCAGAGTAAGAGCTCATGGAAAGTGGGCCTTGCTTGGTGTTCCATCTTTCCATAGAACTGGACAATCAAGAGTTTGGAAATCATGGTTTGTTGATTGACATGGTTCATATCTGAGGATTAGATATGCTGAAAGACCATGGACATAAGGGGTGGGAGGTGGAACTCGGGTTTCCACTGCCAGCTCTGCTTTTCCCTTCCATGTGTGGCTTTGATTCTTCTCTGTTTGTGTCCCCACAGCTCATGCCCCAAATCTTACTACTCACTGTGTAGCTTGCAAAACCCGAGGGTGCCGGCTCATGCCTAGGTAGTCATTACTACACCAGACAGACACATCCTTTGAGGCCATAGATGGCTCAGAGAAGTGTTGGGCAAAGGGGTATGCATCAGCCCAGCGGTTTACAGTCTTGAACACACGGTAGGTGTGGTCCTGTTTCTTCTCCATGATCTTATGCCTGAAAAACTGGTCATAACCAAAAACATGGTTTCCTGCAGAAGTAGAGATGGAGATGAAAATAATTCATTTTTAAATCACTTCCTTAGTAGTCCATATTTTATCTGTGCTGTTGATTTCGAGTTCTCCAGTTCTTTTTTGATTTATTCATTTATTTGATCAGTCATTAACTTACTGATCCAGGGTAACTCTCTATTACTTTATTCAATCATCCCTTTGCTTTCTCACTTGCTCATTCACTCAGTAAATTATTCATACATTCACTCCAGCTTCCTACCCCTGGCGAGGCCCCCTCT
Organism: Procyon lotor; assembly: GCA_028646535.1. NCBI lineage: Eukaryota > Metazoa > Chordata > Mammalia > Carnivora > Procyonidae > Procyon > Procyon lotor. The sequence continues at coordinate 63,367,212 of CM053612.1, read as the reverse complement.
CTTTTTCTAAGGTTATTGTGGTAGCATTCTTGCTGAAATCATTACTTCTAGTTTCAGTGGAAAGAGTATCAACAGGTCTGATTTCTAGTTATTGCTCTGCCACTTCCTAGTTATGTGACATTGAGCAAGTCATGAATCCTTTCTCTTACTTTCCTCATATGTAGAATGGGGCTAATAATACCTTCTTGGAGAATCGTGACCATTTGATGACAAACAGAATGTCATACAGCCAAACTAATGTTTGGTGCATAATAGTATTATTGCAATTATAGTAGTAGCAACTAATTTAATTTTATTATTATAACCAATATTTAATGAGCACCTATTACATTTAATGCCTTGTCTTAGGAACTTTATAAATATTATTTCTTGTAGTCCTCACAATAGCCCCTATGTAGAAAGTATTATTAGTATCTCCATTTTACAGATGAGGAAATGGAGGTGTAGACAGGTTAGGTAACTTAACCAAGGTTATACAGCAAGTGACCTACAAGAAAGTGACCTAGAGCTTACTTTTAAAACTGCTATTTACTGCAAAATGGAACAATACTATTTTCAAGATAAATTGAAATAATGTATGCCAAAGGACTTGTTAAACTCTAGAACTCTATACACAAGACAGAAATCATGATTGTTGCAGATGACAACTTATGTGGTAGGGATGTAAGCTGGTAACATCTTTGCTGCAGTGATATTTGGAAATATGTATTAAGAGTTTTTAAATGCAAATACTAGCACACCTAGAGAAATATTTGCAGCATTTTTAACAGAAAAGATGATTGATATCCAGAACTTGTATTTTTAAAAAATTCTGAACAACTGATGTGCCTGGGGGGCTCAGTCAGTTAAATGTTTGACTCTTGATTTTGGCTCAGGTCATGATCTCAGAGTTGTGAGACTGAGCCCTGAATCAGGCTTCTGCTCAAGATTCTCCCTCTCCTGCTGACCCCACCCCAGTTCTCTCTCTAAAAAACAAAACAAAACAACAACAACAACAACACCTCTGAAAACTTATTATGAAAATTTTTCAATCCAGTAGAAAAATGGGCAAAGAATATAAACAGAAAATTCAATAAATGTAGAAGATGTTTAATCAAGGAAAACCAAACTGCAAAATAAAATTTCCACTGGTATTAATAAAGATTTAAAAGTTTGATAATATCAAGTGCTAGAGAGGATATGAGAATATGGATACTGTCTTTGATAACTGGCACACCACTTTGGAGGGCTAATTGGCAATATTTATTAATATTGAAAATGCACACAACCCTAAGAATTTTCACCTCTTAATGCTTTCCTAGAGAAAAAAAACCTGACCTATGTGCATGAAGAGGTACATTCAATGTTGTTTGTTGCACCACTGTTTGTAATAGGAAAAGTTGGAAACAACACAATAGGGGAATAGCTAAATGATCTCTAATATATCCATACAGGGTCTATAATACTATATGTTATCTTTGAGTACATTTATATGTACCTAAAACCAACATACACTATAAACCAGAATAAAGCACAAGAAAAAAATAACCTGAATTATAGATGCTTGATTAACTGAATGATGCTGCATCCATGCTACAGAAAAAAATTCAACATTAATAATTATTATGCATCTCTATGCTTAGGGACATGAAATGATGCCCATGATATATTGTTAGGTAAACAAAGCAAGATAACAAAACCAGGAGAATAAAATCATATTTATCATAAAAACGTGTGTGGAGGGAAGCATAGGAGGTGTCTGTATTTGTGTGTGTGTGTGTGGTTAGTTATGGAAAAATATCCAGAAGAAAACATAAAAAGTTAATGGTGGATGGTGGAACTCTGATTTAAATTTCCTTCTTTATATGTTCCTGTATCTGTTGAAAAATACTTTACAATGAATCATTTTCCTTTTATATTAGAAAAAAGCCAAATTTCACTATGAAAAATAAATATAAATGAACACAAGAAAGGGGAAAAGGCTGTCTGTAAAGGATGAGTTTTTGAGGGAGGCATGGAGAAGAAATAATAGGAATAAACCTAGTATTTAATGAGGCCTCAGAACAGCTAGAAACACTTCCATAAATCTAATTTTATTTCTTCTTCATGATAACCTGCTGGGGCAAGCATTAAAATCTCACTAAAGGGAAGTGACTTACTTGCCAAAGCACATTGATCCAGCAAATGCCAGCATTAAAATTTAAACCCAGACTCCCTTTGGTTCTAAAGCACTTCTTTGCCATTTCCTCAACTGTTTCAGAAGCCCCTTCAGGACTCCTTCTACATTCCAACCATCCTTTATTTCCACTTCAACAAACTCACCAACCATGTTGTTCTGAACCAGGTGTGTGACTTTCTCTGAAATTAGCCCTGGCTCCTGGGGATTGGAGAATGGCTTTCTCAGTCTGGTTGAGGCCAGGAATCTGGGCAGGTCTGACAAAGGGTGATTCATTGGCCATGAAGAGAAGGGAGAAAAAAAAGAAAGCATATTCTATCTTCTTTAAACTCAATACAACATGAAAATTCAAGTTTATGAAGTAGAGAAGACTGCAGAGAGCAGAAATATTCTGCGAAATGAGCCCTTACTCATCTCCCAAAGTGGAAACTTCTGTGTCAAGACACCTTCCATAAGATGTTACATTTTTCCCATTAGAATTTTCCCTTGGGTGAAGTAACTGGGGCAGCCACCCTGAATCTTGTACTTGGGAGGTATACGCAGGAGAGTGTACCTTGTTCTTCTTTTCTGAATGTCATTAAAATTCAATTTTGTAATTTTTACCTTTAATGATATCCCAAAAGAGCCTATGAAAAATGTCAACAGTGTGGCCATATTTCAAGTGTGATTATCTTGAATAGTCTGCACCAATTGAGTTGACCCGGGGCTTCATACCCTTCTAAAAGTTGTACCTATTTCCAACACTTACTCTTTTATGAAAATCCAGATTGTTGTAGACTGGTATTGCTTAAATGTGGGAGCCCAGACGGTTGGGATCAATTTAGCCCCTTGGGAAAGAGGAGGTAGAACTCTAGAGGGCTCATTTTAGACTAATGGTGTAAAGTTGCAGGAGCTTATACATGTAAGTATGTTGGGAAGGGTATATTTCAGTGCACTGTCTAAGCTATTGTCTACCATGGTCCCCTGGGGAAAGACTGGACTTTCCTTCATGGGATGTATACTAGCTGACCTAGGATTAATTAGCCTAGCTCAGGACGGTAATGAAGTGAATTCAAGCATTAAGAGTAGAGCCTGAGTAGGGTGACACTCGACTCCAACCTGTCTTGAAAGTCTTCACATCCTCCTGGACTTCTGGAGCTGCCTTCTGCACAATCTTGCTCTTCCCATCTTGGAGTTCTGACAGCATAAAGGGACAGTGGCTCTTGGCCCAAGATGGAGAGTCTATGCAAAGGTAACAGAGTAAGTGGTAGTGTATTTCTAGGCATAAGCTTAGTTTAACAATAATTACTAAGACTTACTGTATCCCAAAGCTGAAAGTGGGAGGGAAATGACCCAGAATTGGAATTGAACAGGCTGGAGGTTTAGACAAGCTTCATAGAGATGATGCCCAAGTTAAGTGTCACATGAGAAGTATAAGATACTCTGGCAAAGGGTATGGGTGAGGGTCATCAGACAGGAGCAAAGACACACAAGCTTGAGATAATAGAGTTGATTCAGGCAATTTTAAATAGTATCAGCATGACTGGAGTATATAGAGTTTGAGGGACATGAGAGTGAGACTCTTGAGAGATATTGGCAGAAGTCAGAACCCAGGTGTGTTTTAGGGCCAGCTCATTTAGCCTCGACACTCTTCATATGAACTTTCTCATTTATTAGGCAATGATGGCCAGTATGACTTGGAACTTTGTCTCTAGGACCCAGATATTTTCCCTCATTTTGCCAGAAACTGCTTCTTACCTCCTCCAGCTTTGGTTGCCTTAAGGTGGATTTGAGAACAGGTTGGTCCTTTGGTGGCCAGGATAGGACAGCGTCCAATACCAAACAGGAACTGGTGAGTCTTGAGCATCTTGCCCAGGGGGCCTATGTGGCCCCGGGCAAGCACTGGACAGCACTGTAGCAACATGGCTGCTGCTACCATCTTGAGCCGGAAGTCCTGAATAAGATGTGGAAGAGATAAGAATCCATCATGAAGGCCTGGCCAAAAGCCAAGGGTCATTCCTGTGTTTGATCCTTTGCCTTTAGCTTCCCACCCAATGCACACTGCCCTCTCCAGAGATGCCCTTATTGTCCTTCCATGGTAAGAACTTTTCCCAATGTCAAAATGTACCAATAGGGCATCAGGGAGGGAGAAATGAGACAATGACCATTAGACAATAGGGTAAAGGAAAGAGTTCCAACTGAAAGTCAGAAAGCCTAAATTCTGATTCAGACTCTGCCAGTGATCCCTTCTGTGATGGTGTGGATTACTGAAGTATGATTGTATGCAGCAAGATGAGAGCTTACAACCCACCAACTCTTTGATAACACTTAAAGCTAAAGAGTTTTTCTAAGAATATTAGCCTCAGTCAAGTTAATATTCAACCTGCAAATGCAGATGGATGCCATTGGCCAGGGCTCCTGAGACTTGGGTTAGAGTATTTATTGAGCAGGCCCAACCAGAGAAGGAAAAGGAGCTTGAGGCCACAGGTACCAGCTTAAGTAGATTCAGAGAATAGGACAAAAGGGCAGGCCCTAGGCCATACAAGCCATATGTCACCAGACTGGTATTTTGCTTCTTTTGAACTTGCTTCTGGATTTTTGAAAAGGACAGAGGGAATGAAAACAATACCCAAGCAGTCTAGGAAACAAGTCTATGCACTAATGAAAGAGGCAGGGGATAAGACAGAGAAGAGAACAGACAGAGAGATCAGGAAAAAAGATAACAAATACCCATAGTAGGCATTCAATAACTATGTGTTGAATTTGGAAGTAAGTTAATGAATGAATAGGGACTGAAGTAAAGGAAAGAAAGGAAGGGTAGGGAAAGAGTCAGAAGAAAAGAGAAATTGGGAAAGATAAAAGGAGGAAAGTGAGAGAGAACAAAGGTACAGTGGTAGTGGTGAAGTTAGAAGAACAGAAATTGTGGGAGAGAAAGAGATCAGTAACATAGGGAAAGGGGATAGGTTTGTGATATGAACAGGGAGAGGAAGACTGATCCAGAAAACCAGAGGAAAAATGGATGATGAGAAATACAAAAGGATAAGGAAAGAGATTTATGTGAGAGAGAGAGAGAGTGACAGGCCAGAGGTAGAGGCAGAGACAGACGGAGGGACACAAAATGGACATGAAGAGAAACCAAGCAACATACAGGAATATACAAAGACTCAGAAAACTGAGCTCCAGAGAGGAGGGAATCTAAAAGGAGCAGAGAGTCAGTCAGGCACAAAGATAAAGGATAAATGCTTCCAGATTTAGTGGGGATGGGGGGAAAGTAACACTGAAGAGATAGGGTAAGAGGAGATCTACCCTACTAAGGGAGATGGGAGAGAAAGACTGAGCAACAGGGAGAAGGGAATAGAGACAAGATCAAAGGATAGAGATGGAGAAATGGTTAAGGTGTGTTAAGGGTTGGGATGAGGGAGATCTAAGAGATACAAAGAGAAAGACAAAGAACAAGAAGGAGAAATTAAAAGGAAAAGGCCAAACTGGATATCCAATGTCAGAGAGTGAGACAAAATATAGGACAGGACAATAGGAGAAATATGGAATAATGTGGGAAGACTAAGGCCCTGGCACCACCAGGAGAGCTACTGAGTAGAATCTAGCAGCACCTCGAGTATACAAGACGTTATATTGAAGGGAAAGGTAAACAGGAGGAGCTCATGGTACTGTCCTCATATGGCAACCTCCTTCATTTCTTACAGAGCAACACTCCTCCCCCAATACACAAATCAATCTCTTCCCCTTGTTCATCCAAAAGCATTCTCCCTCCAACATTCACAAGCTGTCATGGGAGCATAGGTCAGTATGTGGGCCCTGAAATTGGGAAAGATCAAGGGGTATTGAAAAAACTAAATGAAACTCATATTAAGCCTTTAGGAAAATGCCTGGCACATAGTAATTTTTCAATAAATGTTAGTTTTCCTTACTTCAATTTCAGCTTTCCAACTACCTGTTGGATGTTCTTGGAAGCCACTTCCCCTCTCTGGGTCTTAGCTTTTGTCAGCTGTCACATGTAGGATATTTATGCCTACTTCATATGGTAAGTAATGAATTGGATCCAGTGCCTACATCATATGTGGGGATTGATCAGTTTCCCTTCCCTTGCCTGCCTGCAAAGGCCAAAGTACTTAGGGCTGAGTCTGAAGACCACAGATAAAGCTCCCAGTATTTATCACCATTGGGGTCTGACCACTCCCTAAGCTGACACCAGGGTGTGGGAGAGAAGGAGGGCTCCTTTCTAGAATCATGTCTGAGCATCTGGCCGGGGCTGACTCTGGCAATATGTGGTAAGGAGGGGTGGATTAGCCAGGGAAAGGCAGACAAAGAAGATGGCCAGGTTCCAGGCTCCTGCAAACTCCCTTCCCCAACATCAACACTGACAACAATAATGACAACAACAGTGGGATATGTATTGGGAAAGAAAGCCCCCAAGAATGGAAGCAGAGTCCAGTCCTGCCTTGGGTTGGTGGTAGATTAAGGCTTCTTCCCACCCATGTATAGTTTAATATACTCATCATCTCTAAGGGAGTTTTGGCCATGATATTCTCAGGGACCCAGAAAAATATAGACTACTTTTTGTTAAATTATCAGGTTCTTTCGAACTTCAGTTCCAATTTCTCTGTTCTGATACCCCTTTCCTGGGATTTGGCCAGCCCCACTCTGCCTGTACACTTTCATGATCCATAATCTTGCAGTCCAGTTACCTTCAGCTCTGTTTCCATTTCACCTCACTACCTATAGTAATGGGATTGGAGTGAGTAAAATTGAATCAAGAAAGTATTTTAGGCAATTTAGGGTATTAAGAGCACAGCCTCTGGAGCCAGACTTTTTTGAATCCTAGCTCCACAACTCACTAGCTCTGGGACCTTAGAAAAGTCATATTTCTTCTGTATATTTTATATCTGTAAAATGTAGATAATGACAAAGACAAGATACTTTACAGGCGTGGTGTGAAAATTCAGTAAAATAATCTATACAAAGTGTATAAAAGAGTGCTTATCTTAGAGTAAATACTGAAAACAATGTTAGCTATTATTTCTATTTTCTACATTTTCTATGTAGTGAAGGTGAAGGTACATCCAAGGAATGTATCTTCTAGTTCTTAAAAATTGATTCTTATCTCAATCCTGATTTTTGTCCTTATCTTATTACAACTTACTATGTGAACTTGTGCTCTGTACTTTCCCTCTCTGTGCCTCAGTTTCTCCACAGGCATTGGACTAGATAACTTCATAGATTTCACTTAGTTCTAATAGTCAAACCCTCACAGAGTACTCACTGTGTCAAACACTGTTGTAAATGCTTCATATGCATTGACTTATTCAATTATCACAACAACCCTGTGAAGTAGACACTACTATCAACTTTATTTCAAACCTGAGGAAACTTAGCCCCCCAAAGATTAAGTACCCTGCCCAGGTCACGAAGCTAGTAAGTAAGAGAAGCAGAATTCAAACCTTGCCAGAAGCAATCTGGCTTCAGAGTCTGCTAACTTAACCACTATGGACATATGATTCAAATATCATTACACATTTTCTTGACTGGGAGCCTCACTCCAGACATTAATCTCTCTGTTGCACTAACAGGATCCTTTCTGGGACATTTCATTTTGGACTGTGACAAATGCCTTTACCAAAGGAACAGATTTCTAACTGAAATGGAATTTTAGGCACTGGTGAACATTCATTAATTCATTCATTCCATTTAAAAACTTATGCAACCATTGTGTGGTAATCTTTGCCAAGGATTTTCATAAAACAACACTTTCACCCAAAGATATTATGGTGAAATTTCAGGCCAAGTGAAATATCATTACTTAAAGGTGTTCTCTGCACCTTAAAATCCTCTTTCATGTCAGCAGCTAATCCGTAGTCCGAGAAATCAGAAGGGCTAACCACAACACTACCCCAGCAGAGAGCCAGAAACCACTCACTGTCATATTCCTTGGTCCCTCTCTCCCCTTTGTGGCCTGCCTTGCAAGAATCCATTAGGTCTGGAGGGGATGTGATCGCTTTTTTTCAGGAATTGGATGTATCAAGCCTTGCTTCCTAGCATCCTCTCACCATCATGGAAGAGTCAGAGAATTTTACATACTTGGAATCATAGAACCAGAAATGTTTAGAAACAAAATTTTAGAAGACCACAAAATCAAAATTAGAAGAGATTGTGGCAATTATAGGACAAGCCTGCCCCCCTCTTTTTTTTTTTTTCAGAGAGTAAATGACTTGCCTAGGGTCTCACAGTGAATTAGGGTGAGAATAAAAATTTACGGACTTTCAGTATAGGGATTTTTTAGTGATACGAAATTCCTGTTTCAACTTCTCTCCTTATTTATGGTAATCAACTCTCAAGTCCTTCAAATCTCTCTCTACTCAATTCATCATTCCCATTATCTCCACATTCCCTCAATTTTCTCTCCCTACTTCTGGCCCCCTAGGCACTGACCTACTGAGCTCTGCCATTAGCTGAGCAGAGAGAAAGATTCAAAATGAGGGAGGAATGGAAAATTACTGGATGAAATACCAAGACACCATTCTGAGAGATAGAGAAGGAAAGGAATAGAGAGACAGAAAGACAGAGACTGCAAGATGCAGTGTAGAAGAAAGAGAAAAAAAGATTGAGAGAAGAATATGTAGACAGAACTCAGGCAAAGGAAAAATAAGAGAAAACTAGAGGTCAGAGAGAGATAAAGTGAAGTGAATGACTGTGAAAACTACCAAGGGTCAGGAAACAAGGGGGGACAAGACAAAGGAAAGTCAAAAACAGGGAAAACCAATATATATATATATATATATATATATATATATATATATATATATGGGGTGGCGGAAGAGAGATAATGATAGACAGATTCTGAGGAACAAAGTCAGATCTAGTCAGGCCAGAGAGTCAGAATGTGCAGCCTTGAGGTGGGCAGCAAGACCAGAAAGAGCACACCCAGGCTAAAAGCAACTCTTACCTGTTGCCCTGCACTGAGGACGAACGAACAACGGGTGAGTACTGTGGATCAGGACCTGGCATTTATCCCTTCTCCCAGGGCTCAGCTCCACCCTTCTCTCCTGCTGGCCAGGCTCTGCATTGGTTCCAAAGGTATCTCAGGCTTTTGCTAGAGATAAAACCCAGTGTAGTCTGCTGTCACCCAACCCCCCTCATTTAGCACAGCCTTTCCCCTGTTTTCTTTCTCTTCTCCCTCTGAAGTAGTAAAGTGAACTTGCTGGATTTTAGAATCAGATAATCCAAATATAGGCAGGGCATATTGAGCAAAGCCACCTCTTTGATTCTTGGTTTCCTCAATATAAAAGGTGGACAATAAAACTCAGAATCAACGGTAGCAGTGGGAATGACCTCAAACAGGCAGCTTTTTTAGACACCATTCAGGCCATTGTAATGATTTGAAAACGTCATCTACAGAACAAAATTTGCACAGTGCCTCATTCAAAGAAATAACAGCCAATGTTGACTGATTGATTACTGTGCACCAGACCTTTCACTAAATGTTTTACAGAGATTAATTTAGCCTTTACCAATAAGGACGTTATAAGATGGGTGCTATTATACCCATGTTACAGATGAAGGAACTGAGGCTCAAGGACATGAAGTAAGTAACTGATAATTACCCAGCTAGTAAGTACAGAGCCCCACTGTTTTTGTTTTTTTAATTTTATTTATTTATTTTTTTCAGTGTTACAAGATTTATTGTTTTGCACCACACCCAGTGCTCCATGCAATACATGCCCTCCTCAATACCCACCACCAGGCTCGCACAGAGCGCCACTGTTAACCCAAGCAGTCTGGTTCCAGAACTTACACTCTTTAGAACTCACACTCTTTTTAATTTTTTTTAAATTTAAATTCAGTTTAACTGGGGAGGAGGGCAAGATGGCAGAGAGGTAGGACACCCTGTTGCAACCTGTCCCCAAAAGTGAGCTGGATATCTGCCAGACCACGCTGAACACCCATGAAATCAGCCAGAGGAGCAAGACTTTTCACTTCTGGCTCTCTACGGGAGCAGAAGACAGCAGAAGAGAGGTAAAGCAAAGCAGGAACACGCAAAACGGTAACGGAGGATAAAC
>CM053612.1:63344409-63356503 GCA_028646535.1 Procyon lotor | reverse complement strand
GATCTTGCAGGGCTGGTTCAGTGGTCGTGAATTTTTGTAGTTTTTGTTTGTCTGGGAAAGGCTTTATCCCTCCTTCTATTTTGAATGATAGCCTTCCTGCATAGAGTATTCTTGGCTACAGATTTTTCCCATTCAGCACTTTGAACATATCATGGCTCTCCCTTCTGGCTTGCCATATTTCTGGGAAAACCCTAGCTAGCATTATGGGTTTTCTTGTAAGTTAAGGACTTCTTTTGTCTCACTGCTTTTAAGATATATTCCTTTTTGTTATTATTACTCTTTATTATGTTATGTTAGTCACCATAGTACATCATTAGTTTTTGATGTAGTGTTCCAAGATTATGTAAAAAATCAATTTAAGAAATTTTTTATTACTATATTTTGCAAATTTAATTACAATACATCTTTTTGTTGGTCTGTCTTTATTGATTTTGATGAGAGTTCTTTGTGCCTCTTGGATCTGTATGTCTGTCTCCTTTCCCAGGTTAAGAAGTTTTCAGGTATTATTTGTTCAGATAAATATTCTGCCTTTTTCTTTCTTTTTCTTCTAGGACTCCTATATTATCAATGTTACTACATTTGATAGAGTCACTCAGTTCCCTAAATCTATTCTTTTGTTGCATTATTCATCTTTTTTCTCTTTTGTTCAGCTTCTTTACTTTCCATTACTTTGTATTCTTTTTTTAATCACAAGATAAAAGTAGTTTATTTTTCTGTATACCTTAACACTTTTTACATTTGTTTTTTTAGAAAATACTGCAGTTTTTACCTGAACAAATTTTCTTTCAATGGCATTATCAGAGTATAGATAAGAAAATGTAAAGATTTCTAAAATGATAGATTTTTTCCAGTTGAATTTTCAGTAATATTTTATATAATTAGTACCTTCAAGATTAGGTTACAACAAGGAACGGTAACAAGGGTATCCTGTTTAAAAGTAAGACAAGACCAACCTAGGCTTTGGAGGAAATTAGAATATCTATCCCTGTGCCACAAGTGCTCCTTAAAAAGAATGGTTCATAGACCAGCATCATTGACCTCACCTGAGAGCTTGTTAGAAATGCAGACTGTCAGGTCCCTGCCAGTCCTACCAAGTCAGTCTGCACTTTTATTATTTTTTTCCCAAATATGTTTATTTTATTTTTTTCAGTATTACAAGGTTAATTGTTCATGCACCACACCCAGTGCTCCATGCAGTACGTGCCCTCCTCAATACCCACCACCAGGCTCGCCCAACCCCCCACCCCCTCCCCTCCAAAACCCTCAGACTTTGTATCACTAATTTGTTCCTCTGCTTCTTCCAGCCTGCTGTTCATTGCATCCAGCTGTTTCCAGTTTTGTTCATCTCACTCTTCATCTCTGATAGGTTCTTTTATAATTCTTATACTTCCATGGAAAGAGACTCAATATTATCTTCTATTCTTTTCTCAAGCTCCATGAGTATCTTTATTATTGTTGCTTTAAATTCGCCAGCAGGCTTGTTACTTATATCTTTTTCACTTAGATCTCTGGCTTTGGTTTTGGTCTTATCCTTTTCTTTGATTTGGGATTAATTCCTCTATCTTCACATTTTGTCTGTGTTTCTGCCTTCTTCTCTGTGTTAGAAAAGTCAGTTATATCTCCTTTGATGTGGCCTCTCTTCTGCCTTTAGTTGTGGAGTTTGTTCTGTCAAGCATCAGGTCTGTTTCTGGGGTTAAGGATTATTTGATAATTATCTAGTTGTGTTCATGGGTTGAGGACAGCCTAGAGTCCTCCTACTCTGCTGATATTTTCTTCTCTGCTTTTGTAACTTTTCTAAAAATCAGTTGTTTGTACTTTTCTGGGGGGCTATTTCTAGGTTCTCTAGCTTATCCCTTTAATCTATATATCTATCTCCCTGCCAATGTTGCAAAATTACAGATTCCTGTAACTGTATAATAAGTCTTGAAATCAGGTAGAGAGATTTCTCCCATTTTATCATTCCCAATTAAAATTGTTTTAGCTACTCATGGGATGCCTGGGTGGCTCAGTCAGTTAAGTGTCTGCCTTTAACTCAGGTCATGATCCCAGAGCGGCTTTGGGCTCCTTGTTTAAGGGTAGCCTGCTTCGCCCTCTTCCTGACATTCCTCCTGCTTGTGCTTGCACTCTCTCTGATTGATAAATAAATAAATAAATAAATAAATAAATAAATAAATAAAGTCTTTAAAAAATTGCTTAAGCTATTCATATTCATTTGTCTTTCCATATAAAATTTAGAATAACTTTGTCTGTATTAACAAAATGTTTTTCTGGTATTTTGATAAGGATTACATCAAATCTGTATAGCACAATTTGGGAGAAGTTGACACCTTTACTGTGTTGACTCTTCCAATTCACAAGCACTACCTTATTATTTAGATCTTCTTTGATTTCCTTCAACATTTTAGAGTTTTTAGCATATAAGTCTTCTACATGTTTTGTTAGCTATACACTTAAATGTTTTGCTTTATTTCATTGAGTGATTATAAACTTCAGTACATTGCAAATTTTGATTTCCAGGTGTTGATTCTTTGCTACTATATATAAATATGATTTTTATATGTTGCTGTTATATCCTGCAACTTTGTTGAACTCACTTATCAGTTCTAGGATTTTTTAGGGAAAGGGGGTATTTACTTGAGATTTTCTATGTAGACAATCATATCATTTGCAAACAGGAGCAATTTTATGTCTTCTTTTTTCAAACTGTCTGACTTTTCTTTCCTTATTGCACTGGCTGACATTTCCAGTACTTTGCTGAATAACAGTGGTGAGAGCAGACATCCTTCCTTTGTTCCAGATTTTAGGGGGAAATTATTCAGTCTTTCATCACTGTGATGTTAGATTTATGTGTTGTGTAGATGTTCCTTATGAAGTTGAGGAGGTTTCTCTCTATTCCTCTATCCCTAGTTTTCTGAGAGTATTTTGTTTTTAATCATCATATCTGGGTGTTGAGCTTTTACTAATGCATTTTCTTCAACAGTTGATAAAGTCATATCATTTTTCTTCAGTAGCCTGTGACCATGGTGGCATTCAAAATAAAATGCAATTGAAAATTGAAGCTGCCTGAATCCTAATATGTACCTGAAACTCATAAAATATTGTGGTAATCCTTACTTTAAAAAAAAACCTCTTGGTCATATTGTATAATTCCATTGATATTATATGCCATAAAGAAAGGAGGTGGGGAATTAAGAAAAAGAAATTTTCAGAGTTTGGAAATAGGGTGAGATGTACATTATAACCAGAGTGACCGTCATAGTCTTTTTTAAGATTTTATTTAATTATTTGAGAAAGAGTACACAAGCAAGGAGAGGGGCAGAGGGAGAAGAGAAGCAGGCTCCCTGCCAAACAGAGAGCCTGATGTGGGGCTCAATCCCAGGACCCTGGGATCATGACCTGAGCTGGAGGCAGATGTTTAACTGAGCCACCCAGTCACCCCCATAATAACCTTTATTGAGGTGGCATTTTGACAAAGATCTAAAGGGGAAGGGTAGTCAGCTAATATATATCTTGGATCTTTCCATACAGAGGGTAGAGCTGGGGAAAATTGTCCCTGGGAAAGGCCTCAAAACAGGCCAGACACTGCCAGGACCCTAGGGCAGCTGGGAACATAGAGTGAAAGTCAAATGGAAAGCTAGGAGAACTAAAGTTGACAGTGACTAGACACTGCTGGCCTGGGTAAGCTTCTTCTCAGTCAGGTAGGAAGACAGTCAATGATATTGTAATAGCAATGTAGTGGGAGAGGTGGTAGCTACACATGTGAACATAGCATAATGTATAAACCTGTAAAATCATTAAGTTGTACACCTGAAACTAATGTAACATTGTGTATAAGCTATACTCAAATAAAAAATGAAATAAATTTAAAAATAGAAGGTTAGTGGCATAAAAACTGAGAGTTTGGAATCTATAACCAAGGTTTTAGTCTCATCGTGCCATAACTTCGTATGTTCAGAAAATTTGTTCACATATTACCAGCTCTATGTGTAGTTCTTTTATTTTCCAGTGAAAGTTTGTTACACGTCAAGAAAAAATAATGGAAGAAAGGAGGGAAGAAAAGGAAAGAAGGAAAGAAGGAAGAAAGGAAGGAAAGAAGGAAGGAAGGAAGGAAGGAAGGAAGGAAGGAAGGAAGGAAGGAAGGAAGGAAGGAAGGAAGGAAAGAGTGTGAGCATGGTGGTGGGTATTAAGGAGGGCACATATTGAATGGAGCACTGGGTGTGGTGCATAATCAATGAATCTTGGAACATTGAAAAAATTAAATTTAAAAAAAGAAAAGAAAGAAAGAAAACACTGGGTGTTATACACAACGAATGAATCACTAAATTCTACCCCTGAAATTAATAATACACTATACATTAACTAAATTGAATTTAAATATTAGAAAAAAGAAAGACAGCAGAAGGGCCTAAGCCTAAAAACAGACTGCCTAGGTTCTCTACCCTATTTCAGCAACTTCAAAGCACTTTAAAACTGTGCCAAGTTCTGAGTTGTCTGAGCTTGATTCCTTCCCACCTCTCTTGTAAATTGCAGATAGTGGTGGAAGCAATATTATGTGGCTTTTATGGACAATTAACTGAGGTCAAACAGTTGAAATAACTAACACACTGATGGACACACATGATACAATTGGTACAACTTAGTTATTATGATCAAATCCCCTGCCAGTTATTCCACACTTGCTCAACAATACTCTGAATCTCTAACTCAATCTTGAGTCTTTAAGCCACAAACATGGCAATCCTTTTCTTTCCTCACTTCCCTTTGATTTTGGAAACAAACTTTGTGATGTCATTTAAACTCCTAAGTTCTGTGATGAAATTCCAAGAATGGAATCCAATGCTCATATATCTGAAGCCCATTCTAGAAAGTAACTCTGCACACTGCATCAAAAGCAACTAATTAATTGTTGAACACTACAACAAAAATTTATGATGTATTATATGCTGGCTAACTGAAATAATAAAAAACATTAAAAAATCATACTGCCGCAAGGAAGAATTCATTATCCCATAATCAAAATATAATGACCAAGCATGTATTATCTATTGCTTAATTCTACAGAAAAAAATATATTTAACCAACTATGTCATGTAAATTCAAAATACGAAATACCACCACATTGATATTTGTCTTTTATAGCAGGCATGGGAGTGCAGTTCACACTCACCCCACAAGGGGTAGTAGACAATGGGGAGCAACTTCTGGGCTACTAAGTCAAAGACCTCAGTACCAACATTCAGGAACTCATGCTATGGGCAGAGGAATTTGCTTCCTGCTCTGGAGTATGGGAATTCCTTGCCTTACTATTCTGACAGCTGATCCTACCCCTACACCCTAACCAGGATGACAACTGTGTCCCCACTCCCTCTTTTTTATTCCCTGTCATGCAACTCAACTTCAGAGCACTCAGCAATCTGAAACTCTGGCAGACACCTTCTCCTTTACAGGGATTGGAGGGTGATTACTTTCTTTTAATCTTATTTCTGGAGCATTCTGATGTTCAGGAATTCCTTATAATTTCTAGGCCCTTTTATTTTCTGATGCAGTTAAGATCTCTCTCTCTCTCTCTCTCTCTCTCTCTCTCTCTCTCTCTCACACACACACACACACACACACACACACACACACACACATTCAGTCTATCATCTCCATTCAATCTCTTGAAAATCTTTCCTTATACACATTACGGAAAGCTGCTGTTGCTGCTGTTGTTTAATAACCACCTGAAAATACAGAGGTCAAGAGCTGCTAATGGGAGATTAAAGAGTAGAAACCTCTAAAGTAAGCTTGTGATCAGAACTGAGAAACACATGGGTTCCTAATAAAAAAAGAGGAGTTTGAAATCAATCTTGTCCATTTTGGCTGTATTCCATCTTCCAAAGTGTGACACCATGGACAGAATCAGGGGAGCAGTGGGTTCTTCCCATGGGCACAATGAAGTAAGGTTGCCAGAGAGCAGACAAAACAAGTGGATTTTCTGCAAAGCGTTCTGTGAAAAAGTTAAATGACTTTTAGTGTAGAACTGGCAGAATAATTCTGGTAAGTGGAAGCTACCACTCTAATCTAAGCCCCTTCATCATCTTTTCCTTTGATAGTAAACTTATCTTTTACTTGCCCCTAACACTCCAAAGCTTGCCCCTGCCATTGGTTCTGAAGTAGCGCTGTTTTCACAACTGCCCATCTCTGCCTTCATACGTGGAGTTTAAAATGAGTCAATCAGAGAAAGACAATTATCATATGATTTCACTCATATGTGGAATTTAAGAAAAAAAACATACAGTCACAGGGGAAGAGAAGGAAAAACAAAATAAGACAAAATCAGAGACAGAGACAAATCATAAGAGACTCTTAACTATAGGAAATAAACTGAAGGTTGCTGGAGGGGAGATGGGTGGGGGAATTGGGGAAAGAAGGCACTTGATGTAATGAGCACTGGATGTTATATGCAACTGATGAATCACTGAACTCTACCTCTGAAACTAATAATACACTATATGTTAATTAATTAAATTTAAATAAAATAACATTTAAAGTTAATTAATTAATAAATAATTAATTAGTGTACATGCCTGGATGACATTCCAGACCACTGAGTCAGAATCTCCAGTGATAGGTCTCCAAGAATTTCTCTCTTTTAGAATGCCCAGGGGATGAGGGGCAAGGATGATTAGAGCCTACTCCTACTCAACTTCTCTAGGAAGAACAAGGTATCAAGGACCTATTGGGCATCCAGAACACCTAAGGGGCCAGGGTTAAGACATCTGGGCACCAAAAAGCCTTTTTTAAAAAAAAATATTTTATTTATTTATTTGACAGAGAGAGAGAGAGATCACAAGTAGGCAGAGAGGCAGGCAGAGAGAGAGGGGAAGCAGGCTCCCTGCTGAGCAGAGAGCTCAATGACAGGTTTGATCCCAGGACCCTGAGATCATGACCTGAGCCAAAGGTAGAGACTTTAACCCACTGAGCCATCCAGGAGCCCCCAAAAGCCTGGTTTTTGAAAGTGAACAATGGAGCTGCAATGGGTATGAAGTAAGTTAATTTACGTAAATCACTTAACACAAGGCCTGACTACTAGGACATGTCCACTGAATATCAGCTACTATTAGATTAGCCATGGTTCTATGCCTTAAGGAGCCAGCTATTATAGAAGCCTGGGCACTAATGCGACCCCAATTGGACTTATAAGAAGTGACTTTCAATGGTGAAATTTGAAGATCACTAACCAGACCCCACTGCCTCAAAATCCTCTTCCCAAACACAGATGTTTTAATACCACATGGTCATTGTTAAAAATGCAGTCTTCATGGGGTGGGTGGCAATACATAGCACTTATTCTGAGGACAGGACCTTAGATAAAGCTTCTTTACATGTTACTTTGAGCAGAAACTGCCAAAACACCTGAGATGGCCTGGGAGTTCTACCACTTGCCTCACTGAGTGACAGGTTCTCTCCCATTTTTTAATTTTCAGATTTTGTTTTACAAATAAACTTATTGGTCACTTCTTATAATATATTTCCACTGAAATTTTTGTTGAGGTAATTGCAGATTCACATGAAGGTGTAATAGAGTATAAAGAGAGATCTCATGTACCCTATACCCAGGCTCCACAGGGGTAATACTTTGGAAATTGTAATACAACTAAGATATGGTTGTTAATATGATCCACCAATCTTATTTACATTTTCTCAGTTTTACTTGTACTTGTGTGTACATGTATGTGTGTGGGGGGAGGTAGTTCTTTTTTTTTTATTAACATATAATGTATTATTTGCCCCAGGATACATGTCTGTGAATCGTCAGGCTTACACATTTCACAGCACTTACCATAGCACATACGAGAGGGAGGTAGTTCTATGTAGGTTCATGTATCCACCACAACAGCCAAGGTAAGTGGTGGCCAAAGTAAGAACTGTTCGATTGTTCCTCTTGCACTTTTATAATCACAAGCACTTCTTTCCCAGACACCAGCCCCCATTCCTAATACTTGGCAACCACTAATCTCTTTGTCATCTTAATAATGTTGTCATTATGAGACTGCTATATCCATTAAACCATACAGTATACAACCTTTTAGAATTGGCCCTTTTCACTCAGCATTATTCCCTAAAGAGGCATCTAGATTGTTCTGTGTATTAATAGGTCATTAGTTTTCACTTCTGGATCATATTCCATGGTAGATGTTCAACAGTTTGTTTACTCATTCACCCACCAAGTGATGTATGAGATCTCCTTTTCTTTTCTTTCTTTTCTTTTTTCTTTTCTTTCTTATCTTTTCTTTTCTTTCTTTTTTCTTTTCTTACTTTTCTTTTCCTTTGCTATTACAAATGAAGACACTATGAACTATGTGTAAAAAAATACATACACCAAAACATAAAAATAAATAAAACATTCAATAGGAGGTTGTGATACACAAGTGAAGTTGAGATGCACAATCAGGCACTTCATGTTACCTCACTTGATTTTATTTTACAATATTTCTGATGTTCAGTAAAGTTTTTTATTATCTGCCTATCTAGATGATCGCAGTATCTCAGACTGCCTGAAGTAGGAGACAGATATGGAAGAAACAAACAGAGAAGTTGAGGGTGTGAACATAAACAGGTCGAACACAACAAAACGAATATATGGAGAATGAGACAAATTTATAACATATTTTAAAATATTTTATTTGTTTATTCTGAGAGAGAGAGACCATGCAAGCAGCAGAGAGGAGCAGAGGCAGAGGGAGAGAGAGAATCTCAAGCAGACTACACACTGGGCATGGAGCCCCACATGGTGTTTGAGCCCACAACCTCAAATTCATGATCTGAGCTGAAATCAAGAGTCAAATGCCCAACCAAATGAGCCACCAAGGGGTCCCTAGATGCTTTTTTTATTTTTTATTTTATTTTTTCAGTGTTCCAAGATTCATTCTTTATGCACCACATGCAGTGCCCCGTGCAATATGTGCCCTCCGTATTACTCACCACCAGGCTCAACTATCCCCCCACCTCCCTCCCTTCCCAAACCCTCAGATTGTTTCTCAGAGTCTACAGTCTCTCATTTTTGCCACCTCCTCTAATTTCCCTCAATTCTCTTTTACTTTCCTTCCTCTAATACCCTCCATGTTATTCCTTATGCTCCACACTTAAGTGAAAACTTATGATAATTGACTCTCTCTGCTTGACTTATTTCACTCAACATAATCACGTCAGTCCTCTCCATGTAGATACAAAAGTTGGGTATTCATGCTTTCTGATGGAGGCATAATATTCCATTGTATATAGAGACCATATCCATTCATCTTTATCCGTTCATTTGTTAATGGCACCTTGGCTTTTTCCACAGTTTGACGACTGTGGCCATTGCTGCTATGAACATTAGGGTACATATGTCCCTTCTTTTCACTGTATCTATACTGTATGGGTAGATACCCAGTAGTGCAATTGCAGGGTCATAGGGTAGCTCTATTTTTAATTTCTTAAGAAATCTCTACACTGATGAAGTCCCAAAAGTTCAATTTCGCTTTTGCTTCCTTCGCCTTTGGAGACATGTCCTGAAAGAAGTTGCTGTGGCTGATGTCGAAGAGGTTACTGCCTATGTTCTCCTCTAGGATTTTGATAGATTCCTGCCTCACATTGAGGTCTTTTATCCATTTCGAGTTTATCTTCGTGTATGGTGTAAGAGAATGGTCAAGTTTCATTCTTCTACATAGAGCTGTCCAATTTCCCCAGCACCATTTATTGAAGAGACTGTCTTTTTTCCACTGGATATTTTTTCCTCTTTTGTCAAAGATTATTTGACCATAGAGTTGCGGGTCCATATCTGGGTTCTCTATTCTGTTCCACTGGTCTATGCTTCTGTTTTTGTGCCAGTACCATGCTGTCTTGGTGATCACAGCTTTGTAGTAAAGCTTGAAATCTGGCAATGTGATGACCCCAGCTTGGTTTTTCTTTTTCAGCATTTGCTTAGCAATTCGGGGTCTTTTCTGGTTCCATCCAAATTTTAGGATTGCTTGTTATAACCCTTTAAAAAATGCTGGTTGAATTTTGATCTGAATAATCTTTTTAATGTGCTGTTGTATCCTATTAGCTAGGATATTTTTTTGAATCTTGGCATACGTATTCATCAGGGATATTGGTTTGAAATTGTCCTTTTGATAGGGTCTTTGCCTGGTTTGGGGATCAAGGTAATGCTGGCTTCATAGAAAGAGTCTGGCAATCTTCCTTCTGCTTCTATTTTTTTTTTAAAGGATTTTATTTATTTATTTGACAGAGAGAGAGAGAGAGAGAGAGAGAGATCACAGGTAGGCAGAGAGGCAGGCAGAGAGAAAGGGGGAAGCAGGCTCCCTGTTTAGCAGAGAGCATGATGAAGGGCTTGATCCCAGGACCCTGAGATCATGACCTGAGCTGAAGGCAGAGGCTTTAACCCACTGAGCCACCCAGGCACCCATCTGGTTCTATTTTTTTGAAAGACCTTCAGGAGAATATTTATTGTTTCTTCTTTCACTGTTTGATAAAATTGCCCAAGGAATCCATGAAGTCCTTGGCTCTTGTTTTCTGTGAGGTTTTTGATCACTGCTTCAATCTCATTACTAGATATTGGCCTGTGCAGTTTGCCAATTTCTTCATGGTTCAGACTTGGAAGTTAATAGGTTTCTAGGAATGCATCCATTTCTTCTAGGATGCTTAACTTATTGGCATATAGCCGTTGATAATAATTTCTGATGATTGCTTATATTTTCTTGGTGTTAGTCATGATCTTTCCTCATTCATTCATAATTTCGTTAATTTGTGTCCTCTTTTTTTTTTATTAGTTTGGCCAGTGGTTTATCGATCTTATTGATTCGTTCAGAAAACCAACTTCTGGTTTCGATGACAAGTTCTACTGTATCTCTAGACTCTAACTCATTGATCCCTTCTATAATCTTGATTATTTTCCTTCTTGTGCATGGAGTTGGCTTAATTTGTTGTTGATTCTCCAGTTCTTTAAGATGTAAAGAGAGCTGATATATTCAGGATTTTTCAATTCTTTTTCATTAAGATTTGAATTGCTATCTATTTCCCCCTCATGACTGTCTTTCCCATATCCATAGCTTTTGGACCAATGTGTCTTCATTCTCATTGGTCCCATGAATTGTTTAAGTTATTCTTAGATTTCTTGGTTGATCCAAACATTCTTGAGCAGGTTGGTCTTTAGCATCCAAGTGTTTAAATTACTTACAAATTTTTTGTTGTGGTTGAGTTCCAGTTTCAAAGCATTGTGGTATGAGAACATGCAGGGAATCATCTCAATCTTTTGGTGTTGGTTAAGTCCTGATTTGTGGCCCAGTATGTGTCTATTCTGGAGAAAGTTCCATGTGTGCTTGAGAAGGATGAGGATTCTGTTTTTTTAGGGTGGAATATTCTGAATATATATATGAGGTCCATTTGCTCCAATGTGTCATTCAAAGTTGTTGTTTCTTTTTTTTTTTAATTTTATTTATTTATTTTTTCAGGGTTCCAGATTCATTGTTTTGCACTACACCCAGTGCTCCATGCAGTACATGCCCTCTTCAATACCCACCACCAGGCTCGCCCAACACCCACACCCCTCCCCTCCAAAACCCTCAGTTTGTTGCTCATAGTCCACAGTCTCTCATGGTTCATCTCCCCCTCTGGTTTGCCCCCATTCACCCTTCCCTTCCTTCTCACAATGCCCTCCATGTTTTTCTTTACACTCAGGACCTAAGTGAGATCATAAGGTAATTGGCTCTCTCTGCTTGAATTATTTCACTCCACATAATCTCTTCCAGTCCCATCCATGTTGATACAAAGTGGGATATTCATCCTTTCTCATGGAGGCATAATATTCCATTGTGAATATGTACCATATCTTCTTTATCCATTCATCTGTTGAAGGGCATCTTGGTTCTTTCCACAGTTTGGCAATTGTGGCCATTGCTGCTATGAACATTGGGGTACATGTGGCCCTTCTTTGTAATGCATCTGCTTCTTTGGGGTAAATACCCAGTAGAGCAATGGCAGGGTCATAGGGTAGCTCTATTTTTAATTTCTTGAGGCATCTCCACACTGTTTTCCAAAGTGGCTGCACCAGTTTGAAATCCCACCAACA
>CM053612.1:63295298-63326089 GCA_028646535.1 Procyon lotor | reverse complement strand
AGAGTATCATATGGTTCTTGTTCTTTCTTGTATTAATGTATTGAATCACATTGATTGATTTGCGGATGTTGAACCAACCTTGCATCCCAGGAATAAATCCCACTTGATCGTGATGGATGATCCTTTTGATGTACTGTTGGATCCTATTGGCTAGTATTTTGGTGAGAATTTTTACATCTGTGTTCATCAAGGATATTGGTCTGTAATTCTCCTTTTGGATGGGGTCTTTGTCTGGTTTTGGGATCAAGGTGATGCTGGCCTCATAAAATGAGTTTGGAAGTTTCCCTTCCATTTCTATTTTTTGGAACAATTTCTGAAGAATACGTATTAATTCTTCTTTAGATGTTTGGTAGAATTCCCCTGGGAAACCATCTTGCCCTGGGCTCTTGTTTATTGGGCGATTTTTGATGACTGCTTCAATCTTCTTCCTGGTTATGTGTCGGTTCAGGTTTTCTATTTCTTCCTGGTTCAGTTTTGGTAGTTTGTGTGTCTCCAGGAATGGGTCAACTTCTTCCAGATTGTCTAATTAGCTGGCATATAGTTGCGCATAATGTGTTCTTATAATTGTTTGGATTTCTTTAGTGTTGGTTATGATTTTTCCTCTTTTATTCATGGTTTTATTCATTTGGGTCTTTCTCTTTTCTTTTTGATAAGTCTGGCTAAGGGTTTATCAATTTAATTCATTCTTTCAAAGAACCAGCTCCTAGTTTCGTTGATATGTTCTACTGTTCTTTTGGTTTCTATTTCATTGGTTTCTGCTCTGATCTTTATTTATCTTCTGCTGCTGGGTTGAGGCTTTCTTTGCTGTTCTTTCTCCAGCTCCTTTAGGTGTAGGGTTAAGTTATATATTAGAGATCTTTCTAATTTCTTGAGAAAGGCTTGTATTGCTATATACTTTCCTCTCAGGACCATCTTTGCTGTGTCCAAAAGATTTTGGACAGTTGTGTTTTCATTTTCATTTGTTTCCATGAACTTTTCAAATTCTTTTTTCCCCCAAATATATTTATTTTATTTTTTCGGTGTTACAAGATTAATTGTTCATGCACCACACCCAGTGCACCCCGCAATACATGCCCTCTGCAATACCCACCACCAGGCTTGCCCAACCCCCCACCCCAACCCCTCCAAAACCCTCAGTTTGTTACTCAGAGTCCACAGTCTCTCATGGTTCATCACTCCCTCTGATTTCCCCCCATTCAACCTTCCCTTCCTTCTCACAATCCCCTCCATGTTTTTCTTTATGCTCAGGACATAAATGAGACCATAAGGTAATTGGCCTTCTCCACTTGACTTATTTCACTTCGCAAAATCTGTTCCAGTCCTGCCTATGTTGATACAAAAGTTGGATATTCGTCCTTTCTAATGGAGGCATACTATTCTATTGTATATATGTACCATGTATTCTTTATCCATTCATCTGTTGAAGGGCATTTTGGTTCTTTCCAAAGTTTGGAGATTATGGCCATTGCTGCTATGAACATTGGGGTACATGTGGCCCTTGTTTGTAAGCATCTGCTCCTTTGGGGTAAATACCCAGTACTGTGATGGCAGGGTCATAGGGTAGCTCTATTTTTAATTTCTTGAGTAATCGCCATACTGTTTTCCAAATTGGCTGCACTAGCTTGCAATCCCACCAACATTGTAAGAGGATTCCCCTTTCTCTACACCCCCTCCAACATTTGTTATTTACTGTCCTGTTGATTTTGGCAATTCTAACTGGTGTGAGGTGGTATCTCAGTGTGGTTTTGATTGGAATCTCCCTGAAGGCTAATAATGATGAACATTTTTTCATGTGTCTGTTAGCCATTTGTATGTCTTCTTTGGAGAAGTGTCTGTTCATGCGTTCTACCCATTTTTGATGTGATCATCGGCTTTTGAGTGTTGAGTTTGAGGAGTTCTTTATAGATCTTAAATATCAGACTTTTGTCTGTAGTGTCATTTGGAAATATCTTCTCCCATTCTGTGGGTTGCCTGTTTGTTTCGTTGACTGTTTCTTTCGCTATGCTGAAGCTTTTTCTCTTCATGATGTCCCATAAGTTCATTTTCGCTTTAGTTTCCTTTGCCTTTGGAGACATGTCCTGAAAGAAGTTGCTATGGATGATGTCAAGGAGGTTACTGCCTATGTTCTCCTCTAAGATTTTGATAGATTCCTGCCTCATGTTGAGGTCTTTTATCCATTTCGAGTTTATCTTCGTGTATGTAGTAAGAGAATGGTCAATTTTCTTTCTTCTACATATAGCTGTCCAATTTTCCCAGCACCATTTATTGAAGAGACTTTCTTTTTTCCACTGGATATTTTTTCCTGTTTTGTCAACGATTATTTGGCCATTGAGTTGCTGATCCATATCAGAGCTCTGTATTCTGTTCCACTGGTCTATGTCTGTTTTTGTGCCAGTACCATGCTGTCATTGTGCTCAGCACTTTGTAGTAAATCTTGAAATCTGGCAATGTGATGCCCCCAGCTTGGTTTTTCTTTTTCAGCATTTGCTTAGCAATTCGGGGTCTTTTCTGGTTCCATACAAATTTTAGGTTTGTTCCTTCCCTTTGAAGAAAACCAGTGGAATTTTGATCAGGATGGCATTGAAAGTGTAGCTTGCTCTGGGCAGTATAGACATTTTAACAGTGTTTATTCTTCCTATCCATGAGCATGTAATTTCATTCCAATTTTTTCTGTCTTCTTCAATTTCTTTCATGAGCGTTCTGTGGTTCTTCAAATACAGATATCTCACCTCTTTGGATAGGTTTATTCCCAGGTATCTTATGTTTCTTGGTGCTGCAGTAAATGGAATCAATTCTCTAATTTCCCTTTCCATATTTGCATTGTTAGTGTATAGGAAAGCAACTGATTTCTGTGCATTGGTTTTGTATCCTGCCACATTACTGAATTGCTGTATGAGTTCTAGCAGTTTAGGGGTGGAGTCTTTTTGGTTTTCCGTGTAAAGTATCATGTCATCTGTGAAGAGAGCGAGTTTGACTTCTTCATTGCCAATTTGAATACCTTTTATTTCTTTTTGTTGTCTGATTGCTGTTGCTAGTTCTTCTAGCACTATGTTGAACAAGAGTGGTGAGAGTGGGCATCCTTATCGTGTTTCTGATCTCAGCGGGAAACCAGTCAGCTTTTCCCTGTTGAGAATGATATTTGCTGTGGGCTTTTTGTAGATAGACTTAATGATGTTGAGGAATGTTCCTTCTATCCATATACTGTGAAGAGTTTTTATCAGGAATGAACGCTGAATTTTGTCAAATTCTTTTTGTGCATCGAGAGGACCATGTTGTTCTTCTCTCTTCTCTTACTGGTTTGTTCTATCACATGGATTGATTTGCGAATGTTGAACCACACTTGCATCCCAGGGATAAATCCCACCTTGTCTTTTGAATGTGCTGTTGGATCCTATTAGTAGGATCTTGTTGAGAATCTTGGCATTCATATTCATCAGGGATATTGGTCTGAATTTCTCCTGTTTTAGGGTCTTTGTCTGATTTGGGGATCAGGGTAATGCTGGCTTTATAGAAAGAGTCTGGCAGTTTTCCTTCTGTTTCTATTTTTTGAAACAGTTTCAGGAAAAGTGGTATTATTTCTTCCTTGAACGTTTGGTAGAATTCCCCAGGGAATCTGTCTGGTCCTGGACTCTTGTTTTTTGGGAGGTTTTTGATCACTTCTTCAATCCTATTACTAGATATTTGTCTATTCAGTTTGTCAATTTCTTCCTGTTTCAATCTTGGAAGGTTATTGGTTTCCAGGAATGTGTCCATTTCTTCTATGTTGTTTAAGGTATTGTTAAATTTCCTAGTTAACCCATTCGGTCTTCAGTCGGATGCTCTTTAGCCTCCATGTATTTGAGTTCTTTCCAACTTTCCTCTTGTGATTGAGTTCTAGTTTCATGGCATTGTGTTCTGAATATATGCAGGGAATGATCCCAATCTTTTGGTACCTATTGAGACCTGATTTGTGTCCCAAGATGTGATCATTCTGGAGAATGTTCCATGTGCACTAGCGAAGAATGTGTATTCTGTTGCTTTTGTATGGAATATCTGAATATATCTGTGATGTCCATCTGGTCCAGTATGTCATTTAGAACCTTTATTTCCTTGCTGATCTTTTGCTTAAGATGATCTGTCCATTTCGGTGAGGGGGCTATTAAAGTCCCTTACTATTATTGTGTTATTGTTGATGTGTTTCTTTGACTTTGTTATTAATTGGTTTATATAATTGGCCTTTCTCATGTTAGGGGCATAGATATTTACAATTGTTAGATCTTCTTGTTGGACAGTCCTTTTAAGTTTGATATAGTGTCCTTCCTCATCTCTTTGGCTTAAAATCTAATTTATCTGATAGAAAGATTGCCACCCCAGCTTTCTTTTTATATCCACTAGCATTGTAAATTTTTTTCCACCCCCTCACTTTAAATCTGGTAGTGTCTTTGGGTCTAAGATGATTTTCTTGTAGAAAGCATATGAATGGGTCTTGTTTTTTTATCCTTTCTGATACTTTGTGTCTTTTGATTGGGGCATTTAGTAAATTTACATTCTGGGTAACTATTGACAGATATGAATTTAGTGCCACTTTATTGACTGTAAGGTGACTGTTAACTGTATATTCTCTCTGTTCCTTTCTGGTCTATGTTCCTTTTAAGCTTTCTACTTAGTGAGCCTGTTTCAATATTCAATGTAGGGCTCGTTTTGTGTTTGCAAATTCTTTTGGTTTTTGTTTGTCTTAGAAGCTTTTTATTTCTCCATCTATTTTCAGTGGCAGCCTAGCTGGATAAAGTATTCTTGGCTGCATATTTTTTCTCATTTAGCGCTCTGAATATATCATGCCAGTCCTTTCTGGCCTGCTAGGTCTCTGTGGATAGGTCTGCTGCCAATCTAATATTTCTGCCTTTGTATGTTACAGAGTTCTTGTCCTGAGCTGCTTTCAGGATTTTTTCTTTGTCACTAACACTTGTAAACTTTTCTATTTACATGTGTAAAATAGAGGGTGTATTGACATGACAGGGTATAGTTCTATTTTTATTGATTTTAAGTGGGTTCTCTGTGCCTCCTGGATTGTGATGCTTGTTCCCTTCATCAGATTAGGGAAATTCTCTACAGTTATTTGCTCCAATATACCTTCTACCTCTGTCTCTCTTTCTTCTTCTTCTGGGATCCCAATTATTCTAATATTGTTGCATCTTATCGTATCACTTATCTCTCGAATTCTCCTTTCATGGTCCAGTAGTTGTTTGTCGATTTTCTCAGCTTCTTTTTTCTCTGGCATTTGGTCTTCTATATCGGTAAATATTTCTTCAGCCTCATTTATTCTAGCAGTGAGAGCCTCCATTTTTGACTGTACCTCATTAATAGATTTTTTTTATTTCAATTTGGTTAAATTTTAGTTCTTTTATTTCTCCAGGAAGGGATTTTATTTCTCTAGGAAGGGAATCTCTAATATCTTCCATGCTTTTTTCAAGCCCGGCTCTCATCTTGATAACTGTCATTTTGAACTATATTTCTGACATATTACTAATGTCTGAATTGACTAAGTCTCTAGTCATTCGTACTGTGTCTTCTTTTTTTTTTGGTGAGCTTTTCCACCTTGTCATTTTATCAAGATAAGAATAGATGAGTGAGACAGAAAAATACTCTAAGTTCTGTAGTTTTCACTGATTGATTAACTAGGTCTTGGCTGTATATTCTTGCTGATCTTCTGGGGGAGGGGCCCATTGCCGTGATTGTCAAATGTTTTTGCCCAAGGTGGAATTGCACCACCGTTGCCAGGGGATGGGCCAAGCACTTTGCTCAGGTTCACTCTTGGGTGTCTTTTTTCCCTTAGTGCTTTCTGTACCGCCCTGGAGGCTGGGAATCAAAATGTCAGCCTCCCAGTCTCCAGCCCAAAGGACCCCAGTGCTGGGCACCCCACTTCTTAGCATTCCTTCAGAGGAAAGCAGTCAATCACTCCTTTCTCCCTCCCTTGTCTGCAGCCAGCACCCTGTTCTCAGCTAGCCCGTGGTGGAGCTCCTCTATCTTTGGTGCATGCAGCCCCGCCTGGAATATCCAAACCTAGCAGATCCCTGCTGCGTGCTCCCACGCCATTCCTCCTGGAGGAAGAAGGAGAGGGTATCTCCGGAGCTGCCTCTTGTGGGGTCCTTGCTTCAAGAGCAGTCCAATTGTGTCTCAGTTCATGGTCTAAAGTAAGCCTAAGCTGATAGTGCGCTGCGCGGCTTCTTCTCTGCTGCTGGTTTCTCCACCCCAATACCTGGGAGCTCTGCTGCACTTGGTCACCCCTGGTCCCTCTGTGACCCCACGGGTCCTGAAACCACACTGTTCCCATGAGGGCTAAACCCCCTGCTTAGCCTCTGGAGTGAGGTCCCTCAGCGGAGCAGACTAAAAGTTCTGATTTTGTGCTCCATGGCTCTGTGGCTACTGGGAGCCGGCCACTCCCCCAAGGTCTCTCTTCCAGTCATTTTGGTTTCACTTTTTCCACACATCCTACCTTTCAGAAAGTGGTTGATTTTCTGCTCCTGGAAATACTGTTTCTCCTCTCTTCTCTCTCCTGTTGAGTTTGCTGGATATTAGAATGCTTTGATACCTATCTAGCTGAACTTCTGGGATCTGATGCTATCTCAGCCTCCTACACCTCTTCCATCTCGCCTCCATCCTTCAGTTCTATATATCAGAGCTATCCATACTTTCAATGCCATCCCGATCAAAATACCATGTCAAAGTGCTGGAACGAACAATCCTAAAATTTATACGGGACAAGAAAAGACCCAGAATCACTAAGGAAATGTTCAAAAAGAAAAACAAAGCTGAAAGAATCACATTACCTGATTTCAGGCTTTATTATAAAGCTTTGATCACCAAGATAGCAAGGTATAGGCACAAAAAAAGACACATAGATCAATGGAACAGAATAGGGAGCCCAGATATGGATCCTCAACTCTATGGTCCCATAATCTTTGAAAAATCAGGAAAGAATATCTAATGGTAAAAAAAGATAGTCTCTTCACTAAATGGTACTGGGAAAGTTGGACAGGTATGTATAGAAGAATGAAGCTTGACCATTTTCTTACACCATACACAAAGATAAATTCAATATGGATGAAAGACTCCAATGTGAGAGAGAAATCCATCAAAATCCTAGAGGAGAACTTAGGCAGTAACCTCTTCGACATTGGCCATGGCAACTTCTTTCAAGACGCATCTCCAAAGGCATGGGAAACAGAAGTTAAAATGACACTTTGGGACTTCATCAAGATAAAAAGCTGCAATGCAAAGGAAATAGTCAACAAAACAAAAAGAGCACCAACAGAATTGGAGAAGATATTTGCAAATGACATTACAGATAAAGGGCTGGTATGTAAGATCTATAAAGAACTTCTCAAACTCAAGAACCAAAAAACAAATAACCAAATTTAAAAATGGGCAGAAGACATGAACAGACACTTCTCCAAAGAAGACATATAAATGACTAACAAACACAAGAAAAAAATGTTCAACATCATTAGCCATCAGGAAATCAAATCAAAACCACATTAAATACCACCTTACACCACTTAGAATGGCCAAAATCAACAAGTCCGTAAACAACAAATGTTGGAGAGAATGTGGAGAAAGGGGAACCCTCTTACACTGTTGGTGGTAATGCAAGTTGGTGCATCCATTTTGGAAAACAGTGTAGAGCTTCCTCAATATTTAAAAATAAATCTATCCTATGCCCCTGCCATTGCACTACTGGGTATTTACCACAAAAATACAGATGTAATGAAAAGAAGGGCCATATACATCCCAATGTTCATAGCAGCATTGTCCACAATAGCTGAAATATGGAAAGAGCTGTGATGCCTTTCAACAGACAAATCAAGAGAGAAGATGTGGTCATATACATGATGAAATATTAGCCATCAGATAAGATGAATACCCAGCTTTTCCATAGACATAGATGGAACTGGAGGAGATTGTGCTAAGTGAAATAAGACAAGCAGAGAAAGTCAATTATCATGTGATTTCACTTATTTGTGGAACATAAAGAATAGCATGGTGGACACAATGAGAAGGAAGGGAAAAACGAAAGGGGGGAAGTCAGAGGGGGAGATGAACCATGGGAGGCTATGGACTCTGGGAAGCAACATGATAGTTTTAGAGGTGAGGCGTATGGGGGAATGGTTTAGCCCAATGATGGAAATTAAGAACGACACTATTGCATGGAGCACTGGGTGTTATACGTCAAAAATTAATGATGTACTATATGATGGCTAACGTAAAAAACATTGATAAAAATAAAAAAAAACAATCTAATAATATTCTGGAAAGTTAAAACAGAAACAAAAACAAGCAAACAAAATCAAAATCTCTAAGGAAAAACATCTAATAATGTTTGCTTTGTTTTTTCCTTCTAAAAGAATAAGAAGAGGGGCAAGATGGCAGAGAAGTAGGAGACCCTGTTTCAACCAGTCCCCTAAAGTGAGCTAAATATCTACCAGAACATTCTGAACACCCATGAAATCAACCTGAGATGTAAGATTATACACTTTGGATCTCTATGGGTCAGAAGATAGCAGTGGAGAGGTAAAGTGGTGGGAATGCTCAGACTAATATCAGAGGATAAACTGAAGGGGGAGGGAGTCACCAGAAGCAACCCAAGGAAAGTAATACCCCAATGTGAAAGTGCCCTGTGATTGGAGACAAGCATTAACTTGGATGCTGGTTAAAACATTCAAAAAGAACAAAAGATCTTAAGGGACAAGTAGTGGAATCAGGTGGTCACAAGCAAGGGCCTAAGCCCATGTTCCAAGGAAGGACACTACCATGGGAGACCACCTGCATCAGAGAGTCCCTGGTCCATGAACCGGTGGCTTTCTGCTACTTGCACCACCACTCAGGTTGAGTACACTCCTGCAAGCACCTAAGAGAGCATGGTGTGGGCACCAGCTAGCAGTCTCTTTAGGACCTTGGCCATCTGCATCCTGCAACAGGGTCTGAGCACTCCCAGCCCCCAGCTTCTCTTCTCTGAGAGAAAACAGAGCAATCTGGGCATGGAAACCCTCTGCAGCCTGCATGACCCGAGGCATCTGAGTGCACCCAGCATGGGCCTAGACCTCAGATAGCAGTTCCGAAAATGACAGTGCCCCTGGTTTTACTAGAACGGGGGTTCAGAGATGAGTGAGGGCTTTGGGTGACCACTGAGACAAAGTGGCTGGGGGTGTGCACTGTCTGTAGGAGGCTGTGGTGTACAGAGGAGTTTGCAGAGAGGGAGTGTGTGTGTTCTGGACCACCCACAGGGGAGCAGACTGAGCCTTCCTTCTGTGGCAGAGGTCTGTGTAGTGGCAGATCCTTGGCTTGGACCCTCCAAAAACTGCAAAAAGCCACAAAAGAACGAAAACCTCCAGAGAGAAAAAGCCTGAAAAACCGGTTTCCACAGAGCCCAGTCCCATGATAGGTGGCAGGGCTACTCAATCCAAGCAAGACTGACTGGAAAACAACGGGGAATGCTCCTCCCCCCAGAAGACAAGCCAAAAGCAAGAGGGCAATAACCACAGGTTCCCCATAAAGTTGTAAAACCCCAACATCAGGGGAAAACGATATATTCAGATCCCAATATTGCCCTAAAACTGTATATTTCATGGATAAAAGATTTTTCTTCTCTCTTATTTTTTTGTTATCACTATTCTTGATCTTCTAATTATTTAAAATTACTTAACATTACAACCTGAGGCTTAATACAATGATACACCCAGGAAGACCTGAAACAACCTTTCTCGCCCACATCGAGGTACCCATCTTATTCTTCTGTCAGTGTTTCTGTGTATTTGTTTTTGTTCTGGTATTATATAAATCTTATTCATGGGGTTTATTCTGGCTGGGTTATTTTATTTCTTGATATTTAATTTTGTCAGTCTTTAGATGTTTGTTAGTAAAGATATAAACATTTGTTTATATACCTTATAAATTGTTTATATACCTTATAAATCTTATTTCTTAGGTTCATCTTGGCTGGGATTTCTTCTTTTCTTCTTTTTTTCTCTTTCTATTTACCTCTTTTTATCTTTTTTCTTTCTCTTTGGTGATGAATTATGATTGTTCTGAAACTTTCCAGGGTGCACATTGCCTGGATTGTGGGTGACATATTCAGCTAGATATCCTCTTACCCACATCTCATCAAAATGACTCGAGTAGCAACACCCAACTGAAGAAAAAACCAGAGACTGTGCCCTCTCCCTCAGGACTACTGGATATGGACATAAAGAGTATGTCAGAAAAGGAATTCAGGGTAACACTTATCCAGGCAATGGCTATGTTGGAGAAAAACATTAATGACAACATAGAATCTCTAAGGGAAGAACTGAGAGCCAATATGGCTGATGTTAAAAATGCTATCAGTGAGATCCAATCTAATCTAAAGAGTCTAGCAGCAGGGTAATTAAGACAGAGGATAGAATTAGTGATCAAGAGGACAAGGTGATAGATAAGAAAGGACATGAGGAGGGCTAGGACAAACAACTTAGAAACCACGAGAACAGACTTAGGGAAATAAATGATGGCACGAAATATCCCAACACCACAATTATTGGAATCTATGAAGGAGTGGAGAAAGACAGGAAACTAGAAGATATAGTTGAACAAATTCTGGATGAAAATTTCCCCAATCTGGGGAATGGAACAAGTGTTTGTGTCCTAGAGTCAGAAAGGAAATCCACCCCCAAGATCAAAAGGTCGAGAAAAACATCCAGACACATCATTGTGAGATTTATGAATTATACTTTTAGACGAGGTCCTGAGGGCAGCTAAGGGGAAGAGATTCCTTACTCACAGAGGAAGACCCATCAGAATAATATCAGACCTGTCCAAAGAAACCTGACAAGCCAGAAAGGGCTGGCAAGACATATGCAAGGCACTAAATGAGAAGAACATGCAGCTAAGAATACTTTATCCAGCAAGGCTGACATTCCAAATGGATGGATAGATAAAGAGCTTCCAAGACCAGCAAAGATTAAAAGAGTATGTGACCACCAAACCTCCACTACAAGAAATATTAATAGGGGTTCTATAAAAGAAGAAAGAACTCATGAGTGACATAGAAGAGGAACTTACAATCTATAGAAATAAGGACATAACAGGAAACATGATGTAAAAAAAAAAACTTATCTTTGAATAATGACTCTCAAGGTGAATGGCCTAAAAGCTCTCATAAAAAAGCACAGGTTTGCAGACTGGATAAAACTACAGGACCTGTCCAAATGCTATCTACAAGAGACACATTTGGAATATAAAGATACATCAATATTGAAAGTGAAGGGATATGATGATGGAGACCCATCTTTCATGCCATTGGGCCTCAAAACAAAGTTGGGGTAGCGATTCTCATATCAGATAAATTAGATGGTAAGCTGAAGACTACAGTCAGAGATACAGAAGGACATTACATCATTCTGAAAGTGTCTATCCTCCAAGAAGATGTAACTATTGTAAATATTTGTAAATATTTGTAAACTATTGTAAATATCCCACAATATAGGAGCAGCCAACTACATAAGCCAACTGTTAATCAAAATAAAGAGTCATATTGATATGAATACACTAGTTGTAGGAGATCTTAACACACCACTCTCAGTAACAAAAAAATCATCCAAACGGAAAATCAATAAAGAAACAAGAGGTTTCAATGACACATTGGACCAGATGGACCTCATAGATATATACAGAATATTCCACCCTAAAACAACAGAATACTCATTCTTCTTGAGTACACATGGAACATTCTCCATTAGAATAGACCACATACTGGGTCACAAATCAGGACTTAACCTATACCAAAAGACTGAGATGATTCCCTGCATTTTCTCAGACCACAATGCTTTGAA
Organism: Procyon lotor; assembly: GCA_028646535.1. NCBI lineage: Eukaryota > Metazoa > Chordata > Mammalia > Carnivora > Procyonidae > Procyon > Procyon lotor. Next base: position 63,314,249 of record CM053612.1, on the reverse strand, counting down.
ACTGGGACTCAGCCACAAGAAAAAGTTTGGAAGGAATTCAAACTTTGCTTTGCTTTCCTAAAGACCAACCTGCTCAAGAATGTTGGGTTCAACCAGGAAATCAAAGACGGAGTTTAAACAATGCATGGAAACTAATGAGAATGAAGACACATCAGTCCAAAAGCTATGGAACATGGAAAAGATGGTTTTAAGGGGGAAATACATATCCTTCCAAGCCTCATTCAAAAAAATTGAAAAATCCCAAATGCACCAGCTCTCTGTACATCTTAAAAAACTTGAAAATCAATAAGAAATTAAGACAACCACACACAAAAGAAGGGGAACAATCAAGATTAGAGCAGAGATCAACAAGTTAGAACTAGAGAAATAGTAGAATGCATCAACGAATCCAGAAGGTGGTTCTTTGAAAGAATCAATAAGATTGATATGCCACTGGCCAACTAATCCAAAAGAAAAGAGAGAGGATCTAAATTAATAAAATTATGAATGAAAGGGGAGCGATCACATCTAATCCAAAAGAAATAGAAATAATCATGAGAAATTATTATCAGAGGCTATTTGTCAATAAGTTAAACAACCTAGAAGAAATGGATGCCTTCCTGGACCTATAAACTTCCAACACGACAAGGATGCCCACTCTTTCCAAGACTGAAACAAGAAGAAACTGGCAACCTGAATAGACCAATATCTAGTAATGAGATTGAAGCAGTGATCAAAAACCTCCCAAAAAACAGGAGTCCAGGACATGACAGATTCCTTGGGGAATTCTACCAAGCATTCAAGGAAGAAATAATACCTATTCTCCTGAAACTGTTTCAAAAAATAGAAATAGAAGGAAAATTTCCAGACTCTTTCTATGAAGCCAGCATTACCCTGATCCCCAAACCAGGCAAAGACTATCAAAAAGGAGAATTTCAGACCAATATCCCTGATGAATATGGATGCCAAGATTCTCAACAATATCCTAGCTACTAGGATCCAACAGCACATTCAAAAGATTATTCACAATGACTATGTGGGATTTATCTATGGGATGCAATGGTGGTTCAACCTTCACAAATCTATCAATGTGATAGAACAAATCAATAAGAGAAGAGAGAAGAACCACATGGTCCTCTCAATTGATGCAAAAAAGCATTTGACAAAATTCAGCATCCGTTCCTGATTAAAACTATTCAGAGTATAGGGATAGAAGGAACATTCCTCAACATCATCAAATCTATCTGTGAAAGCCCACTGCAAATATTCTCAATGGGGAGAAGCTGACAGCATTCCCTTTGAGACCAGGAACATGACAAGGATGCCCACTCTTACCACTCTTGTTCAACATAGTACTAGAAGTCCTATCAACAGCAGACAACAAAAAGAAATAAAAGGTATTCAAATTGGCAAAGAAGAAGTCAGACTCGCTCCCTTTGCAGATTACATGATACTTTATATGGAAAACTCAAGAGACACAACCCCCAAACTACTAGAACTCATACAGCAATTCAGTAATGTGTCAGGATACAAAATCAATGCACAGAAATCAGTTGCTTTCCTATATAGTAACAATGAAAATATGGAAAGGGAAATTAGAGAATTGATTCAATTTACTATAGCATCAGGAACAATAAGATACGTGGGAATAAACCTAACCAAAGTGATAAAGGATCCATACTTGAGGAAGTACAGAACACTCATGAAAGAAATTGAAGCAGACACAAAAAGGCAGAAAAGCATTCCGTGCTCATGGATCGGTAGAATAAATATTGTTAAAATGTTTATTCAGAGCAATCTGTACTTTCAATGCCATCCTGATCAAAATTCAACCAGCGTTTTTCAACGAGCTGGAACAAATGATATCAAAATTTGTATGGGACCTGAAAAGAACCCGAATTGCTAAGGAAATATTGAAAAAGAAAAATATAGCTGGGAGCATTATGTTTCCTGGTTTCAAGCTTTACTACAAAGCTGTTATAAACAAGACATCTTGGTACTGAAAAAAAAAACCCGACACATAGACCAGTGAAACAGATATAGACCCCAGATATGGACCCTCAACTCTATGGTCAAATAATCTTTGACAAATGAGGAAAAAATATCCAGTGGAAAAAAGAAAGTCTCTTCAATAAATGGTGCTGGAAAAATTGGACAGCTTTATGTAGAAGAATGAAAGTCGAGCATTCTCTTTCACTATACAAATATAAACTCGAAATTTATGAAAGACCATAATGTGAGACAGGAATCTATCAAAATCCTAGAGGAGAACATAGGCAATAACCTCTTCAACATCAGCCCCAGCAACTTCTTTCAAAACATGTCTCCTAAGGCAATGTAAACAAAAGCGAAAATGAACTTTTGGGACGCCATCAAGTTAAAAAGCTTTCGCACAGCAAAGGAAAAAGTCAACAAAACAAACAGGCAACCCACGGAATGGTAGAAGATATTCACAAATGACACTACAGGCAAAGTGCTGATATCTAAGATCTATAAAGAACTTCTCAAACTCAAGAACCAAAGAACAAATAATCAAATTAAAAAATGAGCTGAAGACATGAACAGACACTTCTCTAAAGAAGACATACAAATGGCTAACAAAAACATGAAAAAATGTTCATCATCATTAGCCATCAGGGAGATTAAAATCAAAACCACATTGAGATATCACCTTACACCAGTTAGAATGGCTAAAATCAACAAGACAGTAAACAACAAATGTTGGATTGGAAGTGGAGAAAGGGGAGCTCTCCTCCACTGTTGGTTGGAATGCAAGTTGGTGCAGCCACTTTGGAAAACAGTGTGGAGATTCCTCAAGAAATTAAAAATAGAGCTACCCTATGATCCTGCAATTTCACTCCTGGGTATTTACCCCAAAGGTGCTGATTCAGTACAAAGAAGCATCACATGTACCCCAATGTTCACAGCAGCAATGACCACAATAGCCAAACTTTGGAAAGAGCCAAGATGTCTTCAACAGATAAATGGATAAAGAAGATATGTTCCATATATGCTATGGAATATTATGCCTCCCTCATAAAGGATGAATACCCAACTTTTATATCAACATGCACGGGAGTAGAGGAGATTATGTGGAGTGAATTAAGTCAAGCAGAGAGTCAGTTATCATATGGTTTCACTTATGTGTGGAGGAAGAACATGCAGGACATTGGGAAAAGGAAAAGAGGGGTGAATTGGGATATATCGGAGGGGGCGATGAACCACGAGAAACTGTGGACTCTGAGAAACAAACTGAGGGTTTTGGAGGGTAGTTGGGTAGGGGGCTGTGTAAGCCTGGTGGTGGGTATTGATGAGGGTACGTATTGCATGGAGCACTGAGTGTAAATCATGAACAATGAATCTTGGAACACTGAAAAAATATAATTAATTACAAAAATAATTAAAAAAAAAGGAAAAGCCAATATATGTTTAGCAATAAACATTAACTCCAACCTGGCCTGTTTTTAGGAGATCCTCTTTCTCTTTGTCTCTGTGGTTCACCTTCACAGTGTCTCAATGCCAAGAGGTGCCTCAGATCTTCTGGCCACAAAATGAAGTGCTGTCTTTGGAGAAGAAAGTAGTTAGATCACTCAGAGCAGAAGTCCTCCTGAAATCTTAGAGAAGGTGCATCCTCCAGCAGCCATCCCTTAGGGAGTGATGATTGGATGTCAAAAGTGATTCTTGAGCAAAAAAACCCCCAAAAAAACAAACCAAAAAAACAAAAACAAAAACAAAAACAACCCAGGACTCTCTGGAAGAGTGGAGTTTTCCTTACAAGGGTGGTACAAGTTAGATCAACAGGGTCCTGAATTCTCTCCCTTTGGTCTGGGGTAACTAGAGGAGAAATGTGCAGGGACTTAATGGTGATCAGCTTCTTGATGTGATAAGCTGGTTAGGTATTTTTTTCCTTTTCATGTGAAATAAAGAACTAATCCCTGTTTGAGACCCCTGAAACCAACACACCCCCCATCCCCCACCCCTCACTGTACAGTGGTAGCCCTGGAGGGGCCCTCCCTCAGGTCTTAGTTGTTTTCTGGGGCAAGTGGCTCCTGATGACAAAAGAAGAGTTTCCAAGGCACTGGAGGTGATGTAACAGTGGAGTGATAGAGAAACAGGTCATATCGCCATCCCTCTGATATTAGGGGTAGGGCTGGGAGGAGAGGAGGATGGGTTCAGGCAGAAGGAGGCAATGGGTAGAGGGATTGAAAGGAGTTGGGTAGGAATCTCTGTGTGACTGCCTGGTGATTTTACTTCTTTTACTGGTACACATCAAAGAATAAACTTTTTATTCGCTTACTTATATATGTTTCTGATAGGAACATATACGCATTTTATTTTATTTAAAAAAAACAAATAAATATTTTTATTAACGTATTTTTTAAATTAACATATAATGTATTATTTGCCCCAGGGTACATGTCTGTGAATCATTAGCCTAACACATTTCACAGCAATTACCATAGCATATACACTCTCCAATGTCCATAACTCAGCCACCCTATCCCTACCCCCTCTTACCCCCAGCCACCCTCAGTTTGTTTTGTGAGTTTAGGAGTCTATTATGGTTTGTCTACTTCGTGATCCCATCTTATTTCATTTCCCTCTCCAACCTCCCCACGACCTCCTGCCCTGCCTCTCAAATTCTTCATATCAGAGATCATATGGTAATTGTCTTTCTCTGACTGCCTTATTTCGCTTAGCATAATACCCTCTAGCTCCATCCATGTCGTTGCAAATGGCAAGATTTTGTTTCTCTTGATGGCTGCATAGTATTTCATTGTGTGTGTGTATATATATATATATATATATATATATATATATATATACACTACATCTTCTTTAGCCATTCATCTGTTGATGGACATCTAGGTTCTTTCCAAAGGTTGGCTATTGTGGACATTGCTGTTATAAACATTTGCGTGCATGTGCCCCTTCAGATCACTACATTTGTATCGCCCAACGCCCCACCCCTCCCCTCCAAAACCCTCAATTTGTTGCTCAGAGAAAACAGTCTCTCATGATTCATATCCCTCCCTGATTTACCCCCATTCCACCTTCTCTTCCTTCTCACAATGCCTTCCATGTTTTTCTTTATGCTCAGCATGTAAGTGAGACCATAAGGTAATTGGCTCTCTCTGCTTGACTTATTTCACTCCTCATAATCTCTTCCAGTCCTGTCCATGTTGATACAAAAGTTGGATATTCATCCTTTCTAATGGAGGCATAATATTCCATTGTATATATGTACCATATCTTCTTTATCCATTCATCTGTTGAAGGGCATCTTGGTTCTTTCCACAGTTTGGCAATTGTGGCCATTGCTGCTATGAACATTGAGGTACATGTGGCCCTTCTTTGTAATGCATCTGCTTCTTTGAGGTAAATACCCAGTAGTGCGATGGCAGGGTCATAGGGTAGCTCTATTTTTAATTTCTTGAGGAATCTCCACACTGTTTTCCAAAGTGGCTGCACCAGCTTGCAATTCCCCCAACAGTGTAGGAGGGTGCCCCTTTCTCCACACCCTCTCCAACATTTGTTGTTTACTGTCCTGTTGATTTTGGCCATTCTAACTGGTGTAAGGTGGTATCTCAGTGTGGTTTTGATTTGAATCTCCCTGATGGCTAAAGGTGATGAAGCTTTTTATCTTGATGAAGTCCCCAAAGTTCATTTTCACTTTTGTTTCCTTTGCCTTTGGAGACATGTCTTAAAAGAAGTTGTTGTGGCTGATGTTGAAGAGGTTACTGTCTATGTTCTCCTCTAAGATTTTGATATGTGGCTCAGAGAAATCTATACTTTCAATGCCATCCCAATCAAAATTCCACCGGCTTTTTTCAAAGGGCTGAGACAAACTATCCTGAAATTTGTGTGTAACCAGAAAAGACCCCAAATTGCTAAGAAAATGTTGAAAAAGAAAAACAAAGCTGGGAGCATCACGTTGCCTGATTTCAAGCTTTAGTACAAAGCAGTGATCACCAAGACAGCCTGGTACTGGCACAAAAACAGACACATAGACCACTGGAACAGACTAGAGATCCCAGATAGGGACCTGCAACTCTATGGTCAAATAATCTTTTACAAAGCAGGAAAAAATATCCAGTGGAAAAAGACAGTCTCTTCAATAAATGGTGTTGGGAAAATTGGTCAGCTATATGTAGAAGAATGAAACTTGACCATTCTCTTACACCATACACAAAGATAAACTTAAAATGGATAAAAGACCTCAACGTGAGGCAGGAATCTATCAAAATCGTAGGGCATAGACATTTTTTTTAAAAGATTTTATTTATTTGACAGAGTGAAACAGAGCGAGAGAGAGAACACAAGCAGAGGGAATGGTAGCGGGATAAGCAGGCTTCCCAAGCAGGGAGCCCAATGCGGGGCTTGATCCCAGGACCGCAGGATCATGACCTGAGCTGAAGGCAGACGCTTAATGACTGAGCCACCCAGGCACCCCCTAGAGCATAGACATTTTTAATAATGTTTTTTTCCTTCCAATCCATGAGCATGGAATGTTTTTCCATCTTTTTGTGTCTTCTTCAATTTCTTTCAAGTGTGTTCTGTAGTTCCTCAAGGATAGATCTTTTACCTCAGTAGTTAGGTTTATTCCAAGGTATCTTACAATTTTTGGTGCTATTGTAAATGGAATCAATTCTTTAATTTCCATTTCTAGAGTTTCATTGTTAGTGTATAAGAAAGCATCTAATTTCTGAGCATTGATTTTGCATTCTGCCACATTACTGAATTGCTGTATGAATTCTAGTAGTTTTTGGGGGGGAGACTTTTGGCTTTTCCACATAAAGTATCATATCACCTGTGAAGAGAGAAAGTTTGACTTCTTTGCAAATTGGAATATGTTTTATTTACTTATTTTTTGACAGTCTGATTGCTGTTGCTAGGATTTCTAGTACTATGTTTTTTTTTTTTTTTTAAAGATTTTATTTATTTGACAGAGAGAAACACAGCGAGAGAGGGAACACAAGCATAGGGAATGGTAGCGGGAGAAGCAGGCTTCCTGCTGAGCAGGGAGCCCGATGTGGGGCTCGATCCCAGGACTCTGGGATCATGACCTGAGCCAAAGGCAGACGCTTAACGACTGAGCCACCCAGGCGCCCCTTTCTAGTACTATGTTGAACAAGAGTGGCAAGAGTGGGTATCCTTGTTGTGTTCCAGATCTTAAGAGAAAAGCTCTCAGCTTTTCCCCATTGAGAATGATATTCAATGTGGGCTTTTCATAGATAAATTTTATAACATTGAGGAATGTTCCCTCTATCCCTATACTCTGAAGAGTTTTAATCAGGAAGAGATGCTGTGTTTTGTCTAATACTTTTTCTGCATCAGTTGAGAGGACCATGTAGTTCTTCATCTCCTCTTATTAATTTGTTCTATCACATTGATTGATTTGCGAATGTTGAACCACCCTTACATCCGAGAGTTAAATCCCACCTGGTCATGGTGGATGATCCTTCTAATGTACAGTCGCATCCTATTAGGATATTGTTTAGAATCTTGGCATCCATATTCATCAGGGATATTGGTCTGAATTTCTCCTTTTTGATGTGGCCTTTACCTGGTTTGGAGATCAGGGTAATGTTAGCTTCATAGAAAGAGTCCAAAAATTTCCTTCTGTTTCTAATTTTTTAAACACTATCAGGAGAATAGGTATTGTTCTCCCTTGAATGTTTGGTAAAATTCCCCAGGGAATCCATCAGGTCCTGTACTCTTGTTTTTTGGGAGGTTTTTGATCACTGCTTCAATCTCATTACTAGATATTGGTCTATTCAGGTTGTCAGTTTCTTCCTGTTTCACTCTTGGAAGTTTATAGGTTTCCAGGAATGTATCCATTTCTTCTAGGTTGCTTAACGTATTGACATATAGCTGTAGATCATTATTTCTTTTTTTTCTAAATACTTTTATTTTTTCAGTGTTACAAGATTCATTGTTTACGTACAACACACAGTGCTCCATGCAGTATGTGCCCTCCCCAATATCCATCACTATACTCACCCAACCCCTTCCCTCCCCTCCAAAGCCTTCAGTTTGTTGCTCAGGGTCCACAGTCTCTCATGGTTGGTGTTAGTTGTGATATCTCCCCTTACGTTCATAATTTTATTAATTTGATTTCTTTCTCTTTTGGATTAGTTTGGCCAGTGGTTTATTGAGCTTGTTAATTCTTTCAAAGAACCAGCTTCTAGTTTTGTTGATGTGGTCTACTGTATCTCTAGTTTCTAACACATTGATCTCTGCTCTAATCTTAATTATTTCCCTTCTTGTGCATGGGGTTGGCTTAATTTGTTGTTGATTCTCCAGTTATTTAGGGTGTAAAAAGAGTTTGTGTATTTGAGAGTTTTCAGTTTCTTTGAATGAGGCTTGGGTGGCTATGCATTTCCCCAATAGTACCACCTTTGCCATATCTCATAGGTTTTGGACCAATGTGTCTTCATTCTCATTGGTTTCCATGAATTGTTTAAGTTCTTCCTTGATTTTCTGGTTGAACCGACCATTCTTAGCAGGATGGTCTTTAGACTTCAAGTGTTTGAATTCCTTCCAAACTTTTTTTGTGATTGAGTTCTAATTTCAAAGCATTGTGGTCTGAGAATATGCAGGGAATCACCTCAATCTTTTGGTATCAGTTGAGACCTAATTTGTGACGCAGTATATGTGGTCTATTCTGGAGAAAGTTCCATGTGCACTCGAGAAGAATGAGTATTCTGTTATTTTAGAGTGGAATGTTCTGTATATATCTATGAGGTCCATCTGTTCTAGTGTGTCATTCAAAGCTCTTGTTTTTTGTTGATTTTCTGCTTGTAGGACCTATCTATTATTGAGAATGGTGTGTTAAGATCCCCTACAATTAATTTATTCATATTAATACGACTCTTTATTTTGATTAACAGTTGGCTTATATAGCTGAGTGCTACTATATTGGGGGCATACATATTTACAATTGTTAGATGCTCTTGTTGGATAGACCCTTTAAGAATGATATAGTGTTCTTCTGAATCTCTGACTGCGGTCTTTAGCTTAAAATCTGATTTATATGATATGAGAATCACCACCTCAGTTTCTTTTTGAGGTCCATTGTTATGAAAGATGGTTCTCCATCCCTTCACATTCAGTCTGAATGTAACTTAAGGTTCAAAATGAGTGTCTTATAGACAGCATATGGATGAGTCCTTTTTTTTTTTAATAGAATCTAAAACCCTGTGCCATTTTATTGGAGCACTTAGGCAGCTCATGTTGAGAGTGATTATTGAAAGACAAGTTTTTATTGTCCACATGTCTGTGAAGTCCTTGTTTCTATAGGTGGTCTCTGTAAATTTCTGTTCTATATCACTCTTGGGGGTCTTTTTTCTTTTACAGAATCCCCCCCCTTAATATTTTTGCAGGGTGAGCTTGGTGGTTGTATATTCTTTCAGTCATTGCCAGTCTTGGAAGTTCTTTATTTCTTCATCCATTCTGAATATCAGTCTTGCCAGATAAAGTATTCTTGGGTACATGTTCTTCTCATTTAGTGGCCTGAATATGTCTTGCCAGCCCTTTTAGGCTTGCCAAGTTTCTGTGGACAGGTCTGATGTTATTCTGATATTCTTCACTCTGTATGTAAGGAATCACTTCCCCTGGCTTCCCATAAGATATTTTCTCTGGATTTAAGATTTGTGCATTTCACTATCACATGTCGGGACATTGTTCTACCCTCATTGAACTTGGTGGATGTCCTCTCTACCTCTAGGACACGAACACTTATTTCATTTCCCTGATTACGGGAATTCTCAGCTAGGATTTGCTCAACTCTATCTTCTAGTCCTCTCTCTCAACCCCCTTAGGTATCCCAATAATTCTGACATTGGAACATTTCTTGGCATCATTTCTTTCTCTAATTCTGTTTTCATGGATTCTAAACTGTTTGTTTCAGGCCTCCTCCTGATGTTACTTTTCTATCAGTTTGTCTTCTATATCACTAATTTGATCTTCTGCCTCATTTACCCTAGATGTTAGAGTATCTAGATTAGATTGGATCTCATTGATAGCATTTTTAAGTTTTGCTAGATCAGCTCTCACATTTGCCCTTAAAGAATCCATGTTGCCACTCTAATTGTTTTCTCTAACCTAGCTATCGTCTGCATAACTTACCCTGAATTCTGTTTCTGACATCTTGCTTATGTCCATATCCATTCGTTCTGTGGTAGAGGTCACAGTCTCTGAATTTTTCCTCTGTTGAGGGTTGTTCTTCTTATTCATTCTGGTGAGAGATGATTGGGGGAATGTAGAATCTAAACTATTGACCACAATCCAAGCAAGATGCATCTTTTTTATTTTTTTATTTTTTTTAAAGATTTTATTTATTTGACAGAGAGAAACACAGTGAGAGAGGGAACACAAGCAGAGGGAATGGTAGTGGGAGAAGCAGGCTTCCTGCCGAGCAGGGAGCCCGATGCGGGGCTCGATCCCAGGCCCCCGGGATCTGACCTGGGCTGAAGGCAGACGCTTAACGACTGAGCCACCCAGGCGCCCAAGATGCATCTGTTTTAAAGGGACTTTAGGGTTCTTGGACTCTTGTTCTTTCAGCCTGTCTTCTGAGGGGAGAAACAGCTGCACTCTTTCTCAGGCAACCCTGCTGGGGCACAATTGCCGTGCCCCCTGTGGTGGGGGATGGGCTCAGTGAAAACTGGTTTTGGGGAGCTTTTGTTCTTTGGTGGCTTTCCCTGGCAGGTTTCTGTGTCCCTTCCAAGAGTCAGAACAGAAGTGACTGTGTCCAAACTTCTGTCTCAGAACAGAGAGATCACAGACTGTTTTCCAGAAAGCCCTCCAGGTCACACTAACTCCATTTTTGTCTGTGCTGCTAAAAACAGCAGTGACCTGGGTTGTGCCTCTGCAGCAGCACTCCCAGCCCTCCTTTCCAGGTCCAGGCACATCTCTGCCCTTCGTGCTTCTAAAATATCCAGCTGCCCCTAGTTCACATACTCCCACAGCTCCAACTTTCAGCCTTGGGGGCTGTCCTAAAGTCCTTTTCCCATGGCTACTGGTCAGCAAGTCTGTGCCTGGGCCACAGTGTGGGTTGCTTTTGCGCTCCTGTGTTATTTCACCTTCCCATCACCAGAACTTATGGTGGATCCTTCCCCCTGCCATGTATCTTCCGATATATGCATGCAGAATCACAGATCTATGCTTTCTACCTTGAAACCAGCCACTGGAGATATTATGTTGGTATAGATCCTGATATATTTGCATTCATCTCAGGTTGATTTCATGGGTGGTCAGAATGGTCTGGCAGATATACATCTCAATTCAGGGGACTTGTTGAAATAGGGTCCTCTACTCCTCTGTCATCTTGTTCCCCTCCTAAGGAGTGCTGTTGTGATGAGCACTGGATGTTGTATGGAACTGTTGAATCATTCAACTGTACATATGAAAATAATATTGCACTGTATAATAAATGAAAGGAATTTAAATAAAAACTTTTTAAAGTGTTCTATTTAATTGGCTTAATGAAAAATAAACACTTCCATAAATTAAGTATATTCACAGGAATACAGAAACTACATCCGATTTTTTTTTCAAAGTCACGTCCTCTATGATAATTTTGGAAATGAAAGCTAGTTTAATTTTATTGATTTAATTAAAATTAGCATTTCTTCAGTGTTATTGGCATTAAATAAAATGCAGGCTTATATCTTTATGACTTCCTGGCTCCACTAGTCAGAAGCTCATGTTGTCTCTTACAAAATTTGTCAAAAAGAAAAATGGCCTAAGATGGTGACTAGCAGTTTAGTATCTGGGAAATTTTCATGAATAAGGTAAACATAATTATTAAGAATAGGTAAAACAGATGTAAGATAAGAGTCTATCAATGAACTTTGTTTATTTATTTAAAAGATTTTATTTGTTTATTTGAAAGAGAAAGAGCAAATAGGCACACAGAGTGAGAGGGAGTGGGAGAGAGTCACTGGGCTGGGTGCCCAATGTGTGGCTGCATCCCATGACCCTGGGATCATGACCTGAGCCAAAGGCAAATGACAAACAGACTGAGTCACCCAGCTGCTGCTATCAATGAACTTTATGAAAATAATTATGTTTTATAGTATAGCTACATAAAAGTAGTTTCCAAAATATTTTAACTAGAAGCCTTATAGTTATACTACATTAAGTTAAATGATAGCTATCCGGTGCATATCCAGATCATTTCCAAATAAGGTAAAATATCGATACACTAATGAGTGAACACTATTTCATCTAATTTTGTTTTTTTTATATAATTTATTTTTTCAGTGTTCCAAGGTTCATTAATAAAGCACCACACCCAGTGGTCCATGCAATACATGTCCTCCTTAATACCCACCACCAGGCTCACCAAACCCCCACACCCCACAAAATCCAAAACCCACAGTCTCTCATGCTTTGTCTCCCCCTCTGAATTTCCAGAAATCACTAGTGTCTTCTGCCCATTTTTTCCCCAAATATATTTATTTTATTTTCTCAGTGTTACAAGATTTATTATTCATGCACCACACCCAGTGCTCCATGCAATACGTGCCCTCCTCAATACCCAAAACCAGGCTCGCACAACGCCCACCACTCTCCCCTCGAAAACCCTGTTTGTTGCTCATAGTCCACAGTCTCTCATGGTTCATCTCCCCCTCTGGGAGGGGGACAAGATGACAGAGGAGTAGAGGACCCTATTTCAACAAGTCCCCTGAATTGAGATGTATATCTGCCAGACCATTCTGACCACCCATGAAATCAAATCTAGACACAGTCCCATCCATGTTGATAAAAAGGCATAATATTCCATTGTGTATATGTACCATATCGTCTTTATCCATTCCTCTGTTGAAGGGCATCTTGGTTCTTTCTGCAGTTTGGCAATTGTGGCCATTGCTGCTATGAGTATTGGGGTACATGTGTGGCCCTTCTTTGTAATGCATCTGCTTCTTTGGGGTAATACCCAGTAGTGCGATGGCAGGGTCATAGGGTAGCTCTATTTTTAATTTCTTGAGGAATCTACACACTGTTTTCCAAAGTGGCTGCACCAGCTTGCAGTCCCACCAACAGTGTAAGAGGGAGACCATTACTCCACACCCTCTCCAACAAATGTTGTTTACTGTCGGGTTGATTTTGGCCATTCTAACAGGTGTAAGGTGGTATCTCAGTGTGGTTTTGATTTGAATCTCCCTGATGGCTAAAGATGATGAACATGTTTTCATGTGTCTGTTAGCCATTTGTATGTCTTCTTTGGAGAAGTGTCTGTTCATGTCTTCTGCCCATCTTTTGATGTAATTAATGGTTTTGTGAGTGTTGAGTTTGAGGAGTTCTTTATAGATCTTAGATATCAGACCTTTGTCTGTAGTGTCATTTACGAATATCTTCTTCCATTCTGTGGGTTGCCTGTTTCTTTTGTTGACTGTTTCCTTCACTGTGCAGAAGCTTTTTATCTTGATGAAGTCCCAAAAGTTCAATTTTGCTTTTGTTTCCTTTGTCTTTGGAGACATGTCCTGAAAGAAGTTGCTGTGGTTGATGTCGAAGAGGTTACTGCCTATGTTCTCCTCTAGGATTTTGATAGATTCCTGCCTCACGTTGAGATCTTTACCCATTTCGAGTTTATCTTTGTTTATTGTGTAAGAGAATGGTCAAGTTTGATTCTTCTACATATAGCTGACCAATTTCCCCAGCGCCATTTATTGAAGAGACTGTCTTTTTTCCACCGGATATTTTTTCCTCTTTTGTCAAAGATTATTTGACCACAGATTTGCGGGTCCATATCTGGGCTCTCTATTCTGTTCCACTGGTCTATGTGCCTGTTTTTGTGCCAGTACCATGCTGTCTTGGTGATCACAGCTTTGTAGTAAAGCTTGAAATCGGGCAATGTGATGACCCCAGCTTGGTTTTTCTTTTTCAGCATTTGCTTAGCAATTCGGGGTCTTTTCTGGTTCCATATAAATTTTATGATTGTTTGTTCGAGGCCTTTGAAAAAATCCAGAGGAATTTTGATCGGGATGGCATTGAATGTAAAGATTGCTCTGTACAATATAGACATTTTAACAATGTTTATTCTTCTGATCCGGGAACATGGAATGCTTTCCTAACTTTTTGTGTCTTCTTCAATTTCTTTCATTATCGTTTTGTAGTTCTTCGAGTACAGATCATTCACCTCTTTGGTTAGGTTTATTCCCAGGTATCTTATGGTTTTTGGTGCAATTGTAAATGGAATAGATTCCCTAATTTCTCTTTCCACAGTTTCATTGTTAGTGTATAGGAAAGCCACTGATTTCTGTGCATTGATTTTGTATCCTGCCACATGACTGAATTGCTGTATGAGTTCTAGTAGTTTGGGGGTAGAGTCTTTTGGGTTTTCCATATAGAGTAACATGTCGTCTGCAAGGAGAGAGAGTTTGACTTCTTCATTTCCAATTTGAATACATTTTATTTCTTTTTGTTTTCTGGTTGCTGTCGCTAGGACTTCTAGCACTATGTTGAACAAGAGTGATGAGAGTGGGCATCCTTGTCTTGTTCCTGATCTCAATGGGAAGGCTATCAGTTTTTCCCCATTGAGAATGATATCTGCTGTGGGCTTTTCATAGATAGATTTGATGATGTTGAGGAATTTTCCTCCTATCCCTATACTTTGAAGTGTTTTGATCAGGAACAGATGCTGAATTTTATGAAACGCTTTTTCTGCATCAATTGAGAGGACCATGTGGTTCTTCTCTCTTCTCTTATTGATCTGTTCCATCACATGGATTGATTTGTGAATGTTGAATCACCCTTGCATCCCAGGGATAAATCCCACTTGGTCATGATGAATAACCATTTTAATGTGCTGTTAGATCCTATTAGCTAGGATCTTGTTGAGAAACATGGCATCCATATTCATTGAGGATATTGGTCTGAAATTCTCCCTTTTGGTAGGGTCTTCGCCTGGTTTGGTGATCAGGGTAATGCTGGCTTCATAGAACGAGTCTGGACGTTTTCCTTCTGTTTCTATTTTTGGAAACAGTTTCAGGAGAATAGGTATTATTTCTTCCTTGAAAGTTTGGTAGAATTCCCCAGGGAATTCGTCTGATCCTGGACTCTTGTTTTTTGGGAGGTTTTTGATCACTGCTTCAATCTCATTACTAGATATTGGTCTATTCAGGTTGTTAGTTTCTTACTGTTTCAGTCTTGGAAGATTGTGTTTTTCCAGGAATGCATCCATTTCTTCTAGGTTGTTTAACTTATTGGCATAGAGTTGTTGATAAAAACTTCTGATGATTGTTTCTTTTTCCTTTGGATTAGTCGTGATCTCTCCCCTTTCATTCATAATTTTGTTAATTTGGGTCATCTCTCTATTCTTTTGGATGAGTTTGGCCATTGGCTTATCATTCTCATTGATTCTTTCAAAGAACCAACTTCTGGATTCGTCGATGCGTTCTATTGTTTCTCTAGTTTCTACCTCATTGATCTCTGCTCTGATCTTGATTATTTCCCTTCTTGTGCGTGGGATTGGCTTCCTTTGTTGTTGATGTGATAGTTCTTTGAGGTGTAAGGAGAGCTGGTGTATTTGAGACTTTTCAATTTTTTTGAGGGAGGCTTGGATGGCTATGTATTTCCCCCTTAGGACTGCCTTTGCCATCTCCCATAGGTTTTGCATCGATGTGTCTTCATTCTCATTGGTCTCCATGAATTGTTTAAGTTCATCTTTGATTTCCTGGTTGATCTCAGCATTCTTGAGCAGGTTGGTCTTTACCCTCCAAGTTTTGAATTCTTTCCAAACTTCTCCTTGTGATTGAGTTCCAGTTTCAGAGCATTTTGGTCTGAGAAGATACAGGGAATCATCTCGATCTTTTGGTAATGGTTGAGTTCAGATTTGTGGCCCAGTATTTGGTCTATTCTGGAGAAAGTTCCAAGTGCCCTTGAGAAAAATGAGTATTCTGTTTTTTAAGAAGGAATGTTCTGTATATATCTATGAGGTCCATCTGATCCAATGTGTCATTCAAAGCTCTTGTTTCTTTATTGATTTTCTGTTTAGATGATCTGTCTGCTACTGAGAGTGGAGTGTTAAGATCTCCTACTATTAGTGTATTCCTATCAATGTGGCTCTTTAGTTTGATTAACAGTTGGTTTATGTAGTTATCTGCTCCTATATTGGGGGCATAAATGTTTACAATTGTTAGATCTTCTTCGAGGATAGTCCCTTTCAGAATGATGTATTGTCCTTCTGTATCTGACTGCAGTCTTTAGCTGAAAATCTAATTTATCTGATAGGAGAATTGCTACCCCAGTTTTCAGCATGTCAGTTTGTTGCTCATAGTCTACAGCAATTATTGAAAGATAAGTTCTTATTGACATCATGTTGCCTGTGAAGTCTTTGTTTCTATAGATTGTCTCTATGAATTTCTGTTCTATGTCACTCTTGGTTTCTTTCTTCTTTTATAGAACCCCTCTTAATATTTCTTATAGTGCTGGCTTGGTGGTCACATACTGTTCGTGTGTGTGTGTGTGTGTGTGTGTGTGTGTGTGTGTGTGTGTGTGCTTATAAATTCATTTATTAAAAGGCATGTTATTCAGCTAAATATATCCTAAAAGTAATCTAAATTGTTTTTTTAATTAAGTATTGTGTTATGTTAGTCACCATACAGTACCTCATTAGTTTTTGATGTAGTATTCCATGATTCATTGTTTACATATAACACCCAGTGCTCCATGCAATGCATGCCCTCCTTAATACCCACCACAGGCTCATCCATACCCCATCCCTCTCTCCTCTAAAACCCTCAGTTTGTTTCTCAAAGTCCACAGTTTCTCATGGTTCATCTCCCCCTCTGATGGTTCATCACTTTTCTTTTCCTTCTCCTAATGTCCTCCCTGTTATTCCTTATGGTCCACAAGTGAAACCATATGATAATTGACTTTCCCTTCTTGACTTATTTCATTCAGCATAATCTCCTCCAGTCCCATCCATGTTGATGCAAAAGTTGGGTATTCATCCTATCTTTTCTTTTAATTTATTCATTTGACAGAGAGAGATCACAAGTAGGCAGAGAGGCAGACAGAGAGAGGGGGGGATGTAGGCTGCCCGCTGAGCAGAGAGCCCAATGCAGGGCTTGATCCCAGGACCCTCAGATCATGACCCGAGCCAAAGGCAGAGGCTTCAACCCACTGAGCCACCCAGGCACCCCGTATTAATCCTTTCTGATGGTTAAGTAATATTCCCTTGTATATATGGATCACATCTTCTTTATCCATTCATCTGTTGAAGGGCATCTTGGCTGTTTCCACAGTTTGGCTATTGTGGATATTGCTGCTATGAACATTGAGGTGCATATGGCCCTTCTTTTCACTGCATCTGTATCTTTGGGGTAAATACCCAGCATTGCTTACATACTCTTTTCATCCTTGCCAGTCTTTGAAGTTCTTTATTTCTCCTTCCATTCTGAATGTCAGCCTTGGTGGATAAATTATTCTTGGCTGCATGTTCTTCTCATTTAGTGGTCTGAATATATCATGCCAGCACTTTCTAGCTTTCCACGTTTCCATGGACATGTCTGACATTATTCTGGTGGGTCTTCCACTAAAGTAAGGAATATCTTCCCCTAGCTGCCCTCAGGACCTCTTGTCTAAAATTATAATTTGCAAATTTCACAGTGATGTGTCTAGATGATTTTCTAGACTCGTTGATCTTGGCAGGTGTCCTTTCTGCCTCTAGGACACGAACACATGTTCCATTCCCTTGATTGGGGAAATTTTCATTCAGAATTTGGTCAGCTATATCTTCAGGTGTTCTGTCTTTCTCTAGCCCCTCAGAGATTCAAATAATTCTGACACTGGAACGTTTCATGGCATCATTTATTTCCCTAAGTCTATTTTCATGGTTCCTAAACAGTTTGTTCCATCTTTCCTCCTGACCTTTCTTCACAACCATCTTATCCTCTAGATCAATAATTTATCCTCTGTCTCTGTAACTCTAGCTCTTAGACTCTTTAGATTAGATTGGATCTCATTGATAGCGTTTTTAACTTCTGCCATACTGGTTCTCAGCTCTGCCTTTAGAGATTCTATGTTGTCATTAATATTTTTCTCTAACTTAGCCATTTTCTGGATAATTGTTACCCTGAATTCCCTTTCCAACATACTGTTTATGTCCATGTCCAATAGTTATGAAGGAGAAGGCACAATCTCTGGGTCTTTCCTCTGTTGGGTGTTCCTCCTCCTAGTCATTCTCATGAGAAGTAGTTGAAGGGATGTGTAGCTGAATTTATTAACCACAATCCAGACAAGGTGAACCCTGCAAAGTTTTGGAGCATTCAGAATTCACCACCAAAAAGAAAGAAAAAAAGAAAGCACAGAGAGAGAGAAAGAGAAAAAAATAGAATTCCCAGCCATAATGAGCCCCCAAAGTAAGATTCATAAGGCATGTGAACAGACACAAACAAACAAAAAGCCTGAGAAAGTATAGATTGCTCTGGGCAGTATAGACATTTTAACAATGTTTATTCTTCTGATCCATGAGCATGGAATGCTTTTCCACCTTTTTGTGTCTTCTTCAATTTCTTTAATGAGCGTTCTGTAGTAATTCGAGTACAGATCCTTCACCTCTTTGGTTAGGTTTATTCCCAGGTATCTAATGGTTTTTGGCGCTACCATAAATGGAATAGATTCCCTAATTTCTCTTTCCACAGTTTCATTGTTAGTGTATAGGAAAGCAACTGATTTCTGTGCATTGATTTTGTATCCTGCCTCATTACTGAATTGCTGTATGAGTTCTAGTAGTTTGGGAGTGGAGTCTTTTGGGTTTTCCATATAGAGTAACATGTCGTCTGCGAAGAGAGAGATTTTGACTTCTTCATTGCCAATTTGAATATCTTTTATTTCTTTTTGTTTTCTGATTGCTGTCGCTAGGACTTCTAGCACTACGTTGAACAAGAGTGATGAGAGTGGGCATCAGACACATGAAAAAATATTCATTTTTAGCCATCAGGGAGATTCAAATCAAAACTA
>CM053612.1:63277784-63289636 GCA_028646535.1 Procyon lotor | reverse complement strand
GAGATTCCAATCAAAACCACACTGAGATACCACCTTACGCCAGTTACAATGGCCAAAATCAACAGGACAGTAAACAACGAATGTTGGAGAGGGTGTGGAGAAAGGGGCACCCTCTTACACTGTTGGTGGGATTGCAAGCTGGTACAGCCACTTTGGAAAACAGTGTGGAGATTCCTCAAGAATTTAAAAATAGAGCTACCCTATGACCCTGCCATCGCACGACTGGGTATTTACCCCAAAGAAGCAGATGCATTACTAAGAAGGGCCACATGTACTCCGAGCACCATTTATTGATAAGAGTATCTTATCTGTTGGATGTTCTCTACTGCCTTGTCGAAGATTAGTGGACCGTAGATTTGAAGGTCCTTTTCTTCAGTCTCTATTCTATTCCATTTACCTATTTGTCTGTTTTTGTATCACTGCTATGCTGACTCCCCCCCCCCACAGATAAGTTTATTTTATTTTTTTCAGTATTATAAGATAAATTGTTCATGCACCACAACTAGTGCTCAATGCAATACGGGCCTTCCTCAATACTCACCACCCATCTCGCCAAACCCCCCACCTCTTCCCCTCCAAAAACATCAGTTCGTTGCTCAGAGTCCACAGTCTCTCATGGCTCAATGCCCCCACTGATTTTCCCCCTTTCCCGTTTCCCTTCCTTCTCACAATGCCTTCCATGGATTTCCCTAGCTCCACACATAAGTGAGACGATAAGATAATTGACTCTCTCTGCTTGACTTATTTCACTCTGCATAATCTTTCCAGCCCCATCCATGTTGAAACAAAAGTTGGATATTCATCCTTTCTGATGGAGGCATAATATTCCATTGTATATATGGACGATATCTTTTTTATCCATTCATCTATTGAAGGGCATTTTGGTTCTTTCCAGTTTGGCGATTGTGGCCATTGCTGCCATGAACACTGGGGTACATGAGGCCCTTGTTTGTAATGCATCTGCTTCTTTGGGTTAAATACCCAGTAGTGCAATTGCGGCGTCATAGGGTAGCTCTATTTTTAAATTCTTGAGGAATCTGCACATCTTTTTCAAAGCGGCTGCAGCAAAATGCAATCCCACCAACAATGAAAGAGGGTTCCCCTTTCTCCACATCCTCTGCAGCATTTGCTGTTTACAGTCTTGTTGATTCTTGTCATTCTACCTGGTGTAAGGTGGTATCTCAGTGTGGTTTTGATTTGAATCTCCCTGATGGCTAATGATGGTGAACATTTTTTCATGTGTCTGTTAGCCACTTGTATGTCTTCTTTGGAGAAGTGTCTGTTCATGTCTTCTGCCCATTTTTTGGATGTGATCATCTGTTTTGTGAGTGTTGAGTTGGAGGAGTTCTTTATAGATCTTAGATATCAGACCTTGGTCTGTAGTGTCATTTGAGAATATCTTCTCCCTTTCTGTGAGTTGCCTGTCTGTTTTGTTGACTGTTTCCTTTGCAGTGCAGAAGCTTTTTATCTTGATGAAGTCCCTAAAGTACATTTTTGCTTTTTCTTCCTATGCCTTTGGACACCCTGAAAGAAGTTGCTGTGGCTGATGTCAAAGAGGTTACTGCCAATATTCTTCTCTAGGGTTTTGACAGACTCCTACCTCATGTTGAGGTCTTTTATCCACTTCGAGTTTATATTGGTGTATGGTGTAAGAGAATGGTCAAGTTTCATTCTTCTACATAGAGCTGTCCAATTTTCCCAGCACCATTTATTGAAGAGACTGTCTTTTTTCCACTGGATATTTTTTCCTGTTTTGTCAAAGATTATTTGACCATAGAGTTGCAGGTCCATATCTGAGCTCTCTATTCTGTTCCACCGGTCTATGTGTCTGTTTTTGTGCCAGTACCATGCTGTCTTGATGATCACCGCTTTGTAGTAAAGTTCAAAATCTGGCAATGTGATGCCCCCAGCTTGGTTTTTCTTTTTCAGCATTTGCTTAGCAATTCGGGGTCTTTTCTGGTTCCATACAAATTTTAGGACTATTTTTTCCAGCACATTGAAATAAATCGGTGGAATTTTGATCAGGATGGCATTGAAAGTAGATTGCTCTGGGCAGTATGGACATTTTAACAAAGTTTATTCTTCTGATCCATGAGCGTGGAATGCTTTTCCACCTTTTTATGTCTTCTTCAATTACTTTCATGAGCATTCTGTAGTTCCTCATGTACAGATCCTTTACCACTTTAGCTAGATTTATTCCCAGATATCTTATCGTTCTTGGTGTTACAGTAAAAGGAATCTATTCTCTAATTTCCCTTTCCATATTTTCATTGTTAGTGTATAGGAAAGCAAATGATTTCTGTGCATTGATTTTGTATCCTGACACATTACTGAATTGCTGTATGAGTTCTAGTAGTTTGGGAGTGGAGTCTTTTGGGTTTTCCATATAAAGCATCATGTCATCTGTGAAGATAGAGAATTTGACTTCTTCACTGCCAGTTTGAATACCCTTTATTTCTTTGTTGTCTGATTGCTGTTGGTAGGACTTCTAGTACTATGTTGAACAAGAGTGGTGAGAGTGGGCATCCTTGTTGAGTTCCTGCTCTCTAAGGCAAGGCTGTCAGCTTTTCCCCATTGAGAATGATATTTGCTGTGGGCTTTTCATAGATAGATTTTATGATGTTGAGGAATGTTCCTCTTATCCCTATACTTTGAAGAGTTTTAATCAGGAATGGATGCTGAATTTTGTCCAATGCTTTTTCTGCAACAATTGAGAGGACCATGTGGTTCTTGTCTCTTCTCTTATTGATTTTTTCTATCACATTGATTGATATGCAAATGTTGAACCACCATTGAATCCCAGGGATAAATCCCACCTGGTCACTAAATGAGAAGAACATGAAGCTAAGTGTACTTTATCCAGCAAGGCTGACATTCAAATAGATGGAAAGATAAAGAGCTTCCAACACTGGCAAGGACTAAAGAGTATGTGACCACCAAGCTGGCACTCCAGGAAATATTAAAGAGGTTTCTATAAAAGTAGAAAGAACTCATGAGTGACTTAGAACAGAAATTTACAGTCTATAGAAACAAGGACTACACAGGCAACATGATGTCAATAAAGACTTATCTTTCAATAATCACTCTCAACGTGAATGGCCTAAACACTCCTATATAATGGGACCAGCTTGCAGAATGGATAAAATGACAGGACCCTTCTATATGTTGTCTACAAGAGACACATTTGTAACCAAAAGATACATCCACACTGAAATTGAAAGGATGGAGAACCATCTTTCATGTCAATGGGCCTGAAAAGAAAGCTTGGGTAGCGATTCTCATATCAGATAAATTAGATTTTCAGCTAAAGACTGTAGTCAGAGGGGGAGTGGTAAGATGGCAGAGAAGTAGGAGATCCTGTTACAACCTGTCCCCAAAAGTGAGCTGGATATCTACCAGAACACACTGAACACCCATGAAAATAGCCTGAGGAGCAAGATTTTTCACTTCTGGATCTCTATGGGAACAGAAGAAAGCAGTGGAGAGTTAAAGAAATTGGGAACCCTTGAACCGATATTGAAGAGATAATCAAAAGGTGGAAAGAGCCACCACAAGTGATGCAAGGACAGTAATACCCCAAAGGAAAATACCCAGTGGTTGGGGAGCAGCAATAACTTAGCGTCCGGTTAAAAGCACTTAAAAAGAGCAATCGTTTCTGAGGGCCAACTAGTGGAAGGGGGTGGTAGTGGGTACGGGCCTAGGCCCACGATCCCAGGAAGGACACCACTCTCCTAAAGAGAGACTGGTGTGGGGGGGTACAGTCCGTGGTTCCTGAACCTGCAGCTTTCTGCTCCTTGCACCATTTTGTGTTCTGGTTGCGTGCACTCCTGCAAGTGCCTCAGAGATTCTGCTGTGGTCCAGGAGCAGGCAGCTTTCGCTGTGTGGCCCACTCTCTGGACTGAGTGCAACCTTGAGTGAAAAGACATTCGTGACCTATGGCAGGGTCTGGGCACTCCCAGCCAGCCTCAGAGAGAATGCAGGTGGTTAGCCTCATCTCCAGGCAGTAATCTGACCACATCCTGCACGTGCCTGGAGCCCTGAGAGCAAGGGAGCACTCATGGAGTCACCCAACTGTGGAGTGCACACCACTTGTGACAGGCTGTGCTGTGAGTAGAATTTTGCAGAGGGGAGTGTGTGTTCTAGATAACACAGAGGAGAGCAGACTGAGGCTTCTCTGTGACATGGAAGTTTGGATAACTAAGGGCAGATTCCTTGCCTGGCCTCTCTGAAAAGGTGAAAAAGGTACAAAAGCCCATAAACGTTCAGAGAGCAAAAGACTGAGAAACCGGTTTCCATAGAGCGCAGCCGCTCGATTGGGGGACAGGGGGACCCAAGCAAGATTGACTGGAAAAAAAAGATGCAGGCCCCTCCCGTAGAAGACAAGTCAAAAAACAAAAGGACTATAACCACAGGGTCCCCATGAAATCTTAAATCCTCAACATCAGGGGAAATCAATATATTATGCGCCTGATAATACCTTCTAACCTGTATATCTCATAGATACAAGTTCTTTTTCCCTTTCTTATTTTCTTTCTATTTTATCTATTCACTCGTTTTCACATTTCTTGGTATTTTTAAATTTTTTTTTAAACTACATAACATTACAACTAGAGGCTTAATACAACAATAAACCCAGGAACACCTGAAATAACATTCCTCGCCCACAAGGAGTTATAACCACCCTCCCCTCTTATCCTTCTGTCAGTGTTTCTATATATTTGCTTTTGTTCTGGTATTATATAAATCTCATTCCTGGGGTTCATTCTGATTAGGTTCTTCTATTTCTTGTCATTTAGTTTTGTATGTCTATATGTTTGTTTGTGTTGGTTTACATACGTTTTAAATCTTATTTTGGGGACCAATTCTGGCTGAGATTTCTTCTTTTACTCTTTATCTCTATCTTTTTTTATCCTTATTCTTTCTCTTTTGTGGTGAAGCCCAGTTGCTCCTACACATTAAAGCGTGCACTGTGCATGGATTGTGGGTGATATATTCAGCTATACATCCTCTCATCCACTTCTCATCAAAATGATGATGAGGAGGAATACCCAACAGAGGAAAGACCCAGAGACTGCACCCTCTCCCTCAGAACTATTGGACGTGGACATAAACAGTATGTCAGAATGGGAATTCAGGCTGACAATTACCCAGGCAATGGCTAGGATGGAGAAAAACATTAATGACAATATAGAATCTCTAAGGGCAGGAATGAGAACCAGTATAACTGATGTAAGAATTGCTGTCAGTGAGATCCAATCCAATCTAAGTAGTCTAACAGCTAGACTTACAGAGACAGAGGATAGAATTAGTGATCTAGAGGATAAAATGGTAGATAAAAAGGCCTGGAGAAGAGCTGGAGTAAACTGCTCAAGAATCATGAGAAGAGGGAAATAAATGACACCACGAAATGTTCCAACATCAGAATTATTGGAATCCAAAAGGGGGGAGATAAAGAAGACTAGAAAAAAAGCTGACCAAATTCTGAATGAAAACTTCCCCAATCTGGGGAATGGAGCAAGGGTTCATGTCCTAGAAGAAGAAAGGACACCTGCCAAGATCAACGAGTCTAGAAAATCAGTGAGACACATCATAGTGAAATTTGCAAATTATAATTTTAGACAAGAGGTCCTGAGGGCAGCTAAAGGGAAGAGATTCCTTACATACAGAGGAAGACCCATTAGAATAACGTCAGACCTATCCACAGAAACCTGGCAAGCCAGAAAGGGCTGGCAGGATATATTCAGACCACTAAATGAGAAGAACATGCAGCCAAGAATACTTTTCCACAAGGCTGACATTCATAATGGATGGAGAGGTAAAGAGCTTCTTCGACCGGCAAGGATTAAAAGAGTAAGTGACCACCAAGCTAGCACTCCAGGAAATACTAAAGGGGGTTCTATATGGTAGAAAGAACTCATGAGTGACTTAGAATAGAAATTTACAATCTATAGAAAAAAGGACTACACAGGCAACATGATGTCAATAAACACTTATCTTTCAGTAATCACTCTCAACATGAATGGTCTAAATGCTCCCATAAAACGTCACAGGGTTGCAGAATGGATAAAACGGCAGGACCCGTCCATATGTTGTCTACAAGAGACACATTTGGAACCAAAAGATACATCCAGACTGAAAGTGAAAGGATGGACCACCATCTTTCATGCCATTAGGCCTCAAAACAAAGTTGGGGTAGCCATTCTCATATCAGATAAATTAGATTTATAGCTAAAGACTGTAGTCAGAGATACAGAAGGTCACTACATCATTCTTAAAGAATGTATCTTCCTAGAAAATCTAACAATTGTAAACATGTATGCCCCTAATATAGGAGCAGCAACCTATATAATCCAACATTTAATCCAAATAAAGAGTCATATTGGTAGGAATACATTCATAGTAGCAGATCTTAACACGGCACTCTCAGTAACAGACAGATCATCTAAACAGAAAATCAATAAAGAATCAAGAGCTTTGAATGACGCATTGGACCAGAGGGACCTCATAGATATATACAGAACATTCCACCATAAAACAACAGAATGCTCATTCTTTTTGAGCACACATGGAACTTTCTCCAGAATGGACCACATACTGGGTCACAAATCAGGACTCAACCAATACCAAAAGATTAAAATGACTTCCTGCATTTTCTGAGACCACAATGCTTTGAAACTGGATCTCAACCACAAGAAAAGGTTTGGAAGGAATTCTAACACTTGGAGGCTAATCACCAACCTGCCCAAAAATGCTGGGATCAACCAGGAAATCAAAGATGAACTTAAGCAATTCATGGAGACCAATGAGAATGAAGACACATTGACGCAAAACCTATGGGACATGGCAAAGGCAGTCCTAAGGGGTAAATACTTAGCCATCCAAGCCTCACTCAAAAAAATTGAAAAATACCAAATACACCAGCTCTCTTTACACCTTAAAGAACTGGAAAATCAACAACAAATTAAACCGACCCCATGCAGAAGAAGGGAAATTATCAAGATTAGAGCAGAGATCAATGTGTTAGAAACTAGAGAGACAGTATTATGCATAAATGTGTCCAGAAGTTGGTTTTTTGAAAGAATCAATAAGATTGATAAACCACTGGCCAAACTCATCCAAAAGAAAAGAGAGAGGACCCTAATTAACAAAACTATGAATGAAAGGGGAGAAATCACGACTAATCCAAAGGAAATAGAAACAATTATAAGAAATTATTATCAACAACTATATGGCAATAAAGTAAACAAACTAGAAGAAATGGATGCATTCCTGGATACCCATAATCTTCCAAGACTGAAACAGGAAGAAATTGACAACCTGAATAGACCAATATCTAGTAATGAGATTGAAGAAGTGATCAAAACGTCCCCAAAAACTAGAGTCCAGGACCCGACCGATTCCCTCTGTAATTCTACCAAATGTTCAAGGAAGAAATAATACCTCTTCTCCTGAAACTCTTTCAAAAAATAGAAACAGAAGGAAAACTGCCAGGCTCTTTCTATGAAACCAGTATTACCCTGATCCCCAAACCAGGCAAAGACCCCATCAAAAAGGAGAATTTCAGACCAATATCCTCGATGAATATGGATGCCAAGATTCTCAACAAAATCCTAGCTAATAGGATCCCACAGCACATTACTATGCTGTCTTGATGGTCACAGCTTCGTAATATCACTTGAAGTTAGGCATTGTGATGACCCCTGCTTTGTTTTTCTTTTTCGACATTCCCCTGGCTGTTCAGATTTTTCTGGTTCCATAGACATTTTAAGATTCTTTGTTCCATCTCTTTTAAAAAATACCATTGGTTTTTTGATAGGGATGGCATTGAAAGTATAGATTACTCTGGGCAGCATAGACATTTTAGCAATGTTTACTCTTCCAGTCCAGGAGCATGGAATGTTTTCTCATCAGTTTTTCTTTTTAAATTACTTTCAAAAGTGTTCTGAAATTTCTAGAGTACAGATCCTTTACCTCTTTGGTGGGGTTTATTCCTAGGTATCTTATGTTTTTTGGTGCAATTGTAAATGTAATCAGTTCTTTATCTTTCTTCAGTTACATTCTTATTGCATAGAAATAAAACTGATTTTTGTGCATTGATTTTTGTATCCTGCCACATTACTGAATTGTTATATGAATTCTGGCAATTTAGGGGTGGTATATTTTAGTTTATCCAAATGAAGTATCATGTCATCTGTGAAGAGAGAGTTTGACTTCTTTGTTGCTAATTTTTTTTTTTTTCAGATGTGGTTTCCCTCTTTATTAACATATAATGTATTATTTGCCCCAGGGTACATGTCTGTGAATCTTCGGGCTTACACATTTCACAGCACTTAATAGCACATACCCTCCCCATTGTCCACAACCCAGCCACCCTATCCCTACCCCACCATCCCCCCCGGCCACCCTTAGTTCATTTCTTGAGTCTAGGAGTCTCTTATGGTTTGTCTCCCTCCCCATCCCTTCGTGTTTCATTTCTCTCCCCCACCCCCCAAACTCCTGCCTTGCCTATCAAGTTCTTCATATCAGAGAGATCATGTGATACTTGTCTTTCTCTGACTGACTTATCTTCGTTGCTAATTTGAATGCATTTTATTTCTTTTTATTGTCTGATTGCTGGGGCTAGGCCTTCTAGTACTATGTTGAACAATACTGGTGAGAGTGGGCATCTCTTCCATGTTCCTAAAGTTAAAGAAATCTCTTGATTTTTCCCTGTTGAGAATATGTTTGCTGTGATCTTTTCATAGGAATGGATACTGTATTTTGTGAAATTCTTTTTCTGCATCAAGAGAGGATCATATGAATCTTGTCTTTTCTCTTATTAGTGTGCTCTATAATGTTGATTGGTTTTTGAATGTTGAACTGTCTTTGCATCCCAGTTATAGATCCCACCTAGTCCTGGTGAATAATCTTTTCAGTTTCCTGTTCAATCCTATTCGGTAGGATCTTGTTTAGTATTTTGGCATCCATGTTCAACAGGGATATTGGTCTGTAATTCTGAGATAGACTGGCATGTGCTGCATTCAGTGATCCCTGGGTCCTCAACCACTGCAGCCACCTCTGTTACCTCTGCTGCCACCAGGGCTGAGTGTACCTGGTGTGGGCTCCAGACAGTGGTCCTAAGAATGGCAGCCACTCTGACTAGGCTCGCCTGGACCAGTATCGCTTGTGGTTGTGATGGCTCAGGGTTACAGAGACAAGCAGGGGCCTCAGGTGACCACTAAAATGGTGGCTGGGGGTGTGCACCATCTGCGGGAGGTTATGGTTTTCAATGGAATGTGCAGATAGGGAGTCTGTGTGTTCTGGACCATTTAGAGGGGAGCAGTCTGGCTTCTCTCTGAGGTGGAGATCTGGGTGTAGGCAGTTTACTTTTCTCTGACCTTCAGAAAAAGCCCCAAAAGCCACAAAAGAGCAAAAACATACAGAGAACAAAATCCTGAAAAACTGGTTTCCACAGAGCCCAGCCCCTTGATAGGGCAGGACAGCTCAGTCCAAGCAAGATTGACTGAAAAACAATGCAGCAGGCCCTTCCTCCAGAAGACAAGCCAAAACAACAAGAGGACAACCACCACTGGGTCCCCATAAAACTAAAACCTCAACATCAGGGGAAAACAATATATTAAGCTCCCACTAATTCCCCAAAACCTGTATAATTCATATATAAAACTTCTCTCTTTTTCTTCTTTTTTAAAATTTGTTCTCATGATTCTTGTTCTTTTATTTTTTTTACCTACTTACCATTTCAACTAGATGTTTAATACAACATACTCCATAGTAACTTTTTAACTTCAACTTTTTTCATACATACACCTTTGTTTTTTTTTTCTTCTTTTAATATAGATAGATATAGATATAGATATAAAGGTTCAAAGTAGTACTTTTTCCCTATTCAATACTACCCCTATATACATACCCATTTTAATATCCCTGTATCTCTGGAAAGCTGAGTCTTTTAACAAAGATAACAAGATACACCCAGGAAGAGCTGATATAACCTTCCTCACCCACTTTGAGGGTTTATAACCACCTTCTCATCTTACTCTTTTGTCAGAGTTTCTGTATGTTTGATTTTGTTTTTTTACTTTATAAATCTTATTCTTGGAGTTCATTCTGGCTGGGTTTTTCTTTTTTCTTTTTCTTTTGACAGCCTTTTTGTTTGTTTGGTTTTGGTTTTGTACTTTATAAACCTTACTTTTGGGGCTCATTTTGATGAGTTTTTTCTTTTTTTTTTTTTCTACTTTCTTTCTCTTTTTTCATTCTTTTTGCTGGTGACTTCTGATTGCTCTGAAACTTTCCAGGGTGCACCTTGTCAGAATTGTGGTTGATATTTTCAGCTATACATCCCCTCAACCACCATTCATCAGAATGACTAGGAGAAGGAACACTCAACAGAGGAAAAATTCAGAAACTGTGCCCTCTGCCACAGAACTATTGGTAACAGACATGAACAGTATGTTGGAAAGGGAATTCAGGGTAACAATTATTCAGGCAATGCCCAGGTCGAAGAAGAACATTAGTAGCAACATGGAAACTCTAAGGGCGAAAGTGAGGACTGATCTGGCAATACTAAAAAATGCTATCAGAGAGATCCAATCTAATCTAAATACTCTAACAGCTAGAGTAACTGAGGCAGAAGATTGAATTAGTGATCTAGAAGACAAATTTCTTCTAGGAGGAGGAGGAGGCCTGAAACAAACAGCTTAGAAGTTATGAAAACAGAATTAGGAAAATAAATGACACCATGAAATGTTCGAACGTCCGAATTATTGGAATCCCTGAGGGAGTGGAGAAAGAGAGAAGACTAGAAGATATAGTTGAACAAATTCTGAATGAAAATTTCCCCAACCTGGGAATGGGAAAGAATCCTCTCTAGAGGCAGAGAGGATTCACCCCCCCCCCCAGATCAATGGGGATAAAAAGAATTCCAGACATGTAATTGTGAAATTTGCAAATTATAAATTCAGAGATGTCTTAAGGGCAGCTAGGGGGAAGAGATTCCTTACATACGGATAGGGGAACATCAGAATAATGTTAAAAATGCCCGCAGAAACCTGGTAAGCCAGAAAGGGCTAGAAAGACATATTTAGGGCACTAAGTGAGAAGAATATGAAGCTAAGAATACTTTATCTGGTAAGGCGGAGATTCAGAATAAATGGAGAGATAAGGAGATTCTAAAACTGGCAAAGTCTAAAAGATTATGTGACCACCAAGCCAGCACTACAAGAAATATTAGGGGGGTTCTATAAAAGAAGAAAGACCCAAAGAATGATATAGAACAGAAATTTACAGAGACAATCTATAAAAATAAGGACTTCACAGGCAACATGATGACAATAAAAAATTATCTTTTTTTAAAATTATATTTATTTATTTTTTTCAGTGTTACAAGATTTATTGTTTTGCACTACACCCAGTGCTCCATGAATACATGCCTTCCTCAATACCCACCACCAGGCTCGTGCAACCCCCACCCTCCTCCCCTCCAAAACCCTCAGTTGGTTGCTCATAGTGCACAGTCTCTCATGGTTCGTCTCCCCCTCTGGCTTCCCCCCATTCACCCCTCCCTTCCTTCTCATAATGCCCTCCATGTTTTTCTTTATGCTCAGCACGTGAGACCATAAGTAATTGGCTCTCTCTGCTTGACTTATTTCACTCCACATAATCTCTTCTAGTCCCATCCATGTTGACACAAAAGTTGGATATTCGTCCTTTCTAATGGAGGCATAATATTCCATTGTATATATGTACCATATCTTCTTTTTTTCCCCAAAAAATGTTTATTTTATTTTTTCAGTGTTACAAGATTTATTGTTCATGCACTACAGCCAGTGCTCCATGCAATACGTGCCCTCCTC
>CM053612.1:63260382-63277284 GCA_028646535.1 Procyon lotor | reverse complement strand
AGACTGTCTTTTTTCCACTGGATATTCTTTCTTGCCTTGTCGAAGATCAGTTGACCATACAGTTGGGAGTCCATTTCTGGGTTCTCTATTCTGTTCCATTGATCTATGTGTCTGTTTTTGTGCCAGTACCACACTGTCTTAATGATTATCGCTTTGTAATAGAGTTTGAAGTCAGGAATTGTGATGCTGCCAGGTTTGGTATTCTTTTACATCATTCCTCTGGCTATTCGTGGTCTTTTCTGGTTCCATAGAAATTTTAGGATTATTTGTTCCATTTCTTTGAAATAAATGGATGGTATTTTGATAGGGATTGCATTAAATGTGTAGATTACTTTAGGTAGCATAGACATTTTCACAATATTTTTTCTACTAATCCATGAGCATGGAATCTTTCTCCATTTCTTTGTGTCTTCCTCAATTTCTTTCATAAGCACTTTGTAGTTTTCTGAGTACAGATTCTTTGCCTCTTTGGTTAGGTTTATTCCTAGGTATCTTATGGTTTTGGGTGCAATGGTAAATGGAATCGACTCCTTAATTTCTCTTTCTTCTGTTTTGCTATTAGTGTATAGAAATACAACTGATTTCTGTGCATTAATTTTATATCCTGGCACTTGGCCGAATTCCTAGCAGTCTTGGAGTGGAACCTTTTGGATTTTCCACATAAAGTATCATATCATCTGCAAAGGGT
The DNA here is from genome assembly GCA_028646535.1 of Procyon lotor. Lineage (NCBI taxonomy): Eukaryota > Metazoa > Chordata > Mammalia > Carnivora > Procyonidae > Procyon > Procyon lotor. The sequence goes on along the minus strand of CM053612.1, from coordinate 63,276,596 downwards.
GAGAGTTTGACTTCTTCTTTGCCAATTTGGATGCCTTTTATTTCTTTTTGTTGTCTGATTGCTGAGGTTAGGATTTCTAATACTATTTTGAAGAGCAGTGGAGATACTGGGCATCCCTGCAGTGTTCCTGACCGTAGGGGAAAAGCTTTCAGCTTTTCCCCATTGAGAATGATATTGGCTGTGGGTTTTTCATAGATGGCTTTGATGATCTTGAAGAATGTACCCTCTATGCAAACACTGTTAAGAATTTTGATCAAGAAAGGATTTTGTCCTTTGTCAAATGCTTTTTCAGCATCAATTGAGAGTATCAAATGGTTCTTGTTCTTTCTTTTATTTATGTATTGTATCACATTGATTAATTTGCAGATGTTGAACCAATCTTGCAGCCCAGGAATAAATCCCACTTGGTCGTGGTGAATAATCCTTTTAATGTACTGTTGGATCCTTTTGCCTAGTATTTTGGTGAGAATTTTCACATCGGTGTTAATCAAGGATATTGATCTCTAATTTTCCTATTTGGTGGAGTCTTTCTCTGGTTTTGGGATCAAGGTAATGTTGGCCTCATAAAATGAGTTTGGAAGTTTCCCTTCCATTTCTATTTTTTGGAACAATTTCTGAAGAATAGGTATTAATTCTTCTTCATTTTTTTAAAAAGATTTTATTTATTTATTTGTCATAGAGAGAGAGTGAGAGAGAGAGCAAGCACAAGCAGGCAGAGTGGCAGGAGGAGGGAGAAGCAGGCTCCCTGCTGAGCAAGGAGCCCAATGTGGGACTCGATCCCAGGACCCTGGGATCATGACCTGAGCTAAAGGCAGTCGCTTAACCAACTGAGCCACCCAGTCATCCCTTAATTATTCTTTAAATGTTTGGTAGAATTCCCCTGGGAATCCATCTGGCCCTGTGCTCTTGTTTACTGGGAAATTTTTGATGACTGCTTCAATCTCCTTATTGGTTTTGGGTCTGTTCAGGTTATCTATTCCTTCCTGGTTCAGTTTTGGTAGTTTGTGTGTCTCTAGGAATGCGTCCATTTCTTCCAGATTATAAAATTTGCTGGCGTATAGTTGCTCATAATATGTTCTTATAATTGTTTGTATGTCTTTGGAGTTGGTTGTGATTTCTCCTCTTTCATTCATGATTTTATTAATTTGGGTCCTTTCTCTTTTCTTTTTGATAAATGTGGCCAAGAGTTTATCAATTTTATGAATTTTTTCGAAGAACAAGCTCCTAGTTTTGTTGATTTGTTCTACTGTTCTTTTGGTTGTATTTCATTGATTTCTGCTCTGATCTTTATTATTTCTCTTCTTCTGCTGGGTTTAGGCTTGCATTGCTGTTCTTTCTCCAGCTCCTTTAGGTATAGGGTTAGGTTGTGTACCTGAGATCTTTCTTGTTTCTTGAGAAAGGCTTGTATTGCTATATACTTTCCTCTCAGGACTGCCTTTGCTGTGTCCCAAAGATTTTGGACAGTTGTGTTTTCATTTTCATTTGTTTCCATGAATTTTTTAAATTCTCCTTTAATTTCCTGGTTAACCCATTTTTATTCGTTCTTTAGTAGGATGCTCTTTAGCCTCCATGTATTTGAGTTCTTCCCAACTTTCCTCTTGTGACTGAGTTCTAGTTTCATGGCATTGTGGTTTGAAAATATGTAGGGAATGATCCCAATCTTTTGGTACTGACTGAGACCTTATTTGTGTCCCAGGATGTGATCATTCTGGAGAAAGTTCCATGTGCACTAGAAAAGAACGTGTATTCTGTTGCTGGGGGATGGAATGTTCTGAATATATCTGCGATGTCCATCTGGTCCAGTGTGTCATTTAGAAGCTTTATTTCCTTGTTGATCTTTTGCTTAGATGATCTGTCCATTTCGGTGAGGGGAGTATTAAAATCCCCTAGTATTATTGTATTATTGTTGATGTGTTTCTTTGACTTTGTTATTAATTGGTTTATATAACTGGCTGCTCCCATGTTAGGGGCATAGATATCTACAATTGTTAGATCTTCTTGTTGGACAGTCCCTTTAAGTATGATATAGTGTCCTTCCTCATCTCTTATTATAGTCTTTGGCTTAAAATCTAATTTTTCTGATATAAGGATTGCCACCCCAGCTTTCTTTTGATGTCCATTAGCATGGTAAATTGTTTTCCACCCCCTCACTTTAAATCTGGAGGTGTCTTTGGGTCTAAGATGAGTTTCTTGTATACAGCATATCCATAGGTCTTGTTTTTTTATCCATTCTGATACTCTGTGTCTTTTGATTGTGGCACTTAGCCCATTTACATTCAGGATAACTATTGATAGTTATGAATTTACAGCCATTGCATTTCCTGTAAGGTGACTGTTGACTGTATATTGCCTCTATTCCTTTATGGTTTATATTCCTTTTAGGCTCTCTCTTTACTTAGAGGTCCCCTTTCAATATTTCCTTTAGGGCTGGTTTAGTGTTTGCAAATTCTTTCAGTTTTTGTTTGTCCTGGAAGCTTTTTCTCTATCCTTCTATTTTCAGTGACAGCCTAACTGGATACAGTATTCTTGGGTGCATATTTTTCTCATTTAGTTCTCTGAATATATCATGCCAGTCCTTTCTGGCCTGCCAGGTCTTTGTGGATAGGTCTGCTGCCAATCTAATATTTCTGCCTTTGTATGTTATTGACTTCTTGTCTGGAGCTGCTTTCAGGATTTTCTGTTTGTGACTGAGACTTGTAAGTTTTACTATTAGATGCCGGGGTGTAGACCTATTTTTATTGATTTTGAGGGGGGTTCTCTGTGCCTCCTGGATTTTGATGCTTGTTTCCTTCGCCAGATTAGAGAAGTTCTCTACTATAATTTTCTGCAATATACCTTCCACCCCTGTCTCTCTTTCTTCTTCTTCTGGGTTCCCAATTATTCTAATATTGTTGTATCTTATGGTATCACTTATCTCTCGAATTCTCCCCTCATAGTCCAGTAGTTTTGTTGTCAGTTTTTCTCAGCATTTTTATTCTTTCATTTGGTCTTCTATATCACTAATTATTTCTTCTGCTTCACTTATCGTAGCAGTTAGAACCTCCATTTTTTATTGTACCTCATAATACCTTTTTTTATTTTAACTTGGTTAGATTTTAGTTCTTTTATTTCTCCAGAAAGTGATTTTATTTCTCCAGAAAGGGATTCTCTAATACCTTCCACGCTTTTTTTGAGCCCAGCTAGCATCTTGATAACTGTCATTTTGAACTCTATTGTCATACTACTAATGTCCATATTGACTAGGTCTGTAGCCATCGGTATTGTCTCTTCTTTCTTTTTTTTGGGGGGGGGGAGTTTTTCCACCTTGTCATTTTATCAAGATAAGAGTAGATGAGTGAGAGAGAAAAATACTCTGGGGTTCTGCAGTTTTCACTGACTGATTAACTAGGTCTTGGCTGGATATTCTCCCTAATCTTCTGGGGGTGGGATCCGTTGCTGTGATTCTCAAATGTCTTTGCCCGAGGCGGGATTGCACCATCCTGCCAAGGGACGGGCCAAACACTTTGCTCAGGTTCGCTCTCGGGAGCCTTTTTTTCCCTGAGTGCTTTCCCTACTGCCCTGAGGTCGGGAATCAAAATGGCAGCCTCCAATCTCTGGCCAAGAGGAGCTGAGTGCTTGGGGCTCCACTCCTCAGCACACCATCAGAAGAAAGCAGTCAATCACTCCCATCTCCCTTGTCTGTGGCCCAGGCTCTGTGCTCAGCTAGCCTGTGGAGGAGTACCTCTATCTGTGGCACACACAGCCCGGTCTGGAGTCTCCAAACCCAGCAGATTCCTGTGGTGCGCCCTTGCACTGCTCCTCCCGGAGGAGGAATGAGGTGGTCTCTCTAGAGCTGCCTCTTGTGGGGTCCCGGCTTGAGGAGCAGTGGCCCAATTTGCCTCAGATCATGGTGTAAGGAAAGCCCAATCTGATAGCACCCTGCATGGCTCCTTCTTTGCCACTGGCTTCTCCACCCTGATACCTGGGAGCTCTGCTGCACTCTGACACCCCTGGTCCCTCTGTGACCTCATGAGTCCTTAAACCACACTCTTCCCATGAGGGCTAAATCCCTGCTTAGCCTCTGGAGCTATGTCCCCCAGTGGAGCAGACTAAAAGTTCTGATTTTATGCTCCATGGCTCTGCGGCTGCTGGGAACTAGCCCTTCCCACTGGGGTCTCTCTTCCCGTCATTCTGAATTCACTTTTTCCATATGTCCTACCTTTCAGAAAGTGGTCGATTTTCTGCTGTTCTTCCTCTCTTCTCTCTCCTGTTGAGTTTTCAGGCTTTTAGAATGGTTTGATAACTACTTAGCTGAATTTCTGGGATCTGAGGCTATCTCAGCCTCCTACACCTCTGCCGTCTTGCCTCCTCCCTCTTGTTGTAATGTTAAGTAGTTTAAAAAAAATTAAGAAACCAAGAATTATGAGGAGGAGGGGGGCAAGGTGGTGGAGAAGTAGGAGATCCTATTGCAACCTGTCCCATAAAATGATTTGAATATCTACCATAATATGCTGAATACCCATGAAGTCAGCCTGGGGAGCAAGATTTTTCACTTCTGCATCTCTACAGGAGCAGGATACAGCAGTGGAGAGGTAAAGCAAAGTGAGAACACTGGAACCGATATTGAAGGATAAATAAAAGGGAGAGGGAGCCACCAGAAGTGATCCAAGGACAGTAATACCCCAAAGGAAAGTGCTTGGTGGTTGGCTACTAGCATTAACTTAGAGTGTGGTGAAAAGCAGTTAAAAGAACAAAAGGTACTGAGAAACAACTAGTGGAAAGGGGTGGTCTTGGGAACGGGCCTGAGCCCACGTTCCCAGGAAGGACACCACTCATCTCAAAGAGAGACTGGTGGGGAAGTCCAGCCCATGGTTCAGAACCTGCAGCTTTCCACTCCTTGCACCATTTTCAGGGCAGGGCGCACTCCTGCAAGTGCCTTAGAGAGTCCGGTGTGGCCTATGAGCCTGCAGCTTTCTCTGTGTGCAGCAGTCTCTAAACTAAGTACACCCCCTACTGCAAGACCTTTGCAGCCTGAGACAGGTTCCCAGGTGGCCCCAGAAAGAACGTGGGCAGACTGCCCAATCTCCAGCAGGAATCTGAGCACACCCTGCATGGGCCTGGAGCCTGGAGAGCACTCGCAGAGCCACTCAACAGGGGCTGAGGACGTGCACCACCTCTGACAGGCTGCTGTGTGAACAGAATTTTGCAGAGAGGAGTGTGTGTTCTGGATCACCCAGAGAGGAGCAGACTGAGGTTTCTCTGTGATGTGGAGGACTGGGTAAAGGCAGATTCCTTGCACTGAATCTCCAAAAAGGTGAAAAGGCTACAAAAAGCCACAAACCTTCAGAGAGTGGAAGACTGAGAAACCGGTTTCACAGAGCACAGCCCCGTGATTGGTGGTCAGGGTGACTAAACCTAAGAAAGAGTGACAGGAAAACAATGTGACAGGTCCCTTCACCAGAAGATGAGTCAAAAATGAAAAGGACAATAACAAAAGGGTCCCATTAAAATTTTAAATCCCCAACATCAATGGAAATCAATATATTAAGCTCCTGATAATACCCTAAAACATGTACATTTCATACATACAAGTTTTTTTCTTTCTTAGTTTCTTTCTATTTTTTTATTATTCACTCATTTTCACATTTCTTAGTTTTCTAATTATTTTTAACTGCTTGAAATTACAACTAGAGGCTTAAAATAATGATAAACCTAGGAAGACCTGAAATAACGTTCCTCACCCACGAAGAGTTATAACCATCCTCCCTTCTTACCTTCTGTCAGTGTTTCTATATATTCGCTTTTGTTCTGGTATTATACAAATCTTATTATTGAGGTTCATTCTGACTAGGTTCTCTAATTTCTTGTCATTTATTTTTGTCAGTCTCTATGTTTGTTCTTGTTAGTTTACATACCTTATGAATCCTATTTTTGGAGCCCATTCTCCCTGGGATTTCTTCTTTTTCTCTGTATCTATCTTTTTTTATCCTTATTCCTTCCATTTGGTAAAGAATCTCAATTGTTTCAAAACCTATCAGGGTGCACCCTGCCTGGATCATTGGTGATATACCCAGCTATAGATCCTCTCATCCACTTCTCATCAAAATGACTAGGAGGAGGAACACCCAACAGAAGAAATACCCAGAGACTGCACCCTATGAACTGCACCCTAGAACTAATGGACATGGACATAAACAATATGAAGGAAATGGAATTCAGGGTAATAATTATCCAGGCAATGGCTAGGATAGAGAAAAACATTAATGACAACATAGAATCTCTAAGGACAGAAATGAGAACCAGTATAGCAGATGTTAAACACGCTATCAGTGAGATCCAATCTAATCTAAATAGTCTAACAGCTAGAGTTACAGAGACAGAGGATAGAATTAGTGATCTAGAGGATAAAATGGTTGAAAAGAAAGGTCAGGAGGAGAGTTGGAAAAAACTTCTCAGGAATCATGAGAAGAGACTTAGGGAAATGAGTGATGCCATGAAACGTTCCAAAGTAGGATTATTGGAATCCCAGAAGGGTCAGAGAAAGACAGAAGACTGGAAGATATAGCTGATCAAATTCTGAATGAAAATTTCCCCAGCCTGGGAAATGGAACAAGTGTTCATGTCCTAGAGAGAGAAAAGACACCCGTCAAGATCAATGAGTTTAGAAAGACCCATAATTGCAAAATTTTCAAATTAAAATTTTAGACAAGTGGTCCTGAGGGCAGCTAAGGGGAAGAGATTTCTTACATATGGAGAAATATCCATTAGAATAAGGTCAGACCTGTCAACAGAAACCTGGCAGGCCAGAAAGAGCTGACATGATATATTCAGGGAATGAAACGAGAACAACATGCAACCAAAATACTTTATGCAGCAAGGCTGACATTCAAAATGGATGGAGTGATAAAGAGCTTACAAGACCATCAAGGATTAAAAGAGTATGCGACCAACAAGCCAGCACTACAGGAAATATTAAAGGGGGTTGTATAAAAGTAGAAAGAACTCAGGAGTGACTTAGAACAGAAATTTTCCATCTATAGAAACAGGACTTCACAGGCAACATGATGTCAATAACAACTTCTCTTTCAATAATCACTCTCAATGTGAATGGCTTAAATGCTCCCACAAAACAGCACTGGGTTATAGAATGGAGAAAACGACAGGACCCATCCCCATGCTGTCTACAAGAGACATATTTGGAACCTAAAGATACATTCAGACTGAAAGTTAAGGGATGCAGAACCATCTTGCCTGTAAATGGGCCTGAAAAGAAAGCTGGTGTAGCAATTCTCATATCAGATAAATTAGATTGTAAGCTAAAGACTGTAGTCAGAGATACAAAAGGACACTACATCATTCTTTAAGTGTCTGTCCTCCAAGAAGATTTAACAATTGTAAACATTTAAATCCCCAATATAGGAGTAGCCAACTACATAAGCTTACTGTTAATCAAAATAGAGTCTTATTTTTTTTATTCAGCTGATGTAGGGTTCTTTTTTTTTCCCCCAAAACGTTTATTTTATTTTTTCAGTGTTACAAGATTTATTGTTCATGCACTACACCCAGTGCTCCATGCAATACATGCCATCCTCAATACCCACCACCAGGCTCTCCCAGCCCCCCACCCCCCTAAACCCTCAGTTTGTTGCTAGAGTCCAGTAATAGATCTTAACAAACCACTCTCAGTAACAGACAGATCATCTAAACAGAAAATCAATAAAGAAACAAGAGCTATGAATGACACATTGGACTAGATGGACCTCATAGATATATACAGAAAAGTCCACCCTAAAACAACAGAATACTCATTCTTCTTGAGTGCACATGGGACATTCTCCAGAATAGACCACATACTGGGTCACAAATAAGGACTTAACCTATACCAAAAGATTGAGATGATTCCCTGCATTTTCTCAGACCAAAATGTTTTGAAACTGGAGCTCAACCAAAAGAAAATGTTTGGAAGGAATTCAAATACTTGGAGGCTAAAGACCAACCTGCTCAAGAATGCTGAGATCACCTGGGAAATCAAAGATGAACTTAAACAATTCATGGAGACCAATGAGAATGAAGACACATCAATGCAAAACCTATGGGACAGGGCAAAGGCTGTCCTAAGGGGAAAATACATAGCCATCCAAGCCTCACTCAAAAAAATTGAAAACTCCCAAATACAACAGCTCTCTTTACAGCTTAAGGAAGTGGAAAATCAACAACAACTTAAGCCAAACTCATGCACAAGAAGGGTAATAATCAAGATTAGAGCAGAGATCAACGTGTTAGAAATTGGAGAAACTGGGGGGCGCCTGGGTGGCTCAGTTGGTTAAGCAGCTGCCTTCGGCCCAGGTCATGATCCTGGAGTCCCGGGATCGAGTCCCACATCGGGCTCCCAGCTCCACGGGGAGTCTGCTTCTCCCTCTGACCTTCACTCCTCTCATCCTCTCACTTTCTCTCTCTCAAATAAATAAATAAAATCTTTAAAGAAAAAAAAAAAGAAATTGGAGAAACTGTAGATTGCATCAATAAATCCAGAAGCTGGTTTTTTGAAAGAATCAATATTATTGATAAGCCTGGTCAAACTAATCCAAAAGAAAGGAGAGGGCCCAAATTTACAAAATTATGAATGAATTTTCTAATTCAAAGGAAATAGAAACTACCATCAGAAATTATTATCAACAGCTATATGCCAATAAGTTAAACAACCTAGAAGAAATGGATGCATTCCTGGAAACCCATAATCTTCCAAGACTGAAACAGGAAGAAATTGACAATCTGAATAGACCAATATCTAGTAATGAGATGGAAGCAGTGATCAAAAACCTCCCAAAAAACAGGAGTCCAGGACCTGACGGATTCCCTGGGGAATTCTACCAAACATTCAAGGAAGAAATAATAGCTAGAAATAATAGCTTCAAAAAATGGAAACAGAAGGAAAACTTCCAGACTCTTTCTATCAATCCAGTATTACCCTGATTCCCAAACCAGGCAAAGACCCCATCCAAATGGAGAATTTCAGACCAATATCCCTAATGAATATGGATGCCTAGATTCTCAACAAAATCCTAGCCATAGGATCCAACAGCACATTCAAAAGATTCTTCATCATGACCAAGTGGGATTTATCCCTGGGATGCAAGAGTGGTTCAACATTCGCAAATCAATCAATATGATAGACCAAATCAAAAAGAGAAGAGAGAAGAATCACATGGTCCTTTCAATTCATGCAGAAAAAGCATTTGACAAAATTCAGCATTCCTTCTGGATTAAAACTCTTCAAAGTATAGGAATAGAAGGAACATTCCTCAACTTCATAAAATCTATGTATGAAAAGCCCATAGAAAATATCCTTCTTAATGGGGACAAGTTGCCAGCCTTCCCTTTGAAAACAGGAACATGACAAGGATGCCCACTCTCAGCACTCTTCTTCAGCATGGGACTAGAAGTCCTAGCAACAGCAATCAGACAACAAAAAGAAATAAAAGGTAGTCAAATTGGCAAAAAGAAGTCAAACTCTCTTCATAGATGACATGATAATTTCTATGGAAAACCCAAAAGACTCCACCCCCAAACTACTAGAACTCATACAGAAATTCAGTAATTTGGCAGGATACAAAATCAGTGCACAGATCAGTTGCTTTTTTATACACTAACAATGAAAATATGCAATAGGAAATTTGAGAATTTAGTGTGGCAGGATACAAAATCAATGCACAGAACTCAGTTGCTTTCTTTTACTCTAGCAATGAAAATATGGAAAGGCAAATTAGAGAATCAATTTCATTCACTCTAGCTGAAAGAACCATAAGATATCTGGGAATAACCTAACCAAAGAAGTAAAGAATCTGGACTCAAGGAACTACAAAACACTTATGAAGGAAATTGAAGAATGCGCAAAAATGTGGAAAAGCATTCCATGCTCATGGATCAGAAGAATAAATATTGTTAAAATGTCTATACTTACCAGAGCAATCTATATTTCAATGCCATCCTGATCAAAATTCGACTGGCTTTTTCAAAGGACTGGAACAAAATCCTAAAATTTGTATGGAACCAGAAAAGACCCTGAATTGCTAAAGAAATCTTGAAAAATAAAAACAAAGCTGGGGGTATCATATTGCCGGATTTCAAGCTTTACTACAAAGCTGTGATCACCATGACAGCATAGTAGCGGCACAAAAACAGATACATAGAACAGTGGAACAGCATAGAGAGCCCTGATAGAGACCTGCTATCTATGGTCAAATAATCTTTGACAAAACAGGAAAAAATATCCAGTGGAAAAAAGACAGTCTCTTCAATAAATGGTGCTGTGAAAATTGGACAGCTATATGTAGAAGAATGATACTTGACCATTCTCTTACACCATACACGAAGATAAACTCGAAATGGATAAAATACCTCTACGTGAGGCAGGAATCTATCGAAAACTTAGAAAAAAGATAGGCAGTAACCTCTTCGACATAGCCACAGCAACTTCTTTCAGTGTATGTCTTCAAAGGCAAAGGAAACAAAAGTGAATGTGAACTTTGGGACTTCATCAAGATTAAAACCTTCTGCACAGCTAAGGAAACAGTCAACAGAATGGGAGAAGATATTCATAAATGACACTACAGAGGAAGGTATGATATTTAAGATCTATAAAGAATTCCTCAAACTCAACACTCACAAAACCCATAATTACATCAAAAGATGGGCAGAAGACACGAACAGACACTTCTCCAGGGAAGACATATAAATGGCTAACAGACACATGAAAAAATGTTCATCATCTTTAGCCATCAGGGAGATTCAAATCAAAACCACACTGAGATACCACCTTACACCAGTTACAATGGCCAAAATCAACAAGACTGTAAACAGCAAATGCTGCAGAGGAGTGGAGAAAGGGGAACACTCTTTCACTGTTGGTGGGAATGCAATTTGGTGCAGCCACTTTGGAAAACAGTGTGGAGATTCCTCAAGAAATTAAAAATAGAGCTACCCTATGACCTGGCAATTGCACTACTGGGTATTTACCACATAGAAGCCAATACAGTCCAAAGAAGGGCCACATGTACCCCAATGTTCATAGCAGTAGTGGCCACAATTGCCAAACTGTGGAAAGGACCAAGATGCCTTTGCAACAGACAAATGGATAAAGAAGATATGGTTTATATATACAATGGAATATCATGCCTGCATCAGAAAGGATGAATAACCAACTTTTGTATCAACATAGACTGCACTGGAAGGTATTATGTGGAGCAAAATAAGTCAGGCAGAGAGAGTAAATTATCTTATGGTCTCACTTATGTGTGGAAATTAAGGAAAAACATGGAGGGCATTGTGAGTAGGAAAGGAAGGTTGAATGGAGGGAAATCAAAGGAGGAGATGAACCATGAGAGACTATGGACTCTGAGCAACAAACTGAGGGTTTCGGAGGCACAGGGGTGGGGGTTTGTGCAAGCCTGGTGGTGGGTATTGGGGAGGACATGTATTGCATGGAGCACTGGGTGTGGTGCATGAACAATTAATCCTGTAACACTGAAAAAATAAAAGTATTTGGGGAAAAGAAAAGGATAGTGAGAACAAATCAAAAAAAGAAAAGAAAAACGGGTCGCCTCGGTGGCTCAGTGGGTTAAAGCCTCTTCCTTCAGCTCAGGTCATGATCTCAGGGTCCTGGGATCGAGCCCCCCACAGTCTCTCTGCTCAGTGGGGAGCCTGCTTCCTGCTCTCTCTCTTCCTGCCTCTCTCCCTACCTGTGATCTCTCTATGTGTCAAATATACAAATAAAGTCTTTTAAAAAAAAGAAAAGTAATGGAAAAACTTGTATCTATGAAATATACAGGTTTTAGGGCATTATAGAGAACTTAATATATTGTTTTGCCCTAATTTTGGGGTTTTACAGTTTTATGCGGACCCTGTGGTTGTTGTTCTTGCTTTTGGCTTGTCTTCTGGGGTAGGGGCCTGCCGTGTTGTTTTCCAGTCAGTCTTGCTTGGGTTGAGTCACCCTGTTGCCTATCACGTGGCTGGGCTCTGTGGAAACCAGTTTTTTAGGCTTTTGCTCTCCGGAGGTTTTTGTTCTTTTGGGGATTTTGGGGGCTTTTCAGAGGGTCCAGCAAAGAATCTGCTTGTACCTAGACCTCTACCTCTGAAAGAAGCCTCAGCCTGCTCCCCTCTATGTGGTCTAGGACACACAGACTCCCCCTCTGCAAACTCTGCTCACACTGCAGCCACCCCCAGGTGGTGTGTCTCCCCAGCTCCCATCCCAGTGGCTCCGTGAGGTTACCACTTGCCTCTACAATCCCAAGCCACCCAAGCCACATTTCCCATAGGTCTGGGAAACTAGCTTTCAGTGGCTGCCATTACTAGAACTGCTGTCTGGGCTCCTGGCCCACCCCAGGTGCGGTCAGATTTTCGTCAGAGATTGGCTATCTTTTCTCAAGTGTGGCTGGGAGCGTGCAGACCCTGGGGCTGGAGGGGGATGACTGAGGTCCTAGAGACCCCTGGCTAAAGCTTACACCAGGCTCTTCGGCACTTGCGGGAGTGCCCCCAGCCCAGGCAGTGGTGCGCGCAGAGGAAAGCTGAAGACTCCTGGATCATGGACTGGATCCCTCGGTCTTTCTTTGATGTGGGTGGCAGCCCGTGGTGGTGTCTTGGGAACGTGGGCTTAGACCCGTGCCTGTGACCACCCACTTCCACTAGTTACTCCTAAAGATCTTTTGCTTTTTTTGAGTGTTTTTAACCAGACTCTCAGTTAATGCTGAGATTATAAAAGTCCCCAACCACTGGGCACTTTCATTTGGGGTATTAGTTTCCTTGAATCACTTCTGGTGGCTCCCTCCCCATTCTGTTTATCGTCTGATATAGGTCTGAGTGTTCCCACTCTGCTTTACCTCTCTACTGCTGCCTTCCTCTCCTATAGAGATCCAGAAGTGAATAATTTTACATCTCTGGCTGATTTCATGGGTGTTCAGTGTGTTCTGGTAGATATCCAGCTCACTTTGGGGGATTGGTTGAAACAAGGTCTCCTACTTCTCCACCATCTTGCCCCTCCTCCCCTTTAATGGTGTCTTTCTCTGGTTTTGATATCAGGGTAATGCTGGCCTCACAGAATAAATTTGGATGTTTTCATTGGTTTGTAATTTGGGGAAAAGCCAAGTTTTAAAATGATATTCTGCACACAATATCTTACTGAAACATTAGTACTGGAATAATAAAAGAAAACGGACTCTCTTTTAAATATAAAAAAAGACCATTAAATCAACTTTACTCTTCACTTAATTCTTTTTTAATGTCTTACAATGCTTTTTGAACATTGTGAGATCTCATTTTCTTCCCAAACCCTAAATGTTAGGCTTGATAGTTCTTATTACTATTCATGAATTCAATCCAGGTGAGCACGTCCTCTCACTTTGATTTATCATTTATGTGTTGCTGATTCCTGAATCACAAACTGTGGTGTGAATATCTTTGGCAGTTCTAGACTCCTTTATCCAGCTGCCTACCTAATGAGCATCTCCACTAAGCTGTCCTTGGAGACCTCGAAATCATAATATTAAAAACTGAACACATTGTAATTACTCTTCATTAACCTGATTCTCCTTTTTATAAATTACCTGATTCAAGAAATAGTAAAAAGACTTAATTATCAAAAGCAAAAATTAAAGAAATAAACACCCATTTGACGCACCTGGGACACATTCTTTTCTCATTTTCATAGCCAATAATACACTAAGCCTAGTCTGTTTCACCACACATATATCACTGATACTGTCTACTACCCTCCATCTTGCCAACACTGTAATGCAAGAGTAAGATAATATGAAATGGCATATTTACAGTTTACCATAATTTCTGATTATGGTTACTAGGTACAAACATCTAGGTGTTTGTCTAAAGAAAGCCATCAACAATTGTAGCCTGATGTTACCTCAAGGACAACAGACAAAATTGAAACTACTACTACTAAAACTTTCTTGAGATACAGATGGATACTGGTCCATTTGTCCTGGGTCACTGGCAGATAGAAGATATGTTGTAATAAGGTACCTTAATCCCTTTTTAAAATTTTTAATTCCAGTATAGTTAACATAGAGTGTTACATTAGTTCTTTTTTTAATCAATACTTTGATTACATTTTATTTTATTTTGCATTTTTTAAATTTTTTTTCTCCAAAAATATTTATTTTTTCAATGTTACAAGATTCATTGTTCATGCACTACATCCAGTGTTCCATGCAATACGTGCCCTCCTCAATACCCACCACCAGGCTTGCCCAGCCCCCTACCCCCACACCTCCTAAACCCTCAGTTTGTTGCTCAGAGTCCACAGTCTCTCATGGTTGATTTCCCCCTCTGATATCCCCCCATTCACCTTTCCCTTCCTTCTCACAATGTCCTCCATGATTTTCTTTATGCTCAGCACGTACGTGAGACCATAAGGTAATTGGCTCTCTCTGCTTGACTTATTTCACTCCGCATAATCTCTTCCAGTCCCATCCATGTTGATACAAAAGTTGGATATTCATCCTTTCTAAAGGAGGCATAATATTCCACTGTATATATGGACCATATCTTCTTTATCCATTCATCTGTTGAAGGGCATCTTGGTTCTTTCCACAGTTTGGCAATTGTGGCCATTGCTGCTATGAACATTGGGGTACATGTGGCCCTTCTTTGTAATGCATCTGCTTCTTTGGGGTAAATACCCGGTAGTGCAATGGCTGGGTCATAGGGTAGCTCTATTTTCAACTTCTTGAGGAATCTCCACACTGTTTTCCAAAGTGGCTGTACCAGCTTGCATTCCCACCAACAGTGGAAGAGGGTTCCCCTTTCTCCAAATCCTCTCCAATACTTGTTGTTTACTATCTTGTTGATGTTGGCCATTCTAACTGCTGTAAGGTGGTATCTCAATGTGGTTTTGATTTGAGTCTCTCTGATAGCTAATGGGATGAACTTTTTTTCATGTGTCTGTTAACCATTTGTATGTCTTATTTGGAGAAGTGTCTGTTCATGTTAATGTTCATGTTCATACCTTCTGCCTATTTTGGGACATGATTAACTGTTTCTTGAGTGCTGAGTTTGAGGAGTTCTTTATAGATCTTAAGTATCAGACTTTTGTCTGTAGTATCATTTGCGAATATCTTCTCCCATTCCATAGGCTGCCTGTTCATTTTGTTGACTGTTTCCTTTGCTCTGTAGAAGCTTTCTATTTTGATGAAGTCCAAAAAGTTCATTTTTCCTTTTCTTTCCTTTGTCTTTGGAGACATGTCTTGAAAGAAGTTGTTGTGGCCAATTTTGAAGAGGCTACTGCATATGTTCTCTTCTAGGATTTTGATAGATTCCTGCCTCATGTTGAGGTCTTTTATCCACTTCGAGTTTGTCTTCGTGTATGGTGTAAGAGAATGGTCAAGTTTCATTCTTCTATATAGCTGTCCAATTTTTCCAGCACCATTTATTTAAGAGACTGTCTTTTTTCCATTGGATAATTTTTCCTGCTTTGTCGAAGATTATTTGACAAAGAAGTAAAGGATCTGTACTTGAGGAACTACAGAACACTCATGAAAGCAATTGAAGAAGACACAAAAAGTTGGAAAAGAATTCCATGCTCATGGATCTGAAGAATAAACATTGTTAAATGTATATACTGCCCAGAGCTATCTATACTTTCAATGCCATCCCGATCAAAATTCTACCAGCATTTTTCAAAGAGCTGGAACAAACAATCTTGAAATTTGCATGGAACCAGAAAAGACCCCGAATTGCTAAGAAAATGTTGAAAAAGAAAAACAAAGCTAAGGGCATCATGTTGCCTGATTTCAAGCTATATCACAAGGCTATGAACACCAAGACAACCCAGTACTGGCACAAAATATGACACATAGACGAGTTGAACAGAGTAGAGAGTCCAGATATGGACCCATAACTCTAAAGAAGTCTTCTTAATATAGCTGTTACTTTCAGGAGAAGAAATTCAGCAGGCTTCCTAACAATCACACACACTCACACATGCACACACAAAAAAAACAGTGAAAGTAGAAAAAATGAAAAGACATGGGCCCAAATACTGACATTCACCAGCAGCGCTATGATCTTGGGCATGAGAGCTAACCTTTCTTTAGCTTCATTGGTAATTGAGGTTCTTGTAAAGATTTCAGTTTGCAGGTAGTTTAGGCACATAGCCTACCACAACAATGTTAGATTCCCTTCTCTCTTTGTACTGGTAGGGCCCTCACAAGTCAGTTGTCCTTCCT
>CM053612.1:63224178-63242253 GCA_028646535.1 Procyon lotor | reverse complement strand
ATTATTTGACCATAGAGTTGCGGGTCCATATCTGGGCTCTCTATTCTGTTCCACTGGTCTATGTGTCTGTTTTTGTGCCAGAACCATGCTGTCTTGGTGATCACCGCTTTGTAGTAAAGCTTGAAATCAGACAATGTGATGCCCCCAGCTTGGTTTTTCTTTTTCAGCATTTGCTTAGCGATTCGGGGTCTTTTCTGGTTCCATATAAATTTTAGGATTGTTTGTTCCAGGCTTTTGAAGA
Source organism: Procyon lotor (assembly GCA_028646535.1). Taxonomy (NCBI): domain Eukaryota; kingdom Metazoa; phylum Chordata; class Mammalia; order Carnivora; family Procyonidae; genus Procyon; species Procyon lotor. Next base: position 63,242,012 of record CM053612.1, on the reverse strand, counting down.
AATCCAGTGGAATTTTGATCGGGATGGCATTGAAAGTACAGATTGCTCTGGGCAGTATAGACATTTTAACAATGTTTATTCTTCCAAATCAGGAACATGGTATGCTTTTCCAACTTTTTGTGTCTTCTTCAATTTCTTTCATGAGTGTTTTGTAGTTCCTCAAGTTTAAAGGAGAGTTAATACTTATTCTTCTCAAACCATCCCAGCCAACAGGAAGGAAGGAAAAGTTTAAAATTCATTCTATGATACCAGAATTACCCTGATACCAAAACCAGATAAAGACACTGCAAAAAAAGAGAACTATGGGGCAATATCTATGATGAACATAGATGCAAAAATTCTCAAAAAATTTACTAGCATACCAAATCCAACAATACATTAGTGATGTGATAAAAATTTAAAGATAAAATAAAATAAAATTCACCACAATCAAATGGGACTTATTCCTGGATTGTGATGGTGGCTCAATATTCCCAAATTAATCAGCATGATATACCACATTAATAAAAGGATAAGAAACATATGATCCTTTCAATAGATGTAGAAAAAAAGCATTTGACAAATTACAACATACACTCATTATAAAACCCTCAACAAACCCTCAATAAAGGCCATATATAAAAAGCCACAGCCAATATTTTCATCAGTGGAGGAAACCTGAAACTTTTTCTCTATGGTCAGGAACAAGACAAGGATGTCCCCCATAACCACTATTCTTTAACATAGTACTGGAACTACTAGCCACAATAATTAGACAACAAAAAGAAATAAAATGCATCCAAATCAGCAAGGGAGAGGGAAAACTCTCATTATTTGCAGATGACATGATAGTAATGCAAAACCCCAAAGGACACCACCAAAAAAGTGCTAGGCTTGATACAGAAATTCATCAAAGTTGCAGGATACAAAATCAATGTACAGACATCTATTGTATCTCTATATACTAATAATGAAGCAGCAGAAAGAGAAAGTTTGGAATCTCCTTTATAATTGCACCAAAAAAACATAAGATACATAGGCATAAGCATTACCAAAGAGTTGAAACAATGGTACTGTGAAAATTTAAAACCCTGATGAAAGAATTTGAAGATTACACAAAGAAACAGAAAGACATTCCATGCTCATGGATCTGAAGAACAAATATTTCTAAAATGTCTACACCACCCTAAACAATCCACATGTTTAATGCAATCCCTATCAAAATATCAACAGCATTCTTCACAGAGCTAGAAAAAAAAGTCTTAAACATTTTATGGAACCACACAGACCCTGAATAACTGAAATGACCTTGAAAAACAAAATCAAAGCTGGAGGCATCATAATTCCAAACTTCAAGATACATTACAAAGGTATAGTGATCAAAACAGTAAGGTACTGGCAAAAAAAAAAAAAAAATGGACACATAGATAATGGAACAGAATAGAAAGCCCAGAAACAAACCCACAACTATCTGGTAAATTAATCTTTAACATAGCATGAAAGAATATTCAATCAAAAAAAGACAGTCTTTTCAATAAATGGTGTTTGGAAAACTAGATAGCTGCACGCAAAAGAATGAAAGTGGACCACTTTTTTACACAATACACAAAAATAAATTCAAATGGATGAAAGACCCAAATGTATGTCAGGAAACCATCAAAATCTTAGAGACGAACACAGGCAGTAACCTCTTTGACCTTGGCTGCACCAACTTCATTCCAGATATGTCACCTGAGCCAAGAGAAACAAAAGCAAAAATAAACTATTGAGGCTTCATCAAAATGAACAGCTTCTGCACAGTAAAAGAAACACTCACCACAACTAAAAGGCAACCCATGGAATGGGAGAAGATATTTGCAAATGACATATCTGATAAAGGGTTAGCATCCAAAATCTATAAAGAACTTAGAAAACTCAACATCCCAATAAACATAATCCAATTAAAACATGGGCAGAAGACATGAATAGACACTTTTCCAAAGAAGACATCCAGATAGCCAACAGACTCAAGAAAAGATGCCATCATCACTGATCATAAAGGAAATACAAATCAAAACTACAATGAAGGCACATATTGCATGGAGCACTGGGTGTGGTGCATGAACAATGAATCTTGGAACACTGAAAAAATAAAATAAAATTTTAAGAAACTACAATGAGATATTACCTCACAACTGTCAGAATGGGTAAAATCAACAACTCAGGAAACAAAAGGTGTTGATGAGGATGTGAAGAAAGAGAGCTCTCTTGGACTGTTGGTGGGAATGCGAACTGGTGCAGCCACCCTGGAAAACAGTATGGAGGTCCTCAAAAAGTTAATAGAACTACCCTATGATCCATCAATTGCATTACTAGGTATTTACCCAAAGAATACAAAAATACTAATTCAAAGGGATACATGAACCCTAATGTTTACAACAGCTTTATCTACAATAGTCAACTTACGGAAACAGCCCAAGTGTCCATTTACTGATGAATGGATAAAGGAGATGTGGTATATGTATACAATGTAATATTGCTCAGCCATCTTTTACAAAAGCATAGACAGAACTAGATAGTATTAAGATAAGCGAAATCAGTCAGTAAGGTAAAAACAAACAGCATATGATTTCATTCATATGTAGAATGTAAGAAACAAAACAAAAGGGAAAAAAGAGAGGGGGGGCAATCCACCATTCAGACTCTAAGGAGAACAAAGTGATATTTATCAGAGAGATGGGTGGGGACATGGGTTAAATAGGTGGTGGGGATTAAGTTCACTTGTGATGAGCACCAGTGTTCTATACAACACTTCTATTGTATAGAAGTGCTGAATCACTATATATTGTATACCTGAAACTAATATTACACTTCATGCAAACTAACTGGAATTTAAATAAAAAATAAAAAACAGGTAACACATTGTTAAAATCAGAAATGTGAGGACATTACTACTATGTTTATAGAACTAAAGGAATATAAAAGGGTACTATGAACAATTTCATGCCAAAAAATTGAATAATTTAGATTAAATAGACAAATATATAGAAACACACAACCCACCAAGACTGGATCAAGAAGAAATAGAAAATCTCAGAATACCTATAATAGTAAGGAGATTGAATCATTGATTTAAAACCCACCCTAACAAGAATAGCCTTGGGCCATATCACTTCACTGGAGAATTCTACTAAACATTTAAAGAAAAATTAACATCAATTATTCTCAAACTCTTCCAAAAATTTTAATTAAAAAATTGAATAGAAATGCACACTCCCTAACTCATTCTATGAGACCAGCATTAATCTGACACCAAACTCTTCCTAGTATACCTGAAGACAATTCCTCCACCAGATCTTAGATTTATCAAGTGCAGAGCTGCTTTTTCCATAGAACCAGATCCAAACTGCCACTCCATTATTAACACCCAGTACCCAGAAAAGCATACAACTCTCCATCTGCAATCTTCTACACGGTCATGCCCATCTTTGATTCTCTTTATTACTACAGTCAGGCTTCTTTTCTTATTCCACCAAACAAGGATTTTCTTCATTTTTTTTCAAACAGGCCCCTAATACTTCAACCACTTCAGTATCCTAGTCTTCAATATAGTCAAACACCTCTGCCAGCTCCAAGCACAACAGTGTCCTCCTCATTATCATTACAGGCAAGTCTTTGGACAGCCCCATCTACATTGACTCCTTCCTATTACCATAGACAGCCTCTAGTTAGTTCCACCCACACTAAGGTTTCTTCTATTCTTTATTGGAAGGCTTCTAATTATACCCTTCCAAACTAGAGTTTGTAAAAGCAGGCATCTGGACAGTTCCAACCACACAAAAGTTCTCCTCTATTGGTATCCCTATACCAGGATTCTTCTCCACCAGAAGTTCTCTATTCATCTCAATACATACCACAGCCTTCCTTATTATGCAGACAGTCCTATGCTCACTCTTGTTGACACCAGGGTCTTATTTTTCCATTAGGGGGCCTCTCATCAGGCCTGCCCACAACCTTGATGTTTCGCCTTTTTTAGGCAGTGTATGGACAGCCTTCTCCACACAAGGGTCCTCTTTACCATACTAGCAGGCTGCTGGGTAGCCTGCCTACCCTAGCGTCTGTCTCATTTCTATTGGTAGGCCTCCAGTTAGCCCTGCCCACATCATGATGTTTCTCTTTTCCACGGGTCGGTTTGCTCGCGTCACATTCTTCATCTTATAAAAAAGACGCATGGAGTGCTCCACTTTACGAGCGTGTGTGTTTTTTGCATTGGCGGATTTTCGAGTTAGTGCCGCCATAGTAAGTACTTCTTTAGGCCGTCTTATGATCAGCTCTGTCACATCAGGGTCCTCCTCGTCACTACAGGTAAGTTTAGTCATCACTACCAAGCGTAGGTAGGTAGTGAGTCCTCTCCTCACTATGGTCAACCTTCTGATTAACCATAGTTTACCGTGACTTTGTACAACTTAATTTTTTTTCATCAACAATTCTGGATTGCATCTAGTCTTCTTACAAATAATGTATTCTTTGTGAAAGCTGCATGGTATTCCTCTTTTTTTTTTTTTTTGGTAACTGTGTTTAGTTCACTTATTTCCATGTTGATAGGCATTTAGCTATTTATCAGTGTTCCAAGCAATATTATGAGGAGAACTCTCTTAACATGTTTCCTTAAGCACACTTACAAATATTTTCTAGGATACACATGCAGAAGTAAAAATTGCTAAATCTTAAGGTAGTCAGATTGTAACTTTTAATAAACACAGACAAATAGCCCTTTAAAATAGCTGCACCAATTTACACTCACAGTAGTGGATGAGAGTATTTTCCACCATTTTTATCAAAGCTTGATGTTACTGTTAATTTTTTGCCCAAATGATGGATGTGAACTGGTATCTCAATTCAATTGGTTCATTTTTCCCACATTATAAACACAGTTGAAACTCCTTATATACTCTTCCCTTTTAGAAAGTAATTCTATTTTCTTTTTTCCTTTTGCATAGTTTTAAACTAAAAAAACTATGCGTTTTTGAATCTACATATTTAAAATGGTATTGTGTTGCAGCTTTTAAATCTTCATTTAAATGATGGCATATAGTATATATTCATTTGCAACTTTTTTCTTTCAAAATTATACTTTTGAAATTAAGCTATATTGATCTGTGTAGCTTTGGTACATTATTCCAATATGAGAATAATCTATTATAATGATTATACCCCAATTTATATATAAATACTTTTTAATCTACTTGGACATTTAGGTTGTTATCTAGTTTTTGTTTGTTTTACATTTCAAAAAAATCTAGAATTCTCAGGTAGTGAGTTTCAACTATCTTCAAATTTACTAGATATTATTAATCTAATCGTTTGTAACATCATTTTATTTTTTATTTAATTTGCATTTCTCTGATTTCTAGTGAAGTTTAACTTTTATTTATAATGCAGTGTGTGTGTGTGTGTGTGTGGCTGTGAGTTTAAAATTTTTATGTAATCTGTTTTTTTATTTTTTTTTTGTTTTTTTGGGGGTTTTTTTGTTTTGCTTTTTTTATCTCTAAGAAGTTCTTCCCCACTCTAAGTACATAAACATACTTATTCCCCTGGATTTTCTTTTTTAAAAATTTCAGGTTTTATTTTCACATTTAAGTTTTTTTAATTCATTCAACTGATAGTTTTGATCATCTATTTTAAGCCCAGCACTGTTTTAGGGGCTCTTCATTGAAAACAAACAGACTCAGACAACAAATCTCTGACTTTATTGACCCAAGGAAGCAGATAATAAGTAAGATAAATAATACAATTATATAGCATGTTAAGGAATGATAAGTGCTAAGGAGAAAAACAAAGAATAGAGAGTAATGATGATGGGGTTTGTTTCTGGACTCTTATGTTCTGTGGTCTTTCTGTCTTCCCTCTTTTACTAATAGTCTCAATTTACTGTAGCTTTATAATAATTAGTATCTGGTAAGACAAATCTCCTCAGTGTATTTTCTTTATTGTGTCTTAGGTCTTCTAGGGCTTTTGCTCTTCCCTTAATATGAAGATCAACTTGAAAAGTTGATTTTTTTTAACAATCCTTTGGGGATTGTGACTGGAATGACACTGATTTTTAGAGTAAATTGCAGAATATTAACATTTTTATAATTCTGAGCCACCCAATATGTAATGTAAATATGGTATATCTCTTGATTTTATCTTATGTCTTTCAGTAAGATTTATTCATTTTGTTGGTTTTTCTACTTTCATTTGTGTAAAAAAAAAATCTATAATATCATTTACTTGTCAACAAAATTGTTCATTTACAGCTACAAATTCCATTCTAAATACCGCTTTACTGTTTTTCACAAGTTTCATAATATAGTGTTTCTGTTGCTATTCGGGCTTGAATATGTTGTAATTTTGATTTTGAATTCTTATTTAACCAAAGATATTTTAAGGAGTAATTTTTGAAATTTCTAAGCAACTTTTTACTTTATTATTATTTCCCTATATTTCATGGCTAATGACATTGTGATCAAAGAATATAGATTATTTGAAATTTTTGAGACTTCTTAGTGACCTATTGTGTGGTAAATTTTTGTAAATTCTTGAAATGAATGTAGATTTTATATTTTTGAGGTGAAGAGTTATATCTCTATATATAGGTTTATCTTCTATGCTTGTATTGCTCAAAGCTTTTGTCCTTATTATTTTTTCATCCTCATTTATTTTATGATAGGGGTATAATTTTCCATTTTGTTTTTGTAGTATCTCTATTATTGATGCTTTTTATTCCTTTAATTCTGTTTTCTCTAATATTAATTTTGCCAGATCAACTTTTTTATTTTGGCATTATCAATTTTTTGTTGTGCCTCAATATTTTCATGTGGTTTTGTTTGGTATAGTTCTTATAAATAGTGTATAACTGGATCACAAAAGAAAACTATTATAACAATCTTATCTTCATTAGGTGAGATTAATTTGTTTATAATTATTATGCTTATTGATATGTTTTGACTCATTTATTTTTTTGTTGTTGTTTTTGGTTAACATCCGCTTTTCTGACTTCTTTTTCACATTACTTCTGCTGATTTGAATGCTATATATTATATTTATATTCTTACTGTTTGTCCTTAAATATTTTAGATATATATATAAGTATAAAATTGTCAAAGAAAGTCTGCAGCCATTCAATATTTCTATCCTCTTAACTATGGCAAATGCTTTAGTAAGCATGAACTACCCAGTGTACCCTTTATTATTTTTGGATAGAATTTTAGTTTGCTATTTGAAACACAAAAATCAGTTATAATTTTATAGTCATATTAAACATAGTTTATCAGTTGCTTTGCTCATCATTGATTCCCTTTTTTCCTTATATTTTCTCTCTGGCTTCACTTCCCTTATTGCTAAAATATATGGCTAACGTGTATGTAATGACATTAAATAGGTGGTTAACTCTGAGTAAAGAGTGAAAATGTCTTTATTTTTTCCTCACACTTGATTAGTCAGGTACAAAGATCCAGGTTGACAGTTTTACTTCAACATGTGTAAATATTTTTAGGACCCATTATTGCTGGCTTCCAATCTAGTTGACCTTCCATCAGAAGGAAGCATTTTTGGGATGCCTGGGTGACTCATTTGGTTAAGCATCTGCCTTCAGCTCAGGTCATGATACTAGAAGTCCTGGGATGGAGTCCTGTATTGGGCTTCTTCCTCAGCAGGAAACCTGCTTCCTCTGCCTGCCACTCCTTCTTGTGCATGTTCTCTCTCTCTCTGACGAATAAATAATATCTTTTTAAAAAGGAAGCATTTTTATAGTAGCTCTTAAGATTATTGCTTTATCACATTTATTTATTTGTTTGTTTGTTTGTTTATTTATTTAAAGAGAGAGAGAGAGGGGCAGCACATAAACGGGGTGGGGGAAGGGCAGGAGGAGAGGGACAAGGAGACTACCTGCTGAGCAGGGAGCCAAACATGGGATTCAATCCCAGGACCCTGGAATCATGACCTAAGCCAAAAGCAGATGCTTAACTGACTGAGCCACGCAGGCGTCCCTATTATCACTATTATGATTGTATAATTCTTTTTACATAAAGTACGGGTACAAGTAATTTATGATGATAGAAGACAGAAAGTAGTTGCAAGGGTGAGTAAAGATGGACAGGAAAGAGGATGAGAAGACCCTCTGTGGTGACAGAAATGTTCCACATCTTGTTTTGGATAGTGGTTATTTGGACACATACAGTTGTCAAAATTCATCAGATTGAATATATACGTTCTATGCATTTTAATGTCTGTAAATTATTTCTTAATTTAAAAAAATCTTTGAGGGGCACCTGCATGGCTAAGTCGGTTTAGTGTCTGTCTTTGGCTCAGGTCATGGTCTCCAGGTCCTGGGATTGAGCCCTGCATCAGGCTCCCTGCTTAGCAAGGAGTCTGCCTCTCTCTCTCTCCCTCTGCCCCTCTTCCCTGCTCATTCTTTCTATCAAATAATAAACAAAAACTCTAAAAAATAAAAATAAAAAAACAAAAACTAAGATAATGCCTTAGAACCTTCTGGTAAAATTTCTGCAAGGAGCTTTCAGCATCCTTTGAGGCAGAGCTGATTGCTCAACCATCACAGTGCGCATCACAATGAAGAGTTAGGATTGCTTCAAAAGAATTAAACATATCATATGAACCTGCATCTTCTCCAAATTCCACACTTAGGTTTGACTCAAACGGGGCTATACTCTCCATTGTCGTTGTTATTTTGTAAGTAAGCCAGTGGTTCTGTGTCTTCACTCTGGCTTTATCTAAGCTAAAGTCTTAGCTTCAGCAATTAGCCTACTCCAAACACAGCTTGTATGAGCATCAGTATCTATGGCTTTCTCACTGCTACAGAGCAGTGGGAACTATCTCTTCTCTATACCTAAGCACACACACTTCTGAAGTCTAGCTATGGAAGAAAGCTTGATCATCTTTGTGGAACATTGTTTCCTATCTCTACCAGTTCCTTTCATTACGTACATTTTTTTGAGAGAGAAAGAGAGAATGCACGTGCATACTTGATGGGGGGCATCGTGGGGAGGAGCAGAGGGAGACAGAGGGAGAGAATCTTATGCGTGTTCCACCCTGAACATGGAGCCTGACTCACAGCTTCATTTCATGATCCTGAGATCATGACCTGAGCCAAAAGTAAAAGTCAATGTTCAACCAACCAAGCCACCGAGGTGCCTTTCATTGTGTACATTTTGAATATGTTGGCTCTTTATCTGTTTGAGTATCCTAAATATACTTGTTTTCCAGGTGGCTCCATAATATTATTACTATATGGAGTGAATTAATGATTTGGTTGTTAATTGTTCTTGTTATTAAATTTTTTCATGTATTTTAATATTTTAGTTCTCAGCTTAATTTGAATGAAAAATTTCTGTTCCCTGCATCTCATCTACCTCTATTCATTAGTCTATGCTTATTCATCCCTATCTAGAGGTTTTTTAGTTGCTTCCTCCCAGCCCTCCAGGCTTCAATCCACTATTAGATCTCAGAATGGCAGTTTTGAGTTCCTACCTTGTGGTGTTACTGAGGATACCAAAAATCCAGGAGATCTGATATAACCAGTTACCATAGCTAGTGAACAGTGTGACTTAGCATCTGGTTGCAAGACTTTATGTGACTTTCTTCTTTCTCAGACTTGCAGTTTGCCAGGATTTGTCAGCTACATTTTTTTAGCTTCTTTTTACAAGCAGAGTTAGCCCCACTCTAGTCCTTGACTTTAGGTCTCATTTCTCCCAAAGAAACCAAATACCTGACTTCCATTTCCCACTTGATAATCTAGACCTCAACAAGCCATTGGCTTCAATCTTACTCATTATTTTTTATTTCTAGTCTAATGACATATTTTTCTTGTATTTGAGCTTGACTATCTTTCATGGTCTCTCTTTCTGTCTATGTAAATTCTATTCATTATTTCTTACATGTTTGCAGCAAAGAGGAGGGGATTATCAAAGTTTGTGAAATCATTGTGCTGTGTTGACCTGGCTATAATATACTTTCAAAAATATTAAAAAGCATATACATATGTTGGTGTGACTTGTCCTTTTCAAAATAACAAAAAACAGCTGAGATTGTATAAAGCATGTACTGTACCTAGGATCCTGCCTTTAATCTCTCTGTCGTATGTATGGTTTTTTTGTTTGTTTGTTTTGTTTTAAAGATTTTACTTATTTATTTGATAGAGAGAGATCACAAGTAGGCAGAGAGGCAGACAGAGAGAGAGGGGGAACCAGGCTCCCCGCTGAGCAGAGAGCCCGATGTGGGGCTTGATCCCAGGACCCTGAGATCATGACCTGAACCGAAGGCAGAGGCTTTAACCCACTGAGCCACCCAGGTGCCCCATCTCTGTCCTATGTACGTTTTTGACAAGTCACTTAATCCTTATTATAGAAAAATAGCTTCTTTGCAGTAAACTGTGTGAAACTCACTAGGGGATGTAGCTGTCTTGACAAGGTTTTCATTTCTTTTTGTTTTATTTTGTCTTGTAGAAAGTGCTCTTCCCCTTCCCAGGCATCTGAGGTTGAAACCTTGGAAAGAAAAAGAGGCAGTAAGTGAAATTCAAAGTGTCTCATAATACTTTGAAAAAAAGTATCCTAAATAAAGATGTGTTTTGCTTTCATAAGTTCAGAACTCTCAAAGCTTTGAAATAAAGACTCAAAGTTTTGTTGGATTGAGGTTTTTTGAGCTCAGATTGCAGCTCCAAAACTAGGAGTTAGAATCCAAATTCATGACTTCTGAATTAAGTAAGCATTCCATGAATAGTCATTAAAATAAATCCTATTTGTTTTCCACTATGATTTCCATGTGATATATTCATATTTAGGAGCCCTGTTTCCCTTAAAAGGAATAACATAAACAAAAGCTTATATTTATGGAACTTATTATGTATCAAATATTAAAACTAGGTTTTCATATACATTATAATGATATCATTAATGATATACATTGTTTCATTTGCTATTCTCAATAACTTGTTCAGGTAGATTTTTTTGTTTTTTTTTTATTATCCCTTTTTATAGATGAAGAAACTGAAGTAAGGTGTAGCAGAGATAAGTTGGTAAGTCAAATGACAATGATTTATTTCAAAAGCCTACTACAGTTTGCTGTTGGAACAAACCCAGTTGAATTTAAATTTAAAATGTCCAAAATTGAACTCTTGTTTTTGGTTCATGTGAGAACAGGGAGTCAGGTCTCCAGGAGCGTGAAAAGCAATCTAATTGCTGGAAAGAAAAGCTAATGAAAATAGTGTTAAAATAGTAAAATTTTTCATAGATTCTTTAGCATCCAGTGGCTTTTGTGTATGAAGAGAAATATTTGCTACTCTTTGTGCTTTGTTTACTGCTCACCTTTATTAAATTAAAATATCTAAGAAGCATAACTTTTAAAACTAATTTTTATTGACCATCTGAGCATTGCATACCAATTTGATGAATTAAATTTCCTAAAAGTTTTAAACTGTAATTGCAAATCTAATATAGCTTTTTTTGTAAACACTTCAGACAGCTTGAATACCATTTGAAACATACACAAATGCAATGATTACAGATGGTCTTACATTTAAGCTTATTCTAAAATGTGAATACCAAGGGTTAATTTATTTCTTCTTTATTTATACCCTCGTATTTTTCCTTTTTAAGTTGTTAACATTCTCTTGATATCCTACTACAATTTCAGTAATTTTATTATTTTTGCATTTTTTTAGGATTTCAATCATCTCACCCATTTGAGAGGGAAAAATACCATCTCAGAGAAGCTGAGGTAACCATATGGGTTATCAATAATTCATTCTTTGGGGGCTCATAGCACATAGTTTAATCTTAACCTGAGACATTGGCTAAAATCCTTTTAATAATAGTGTTTTATTTGTTATTTCATGGCATGTCTGATTCTCTGTCATGCAGTGTTTTTTGGGGGGGTTAACTTTGTCTTTAACAAGATTAACATTTCTTAATTTTTGCATGTTGGCAGTACCCGTTATCCTTTTTCCTATACTTAATCTAGTTTCTAAGTACATTAAGGTTTATGGTTTTTACTTATATTTTATTATAATTAGTAGGGCTTTCTAAATAATTAATTTCCTAGAAGATGAGCGGTTGAGTCTTCTTAGGTAGTTCTCTTCCTTACACTATTGTTAACCATCCTGCAAAACCTTATTGGATCTATTTCTGCCTGATTATTATTTTTGACCATCAGTACTAATCTGTTTCACCAGTTCTTAGTATACATGGCTGCTGGTCTATGTGTGAATTAAAAAAAAAAATGCCCTCTCTAAGAAAATGTGAATTGTGGGCACATGGCAACTGGATGGCTCCTCTGTACGAATTAGAAAGAGGCACTTCCTATGGATTAATATATCGCCAGGACCAGGGTGCATGGTTTAGAAAACAGCTCAGACAGCATATAACTATATGCAGTAGCCATTGGTGTGGTACTTGTTTTTCTGGAAACACATATGGCTTACTCATTGTTTCTTATGCATTCTTTTCTGTTTACCTTCCAACAGAAATAAGTACATATCTATACTTCATGAATAAACATTGACTTAAAATGAAAAAAATATCCATGCACATTTGAGAGTTTCCTATGTAAAAATAAGAAAACTTAAATATCCTATGGCATTTGCTCTTTTTTTTTTTTTTTTTTTTTTTTTTTGGTTACAATTACCTTTTAAAAAAAATTTGAGGTACCATTATGTACTCAAAGCTCTTTACAGACTAAACCAGTGTCAATTAATCAAAATATATGTGTCAAAAAGCCACAGTTTGGTAGCAGGAGCCCTTTGAATTTGACTTTTCATCCTGTTAACATTGGCCCTGACATTTTTGAAGGCATTTTTGTTTGTAACAAGAGGATTTATTTATTAGATGTATCTGATTTTTTTTTCCTGTCCCAAAACATGTATCAACTACTCTCCTTACCAGTCCTTTTAGTAGAGACCAGTCTGGGCATAGGAATGTTTTTGGAAATTGATGGCATGCAAAAGTGCTACTTCCACTGCTGCTGTTGGGTCATCAGTGTGTGTGTCTATGTGTAAGAGAAAGAGAGAACAAGCATGAACATACACACAGGAAAATATATTTCTAAAGTCTTAAAGTCATTAAAAAGTGGAGGGAACTCCTTATTATGTTATTGTACCACTTTGCTTATTAATTGATTTCATCAATCACCAACACTCTGCCTATTAACACTTGGAATGGATGGGAGCCTGAAAATCAGGATACTCACCCACAAACATGAGTTTAAATATTTTTCTTAAGCATATGCAAAATTCTTCAGCCTCCTTTTTTATTTATTTTTTTAAAGATTTTATTTATTTATTTGACAGACAGAGAGAGATCACAAGTAGGCAGAGAGGCAGGCAAAGAGAGAGTGAAGCAGGCTCCCTGCTGAGCAGAGAGCCCAATGATGTGGTGCTGGATCCCAGGACCCTGAGATCATGACCTAAGCAGAGGCTTTAACCTACTGAGCCACCCAGGTTCCCTTCAGTCTCCTTTTTTAGAGCACACTTAAGAAACAAGTTACCCAAGCATTTGGTTGTCATGTGCTAGCCTGTTCCCCATGTCTCTGCTCTTGGATTACATATTTTTAAACCTTAGCTCAAGAAACTCCTATGGGAAACACTTCTGATTTCTATTATTTGGGTTAGATTTTCCTTCTCTGTGCTCTCCTAGTATGTGTCTAACACTCAATACACTGTACTTTAATTTTGTTTACTTGTATGCCTTTATTAAGTTGCTATTCTCTTGGGGTATGTCTTACTGCTCTGTCAGACCTGTTACATATGCTTGGAACACAGTAGATGCTCAATTAGATTAAATGCTTTAATGAGGTTCAAAGAAATAAAATACAAATGATAGCCTGGTTTTACTCGCCAGTCCCTAAAGATTGGATTGTATTCCCTGGTGAAAATAGAAATTTTGTAACACTAGAGCTCCTATTTATGGGATAAGGGACTAACAAGAGCCAAAATGATGCCAGACTCTCTAGGATTGTCATAGTAAGCTGATAATTTCAGGGCTAATCCTCTGCTTTACTCAGTCAGCGCCCCACTGGGAAGGGGATCCATTAATTCCCTCTCTATGGAAAGGTAAAAGCAACATTTTTTTTTATTAGAGAAGGTTTCTTGAGCCTTAAAAGATGAGTAGAAGTTAGCAAAACCAAGGCAATTGGGAGTATGTCATTCCAGGTAGAAGTGGCAACTTGAGCAGAACATAGAAAAATGATGAGGGTGGAGTGTGAAAATCCAGTATTTCTGGGTTGTAAAGTATAAAGAAAGGAATCTGAAGTTACAAATTAGTTTAGAAAGGTAAACGGCAGTGGAATTCTTGAGAGCCTTTTTTGCTGCATTAAGTCATAGAATTTTATCTTGGAGCGGAGAAAGAGAAGAGCTCAGTATAGTGAATAAAAACACATGGTCTGCAGTCTACCTAGATTTGAAACTCAGTTCTGCCTTCTGTTGACTGTGTGACTTAGCATTTTTCTTCCTTACATTGTTTCATTTGTAAAGGGAGAATTATAAGAGCACCTATTTCATAGGGCTGTTTTGAGTATTAATGAATTAAATCATATATAGTACTTAAATATTAAGTTGATGTTATTATTAAACTTTGTGTACATACACAGTAAAAGATCACTGTGGTAGTCTGTATGGAGGATTCTTTTGAATAGAATAGGACAAGAGAGCAGGAAAACAATAGGGGGATTAGTATATCCTCCAGTAGCTCCTGTTGACATTTGCTGGATATTTTTGAGGTATATTCCTATCTAATGGTTTTAACAAAATCACATCCTTTTAGATGGATTTTGTGCAGACTCAAGTGATACCTGCCCATTTTGCTTTTTTCTAAGAACTGCTTTGGGATTAACTTACTGAAGAGTCAAACTCTGGAGTTTTCAGGGACTTGCACGTCATAGCTTCTTTGGTCCTACTATCTTCAGAGTATAATTCAGAACTCAGTTCCTGAGAAGGTTACCTGGAGAGAGGAAAACCAGCTGTTTTCCAGAGTAGGATTGAAAATAATAACATAGTTGAATTCTAGCATGGAATTGAGACTAATGGAGATAATTTTCTTAGTTACCATTTTACTCAAAAACTTGGGTTACACATATTGCTACTTCATTTGTAAAGTATGTTGAATGCCTTCAGGAGGCAGTAGGTATAATGAAAGGATCAGATCTGGACTGTGGACCCAACTCTGCTACTTACTTAGATATATAGTCTTAAATAACCTGTATATCTTAGTTCTCTTATCTGTAACAAGAGAGCATAAGTTCCCTTATCCGTTCTCTTATCTGTAACAGAAGCATCTTAGTTTTCTTGTCTGTAACATACCCACTATGTTATCTTGCAGGGCTGTCATGAAAATCAGTTGAGATCATCTATGTGAAAGCTCTGGGCAAAAGGCACTTTAAAAATGGAATCTTTTTTAAACCATTTAAGAACAACTCAGAAATATAATGTGATCTGTACATCTGTTTGTTCCTTCATTAAATGAACCTAGAAAGAATTAAAAGATATGCCAATCATCTTGTTATGAAAGTCACCTTAATTGGCACATAATTCAAAATGTGTAGAACTTCTTGTGAGGACTCCCAGCTTCGAACAAAAGCTAGGGAATTTACTTTGAACTTTTTTCTTGCTAAAAAGCTCTGTTAAGTTCCTCGTTTTGAGCTTTGTTGTAGAACACTGAGACTTCTCCAAGTTTGACAACCAATCAATGATGTATCCAAGCCCCTTTCTCTAGTACTTCTAGCAGCCCTCTTGATAAGCTCCCCAGATGAGATATACTGGATCAGAAACAGTACCCCAACAACAGCTTTGAAAAGTGCCTCAGAGACTTCTATCCTTTTAGAAATCTCTCTCTACCTACCTCTCCACTAAAGATGGACATAAAACTAAAAAATTCTGAATTCTGGTACAGTCTCCATGGCCAGGTCCCAGGGCTGCTGGACTGGGACATGGGGAATGAATTCTTCTTGCCCTGCACCACAGACCAATGCCACCTAGCTGAGCAGAACCTTGCCAAATATAGACTCCGAGTAATGGAACCCCCAAAGATGTCTCAAGAGAGTAGACCCAGTCTGAACAAAGATGGTCTTGACTCTGAACCTAACTTGTGGATGTGGGTAAATCCCAACATCATGTGCCCCCTTGGCAGCCAGGAGACCTTAAAGCCCAGTAAGGAAAAGGATGTGACAAGCATACTTCCTTACCCTCAGCCACTCCCAAAGGAAGAAGAATCTAACTGCTCAAGGGCCACAGTGATGGATTCACTGCCAACTTCCTCCAGCAAGAAATCTTCCCCACAGAAGCAGTTCACTTATTCCCCCAGTGACTGGGAGCTCGCAGAAGAAAAAACTGAGGAACAAGATGTCAACTGCTCTGTGTCTCTTCACTCCCCTAACAAAGGGGAGTGCTTCCAGAACCAGAAGTTATGGCAAGGCAACAGCCAGGAGAGAAGGTCCTGGCCCCGCCCCCCCCTCAATTACAGTCACTTAATTGCCCTGGCATTAAGAAACAGTCCCCCTTGTGGCCTCAATGTGCAGGAGATCTACAATTTCACCCGACAACATTTCCCTTTTTTTTGGACAGCTCCAAATGGCTGGAAAAACACCATCCGCCACAACCTCTGCTTCCTGGGCAGCTTTGAGAAGGCACCAGTCAACCTTCAAGATGGGACCAATGCAAAGCCACGATCTTGCCTCTGGAGGCTTACTGAGGAGGGACATCGTCGTTTTCAGGAGGAAACTCGTGCCTTAGCCTCTGCTCGGAGGGAGAGCATCCAACAGTGCATGAGCCAGCCAGATGTGATGACTTCCCTTTTTGGCCTTTGAACTACCACTTCTCCCTTTTTGGAACACTGCCCTCCTTACTGGGTCCACCATTGCCATGATTGGCCTTCATTAATCTCTAAGCCTACCCTGCCTATTGGTGAAAAGACTGTTTAACTACAGCTACAGGAATAGTATTAAATAAACTGAGAGGTGGGTACAGAGGAAGCAGAGCTTAAATCCAGGTGGAGAATCATGGAAATTTGCATGAGGACTGTGGCAGTTGTTATACATTTTAAGCAGAGGCAGGAAATCTTAGGAATAATAGCACAGAAGTTAAAGAGAGAGGACATATTTCACAAGAAAAGGAATTCTGTTTTCTGGAGTGTATACTCACATATAAATGCAAATGGTGGAGTACAAAACATAAAATGCAAGACTGAACCAGGCCTTGAAGAGCCTCAAATGTCACGTGAAGGTATCTGTGCATAAAAAGAAATAGACATGGGGCTTGTAGCCTAGAGGTTCAAGTATCTCTCTTCTACCATTCATCAGATATATCTCTTTTTTTAATGACTGATTTTACCCTTCAGGGTTTCACTTTTGTCTTTCTGATCCTGGACTTCTCAGCCTTGTTCATTGCCAACCAATTCCAGTACTGACAAATAATTCCAAGCAGTTACTTGTAGTTTGTATATTAAAATCCTTTGAATTGAGCTTATATCAACCCCAAGCCTTTTGATGACAAAGTTCTTTTTTCCCCAAATATGTTTTTTTTTTCAGTGTTATAAGATTAGTTGTTCATGCACCACACCCAGTGCTCCATACAATACATGCCCTCTTCGATACCCACCACCAGGCTTTCCCAACCCCCGACCCCCTCCCCTCCAAAACCCTTAGTTTCGATGAACCATGAGAGACTGTGGACTCTGAGCAAAAAAGGCATTCAAAATCACACTAAGACTATAGGTGGAAATGGGGACAAATGGTTATCCTATTTAACCATTCACATTATTTTTTCTTTTTCTTATTGTGTTTAGTTAGTCACTATAAAATACATCATTAGGTTTTGATGCAGTGTTCCAAGATTC
>CM053612.1:63211831-63224078 GCA_028646535.1 Procyon lotor | reverse complement strand
ACACACCCAGTGCTCCATGCAATACGTGGCCTCCTCAATACCCACCACCAGGCTCTCCCAACCCCCGACCCCCTCCCCTCCAAAACCCTCAGTTTGTTGCTCAGAGTCCACAGTCTCTCATGGTTCATCGCCCCCCCTGACTCCCCCCATTGTTTGGCTTTCCATTCTTTCATTCATCAAAACTTTATTGAGGAAATACCAAAGTGTACAAGGTCTATCTTAAGTGCTGAAGATAAAAAGTCAATAGTTTAGTTGGATACAGACCTATAACCAAATATTTATAATACAAATGTAATGAAACAGATGTGCAACATTGTCTCATTGTTGAGACATTTTTCAGCAATGTTGAAGGGAGACATTTTTCCTGGGAAAGGCATTGAAAAGGAAATCTCTTTTGAGTTAGTTTGAAATATAAATAGGGATTTCTGGGCATGTAAACTGAAGAAAACAAAGTACAGAAGCAACTGTATAAACAAAGTAATTGCAGTGCTTGAAAGAGTGGTAGGAATTTCAGTGCAGTTTAGCTATATTAGGGCCAAGAGTGGCAAGTAATAGAGGCAAAAGGCTTTACTGGTACTACTTATGTGTTTGGATTTTACCCTGTGGTCTATTATGAACCAAAAGGTATCAGTGGTGTTTTACTAAAAAATAAAAACAAACAATAATGAAAATTTAAGCATTTGTTTTTCTAATTTCAAAACTCTCTTTAACACTATACAGATAAACTTTCTTTTATCAGATTTAAGCATAAGTTTCTGCCTTTCCTGTTAACATATTATTAAAGATATATCCAAGATAAAATATATTAGATTATTAAGGATGTATTTAATTACAAAACCCTCAGTAATGGGGGTACAAAAATGCCTTGTAAAATGCAAAACCAATGAATTCAATATATTGTATATCATTTTTAAAGTTTACATTTTTTGGTTATTGTATATTACAGCGCATACAAAACTGTATATTTAAGTTGAATTCCAAAAGAAACATTCAAGGAGTATTCTTTGAAAAAATAATTGTAGATACTACTTCTGTATTATAAGGCAAACAAAGTTGAAAACATACCTTGGAATTAATAAAATATTCTGGCTATAAGTACTCAGCATTTGGTTTTTATGTTTTTCACAAATAACACTTGTAAGCAAAAGAGCCTGTTGTGAAACTCACAAGACTTTTTATCACAAACTACATTTCTAGTGTATACAATATACCTATTTTGCAAATTTTGCAAGTATTCAGACTTTCTACTTTTAAGCTTTTATTTAAATTCTAGGTACTGAACATACAGTGTAATATCAGTCTTAGCTGTACAATATACTTAATCAACACTTCCATACATCATCTGCTCATAACAGGTGCACACCTTAAACCTTAAACCTGTTTAACACATCACCATCCACCTCCCCTTTGGTAACATCAATATGTAGTAGTGAAATTGCTGGATCATAGGGCAGTTCTTTTATTTAATGTTTTGAGGGACCTCAAAATATTAAACACCCAGAGTGTTTAATATTTTAAACACTCACTCTGTTTTCCAGAGTGAGTACACCAGTTTGCATTCCCACCAACAGTGCAAGAGGGTTGCCCTTTCTCCGCATCCTCACCACTATCTGTTGATTTCTGTGTCGATAATTTTAGCCATCCTGACAAGTGTGAGGTGATACTTCATTGTAGTTTAATTTATTTCCCTAATGGTCGGTGATGTTGAGCAATATTCCAAGTGTCTGTTCGCCATCTGGATGTCTTCTTTGGAAAAATGTCTATTCACATCATCTGCCCATTTTTAATTGAATTATTCATTTTTTTGGATGTTGAGTTTGATAAATTCTTTATAGATTTTGGATACTAACACTTTATCAGGTATGTCATTTGTAAATATCTCCTCTCATTCTGTAGGTTGATTTTTACTTTTGTTGATTATTTCCTTCACTGTGCAGAAACTTTTTACTTTAATGTGGTCCCAGTACTTCATTTTTGCTTTTGTTTCCCTTGTACCAAGACTATACTTTCAGGGACCATTTCTATAGTTTGTTACTGGAGAAGAGACATATCTAGAAAGAAGTTGCTACAGTTGAGACCAAAGAGGTTACTGCCTGTTTCCCTCCAGGATTTTTATGGTATATGTCACAATTTGGGTCTTTAATATATTTTGAATTTATTTTTGTGTATGGTGTAAGAAAGTGGTGCAGTTTCATCCTTTTTCATGTTGCCATCCAGTTTACCTAACACTATTTGTTGAAGAAATTTTTTCTCATTGGATATTCTTTTGTGCTTTGTCAAAGATTAATTGACCATATAGCTGTGGGTTCATTTATGGGTTTTCTGTTGTTTTTTATTGATCTTTGTGTCTGTTTCTGTGCAGATACCATACCGTTTTGATTATAATAGCTTTGTAATATAAATTGAAGTCCAGAATTCTGATGTCTCCAGTTTGCTTTTCTTTGTCAAGGTTGCTTTGGCTATTTGAGGTCTTTTGTAGTTCCATACACAAATTTTAGGACTTGCAATCCCACCAACAGGGTAAGAGGGTGCCCCTTTCTCCACACCCTGACCAACATTTGTTGTTTATTGTCCTGTTGATTTTGGCCATTCTAACTGGTATAAGGTGGTATCTCAGTGTAGTTTTGATTTGAATCTCCCTGATGGCTAAAAATGATGAACATTTTTTCATCTGTCTGTAGTCATTTCTATGTCTTCTTTGGAGATATGTCTCTTCATGTCTTCTGCCCATTTTTTTATGTGATTTTCAGTTTTGTGACTGTTGAGTTTGAGGAGTTCTTTATAGTTCTTAGATATCAGACCTTTGTCTATAGTGTCATTTGGGAATACTTTTCTCCCATTCTGTGGGTTACCTGTTTGTTTTGTTGACTGTTTCCTTTGCATTGCAGAAGCATTTTCTGGATGAAGTACCAAAAGTTCATTTTCGCTTTCATTTCCTTTGCCTTTGGAGACATGTCCTGAAAGAAGTTGCTGTGGCTGATGTCGAAGAGGTTGCTGCCTATGTTCTTCTCTAGGATTTTGATAGATTCCTGCCTCATGTTGAGGTCTTTTATCCACTTCGAGTTTATCTTCGTGTATAGAGTAAGAGAATGGTCAAGTTTCATTCTTGTACATATAGCTGTCCAATTTTCCTAGCATCATTTATTGAAGAGACTTTCTTTTTTCCACTGGATATTTTTTCCTGTTTTGTCAAAGATTATTTGACCATAGAGTTGTGGGTCCATATCTGGGCTCTCTATTCTGTTCCACTGGTCTATGTGTCTGTTTTTGTGCAAGTACCATGCTGTCTTGGTGATCACCACTTTGTAGTAAAGCTTGAAATCAGGCAGTGTGATGCCTCCAGCTTTGTTTTTCTTTTTCAACATTTCCTTAGCAATTCTGGGTCTTTTCTGGTTCCATACAAATTTTAGGATGTGTTTGTTCCAGCCCTTTGAAGAAAACTGGTGGAATTTTGATTGGGATGGCATTGAAAATATAGATTGCTCTGAGTAGTATAGACATTTTAACAGTGTTTATTCTTCTGATCTATGAGCATGGAATGCATTTCCACCTTTCTGTGTCTTCTTCAATTTCTTTCATGAGTGTTCCATAGTTCCTCGAGTACAGGTCATTTACTTCTTTGGTTAGGTTTATTCCCAGGTATCTTATGGTTCTTGCTGCTGCAGGAAATGGAATTGATTCTCTAATTTCCCTTTCCATATTTTCATTGGTAGTGTATAGGAAAGCAACTGATTTCTGTGCATTGATTTTGTATCCTGACACATTACTGAATTGCTGTATGAGTTCTATTGGTTTGGGGTAGAGTTCTTTGGGTTTTCCATAGAAAGTATCATGTCATCTGCGAAGAGAGAGTTTCACTTCTCATTGCCAATTTGAATACCTTTTATTTCTTTTTGTTGTCTAATTGCTGTCACTAAGATTTCTAGCACTATGTTGAATAAGAGTGGTTAGAGTGGGCATCCTTGTTGTGTTCCTGATCTCAAAGGGAAGGCTATCAGCTTTTCCCTGTTGAGAATGATATTTGCTATAGCCTTTCCATAGATACACTTTATGATGTTGAGGAATATTCCTTCTATCCCTATATTTGAAGAGTTTTTGTCAAACGCTTTTTCTGCATCAATTGAGAGGACCATGTGGTTCTTCTCTCTTCTCTTATTGATTTCTATCACATTGATTGATTTGCGAATGTTGAACCACCCTTGCATCCAAGGAATAAATTCCACCTGGTCATGATGAATAATCTTTTAAATGTGCTGTTGGATCCTATTATCTAGGATCTTGTTGAGAATCTTGGCATCCATATTCACTAGGGATATTGGTATTGTAATTCTCCTTTTGGCTGGGGTCTTTGCCTGGTTGGGGGATCAGGGTAATGCTGGCTTCAGAGAAAGAGTCTGGAAATTTTCCTTCTGTTTCTATTTTTTGAAGCAGTTTCAGGATATTGGTATTATTGCTTCCTTGAATGTTTGGTAGAATTCCCCAGGAAATCCGCAGGTCCTGGACTCTTGTTTTTTGGCAGGCTTTTGATAACTGCTTCAATCTCATTACTAGATATCATTCTATTCAGGCTGTCAATTTCTTCCTGTTTCAGTCTTGGAAGATTATGGGTTTCCAGGAATTCATCCATTTCTTCTAGGTTGTTTAACTTATTGGCATATAGCTGTTAATAATAATTTTTGATAATTGTTTCTATTTCCTTTGGATTAGTTGTGATCTCTCTCCTTCCATTCATAATTTTGTTAATTAGGGTCCTCTCTCTTTTCTTTTGGATTAGTTTGGCCAGTGGCTTATCAATCTTATTGATTCTTTCAAAGAATCAACTTCTGGATTCATTGATGCGTTCTACTGTTTCTCTAGTTTCTAACTCATTGATCTCAGCTCTAATCTTGATTATTTCACTTCTTGTGCATCAGGTTGGCTTCATTTGTTGTTGTTTTTCCAGTTCTTTAAGGTGTAAAGAGAGCTGGTGTATTCGTAATTTTTCAATTTTTTTGAGCAAGGCTTGGATGGCTCTGTATTTCCCTGTTATAACTGCCTTTGCCATGCTCCATAGGTTTTGCATCAATGCGTCTTCATTCTCATTGGTCTCCATGAATTGTTTAAATTCCTCTTTGATTTCCTCGTTGATCACAGCATTCTTGAGAAGGTTGGTCTTTAGTCTCCAAGTGTTTGAATTCCTTCCCGACGTTTTTCTTGTGGTTGAGTTCCAGTTTCAAAACATTGTGGTCTGAGAAAATGCAGGGAATCATCTCAGTCTTTTGGTATCAGATTAGTCCTGATTTGTGGCCCAGTATGTGGTCTATGCTGGAAAAAATTCCACTTGCACTCGAGAAGAATGAGTATTCTGTTGTTTTAGTGTGGAATCTTCTGTATATATCTATGAGTTCCATCTAGTTCAATGTGTCCTTCAAAGCTCTTGTTTCTTTATTGATTTTCTTTTTAGATGATCTGTCTGTTAATGAGAGTGGCGTGTTAAGATCTATTACTATTATTGTATTCATACCAATATGACTCTTTATTTTGATTAACAATTGGCTTATGTAGTTGGCTGCTCCTATTTTGGGGGCATAAATGTTTACAATTGTTAGATCTTCTTGGAGGATAGACCCTTTCAGAATGATGTAGTGTCCTTCTGTATCTCTGACTAGAGTCTTTAGCTGAAAATCTAATTTATCTGATATGAGAATCACTACCCCAGCTTTCTTTGGAGGCCCACTGGCATGAAAGATATTTCTCTATCCTTTCACTTTCAGTCGCTGTGTATCTTTGGTTCCAAATGTGTCTCTTGTAGACAGCATATGGTCGGGTCCTGCTGTTTTATCCATTCTTCAACCCTGTGCCATTTTATGGGAGCGTTTAGGCCGTTCACATTGAGAGTGATTATTGAAAGATAAGTGTTTATTGACATAATTTTGCCTGTGTAGTCCTTGCTTCTATAGATAGTAAATTTCTGTTCTAAGTCACTCATGCCTTCTTTCTACTTTTATAACACCCCCTTTAATATTTCCTGGAATGCTGGCTTAGTGGTCACATACTCTTTTACTCCTTGCCGGTCTTGGAAGCTCTTTATCTCTCCATCCATTTTGAATGTCAGCCTTGCTGGATAATGTATACTTGGCTGCATGTTCTCGCTTAGTGCCCTGAATACATCATGCCTGCCCTTTCTGCTTGCCAGGTTTCTGTGAACAGGTCTGACATTATTCTAATGGGTCTTCCTCCATATGTAAGGAGTCTCTTCCCCCCCTAGCTGCCCTCAGGGCCTCTTATCTAAAATTATAATTTGCAAATTTCACTATGATGTGTCTTGCTGATTTTGTGGACTTGTTGAACTTGGCAGGTGTCCTTTCTGCCTCTAGGACAAGAACACTTGTTCCATTCCTCAGATTGGGGAAATTTTCATTCAGAATTTGGTCAGCTATATCTTCTAGTCTTCTGTCTTTCTCTACCCCCTCTGGGATTCCAATAATTCTGATGTTGGAACATTTCATGGTGTCATTTATATTCCTAAGTCTCTTCACATGATTCCTGAGCAGTTTGCTCCAGCTTTCCTACTGACCTTTCTTCTCAACCATTTTATCCTCTATATCACTAATTCTATCCTCTGTCTCTGTAACTCTAGGTGTTAGACTATTTAGATTGGATTGAATCTCACTGATAGCGTTTCTTAGCTATACTCGTTGTCACTTTTGTTCTTAGAGATTCTATTTTGTCATTAATGTTTTTCTCCCTCCTAGCCATTGCCTGGATAATTGTCACCCTTAATTCCCTTTCAGTCATATCATTTATGTCCATATCCGATAGTTCTGAGGGAGCGGGTGCAATTTCTGGGTTTTTCCTCTGTTGGGTGTTCCTCCTCCTAGTCATTTTGATTAGAAATGGATGCAAGGAGGTATAGCTGGATAAATTGCCCACAATCCAGGCAGGGTGCACTCTGGAAGGTTTAGGAGCAACTGAGATTCACCATCAAAAGAAAGGAATCAGGATTAAAAAAGATAGAGAGAAAAAGAAAAAGAAGATATCCCATCCAGAATGGGCTCACAAAATAAGATTTATAAGGTATGTAGACCAACATGAACAAACATATAGTCCAACAAAAGTAAATCGCAAGAAAGGAAAGAACCTAGTCAGAATGAACCCCAGGAATGAGATTTATATAATACCTGAACAGAAGCAAATACATAGAAACACTGACAGAAGGATAAGTTGGGAGTTTGGTTATAACTCCTCGTGAGCGAGGAAGGTTACTTCAGGTCTTCCTGGGTTTATCCTTTACAGAGAGTCCAAGCAAGGAATCTGCCTGTCTGTACCCAGACCTCCATGTTACAGAGAAGCCTCAGTCTGCTCCCCTCTAGGTGGTCCAGAACACACACTCACCTCTGTAAAGTTCTGCTCATAAAGCAGCCTGTCACAAGTTGTGTGCGCTCCACAGTTCTCCAGGCTCCACTCCCACACTGGGTGTCGTCAGATTCCTGCCGAGATTAGTCCACCCACCACTGTTCTCTCTGGGGTTGGCTGGGAGCCCCCAGACCCTGCCACAGACCACAAATGTCTTTTCATTCACTGTTGCACTCAGCCAGAGATTGGGGCACGCATCAAAAAGCTTCTGGCTCCTGAAGGACACCAGACTCTCTAAGTTGCTTGCAGGAGCGCACGTGCTCCACCCACAAAATGGTGCAAGGAGCAGAAATCTGCAGATTCAGGATCCATGGACTGGACCTCCCTACTGCCTCCTGACGGTGCTCGGGGCGAAAGACTCTCATCCCCTGATCCCTTTCTCTTGCAGCTGACTTGTTTGTGCCTCATTCTTCTCCCATGTGCCATCAGGAGGTGGCAAGAGGTGCCTGAACAGGGACAACGAGGAGAAATAAAACGGAAGAAGCCTCAACGTGTTTGTGTGCACGGCTGTGCCTTTTTCCCCGCTGGTGAGTTGTGGGTACTTATTGCAGGGTATGGGAAATCTAAAGAGCACAAACGTATATCGCCCTTATGTATGTTTATTGAGATGGCTCCTAAGGCGGGAAGAGCAAGAGTCAGCGAGGGCCAACTTTTGGAGCTTTTTAAGGTAATTAAAGAACATTGCTCCTGGTTCCCTACATTAGGGACTTTAGATTTACAGACATGAGAAAAAGTAGGTCACAAGCTAAAACATTTGCATCTTAAAGGAAAATCAATTCCAATTACTATATGGCCTACTTGGACCCTTATTCGCTCCATTTTGGAGCCTTTACAAACCCCTGATTCAGATAGCGATAATAAATGTTCAGGAAAAACTAAAAAGAAATAACCTAAATATGCTATTCCAGAGGAAAAAGAAATTCCTAAAGTCCTAGTAAAGAAATATATAAAGGAGGAATCTCCTCCACCACTCCCTCCAATAACAGAACAACTCTACGCCCCTATTCAGCAGGAAGAAGTTACAGAAGATGAGACCTTCCACCTTCAACAACCTTATAAAGATTTAAGGGTCAAAATTGTTCATGGGGGAATGATGAGGGAACAGAGCTGATTTGATAGAAACTGATTTGATAGAAACTGATTTGATAAAGCTGATTTGATAGAAACTACCCAAGCGATGGCTGCTCTGACCACAGAAAAATTTAAAGGACAATGTTTTAACTGTGGGCAGACAGGACATACTAAAGCTCAATATAGGCAAAAAGAAAAATTCCCTACATGAAAGGCAAAAAATAATCCACCAGGTCTCTGTCCTAAATGTAAAAAAGGTAACCATTGGTCAAGTCAATGTCATTCCTATTTTACAAGGATGGATCTCCCATTCAGGGAAACTTATTTTGGGGCAAGCCCTCAGCCAAAAAACAAGGGGGCCAATTCTCTCTTAACACCCAACTTTCAGATAGATATACCATTTTAAATTTATTACATGCAACTCCTGGCAGTGCTAAATTAGATATCCCTATTCCCAAAGATCATCTCTTAATGGCTGCCAAGCTTCCCACCAAAATTCCAACTAATGTTTTTGGCCCTTTACCAAAGGGAACCACTGGGTTACTTTTGGGAAGATCTGGCCTTACTTCAAAAGGAGTACTAGTCCACACTGGCGTTATTGATTCAGATTATACCGGTGAAATTTCAGTGATGGTAACTACTGCAGCTCCATACCACTTTTAAAAAGGAGACTGCATTGCCCAGTTGCTACTTTTACCATACTTTCAGGGTCAATTTAAAAACAAACAAAGAAACTCTAACGGTTTTGGGAGCGCTGGAAAAACTGTTGCATATTTGACTAAGAAAATCTATCAAGATAAACCAATTTGTCATATTAAAATAGAAGGAAAGGAATTTTTAGGTCTAATTGATACTGGAGCTGATATCTCTATCAAAAGCTCATTACATTGGCCTAAAAAATGGCCATATAATTTGTCCTCCACTACTATTACAGGATTAGGACAGGCTAGCAATGTACATCAGAGCTCCAATATTCTTTTTTGTGAAGGACCCAAGGGTCAAAAGGGTTATCTACAACCATATATTGTAGATTTGCCCATTAACCATTGGGGACGAGATTTCTAAGTCAATGGAGAGCCTCTTTGGTTATACCTTCCCCTAAGGAGGATTCCAAGATTTTACACTGAGGACCACTGATCCTAAACCTATTATATTAAATTGAAACTATAACAGAACAAATTTAAAAAAAAAATTTGCAATTTTTAAAGTGTAGCATATCAAAGTGTGAATACATGTAAAATGACTCCATGTTTTCTGGCCTACCAAAAAAATAAAAAAGAGAGAGAGAGAGAGAGAAAATACTGTAAGGTTTGTAAGGTTTTTGTTAAAAGTTTTAGGGTGAGGGTCCTAGGCAAGATGGCGGAGGTGTAGGAGGCAGAGAGAGCCCTGGGAATCAGAAGTCCAGCTAAAGAGGAGGAAATCACTCTAAAAGCCGGCAAACACAACAGCAGGGAGAAGAGAATAAGAACAGCAATTCTAGGAGCAGAAAATTGACCACTTTCAGGAGGTAGAACGTGTGGAAAAAGTGAATTTAAAGAGAGAGACCCCGAGGTGAGGGACCAGCTCCCAGCAGCCGCAGAGACGTGGACCACAAAATCCAGAACTTCTAGTCCACTCCGCTGAGGGACATCAATCTGGAGGCTAACCGGGTGTTCAGCGCTCAAGGGAACAGTGTGGTTTCAGGACCCGTGGGTCCTGAAATCTCGTCCCCAAAGGTTAATGGGCAAACAAAGGGGCCAGGGGAGCCCGAGTGCAGCAGAGCTCCCAAGTATTGGGGCGAAGAAGCTGGCAGCAGAGAAGGAGCCGCGCAATGCCACAGAGGCTTACCTTGGACTATAGAAACTGAGACATACAGTCCATATAGGGCTGCCGTACCTCAAGCGGGGACCCCACGGTAGGCAGCTCCGGAGACAACCCCTCCTTCCTCCTCCGTGAGGAGCAGTGCCAGAGCGCGCAGCAGGAATCTGCTGGTTTGGGGACTCCAGACAGGGCTGCGTGCCACTGATAGAGGTGCTCCACCACAGGCTAGCTGAGCACAGAGCGCCGACTGTGGACAAGGGAGACGGGAGTGATAACGGCTTTCCTCTAAGGGTCTGTGGAGGATCGCAGCACCCAGAACTAGGCTCCTCTGGGCCAGAGACTGGGAGGCCGCCATTTTTATTCCCGGCCTCCAGGGCAGTGCAGAAAGCGCTCAGGGAAGAGACTCCAGTGAACCTGAGCAAAGTGCTTGGCCCATCCCCTGGCAAGGGCAGTGCAATTCCGCCTCAGGCAAAGACATTTGAGAACCATGGCAACGGCCCCTCCCCCAGAAGATCAGCGAGAATATCCAGCCAAGACCTAGTTAATCAATCAGTGAAAACTGCGGAACTCCAGAGAATCTTTCTCTCTCACCCATCTTCTATTACCTTGACAAAATGACAGGCGGAAAAACTCACCAAAAAAAAAAAGAAGAGACAGTACCGATGGCAAGAGACCTAGTCAATGCAGACATTAGTAATATGTCAGAAATAAAGTTCAAAGTGACAGTTATCAAGATGATAGCAGGGCTCGAAAAAAGCATAGAAGATATCAGAGAATCTCTTTTGGAAGAAATAAAATCCCTTTCTGGAGAAATAAATAAAATCTAACCAAGTCGAAGTTAAAAAAGCTATTAACGAGGTACAATTAAAAATGGAGTCTCTCACTGCTAGAATAAATGAGACTGAAGAAAGAATCAATGATATAGAAGACCAAATGATGAAGAATAAAGAAGCTGAGAAAGAGAGAGACAAACAACTACTGGACCACGAGAGGAGGATTCGAGAGATAAGTGATACCATAAAATGCAACAATATTAGAATAATTGGGATCCCAGAAGAAGAAGAAAGAGAGAGAGAGGCAGAAGGTATATTGGAGAAAATTATTGTAGAGAATTTCCCTAATCTGGCAAAGGGAACAAGCATCAGAATCCAGGAAGTGCAGAGAACCCCCCTCAAAATCAATAAAAATAGTTCTACACCCTGGCATCTAATAGTAAAACTTACAAGCCTCAGTGACAAAGAGAAAATCCTGAAAGCGGCTCGGGACAAGATATCTGTAACATACAAAGGCAAAAAGATTAACAGCAGACATATCCACAGAGACCTGGCAGGCTAGAAAGGACTGGCAGGATATATTCAGAGCAGTGAATGAGAAAAATATACAGCCAAGAATGCTATATCCAGCTAGGCTGTCACTGAAAAAAGAGGGAGAGATAAAACGCTTCCAGGATAAACAAAAACTGAATGAATTTGCAAACACCAAACCAGCCCTACAGGAAATATTGAAAGGAGTCCTCTAAGCAAAGAGAGAGCCTAACAGACCAGGAAGGAACAGAGACAATGTACAGTTAACAGTCACCTAACAGGCAATAAAATGGCACTAAATTCATATCTGTCAAGAGTGACCCTGAATGTAAATGGGCTAAATGCTCCAATCAAAAGACACAGAGTATCAGAATGGATAAGAAAATAAGACCCATCAATATGCTCTCTACAAGAAACTCATCTTAGACCCAAAGACACCTCCAGATTTAAAGTGAGGGGGTGGAAAACAATTTACCATGCTAATGGACATCAAAAGAAAGCTGGGGTGGCAATCCTTATATCAGAAAAATTAGATTTTCAGTCAAAGATCATAAAAAGAGATGAGGAAGGACACTATATCATACTTGAAGGGACTGTCCAACAAGAAGATCTAACAATTGTAAATATCTATGCCCCTAACATGGGAGCAGCCAATTACATAAACCAATTAATAACAA
>CM053612.1:63195506-63211331 GCA_028646535.1 Procyon lotor | reverse complement strand
AACGACATGGATGGAACTGGAGGGTATTATGCTAAGCGAAATAAGTCAGTCAGAGAAAGACAAGTATCACATGATCTCTCTGATATGAAGAACTTGATAGGCAAGGCAGGAGTTTGGGGGGGTGGGGGAGAGAAATGAAACACGAAGGGATGGGGAGGGAGACAAACCATAAGAGACTCCTAAACTCATGAAACGAACTGAGGGTGGCTGGGAGGCAGGGGGGTAGAGATAGGGTGGCTGGGTTGTGGACAATGGGGAGGGTATGTGCTATTAAGTGCTGTGAAATGTGTAAGCCCGAAGATTCACAGACATGTACCCTGGGGCAAATAATACATTATATGTTAATAAAAAATAAAAATAAAAAAAAAAAATTTAACCATATTAACAATATTGTTGTATCAAAAAAACAAAAAAAAGAACTCATCAAATGCAGGGATATGATCCGAAGGTTATAGTTTTGCCTTTAAATAAGACACAGATTGAAATGGCATTCCAGAATATTTTAAACTGGCAAATCGCTCTTAGTGGCATTACTGGAAACACTTTTTCTCATTATCCCTCCTTATCTGTTGTTTCCTTTTTAAAATGTACTGCTTTTGTCCTTCCTAAAATTACTTCTAAAAATCCAATAACAGATGCCCCTAATTACTTTTCTGATGGCTCTGTCAAAGATAAAGCCTGTTATTATGGTCTTAACTCAAAAATCATACCTACTACAGGTCTTTCAGTACAGAAATCAGAATTAATGGCAATTATTACATTATTTCAAGATGTTTCTTCTGCATTTAATCTGTTGTCTGATTCTTTATGTACAGTGTATTTTTTACAGCATATCAAAACTGCTACTATTTCTACATCTGATGTACTACGATGACCCTCACCATGGTAACCGTAAGTCTTCCAGGATGTTATGCACAAATAGATAACTTCACTTATTGGGCATATATACCTAATCCTCCCCTGCTCCGTCCAGTGGAATGGGGAGAAGATATAATACCAATTTATTTGAATGCCTCAAAATGGGTACCTGGAATATTGGATCACAGATTGCCATTATTGCCTCAAGAGGAAGGCACAAATATTAATCTTACTCTGGGATATCAAAATAGACTAATATGTATCAGCAATCATTCCAACTGCCTTATCCCTGATAATCAAAGATGGTTGGTGGACTTTCCTATTAATAATAGTCTGACCAAAGTTCAGTTACGTTTACTCTCCACTAAAGGATTCCTAGCCTATGAACATCAGGGTCCTAGCTATAATATAGCAGCACCTCCTCTTCCCAAATGCAAACGGACACCAATGTGGTCTGATGAGGGAATTCACTCTTTATGGGAGGATTGTTGAGCTTCTTAGCCCAGTGTCCTTATTAATAATTCCTACAGAATTGTATGGGACTGGTCCCCTATGGGGATGGCAGTCACCAATTGCACTGGGAGACCCTGCTCCTCTCATCAAAATTTAATATGTCAAATTTCTGATCACCTCATCATACGACAAACCTTGGCTTGGGGAAATGTGCCTCTGGTCTGGCTTAGGCAAGGAATTTCAACCCCATCCCCTTTTGTTGACTTTCATAAAAGACAAAAGAATTTATGGAAAGTCGCCACTGCTTTAAACCACCTCAGAATTTGGAACGGCTCTTACATTCATCAGTTTAATTATTATGCATTCTCCTTTCTCCTAATGAGAGAAGAATGGATAAGAACATGTGTTAGAGATCCCTATGTCTTTGTTGTTGGAAAATTGACTTTTGATCCTAACATTAGAGAAATCAACTGTCCCAAATGCAAAATGTTCACTTTTATGTGCATGAGAATGTTTACACAGACAATTCTATTATTCTCATAGCTAGAAGAAGAATAGGCATCTGGTTACTGGTGAAACATCACCGTGTTTGGAAAAGCTCTCCAGATGTGCATGTACTTTTAACAGTTTTGAAGAACTGGGTCCATAGAACAAAAAGGTTTATTGGACTGTTTTTAGCAGCTATCTTAGGAATTATAGCCATTACTGCTACAGCTACTACTACAGGAATAGCTTCACATCAGACTGTACAAACTACACAATTTGTACAAAAGTGACACAAAAATACTAGCAAAGCCTGGAATCAACAATCATAGATCAAAAATTAGATGGAAGAATCTGATTTAGAACCAGACATGGTTTGTATATGAAAATAATCTTCAAAATATCAAACTCAGACTTCATCTTTTATGTGATTTGAATGTTTCTTCCTTCTGTGTTAATCCTTATGCCTATAATGAATCAAAAATATCGTGGAACAAAATTCATCGTCATATTACCAATCATTATGCTGACAATCTAACTTTAGATATTAAACAACTTCAAGATACTATTCAAAGCATTACTCATCTTTACAATTAGTTCCAGAAGTGAGTTTTACACAAAGAATTAATGATACCCTGTGTAATCTAAATTTCTTTACTTGGATCAAACAAACAGGTCTGGGTATTATAGGTGGAATAATTATTCTTTTTATTGCTATAATCTTTTTATGCTTAGTCCTCAGATGCACGAGAAAATCCCTCCGACAACTGATGGATCAAGAGATAGAGAAATCAACTTTCCTGCTTCTGCATAAACAAAAAGGGGGAAATGTAACTGTCCCTCAGAACAATGTACTGCTTAAAATATAACCTATGAGAAATTATATTAATTACCTAGCATGCTTAGATATAGACTTAAGAAAAACATGTACTGGCAATGAGCCTCTGGGGGAGAGGACGATATATGTCCTTGAAGCCGAGCAGCTGGGGATGCCTGGCTCGCTCAGGGCGGAACTCCGCCTGCTTCATGGAAGCCGAGCAGCTGGGAATGCCCAGCCTGCTCAGGGTGGAACGCCGCCTGCTTCATTTTTCGTTATCTCCCTTTCTCCGGAGAGCACCTGGAGTTAGTTAGATGACCCTCTTGTTTGGGTTTGCTCATTATAGGTCATGTGCTACCTGACCAGATGTATTTTGCCTTTCTTCTTACTTATTTACAAGACTCAAGGTCAATGTATGACCTGACCTGGCTTCTTTGTTGGTTGTTAACTACTTTCTAATAAATATGAGATGGAGGAGTCATTTCTTTTCTACTGTCTACAGTCTTTTCTACTGTCATCCTCTGCTCCCTTTCTCTTGCAGCTGACTTGTTTGTGCCTCATCCTTCTCCCATGCACCGTTAGGAGGTGGGACTTACCCACCAGTCTCTCTTTGAGGCAAGTGGTGTCCTTCCTGGGAGCATGGGCCCAGGCCCGTGCCCGCGACCACCCCCTTCCACTATTTGGTCCTCAGGACCTTTTGCTCTTTTTAAGTGTTTTTAACTGGACTCTAAGTTATTGCTGCTCCCCAACCACCCGGCACTTTCCTTTGGGGTATTACTGTCCTTGCACTGCTTCTGGTGGCTTCCTCCCCCTTTTGTTTATCCTCTGATATTGGTTCAAGTGTTCCCACTTTGCTTTACCTCTCCACTGCTGTCTTCTGCTCCCATAGAGATCCAGAAGTGAAATATCTTGCTCCTCAGGCTAATGTCATGGTTGTTCAGCATGTTCTGATAGATATCTAGCTCCAGGACTGCTTTTCTTGTATTCCAGAGGTTTTGGACCATTCTGTTTTCATCTTCATTTTTTCCATGTAATTTTTGGTTTCCTCTTTGATTTTGTGGTTGCCTCGCTCAATGTTTAGTAGCATGTTATTTAATCTACATTTATTTGTGGTTCTCCAGATTTTTTTTTCTTCTGATTGACTTTCTGGTTTCATATCATTGTGGTCTAAAAAGATGCATAGTATGATATCAATTTTTTGTATTTGTTGAGGCCTGTTTTGTGACCTAATAAATTATCTACTCTGGAAACTGTTCTATGGGCCCTTGAAAAAATGAGTATTCTGCTGTTTTAGGATGAAATATTCTGAGTATATCTGTTAAGTCCTTCTGGTCCAGTGTGTCACTCAAAACCATTATTTCCTTGTTGGTTTTCTGTTTAGAGGCTATGTCCACTTATATAAGTGGGTAGTAAAGTCCCCTACTATTATAGCATTGCTATTGATTAGTTTATGTTTGGTATTGTTTCATATATTTGGGTGTTCCCATGTTGGATGAATTAGTATTTATAATTGTTATATCTTCTTGTTGGGCTGTATCCTTTATTATTATATAGTGCCCTTATTTATCTCTTGTTACAGCCTTTAAAGTCTCATCTGTCCAATATAAGCATTGGTACTCCAGTTTTCTTTTGACATCCATTCACATTATAAATATTTTCCCTACTTTCAATTTGCCAGTGTCTTTAAGTCTAAGATGAGTCTTTTGTAAGTAGCATATAGATGGTGTTTTTAAAATCCATTCTGATACCTGTAACTTTTGATTGGAGTCTTTAGTCCATTTATATTCAAAGCAATTATTGATAGATATGTATTTAGTGCCATTTTATTACTTGTTTTGTCATTGATTCTGGAAATGTTGTCTGATCCTTTCCTGTCTGTCACTTTTGGTCTCTCTATTGCACTCAAAGAGTCCCTTTGAATATTTGTTGGTTTAGCAGTCACAAACACCTTAATTTTTTATTTGTCTGGGAAACTCTATGTCTTCTTCTATTCTGAAAGATTGCCTTGCTTCATAGGTATTCTTAGATGCATATTTTTTCTTTCCACACTTTGAATATATCAAACTATCTCCCATCTGTTTTGCCAAGTTTCTGTTGAAAAATCGCCAGCAGGCTTTATGCATTTTCCCTTGTAATTTAAAGACTTCTTTTGTCTTGCTGCTTTAAAGCTATTTCCTTTGTCAGTGTATTTTGCAAATTTAATTGCAATATGTCTTGGTGTTGGACTGTTTTTGTTGATTTTGTGAGAGTTATTTTTGCCACCTGGATCTGGATGTCTGTTTCTTTCCCCAGATTAAGGAAGTTTTCAGGTATATTTTTATCAAGTACATATTCTGCACCCTTTTCTCTCTCTTCTTCTTCATGGACTCCTATAATGTGAATGTTACTGTGTCGATGGAGTCCCTGAATATGTAAGTCTATTCACATCTTGCATAATACTTCTTTATCTCTTTTGTTGAGTTCCATTACTTTCTCTTCTAGGTCACTAGTTTGTCTCTCTGCCTCTTCCAGCCTGTTGTTCATTGCCTCAAGTATGTATCCAATCTCATTTATTGCAGTCTCCATCTCCAAAAAATTCTCTTTTAACTCTGATCTCTGTGGTAAGAGCCTCCCTGAAGTCTTCCATTCTTTTCTCACACCCAGTGAGCATCCTTAATGATTGTTGCTTTAAATTCTCCATTAAGCATGTTACTTATACTTGTTTTACTTAGATCTCTGGCAGTGCTCTTGTCTTATTATTTCATCTGGGATACATTTCTCTTAGAAGTTTGTCTAAGTTTCCGCTGTCTTCTGTGTTTTAGAAAAGCCAGTTATGTCTCCTTCTCTTGAAAGTAATGGTCTTATGAAAAAGGGGTCATGTAGTGGCCAGGGCCTGGTGCTTCAGGGAGTATCTCTGGTGTGTGCTACAGGTGCTCTGCTATTGTATTTTACCTGTTTGGTCCTTCAGGTCAGTCATCTGCAGAGGGTCTCCTTGTCTGCTCTGTGCAGTGTTTGGTCCCTGGCTTGAATGTGATGAGTTTCAACTAAGTGTTATCTGATCTGTTTGTGAGATGAGACCTTTCACCACCTCCACCAGAACTGAAGCCCTGCAGAGCTCTCTGGTCTAGAGACATGATGTGGGCAAGGGTTTTTGTTGCTCTTTGTGGGGAGGGGCCCACTACACTGGAATTGAGGGAAGTTTGACTGAAAAGGGCAGTCCCACCAGAGTGCAGGGTTTAGGACTTGGTGTATGCAAGTTAGATAGTCATATCAGAGCTATGTTGCTTCCCACAATTTGCTCTGTGTTTATCATGACAGCAGGAATGGAAATGGTGTCAGCCCACTCCCTTGTTCCTGGAGAGGTGTCTCTGTGAATGCTGCTTCTCAGGCAGTCTGAGAAGAGTTAATAATCTCCCCAGTGTGTGCTCCAGGCATTCTTTAGGTCACCGTTTCCAATCTGTGTACTCATGTGTTATTTGCTTGCTTTCCCTACAGGAACACTGTAGTGCCTTCTGGTCTCTAACCCAGCCAAGCCAGCTGACTTTTGAAACCCCAGGTTATAAACCCTGCTGGTTTCAAGAACTCATGAAATTCAGCCCATCATTTCCAAGTCAGTGGCTTGGGGGAAACACTCTCCTTGTGTATGTGCTCCTCTCTTGCTCTCATCCTTCTCCACATCCATGGCTCCCTCCCCTCTACAGCAGCTGCAGTCCATTTCTCCCCTAAACCACATCGATGCACTTCCTGTCTTCTTCAAGTGGCCTCTTCTCTCCTTTTGTTGTGGAGGTTGTTATGTCAAACTCCAGATATATTTCTGGGGTTTTAAGGATGACTTGATAGTTATCTAGTTGTGTTTGTGGAACAAGGCAAGGCTAGGGTCCTTCTATTCCACAGCCATCTTCCTCTACCTCCTCCAGAGTATTGAATCTGAATTTTCTCCTGCAACTTGGTTCTTTTGAGCTTTGAAACTTTATATTTAATTTTTTTCTGAACTTTCTTTCTGCTCTGGTTGGTAAAAGCAGTGATAAGGCATGGACCTTCAGCTACCTCAGATGATTCAGATAAAAGCAGATTTTCTGGGTAATTTCTTGTTCCTACTTTTCCTCTTCACCAGTATCCTGGTACGTCAAGTGACTCTTTCATGGCTGCAACTCTCTTAAACTCTTTCTTATTTATTGATGGCATCAGCAGTTCTTTCACTGATATTATTCATCTTTCTTTTGGGGGGCTTGAAAATCAGTTTTGGGGGAGCAAGTGATATTCACCATTCACATTAACTGAAACTTTGTAAATGTCAGTAGATGCTTATTGTTTGTCAGAACTGGTGTACAGTTGATACAAATATTCTTTCCTTTATGCTTGCTGCTTTCTTTCTTCTCTTTAAATTTGTAAGTGATATATTTTCCTGTACTTATTTGGACCTTTATAATGATCAGAATGAGAAAATATATGTATGGTACAGGATTATGTTCACCTAAGCTAATGTCATCATCCAATTATCCTGACCCACATTTGTAACCTCTATTTGAGAACTGCTCTAAATGAAAAAAAAAAAAAAAACAGTTATTTTAGGTATCGTTTACATACGTTTTTCTTTTCCTTCCATCAAAGATATTTGATATTTTTCTTCATCCGTATATATACTGAATACTTTTGTGAAATTCATCTATAAAATCTTCCTCTTTCTCTAATTCTTCAAGAAGCCACAGTTTTGCACCGGTAGGCAAACTGCCACTTATTATCCCTGCTGCAAAATGTGCTTCAAAATCATGTATTTGATGCGGAGAATGGAGCATTGTGAAGGAGACTAGTAATCAATTTTTCCAGCTTCTGTGTCACTCTTATTTTTTTCCCCAAATACGTTTATTTTATTTTTTCAGTGTTACAAGATTAATTGTTCATTCACCACACCCAGTGCTCCATACAATACATGTCCTTCTCAATACCCACCAACAGGCTGGCCCAAACTCCACCCCCGCCCCTCAAAAACCCTCAGTTTGTTGTTCAAAGTCCACAGTCTCTCATACCTCAACTACTCCTACGATTTGCCCCCATTTACCCTTCCTTTTCTTCTCACAATGCACTCCATATTTTTCCTTACACTCCACATATAAGTGAGACCGTAAGATAATTGGCTTTCTCCACGTTACTTATTTCACTCCGCATAATCTCGTCCAGTCCCATCCATGTTGATACAAAAGTTGGATATTCATCTTTTCAGATGGAAGATGTACAATATCCCATTGTACACATGGACCATATCTTCTTTTTCCATTCATCAGTTAAAGGGCATCTTTTTCTTTGCACAGTTTGGCGATTGTGGCCATTGCTGCTATGAACATTGGGGTACATGTGGCCCTTCTTTGTAATGCATCGGCTTCTTTGGGGTAAATACCCAGTAGTGCAATGGCAGGGTCATAGTGTATCACTATTTTTAATTTGTTGAGGATTCTCCACACTGTTTTTCAAAGTGGCTGCACCAACTTGCATTGCCACCAAAAGTGTAAGATGGTTCCACTTTCTCCACATCCTCCCCAAAATTTATTGTTTACTGTCTTGTTGATATTGGCCATTCTAACTGGTGTAAGGTGGTATCTCAGTGTGGTTTTGATATGAATCCCCCTGATGGCTAAAAATGATGAACATTTTTTCATGTGTCTGTTAGTCATTTGTATGTCTTCTTTGGAGAATTGTCTGTTCCTGTCTTCTGCCCATTTTTTGATGTGATTATCAGTTTTGTGAGTGTTGAGTCTGAGGAGTTCTTTATATATCTTAGATATCAGACTTTTCTCTGTAGTGTCATTTGCGAATATCTTCTCCCATTCTGTGGGTTGTCTGTTTGTTTTATTGACTGTTTCCTTTGCTGTGCAGAAGCTTTTTGTCTTGATGAAGTCTCAAAAGTTCATTTTCACTTTTGTTTCCTTTGTCTTTGGAGACATGTCCTGAAAGAACTTGCTGTGGCTGATGTCGAAGAGGTTCCTGCTTATGTTCTCCTCTAGGATTTTGATAGATTCCTGCCTCACGTTGAGGTCTTTATCCATTTCGAGTTTATCTTCATGTATGGTGTAAGAGAAAGGTCAATTTTCATTCTTCTACATATAGTTGTCCAATTTTCCCAGCACCATTGTTTGAAGAGACTGTCTTTTTTCCACTGGATATTTTTTCCTGTTTTGTCAAAGATTATTTGACCATAGAGTTGCGGGTCCATATCTGGGCTCTCTCTTCTGTTCCACTGGTCTATGTGTCTGTTTTTGTGCCAGTACCATGCTGTCTTGGTGATCACCGCTTTGTAGTAAAGCTTGAAATCAGGCATCACAGCTTGGTTTTTCTTTTTCAGCATTTGCTTAGTGATTCGGGGTCTTTTCGGGTTCCATATAAATTTTAGGATTGTTTGTTCCAGGCTTTTGAAGAAATCCAGTGGAATTTTGATCGGGATGGCATTGAAAGTATAGATTGCTCTGGGCAGTATAGACATTTTAACAATGTTTATTCTTCTGATCCATGAGCATAGAATGCTTTTCCACCTTTTCCTGCTTTCTTCAATTTTTATGAGTGTTCTGTAGTTCCTCGAGTACAGATCATTTACCTCTTGGAACTGATTCTTTAATTTCTCTTACCATATTTTCATTGTTAGTGTATAGGAAAGCAACTGATTTCTGTGCATTGATTTTGTATCCTGACACATTACTGAATTGTTGTAAGAGTTCTAGTAGTTTGGGGTGGAGTCTTTTGGGTTTTCCATACAAAGTATCATGTCATCGGCGAAGAGAAAGAGTTTGACTTCTTCATTGCCAATTTGAATACCTTTTATTTCTTTTTGTTGTCTGATTTCTGTCGTTAGGAATTCTAACACTATGTTGAAAAAGAGTGGTGAGAGTGGGCATTCTTGCTGTGTTCCTTATCTCAAAGTGAAGGCTGTCAGCTTTTCCCCTTTGAGAATGATATTTGCTGTGGGCTTTTCGTTGAAAGATTTTATGATGTGGAGGAATGTTCCTTCCATCCCTATACTTTGAAGTATTTTAATCAGGAACGGATGTTGAATTTTGTCAAATGCTTGGACCATGTGGTTCTTCTCTCTTCTCTTATTGATTTGTTCTATCACATTGATTTATTTGCAAATGTCAAACCACACTTGGATTCCAGAGATAAATCCCACCTGCTCACGATGAATAATCTTTTCAATGTGCTGTTGGAGCCTATTATCTAAGATCTTGTTGAGAATCTTGGCATCAGTAATCAT
Source organism: Procyon lotor (assembly GCA_028646535.1). Lineage (NCBI taxonomy): Eukaryota > Metazoa > Chordata > Mammalia > Carnivora > Procyonidae > Procyon > Procyon lotor. Next base: position 63,201,501 of record CM053612.1, on the reverse strand, counting down.
CAGGGATATTGGTCTGAAATTCTCCTTTTTGATGGTGTCTATGCCTGGTTTTGGGATTATGGTAATGCTGGATTCATAGAAAGAGTCTGGAAGTTTTTCTTCTGTTTCTATTTTTGAAACAGTTTCAAGAGAATAAGTACTATTTCTTCCTTGAAAGTTTGGTAGAATTCCCCAGGGAATCCGTCAGGTCCTGGATTCTTGTTTTTAGGGAGGGTTTTCATCACTGCTTCAACCTCATTACTAGATATTGGTCTATTCAGGTTGTCACTTTCTTTCTGTTTCAGTCTTGATATATTGTGGGTTTCCAGGAATGCATCCATTTCTTCTAGGTTGATTACTTTATTGCCATATAGCTGTTGATAATAATTTTTGATGATTGTTTCTATTTTTTGGATTAGTCGTGATATCTCTCCTTTCATTCATAATTTTGTTAATTAGGGTCCTCTCTCTTTTCTTTTAGATTAGTTTGGTCAGTGGCATTTCGATCTTATTAAATCTTTCAAAAAATCAACTTCTGGATTCATTGATGCATTCTATTGTTTCTCTACTTTCTAACTTGTTGATCTCTGCTCTAGTCTTGATTATTTCACTTCTTGTGCATGGGGTTGGCTTAATTCGTTGTTGATTTTCCAGTTCTTTATGGTTTTAAGCAAGCTGGTGTATTCGGAATTTTTCAGTTTTTTTGAGTGTGGCTTGGATGGCTATGTATTTCCCCCTTAGGGCCACCTTTGCCATGTCCTATAGATTTTGGACTGATGTGTCTTCATTCTCATTGGTCTCCATGAATTGTTTAAGTTCCCCTTGATTTCCTGGTTGATTCCAACATTCTTGAGCAGCTTGATCTTTAGCCACCAATTGTTTGAAATACTACCAAACTTTTTCTTGGGATTGAGTTTCAGTTTCAAATCATTGTGGTCTGAGAATATGCAGGGAATCATCTCAATCTTTTGATATCGGTTGAGTCCTGATTTGTTATTCATATGTGGTTTATTCTGGTGAAAGTTCCATGTGCACTCAAGAAGAACGAGTATTCTGTTGTTTTAGGGTGGAATGTTCAGTATATATCTATGAGGTGCATTTGGTCCAATGTGTCATTCAAAGCTCTTGTTTCTTTATTGATTTTCTGTTTAGATGATCTGTTACTGAGAGTGGCGTGTTAAGAATTCCTACTATTAATGTATTCATATCAATATGACTCTTCATTTTGATTAACACATGGCTTATGTAGTTGGCTGCTCCTATATTAGGGACATAAATGTTTATAATTGTTAGATCTTCTTGTAGGATAAACCTTTTAAGAATGATGTAGTGTGCTTCTGTATCTCTGACTATAGTCTTTAACTTAAAATCTAATTTATCTGATATGATAATCGCTACTCCAGCTTTCTTTTGAGGCCCATTGGCATGAAAGATGGTTTTCCTTTTCACTTTCAGTCTGGATGTATTTTTGGTTCCAAATGTGTCTTTTGTAGACAGCATATGGACGGGTCCTATTGTTTTATTAATTCCACAACCCTGTGCAATTTTATCAGAGCATTTGGACCATTCACATTGAAAGTGATTATTGAAAGATATGTGTTTATTGACATCATGTTGCCTGTGTTGTCCTTGTTAATATAGATTGTAAATTTCTGTTCTAAGTCATTCATGAGTTCTTTCTACTTTTATAGAACCCCCTTTAATATTTCCTGGAGTGCTGGCTTGGTGTCACTTACTCATTTAATCCTTGCCAGTCTTGGAAGCTCTTTATCTCTCCATCCATTTTGAATGTCAGCCTTGCTGGATAATGTATTCTTGGCTGCATGTTCTTCTCGTTTAGTGCCCTTAATATATTATGCCAGCCCTTTCTGGCTTTCCAGGTTTCTTTGGACAGGTCTGATGTTATTCTAACGGGTCTTCCTACATACGTAAGGAATCTCTTCCCCCTAGTTGCCCTCAGGACCTCTTGTCTAAAATTATGTCTTGCAAATTTTACAATTATTTGTCTGGGTGTCTTTCTAGACTCATTGATCTTGGCGTGTGTCCTTTCCGCCTCTAGGATACGAACACTTGTTCCATCCCCAGATTGGGGAAATTTTCATTCAGAATTTGGTCAGCTATATCTTCTAGTCTTCTGCTTTTCTCTCCCACTCTGAGATTCCAATAATTTTGACACTGGAATGTTTCATGGTGTCATTTATTTCCCTGCGTCTCTTCCCATGATTCCTGAGGAGTTAGCTCTAGCTCTTCTCTTGACCTTTCTTCTCAACCATTTTATCCTCTAGTTCACTAATTCTATCCTTTGTCTCTGTAACTCTGGCTGTTAGACTATTTAGATTGGATTGGATCTCACTGATAGCTCTTCTTACATCAACTATATTGGTTCTCATTTCTGCCCTGGAGATTCTATTTTGTCATTAATGTTTTTCTCCATTCTAGCCATTGCCTGGATAATTGTCACCCTGAATTCCCTTTCCGTCATACTGTTTATGTTCATATCGTTCCATATCCAATAGTTCTGAGGGAGAGGGTGCAGTCTCTGGGTTTTTTCTCTGTTGGGTATTCCTCCCCCTACTCGTTTTGATGAGAATTGGATGAAAGGATGTCTAGCTGAATATATTGCCCACAATCCAGGCCGGTTGCTCCCTGGAAGGTTTAGGAGCAATTAGGATTCACCACCAAAAAGAAAGAATAAGAATAATAAAAGATAGAGCCAGAAAAAGAAAACGAAGAAATCCCAGCCAGAATGGGCCCCCAAAATTAGATTTATAAGGTATGTAAACCAACACAAACAAACATATAGACCAAAAAAAGTAAATGACAACAAATAAAAGAACCTAGTCAGAATGAACCCCAGGAATGAAATTTGTATAATACCATAACAGTAGCAAATACATTAAAACACTGACAGAAGGATAAGATGGGAGGGTGGTTAATTATAACCTCGTGGGCGAGGAAGGTTATTTCAGGTCTTCCTGGGTTTGTGGTTGTATTAAGCCTCTATTTGTAATGTTAAGTCATTCAAAAAAATTTTTTTAAAAACCAAGAAATGTGAAAATGAGTGAATAAAAAAATAGAAAGAAAATAGGAAAGAAAAAAAAGAACTTGTATCTATGAAATATACAGTTTTGAGGGTATTATCAGGTGCTTAATATATTGATTTCCCCTGATCTGGGGGATTTAAAATTTTATGAGGACCCTGTGGTATTGTCCCTTTGTTTTTGACTTGTCTTCTGGAGGAGGGGCCTGCTACTTTGTATCCCAGTCAATCTTGCTTGGGTTGAGTCACCCTGCTCCCCAATCAATGGGCTGTGCTCTGTGGAAGCCAGTTTCTCAGTCTCTTGCTCTCTGAAGGTTTTTGGCCTTTTGTAGCTTTTTCCCCTTTTCAGAGAGTCCAAGCAAGGAATCTGCTCCATACCCAGACCTCTGCATCACCTAGAAGCTCCAGGCTGCTCCCCTCTGGGTGGTCCAGCACACACACTCCCCCCTGCAAAATTCTGCTCTCACCCCAGCCTGTCACAGGTGGTGCACACCCCCTGCCATGGTTCATTGGCTCTGGGAGTGCTCTTTGGGCTCCAGGCCCATGGAGTGTGTGCTCACATTCCTGCTGAGGTTAGGCCACCTGCCCATGTTCCCTCTGGTGCTGGCTGGGAGCACCCAGACCTTGCTGCAGGCCGCGAATATCTTGCAGTCCGGGGTGCACTTAGTCCAGTGAGTGCTGCACAGAGAGAAAAGCTGCAGGCTCCTGGACCACAATAGACTCTCTAAGGTGCTTGCAGGAGCGCGCCCCACCCACAAAATGGTGCAAGGAGCAGAAAGCTACAGGTTCATTAATCACAGACTGAACCCCTCACCAGTCTCAAAAGAGACTGAGGGGAGTGGTGTCCTTCCTGAGAACGTGGGCTTAGGCCCATTCTGTGACCACCCCTTCCACTTGTTGCTCCTCAGAATCTTTTGCTCTTTTTAAGTGTTTTTAACAAGACTCTAAGTTAATGCTGGTCCCCAGTGGTTCACTGGGCACTTTCTTTTGGGGTATTTTGGGGTATTACTGTCCTTGGATCCCTTCTGGTGGCTCCCTCCCCCTTTTGTTTATCTTCTGATATCAGCTTGAGTGTTCCTACTTTGCTTTACCTCTCCACTGCTGTCCTCTGCTCCTGTAGAGATCCAGAAGTGAAAATTTTGCTCCTCAGGCTGATTTCATAGGTGTTCATGTGTGTTCTGGTAGATATCCTGCTCACTTTAGGGTACAGGTTGCAACAGGATCTCCTACTTCTCGGCCATCTTGCCCCCTTACTGTCTACCTTAATGTTTTGATCACTACAGCTTTGTAATATAACTTAAAGTCTGGAATTGTGATACCTCCAGTTTTGTTCTTCTTCTTCCAGACTGCTTTGGCTATTCGGGTTGTTTGTGGTTCTGTACAACTTTTAAGATTGTTCTAGTGGATGGAGGAGGCAAGATGGCGGAGGTGTAGGAGGCACAGAAAGCCCTGGGAACCAGAAGTCCAGCTAAAGAGGCAGAAAATCACTCTAAAAGCCGGCAAACACAACAGGAGAGAGAAGAGAATGAGAACAGCAATTCTAAGAGCAGAAAATTGACCACCTTCAAGAGGTAGGACGTGTGGAAAAAGTGAATTTAAAGCAACGGGAAGAGAGACCCCAGGGGGAGGGGCCAGCTCCCAGCAGCCACAGAGCCGTGGAGCACAAAATCCAGAACTTCTAGTCCGCTGCGCTGAGTGACACCTCTCTGGAGGCTAACCAGGGTTCAGCCCTCATGGGAACAGTGTGGTTTCAGGACCCGTGGGGTCACTGAGGGACCAGGGGAGCCCGATTGCAGCAGAGCTCCCAGGTATTGGGGCGGAGAAGCCCACGACAGAGAAGGAGCCATGCAACGCCGCATAGGCTCACCTTGGACTATAGGAACTGAGACATATAGTTCATATAGGATTGCTGTACTTCAAGCAGAGACCCCACGGGAGGCAGCTCCAGAGACACCCCCTCCTTCCTCCTCCAGGAGGAGCAGTAGGGGAGCGTGCAGCAGGAATCTGCTGGTTTGGGGACTCCAGATGGGGCCGCGCGTGCCAAAGATAGAGGTGCTCTGCCACAGGCTAGCTGAGCACAGAGCGCTGACCACAGACAAGGGAGACGGGAGTGATAACGGCGTTCCTCTAAGGGCCTGTGGAGGATTGCGGTGCCCAGCACTCGGCTCTTTTGGGCCGGAGACTGGGAGACTGCCATTTTCATTCCCGGCTTCCAGGGCGGTAGGGAAAACATTCAGGGAACAAAGACTCCCGAGAGTGAACCTGAGCAAAGTGCTTGGCCCATCCCCTGGCAAGGGTGGTGCAATTCCGCCTCGGGCAAAGACATTTGAGAACCACGGCAACGGGCCCTTCCCCCAGAAGATCAGCGAGAATATCCAGCCAAAACCTAGTTAATCAATCAGTGAAAACTGCGGAACTCCAGAGAATCTTATTCTCTCACCCATCTACTCTTACCTTGACAAAAATGACAAGGCAGAAAAACTCACCACAAAAAAAAGAAGAGACAGTACCGATGCCTAGAGACCTAGTCAATGTGAACATTAGTAATATGTCGGAAACAGAGTTCAAAGTGACAGTTATCAAGATGCTAGCAGGGCTCGAAAAAAGCATAGAAGATATTAGAGAATCTCTTTTGGGAGAAATAAAAGCCCTTTCTGGAGAAATAAAAGAAATAAAATCTAACCAAGTCAAAGTTAAAAAAGCTATTAACGAGGTACAATTAAGAATGGAGGCTCTCAGACTTATCAAAAAGAAGAGAGAAAGGACCCAAATTAATAAAATCATAAATGAAAAAGGAGAAATCACAACCAACACCAATGAAATACAAACAATTATAAGAACATATTATGAGCAACTATACGCCAGCAAATTAGACAACCTGGAAGAAATGGACGCATTCCTAGAGACACACAAACTACCCAAATTGAACCAGGAAGAAATAGAAAACCTGAACCGACCCATAAGCAGTAAGGAGAT
>CM053612.1:63140598-63185958 GCA_028646535.1 Procyon lotor | reverse complement strand
TACAGAACATTCCACCCTAAAAAAACAGAATACTCATTCTTTTTGAGGACACATGGAACTTTCTCCAGAATAGACCACATACTGGGCCACAAATCAGGACTCAACTAATACCAAAAGATTGAGATGATTCCCTGCATTTTCTCAGACCACAATGTTTTGAAACTGGAACTCAGCCACAAGAAGAAGTATGGAAGGAATTCAAACACTTGGAGGCTAATGACCAAACTGCTCAAGAATGCTGAGATCAACCAGGAAATCAAAGATGAACTTAAACAATTCATGGAGACCAATGAGAATGAAGACACATCGATGCAAAACCTATGGGACATGGCAAAGGCAGTCCTAAGGGGAAAATACATAGCCATCCAAGTCTCACTCAAAAAAAAAAAAAAAAAAATCTCAAATACACCAGCTCTCTTTACACCTCAAAGAATTGGAAAATCAACAACAAAGGAAGCCAACCCCATGCACAAGAAGGGAAATAATCAAGATCAGAGCAGAGATCAATGAGTTAGAAAGTAGAGAAACAATAGAACGCATCAATGAATCCAGAAGTTGATTTTTTGAAAGAATCAATAAGATATATATATTTTTAAAGAAAGATAGACTGCCACATGCAGTGCCTCATTTGGATGTGTCTGGAGTCTTGGAAGCTTGACTACCCTACGTTCTCCTACAAATGGACCTTGAGAGCTTGTTTGGACGTTCTAACAGGAGAGCACAGCTACTTGTATACCCTTGACTGAAGAACAGTCCTCTCCTCTATCGGGAAAGGTCGTCCTCTTCGACCGAGCACCCAGGTTTGGGAGGGAAGCACATGGAGCAGTGAGGGAGGAAGGGGACACACGCCTAGCCAGCCAGATCAGCCGAATCAACCCTGGCAATCAATGGGGTGACAGATGTCACAGCCAGATCGCCTTCACATCCAAAAGAATCAACAAGATTGATAAGCCACTGGTCAAACTAATTCAAAAGAAAAGAGAGAGGACCCTAATTAATAAAATTATGAATGAAAGGCGATAGACCACGACTAATCCAAAGGAAATAGAATCATCAAAAATTATTATGAACAGCTATATGCCAATAAGTTAAACAACCTAGAAGAAATGGATGCATTCCTGGAAACCCATAATCTTCCAAGACTGAAATAGGAAGTAATTGACAACTTGAATAGACCAATATCTAGTAATGAGATTGAAGCTGTGATCAAAAACCTCCCAAAAAACAAGGGTCCAGGACCTGACGGATTCCCTGAGGAATTCTACCAAACATTCAAGGAAGAAATAATAACTATTCTCCTGAAAATGTTTCAAAAAATAGAAACAGAAGGAAAACTGCCAGACTGTTTCTATGAAGCCAGAATTACCCTGATCCCCAAACCAGGCAAAGACCCCATCAAAAAGGAGAATTTCAGACCAGTATCCCTGATGAGTATGGATGTCAAGATTCTCAACAATATCCTAGCTAATAGAATCCAAGAGCACGTTAAAAAGGTTATTCATCATGACCAAGTGGGATTTATCCCTGGGATGCAAGGGTGGTTCAACATTTGCAAATCAATCAATGTGATAGAACAAATCAATAAGAAAAGAGAGAAGAACCACATGGTCATCTCAATTGCTGCAGAACTAGCATTGGACAAAATTCAGCATCTGTTCCTGATTAAAACTCTTCAAAGTATACGGATAGAGGGAACATTCCTCAATATCATCAAGTCTACCTATGAAAATCCCACAGCAAATATCATTCTCAATGGGGAAAAGCTGACAGCCTTTCCTCTGAGATCGGGAACAGGACAAGGATGCCCACTCTCACCACTCTTGTTCAACATAGTGCTAGAAGTCCTAGCGACAGCAATCAGACAACAAAAAGAAATAAAGGTATTCAAATTGACAATGAAGAAGTCAATCTCTCTCTCTTTGCAGATGACATGATACTCTATATGGAAAACCCAAAAGACTTCACCCCCAAGCTACTAGAACTCATAGAGCAATTCAGTCATGTGGCAGGATACAAAATCAATGCACAGAAATCAGTTGCTTTCCTATACACTAACAATGAAAATATGGAAAATGAAATTTGAGATTCGATTCACTTTACTATAGCACCGAGAACCATAAGATACCTTGGAATAAATCCAACCAAAGAGGTGAAGGACAGTACTCCAAGAACTACAGAATGTTCATGAAAGGAATTGAAGAAGACACAAAAAAGTGGAAAAGCATTCCATGTTCCTGGATCTGAAGAATAAACATTGTTAAAATGTCTATACTGCCCAAAGTAATCTACACTTTCAATGCCATCCCGATGAAAATTCCACCGATTTTTTCAAAGAGATGGAACAAACAATCCTAAAATTTGTATGGAACCAGAAAAGACTCCTAACTGCTAAGGAAATGTTGACAAAGAAAAATAAAGCTGGAGGCATCACACTGCTTGATTTCAAGCTTTACTACAAAGCTGTGATCACCAAGACAGCATGGTACTGGCGGAACAGTTTCTTCAATGTGCACAAAAAGAGAAGAATATGCAACCATGATTTTGGATACTAGCCCTTTATCTGATATGTCATACACGAAGATAAACTTGGAATAGATAAAAGACCTCAACATGAGGCAAGAATCAATCAAAACCCTAGAGAAGAACATAGGCAGTAATTTCTTCAACATCATCCACAGCAACTTCTTTCAGGACATGCCTCCAAAGGCAAAGTAAACTAAAGTGAAAATGAACATTTGGGACTTCATCAATATAAAAAGCTTCTACACAGCAAAGGAAACAGTCAACAAAACAGACAGTCAACCCACAGAATGGGAGGAGACATTCATAAATGACACTAGAGACAAGCATCTGATATCTAAGATCTATAAAGAACTCAAAATCAACACTCACAAAACCGATAATTACATCAAAAAATGGGCAGAGGAAATGAACAGACACTTCTGCAAAGAAAACATACAAATGGCTAACAGGCATATGAATAAATGTTCATCATCTTTAGCTATCAGGGAGATTCCAATCAAAAGCACACTGAGATACCACCATACACCAGTTAGAATAGCTAAAATCAACAGAACAGTAAACAACAAATGTTGGGGAGGATGTGAAGAAAGGGGAACCCTCTTACACTCTTGGTGGTATTGCAAGCTGTTGCAGTCACTTTGGAAAACAAAAAATTGTGGAAATTCCTCAAGAAATTAAAAATAGAGCTACCCTATGACCCTCCCATCGCACTACTGGGTATTTACCCCCAGGATTCAGATGCAGTACAAAGAAGGGCCACATGTACCCCAATGTTCATAGCCCTAATGGCCATAATCATCAAACTGTGGAAAGTCCCAAAATGCACTTCAACAGATGAATGAATAAAGACGATATGGTCCATATATACAATGGCATATTATGCCTCCATAAGAAAGGATGAACATCCAACTTTTGTATCAACATGGATGGGAATGGAAGATATTATGCGGAGTGAAATAAATCAAGTGGAGAGAGCCAATTAACTTATGGTCTCATTTACGTGTGGTGCATAAGGAAAAAGATGGAGGGCATTGTGAGAAAGACAGGAGTGGTGATTTGGTGGAAATTGGAGGGGGTGATGAACCAAGAGAAACTGTGGACTCTGAGCAACAAACTGAGGGTTTTGGAGGGGAGGGAGTTCGGTGCTGGGCAAGCCATGTGGTGGATATTGAGGAGGCCACTATTGCATGGGGCACTGGGTGTGATGCATGAATAATTAATCTTGTAACACTGAAAAATAAAATAAACATATTTGGGAAAAAAATATGTTTCTTGTAGTGCCAGATTGATGGTCACATACTCTTAATCCTTGCCAGTCTTGGAAGCTCTTTCTCTCTCCATCCATTTTGAATGTCAGCCTTGTTGGATAATGTATTCTTGGCTGCATGTTCTTCTCTTTTTGTGCCCTGAATATATCATGCCAGCCCTTTCTGCCTTGCCAGGTTTCTGTGGACAGGTATGATGTTATTTTGATGGGTCTTCCTCTGTATGTAAGGAATCTCTTCCCCCTAGCTGCCTTCAGGACCTCTTGTCCAAAATTATACTTTCCAAACTTTACAATTGTGTGTCTGGGTGTCTTTCTAGACTCCATGATCTTGGAGGGTGTCCTTTCTGCCTCTAGGACACGAACACTTGTTCTATTCCCCCGATTGGTGAAATTTTCATTCAGAATTTGGTCAGCTATATATTCCAGTCTTCTGTTTATCTCTACCCCCTCTGGGATTCCGATAATTCTTATGTTGGAACATTTCATGGCATCATTTATTTCCCTAATTCCTTCTCATCACTCCTGAACATTTTGCTCCAGCTCTCCTCCTGACCTTTCTTCTCAACCACGTTATCCTCTAGATCACTAATTCTATCCTCTTTCTCTGTTACTCTAGCTGTTAGACTATTTAGCCTATGTTGGCTCTCACTGATAGCATTTTTTACATCTGCTATACTGGTTCTCATTTCTGCCCTTAGAGATTCTATGTTGTCATTAATATTTTTCTCCATCCTAGCCATTGCCTGTATAATTGTTACCCTGAATTCCCTTTCCATCATACTGTTTTTGTCCATGCCCAATAGTTCTGAGGGAGAGGGTACAGTCTCTGGGTTTTTCCTCTGTTGGGTGTTCCTCCTCTTAGTCATTTTGAAGAGAAGTGGATGAGAGAATGTGTTTGATGAATTCTTTATAGATTTTGGATACTAGCCCTTTATCTGATATGTCATTTGCAAATATCTTCTCCCATTCTGTCAGTTGTGTTTTGGTTTTCTTGACTGTTTCTTTGCTATGCAAAAGGTCTTTAACTTCATGAGGTCCCAATAGTTCATTTTTGCCCTTGCTCCCCTTGCCTTTGGCGATGTTTCTAGGAAGAAGTTGCCACAGCTGAGGTCAAATAATTTGCTGCCTGTGTTCTCCTCAAGGATTTTGATGGATTCCTTTCTCATATTGAGGTCTTTCACTCATTTTGAGTCTATTTTTGTGTGTGGTGTAAGAAAATGATCCAGTTTCATTCTTCTCCATGTGGCAGTCCAATTTTCCCAACACCACTTGTTCAAGAGACTGTCTTTTTCCATTAGACATTCTTTCCTCCTTTGTTGAAGATTAGTTGATCGTAGAGTTGAGAGGCCATTTCTAGGCTCTATATTCTGTTCCATGGATCCATGTGTCTATTTTTGAACCAGTGTCTTGATGACTACAGCTTTGTAATAGGCCTGAAGTCTGGAATTGTGATGCTGCCAAATTTATTTTTCTTTTGCAACATTCCTCTGGCTATTCGGTTTTTTTCTGGTTCCATATAAATTTTAGGATTATTTGTTCTATTTCTATCAAAAAAGTTGATGGTATTTTGATAGGAATTGAATTAAATGTGTAGATTTCTCTATGTAGCATAGACCTTTTTACAGTTCTTCCAATCCATGAGTATGGAACGTTTTTCCATTTCTTTGTATCTTCTTCCATTTCTTTCGTGAGTATTCTATAGTTTTCTGAGTACAGATTCATTGTCTCTTTGGTTAGATTTATTCCCAAGTATCTTATGGTTTTCGGTGCAATTGTTAAATGGGATTGACTCCTTTATTTCTCTTTCTTCTGTCTTGTTGTTGGTGTTTGGGAATGTAACTGATTTTTTCGCATTGGTTTTATATCCTGACACTTTACCTAATTCTTGTATGAGTTTTAGCAATTTTGGAGTGATCTCTTTGGGTGTTCCATATAAAGTATCATATTATCTGCAAAGAGTGGAAGTTTGAATTCTTTGCCAATTCAGATTCCTTTTATTTCCTATTGTTGTCTGATTGCTGAGGCTAGGACTTCTAGTACTATGTCAAATAGCAATGGTGATAGTGAACATCCCTGCCATGTTCCTGACCTTAGTTTTCCCCCTTTGAGAATGGTATTTATTCGCTGTGGGTTTTTCATACATGGCTTTTATAATATTGAGGTATGTACACTCTATCCCTAAACTGTGAAGGGTTTTGACCAAGAAAGGATATTGTACTTTGTCAAATGCTTTTTCTATTTTTTAATTTTATTTTTTCAGTGTCCCAAGATTCATTGTTGTGTCAAAGACTTTTTCAGCATCTCTTGAGAGTATCATATGGTTCTGGTTCTTTCTTTTATTAATGTACCACATTGGTTGATTTGCGAATGTTGAACCAAACTTATAGCCCAGGAATAAATACCTCTTTACTGTGGTGAATAATCCTTTTAATGTACTGTTGGATCCTATTGGCTAGTATTTTGGTGAGAATTTTTGCATCCATGTTCATCAGGTCTGTAATTCTGTAATTCTCTTTTTTGATGGGCAGGAGGCCATGTTCCCAGGAAAGACACCACTCGCCTCAAAGAGAGACTAGTGCGGGGTCCAGTCTGTGGCTTCAAACCTGCAGCTTTCCACTCCTTATACCATTTTGTGAGTGAGGCATGCGCTCCTGCAAGTGCCTTAGAGAGTCTGGTGTGGTCCAGGAGCCTGCAGCTCTTCTCTGTATACAGCACCCCCTAGACTGTGCACCCCCAAGATATTTGCAGCCTGTGACAGGGTCTGGGCACTCCCAGCCAGTCCCTGAGAGAACATAGGCTGGCGGTCAAATCTCCAGCAGGAATGTGAGCACACCCTGTGTGGGCCTGGAGGCTGGAGAACACTCATGGAACCACTGAATGGTGGCTGGGGTGCGCACCACTTTTAACAGGCCGCACTGCAAGCAGAATTTTGTGGAGAGGAGTGTGTGTTCTGGACCACCCAGAGGGGAGCAGACTGAGGCTTCTCTGTGTCCTAGAAGTCTGGGTACATAGGGGCAGAATCCTTGCATGGATTCTCCAAAAAGGTGAAAAAGTTACAAAACTGAGAAACCGGTTTCCACAGAGCACATCCCCTTGATGTGGGAGGCAAGATTGACTGGAAAACAATGCGGCAGGCCCCTCCTCCAGAACACAAGTCAAAAAACAAAAGGAAAATAACCACAGGGTTATTATATTCTATGGGTAAAATTATAAATCCCCACATCAGGGGAAACCAATATATTAAACTCTTGATAATACATTAAAACCTGTATATTTCATAGGTACAAGTTCTTTATCTTACTTATTTTCTTTCTATTTTCTTGTATTTACCTGTTTCTTTTATTAATGTTTATTTGCCTTTTGTTCTTTTATTCACCTGTTTTCACATTTCTCTGATTTTCTTTAATTTTTTTAAACTACTTAACATTAAAACTAGAGGCTTAATACAGTGATAAACCAAGGAAGACTTGACATAACATTCCTTGCCTGCGAGGAGTTATAACCAACATCCCATCTTATCCTTCTGTAAGTGTTTCTATGTATTTGCTTCTGTTCTGGTATTATATAAATCTTATTCTTGGGGTTCACTCTGACTGGGCTCTTTTATTTCTTGTCATTTACTTTTGTCTGTTTATAAGTTTGTTTGTGTTTGTTTACATACATATAAATCTTATTTTAGGGGACCATATTGGCTGGGATTTCTTCTTTTTCTATTTCGCTCTATCTTTTTATTTTCCCCAAATATATTTATTTTATTTTTTCAGTGTTACAAGATTTATTGTTCATGCACTACACCCAGTGCTCCATGCAATACGTGCCCTCCTCAATACCCACCACCAGGCTGGCCCAAATCCCCCCCGCCAAAACCTTCAGTTTGTTGCTCAGAGTCCACAGTCTCTCATGGTTCATCTCCCCCTCTGATTTCCCCCCATTCACCTTTCCCTTCCTTCTCACAATGTCCCCCATGTTTTTCTTTATGCTCAGCATGTAAGTGTAATTGGCTCTCTCTGCTTGACTTATTTCACTCCGCATAATCTCTTCCAGTCCCATCCATGTTGATACAAAAGTTGGATATTCGTCCTTTCTAATGGAGGCATAATATTCCATTGTATATATGTACCATATCTTCTTTATCCATTCATCTGTTGAAGTGCATCTTGGTTCTTTCCACAGTTTGGCAAATGTGGCCATTGCTGCTCTGAACATTGGGGTACATGTGGTCCTTCTTTGTAATGCATTTGCTTCTTTGGGGTAAATACCCAGTAGTGTGATGGCGGGGTCAAAGTGTAGCTCTATTTTCAACTTCTTGAGGAATGTCCACACTGTTTTCCAAAGTGGCTGTACAGCTTGCAATCTCACCAACAGTGTAAGAGGGTGCCCCTTTCTCTGCAACCTCTCCAACATTTGTTGTTTACTGTACTGTTGATTTTGACCATTCTAACTAGTGTAAGGTGGTATCTCAGTGTGGTTTAGGACCATGTCCAGTGGTTTTGAGGGAGAGGGCACAGTCTTTGGGTTTTTCCCCTGTTGGGTGTTCCTCCTCCTAGTCATTTTGATGATAAGTGAATGATGGTGAATCCCAATTGCTACAAAACCTTCCAGGGTGCACCCTGCCTGGATCATGGGTGACATATCCAGCTACACATACTCTCATTCATTTATCATCAAAATGACTAGGAGGAGGAACACCCAAGAGAGGAAAAACCCAAAGACTGTGCCTTCTCCCTCAAAACCATTGGACATGGTCATAAATAGTATGATGGAAAAGGAATTCAGGGTAAAAATTACCCAGGCAATGGCTAGGATGGAGAAAAACATTAATGACAATATAGAAACTCTAAGGGCAGAAATGAAAACCAGTATAGCTGATGTAAAAAGTGCTATCAGTGAGATCGAATCCAATCTGGTCTAACAGTTAGAGTTACAGAGACAGAGGACAGAATTAGTGATCTAAAGGATAAAATGGTTGAGAGGAAAGGTTAGGAGGAGAGCTGGAGCAAACTTCTCAGGAATCATGAGAAGAGATTTAGGGAAATAAATGAGGCCATGAAATGTTCCAAAATCAGAATTATTGGAAACTCAGAGGGGGAAAGACAGAAGACTAGAAGTTATAGCTGACAAAATTCTGAATGAAAATTTCACCAATCTGGGGAATGGAACAAGGGTTCGTGTCATAGAGCCAGAAAGGACACCCACCAAAATCTATGAGTCTAGAAAGACACGCAGACACATAATTGTAAAATTTGGAAAGTATAATTTTGGACAAGAGGTCCTGAGGGCAGCTAGGGGGAAGAGATTCCTTACATACAAAGGAAGACCCATCAGAATAAATCAGAGCTGTCCACAGAAACCTGCAAGGCAGAAAGGGCTGGCATGATTTATTCAGGACACTAAAAGAAAAGAATATGCAGACATGAATACTTTATCCAGCAAGGCTGACATTAAAAATGGATAAAAAAAACTTCCAAGATTGGCAAAGATTAAAAGAGTATGTGACCACTAAGCTAGAACCACAAGAAATTTTAAAGGGGGTTATATAAAAAGAGGAAATAACCCATGAGTGAAATAGAACAGGAACTTAAAATCTATAGAAACAAAGGCTTCACAGGCAACATGATGTCAATAAACACTTATCTTTCAATAATCACTCCCACGTGAATGGCCTAAATGCTCCCATAAAATGGCACAGGGTAGCAGAATGGATAAAATGAAAGGACCCTTCCATATGCTGTCTACAAGAGACACATTTAGAACCAAAAGATACATCCAGACTGAAAGTGAATGGATGGAGAACCATCTTTCATGTCAATGGGCCTCAAAAGAAAGATGGGGTAGCGATTCTCATATCAGATAATTTAGACTTATAGCTAAAGACTGTAGTCAGAGATACAAAAGGACACTACATCATTCTTAAAGGGTCTATTCTCCAAGAAGATCTAACAATTCTAAACATTTATGGCCCCATTACAGGAGCAGCCAACTACATAAACCAACTGTTAATCAAAATAAAGAGTCATATAGATATGAATACATTATTCATAGGAGATCTTAACACACCACCCTCAGTAACAGACAAATCGTCTAAACAGAAAATCAATGAATAAACAAGAGGTTTGAATGACACATTGGACCAGATGGACCTCATAGATATATACAGAACATTCCACCCTAAAACAACAGAATACTCATTTTTCTCAAGCGCACATGGAACTTACTCCAGAATAGACCACACACTAGGTCACAAATCAGGACTCAAGTGATACTAAAAGATTGAAATGATCCCTGCATATTCTCAGACCACAATGTTTTGAAACTGGAACTCAAACACTAGAAAAAGTTTGGAAGGAATTCTAACCCTTGCAGGCTAAAGGCCAACCTGTTCAAGAATGCTGGGATCAATCAGGAAATCAAAGATGAACTTAAACAATTCATGGAGACCAATGAGAATGAAGACACATCAATCCAAAACCTATGGGATATGGCAAAGGCAGTCCTAAAGGGGACATATATAGCCATCCAAGCCTCACTCAAAAAAATTGAAAAATTTTGAATACACCAGCTTTCTTAACACCTTAAATAATTGGAAAACCAATAACAAATTAAGCCAATCCCACACACAAGAAGGGAAATAATAAAGATTAGAGTAGAAATCAATGAGTTAGAAACTAGAAAAACAAAAGAATGCATCAATGAATCCAGAAGTTGGTTTTTCGAAAGAATAAGTAAGATTGATAAGCCACTGGCCCAACTAATCCAAAAGAAAATAGAGAGGACCCTAATTAACAAAATTATGAATGAAAGGCGATAGATCACGACTAATCTAAAGGAAATAGAAACAATCATCAGAAATTGTTGTCAGCAGCGGTATTCCAATAAGTTATACAACCTAGAAGAAATGGATGCATTCCTGGAAACCCATAATCTTCCAAGACTGAAACAGGAAGTAATTGACAACCTGAATAGACCAATATCTAGTAATGAGATTGAAGCAGTGATAAAAAAAAAAAAACCCAAGAAACAAGTCCACAACCAGACGGATTCCCTGGAGTATTCTACCAAACATTCAAGGAAGAAACACCAATTCTCCTGAAACTCTTCCAAAAAAACAGAAGGAAAGCTTCCAGACTCTTTCTATGAAGCCAGCATTACCCTGATCCCCAAACCAGGCAAAGACCCCATCTAAAAGGAGAATTTCAGACCATTATCACTGGTGAATATGGATGCTGAGATTGTCAACAAGATCCTAGTTAATAGGGTCCACCAGCACATTAAAAGGATTATTCATCATGACGATGTGGGATTTATCTCTGGGATGCAAGTGTGGTTCAACATTTGCAAATCAATCAATCTGATAGAAAAAAATCAATAAGAGAAGAGAGAAGAGCCATATGGTCCTCTCAGTTGATGCAGAAAAAATGTTTGACAAAATTCAGCATCTGGGATACAAGGAACATTCCTCAACATCATAAAATCTATCTATGAAAAGCCCACAGCAAATAGCATGCTCAATGGGGAAAGGATGACAGCCTTCCCTTTGAGATCAGGAACACAAGGATGCCCGCTCTCACCACTCTTGTTCAACATAGTACTAGAAGTCCTAGTGACAGCAATCAGACAACAAAAAGAAGTAAAAGGTATTCAAATTGGCAATGAAAAAGTCAAACTTTCTCTATTCGCAGATGACATGTTACTCTATATGGAAAACCCAAAAGACTCCACCCCCAAACTACTAGAACTCATACAGTAATTCAGCAATGTGGCAGGATACAAAATCAATGCACAGAAATCAGTTGCTTTCCTATACACTAACAATGAAACTGTGGAAAGAGAAATTAGGGAATCTATTACATTTAAGATACCACCAAAAACCATAAGATACCTGGGAAAAAACCTAACCAAAGAGGTGAAGGAT
Source organism: Procyon lotor (assembly GCA_028646535.1). NCBI lineage: Eukaryota > Metazoa > Chordata > Mammalia > Carnivora > Procyonidae > Procyon > Procyon lotor. The sequence goes on along the minus strand of CM053612.1, from coordinate 63,174,256 downwards.
CTGTACTCGAAGAACTACAGAATGCTCCTGAAAGAAATTGAAGAAGACACAAAAAGGTGGAAAAGCATTCCGTGTTCCTGGATTGGAAGAATAAACATTGTTAAAATGTCTATACTGCCCAGAGCAATCTATACTTTCAGTGCTATCCCAATTAAAATTCCACCCGTTTTCTTCAAAGGGCTGGAACAAACAATCCTAAGATTTGTATGGAACCAGAAAAGACCCCAAATTGCTAAGGAAATGTTGACAAAGAAAAATAAAGCTGGGGGCATCACATTGCCTGATTTCACGCTTTACTACAAAGCTATAATCAACAATACAGCAAGGTACTGGAACAAAAACAGGCTTATAGAACAATGGAACAAAATAGAGAGCCCAGATATGGACCCACAACTCTATGGTCAAATAATATTTGACAAAACAGGAAAAAATATCCAGTGTGGGGGGGGAACAGTTTCTTCAATAAATGGTGCTGGGAAAACTGAACAGCTATATGTGGAAGAATGAAATTTGACCATTCTCTTACACCATACACAAAGATAAACTCGACATGCATAAAAGACCTCAACATGAGGCAGGAATCTATCAAAACCCTAGAGAATAACATAAGCAGTAACCTCTTCGATATCAGCCACAGCAACTTCTTTCACGACATGCCTCCAAAGGCAAAGGAAACAAAAGTGAAAATGAACTTTTGGGACTTCATCAAGATAAGAGCTTCTGGGGGCGCCTGAGTGGCTCAGTGGGTTAAAGCCTCTGCCTTTGGCTCAGGTCATGATCTCAGCATCCTAGTATCAAGCCCCGCATCAGGCTCTCTGCTCAGCAGGGAGCCTGCTTCCCCCTTTCTCTCTGCCTGCATCTCTGCCTACTTGTGATCTCTCTCTGTCAAAAAAATAAATAAAATATTTAAAAAAAAAAGATAAAAGCTTTTGCACTGCGAAGGACACAGTCAACAAAACAACCAGGCAACCCACAGAATGGGAGAAGATATTCGCAAATGACACTAGAAACAGAAGTCTGATATCTAAGATCTATAAAGAACTCCTCAAACTCAACACTCACAAAACCAATAATTACATCAAAAAATGGGCAGAAGACATGAACAGACACTTCTCCAAAGAAGACTTACAAATGGCTAACAGACACATGAAAAAATGTTCATCATCTTTAGCCATCAGGGAGATTCAAATCAAAACCACACTGAGATACCTCCTTACACCAGTCAGAATGGCTAAAATCAACAGAAGAGTAAACAACAAATGTTGGAGAGGGTGTGGAGAAAGGGGAACCCTATTACACTGTTGATGGGATTGCAAGCTGTTGCAGCCACTTTGGAAAACATTGTGGAGATTCCTCAGGAAATTTAAAATAGAGCTACCCTATGACCCTGCAATTGCACTCCTGGGTATTTACCCCAAAGAAGCAAATGCATTACAAAGAAGGACCACATGTACCCCAATGTTCAGAGCAGTAATGGCCACAATCGCCAAACTGTGGAAAGAACCAAAATGCCCTTCAACAGATGAATGGATAAAGAAGATATGGTCCATATATACAATGGAATAATGTATTTATTGTATATACAATGGAATAGTGCCTCCATCAGAAAGGATGAATACCCATCTTTTGTGTTACCATGGACGGGACTTGAAGTGATTATTTGTAGTGAAATAAGTAAGGTGGAGAAGTCAATTATCTTATCTTTCACTTATGTGTGGTGAATGAGGAACAACATGGAGGACATTGTGAGAAGGAAAGGAATGGTGATCGGTGGGAAATCAGAGGGAGCGATAAACCATGAGCGACTATGGACTCTGAGCAACAAACTGAGCGTTTTGGAAGTGAGGTGGGTGGGTGGGTGGGTGAGCCTTGTGGTGGGTATTGAGGAGGGCACGTAGTGCATGGAGCACTGGGTGTGGTGCATGAACAATAATCTTGTAACACTGAGAATATTAAATAAACCTATTTGGGGGAGAAGCAAAGGAAAAGCAAAGTTGGGGGCTTCACGTTGCCTGGCTTTAAGCTTTACTACAAAGTTGTGATCACCAAGACAGCTTGGTACTAGCATGAAGAAGATATTATAAAAAAAAAATAGAAAGAAATGAAAATGAATACACTACACCATAGGACCTTTGGTATGCAGCAAAAATGACCCAAGAAGGAAGTATATAGCAATATAAACCTGCCCCAAGAAGCAAGAACAACCTCACGTAAACAACCTAATATAACACCTAATGGACCTAGAAAAGAAGAACAAATGAAACCTAAACCCAATGTTTGAAGGAAATAATAAAGGAGCAGAAATAAATGATATAGAAAACTAAAAATTAAAAAAAAATCAATGAAACTATGAGCTGGTTCTTTCAAACACATAATGAAATTGATAAACCTCAAGTCAGACTTATAAAAAAAATAGACAGGGGCCAAATAAATAAAATCACAAATGAGAAGAGAAATAACATCCAACACCATAGAATTACAAAAAATTATGAAAAGAATTATGTAAAATGATGTGCCAACTAATTAGACCACCTAGAAGAGATAGTTAATTCCTAGAAATGTATAAACTCCTGAAACTCAAACAGGAAAATTGAAAACTTGAACAGAGTGATAACCAGCAAGAAATTGGAGCAGTAATCAAAAAATGTAAAATTCCAGGGCCAGATGGTTTCTAGGTGAATTCTACCAAACTTAAAGAAAAGTTAATACCTATTCTTCCCAAACTATTCCAAAAATTAGAATAAGGAGGAAAATTTCCAGATTTATTCTATGAGACCAACACTACTCTGATACAAAAAACAGATAAAGACTCCACTAAAAAAGAGAACTACAAGAGTGGCGAAAGTGGGCATCCTTATCATATTCCTGATCTCAAAATGAAGGGTGTCAGCTTTCCCCCGTTGAGAATGATATTTGCTGTGGGCTTTTCATAGATAGATTTTATGAAGTTGAGGAATGTTCCTTCTATCCACATACTTCGAAGAGTTTTAATCAGAACCAGATGCTGATTTTGTCAAACGCTTTTTCTGCATCAATTGAGAGGACCAGGTGGTACTTCTCTCTTCTCTTATTGTTCTATCACATTGATTGATTTGCAAATGTTGAACCACCTTTGCATCCCAGGGATAAATCCCACCTGGTCATGGTGCATAATCTTTCGAATGTGCTGTAAGATTCTATTACCTATGATCTTGTTGAGAATCTTGGCATCCATATTCATCAGGGATATTGGTCTGAAATTCTCCTTTTGGGTGAGGTCTTTGCCTTGTGTGGGGATGAAGGTAATGCTGGCTTCACAGAAAGAGTCTGGAAGTTTTTCTTCTCTTTCTATTTTTTGAGACAGTTTCAGGAGAATAGGTATTATTTCTTCCTTGAAAGTTTGGTAGAATTCCCCAGGGAATCTGTCAGGTCCTGGACTCGTTTTTTGGGAGGTTTTTGATCATGGCTTCAATTTCATTACTATATATTGGTCTATTCAGGTTGTTAATTTCTTCCGGTTTCAGTCTTGGAAGTTTATAGGTTTCCAGGAATGCATCCATTTCTTCTACGTTGTTTTAACTTATTGGCATATAGCTGTTGATAATAATTTCTAATGATTGTTTCTGTTTCCTTTGTGTTAGTCGTGATCTCTCCCCATCATTCATAATTTTGTTAATTAGGGTCCTCTCTCTTTTCTTTTGGATCAGTTTTGTCAGTGGCTTATAGATCTAATTGATTGTTTCAAAAAACCAAATTCTGCATTCATTGATGGGTTCTACTGTTTCTCTAGTTTCTAACTTGTTGATCTCTGCTCTAAACATAATTATTTCCCTTCTTGTGCATGGGGTTGGCTTCATTTGGTGTTGACTTTCCAGTTCTTTAAGGTGTAAAGGGAGCTGTTGTATTCAGGATTCTTCCATTTTTTTGAGTGTGGCTTGGATGGCTATGTATTTCCCCCTTAGGACTGCCTTTGCCGTATCCCATATGCTTTGGATCGATGTGTCTTCATTCTCATTGGTCTCCATGAATTAAGTTCTACTTAGATTTCCTGGTTGATCCAAACATTCTTTGTTTGTTTTTTTTTTAAGATTTTATTTATTTGACAGAGAGATCACAAGTAGGCGGAGAGGCAGGCAGAGAGAGAAGAGGAAGCAGGCTCCCCACTGAGCAGAGAGCCCGATGTGGGGCTTGATCCCAGGACCCTGAGATCATGACCTGAGCCGATGGCAGAGGCTTTAACCCACTGAGCCACCCAGGCTCCCCTGATCCAAACATTCTTGAGCATGCTGGTCTTTAGCCTCCAAGTGTTTGAATTCCTTCCAAACTTTTCTTATGGTTGAGTTCCAGTTTCAAAGCATTGTGGTCTGAGAATATGTAGGGGATCCCCTCAATCTTTTGGTATTGGTTGAGTCCTGATTTGTGACCCAGTATGTGGTCTATTCTGGAGAAAGTTCTATGTGTGCTCGAGAAGAATGAGTATTCTGCTATTTTAGGTTGAAATGTTCTGTATATATCTGTGAGGTCCATTTTGTCCAATGTGTCATTCAAAGCTCTTGTTTCTTTATTGATTCTTTTTTTCTCTTTCTTTCTTTCTTTCTTTCTTTCTTTCTTTCTTTCTTTCTTTCTTTCTTTCTTTCTTTCTTTCTTTCTTTCTTCTTTCTTCTTTCTTCTTTCTTTCTTTTTTGAATGATCTGTTGCTGAGAATGGCATGTTAAGATCTCCTACTATTAATGTATTCATATCAATATGACTCTTTATTTTGATTAACAGTTGGCTTATGTAGTTGGCTGCTCCTATATTGGGGACATATATGTTTACAATAGTTAGATCTTCTTGGAGGATAGACCCTTTAAGAATGATGGAATGTCCTTCTGTATCTCTGACTACAGGCTTTAGCTGAAAATCTAATTTATCTAACAGAGAATCACAACCCCAGCTTTCTTTTGAGGCCTCTTTGCATGAAAGTTGGTTCTCCATCCCTTCTCTTTCAGTCTGGATGCATCTTTAGGTTCTAAATGTGTCTCTTGTAGACAGCATATGGGCGGGTCCTGTCGTTTCATCCAGTCTGCCACCCTGTGCCTTTTTATAGGAGTATTTAGGCCATACATGTTGAGAGTAATTATTGACAGATAAGTGTTTATTGACATCATGTTGCTTGTGAAGCCCTTGTTTCTATAGATTTTAAGTTCCTGTTCTATATCACTCATGGGTTCTTTCTTCTTTTTATAGAACCCCCTTTGATATTTTTTGTAGTGCTGGCTTGGTGGTTACATACTCTTTTAATTCTTGCCAGTCTTGGGAGCTCTTTATCTCTCCATCCATTTTGAATGTCAGCCTTGCTGGATAAAATATTCTTTGCTGCATGTTCTTCTCATTCAGTGCCCTGAATATGTCTTACCAGCCCTTTCTGGCTTGCTAGGTTTCTGTGGACAGGTCTGATGTTATTCTAATGGATCTTCCTCTATATGTAAGGAATCTCTTCCCCCTAGGTACCCTCAGGACCTCCTATCTAAGATTGTAACTTTCACATTTCACAATGATGTGTCTAGATGTTTTTCTAGACTCAATCGTGGGGGGTGTCCTTTCTGCCTCTCAGACACGAACACTTGTTCCATTCCCTAGTTTGAGGAAATTTTTATCCAGAATTGTTCAGCTATATCTGCTGTTCTTCTTTCTTCTCCCCTTCAGGAATTCCAATCATTTTGTCATTGGAATGTTTTATGGCGTCATTTATTTCCCTAAGTCTATTCTCATGGTTTCTAAGCAGTTTTTTCCAGCCCTCTCCTGACCTTTCTTCTCTGCTGTCTTGTCCTCTAGATCACTAATTCTATCCTCTGTCTCAGTTACCCTGGCTGTTAGACTATTTAGATTAGATTGGGTCTCATTGATAGCATTTTTTACATCAGCCATACTGGTTCTCAGCTCTGTCCTCAGAGATTCTTTGTTGTCACTAATGTTTTTCTCCAACTTAGCCATTGCCTGGATAATTCTTACCCTGAATTCCCTTTCTGACATACTGTTTATGTCCATCTCCAATAGTTCTGAGGGAGAGGGCACAGTCTCTGGGTTTTTCCTGTTGGCTGTTCCTCCTCCTAGTCATTCTGATGAGAAGTGGTTGAGGGGATGTAGAGCTGAATATATCAACCACGATCCAGACAAGACCTACCCTGAAAAGATTTGGAGCAATTGGAATTCACCACTAAAAAGAAAGAGAAAGAGAGAGAGAGAGATTAAAAGATAAATCCCAGGCCAAATGAGCCCCCAAAGTAAGATTTATAAGGTATATAAACAGACACAAACAAAATGATCAAGAGTAAATGACATTAAAAAAAAAAACAGACAAAATGAATCCCAATAATAAGATTTATAGAATACCAGAACAAAAACAAATACACAGAGACACTGAGAGTAGAGTAAGATGGGAGGGCAGTTGTAAATCCTCGATATGGGCGAGGAACATTATTTTGGTTCCTCCTGGGTGTAGCTTGTTATCTTTGTTAATGGACACAACTTTTCACAGATAGAAGGAAATTAAGTCTAGTTTATATAGGGGTAGCATTGAATAGGGGAAAAGGATTGCTTTGGAACTTATATCTATATGTATATAAAAAAGGAAAAGAAAAAGAGAGACACTGGTGTTTGTATGTAAAGAGTTCAAGTAATCAGGGGGTGTGGGGAGATGAAACATGAGAGACTGGACTCTGATAAACAAACTGAGGGTTTTGGAGGGGAGGGAGTTGGAGGGTTGGGTGAGCCTGGTGGTGGGTATTGAGGAGGGCACGTATTGCATGGAGCACTGGGTGTGGTGCATCAACAGTGAGTCCTGGAACACTGAAAAACTGAAATAAAAGTTAAAAAGTTAAAAAATTAAAATTTAATTTAAAAATTAAAATTAAAAAAAGTAATAAAAAAGTTATTATGGAATATGTTATTTTAAACCTCTAGTTGTAATGGTAAGTAGGTTAAAAAGATTAAATTAGTAAGAATCGTGAGAACAAATGTTGTATTTATGAAATACACAGATTTGGGGGCAATACCGGGAGCTTGATATATTGTTATCCCCTGATGATGGGGTTTTACAGTTTTATGGGGACTCCGCCATTATTTTCCTCTTGATTTTGGTTTCTCTTCTGGGGGAGGGGCCTGCTGCATTTTTTTCCAATCGTCTTACTTGGGTTGAGTCATCCTGCAGGCTGTCTAGGGATTGGGCTCTGTGGAAACTGGTTTTTCAGGCTTTTGCTCTCTGGAGGTTTTTGTTCTTTTCCAGCCTTTTGCAGCTTTTTATGGCTTTTTGGAGGGTCTGAGCAAAGAATCTGCCTGTTCCCAGACCTCCTCCTTAGAGAAAAGCCTCAGTCTGGTCCCCTCTGGGTGGTCCAGAACACACAGACTCCCCTTCTGTAGACTCTGCTGTACACTGCAGCCTCCCACAGGCGGTGTGCACCCCTACCACTGTGCTAGTGTTCGCCCAATGCCCCCGCTTGTCACTGCCCACCCCCATGCCACTAAAACCACGAGTGATATTGGTTCTGAGAGCCTGCTTCTGGTGGCTGCCTTAGCCGGGACTGCTTTCTGGGGTGCAGGCCCACACTGGGTGTGCTCAGACTTTTTGGAGGGCCCCAGAAGACTGCCACTGGTGCCCACAGGCTGCTTCGGGCACGGGCAGGAGTGCTTTCAGAACCCACATCGGGCACAGGGGATCGCTGGTTGGCACCCACACCGAGCTCCCTCAGGTGCAGGCAGGGGTGCTCTTGAATCCCGGGGAAGATTGTGGAGGATCTCTGGTTGGCGCTCCCAGCAAGCTCCCTCAGGTGCAAGTGGGAGTGTTCTGATACCGCAGAGGGCTGCAAGGAGGATCCCTGGCTGGGGCCCCCGCTAAGCTCCCTCAGGCACAGGGAATATCTTGGATCCTGAGTCAGGCAGTGGAGGATTGCAGCTGGCACCCACACCAAGCTCTCTCAGTTGCAGGCCAAATTTCGCCCAGCCAGGGAAGTGGTGTAGAGAGCAGAAAGCCACAGACACATGGACCACAGGCTGGAGGCTCCTCTGGATTCCCTCTGACATGGGTGGTTGCCTGCAGTGATCGTCCTGGGTCCGTGGGCTTAGGCCCATGCCCATGTCCACCCGAATCCCGCAGTTGCCCTCAAGATCTTTTGCTCTTTTTGAGTGCTTTTAGCCAGACTCCAAGTTAATGCTGTTTCCCAATCACAGTGTACTTTTGTTTGGGGTACTACTCTCCTTGGGTCCCTTCTGGTGGCTCCTTCTCCCTTCTGTTTATCCTCCAATATGAGTCTGAGCTATCCCACTTCACTTTACCTCTCCATTGCTGTCTTCTGCCCTTGTAGAGATCCAGAAGTGTATAATCTTATATCTCAGGCTGATTTCTTGGGTGTTCAAGGTGTTCTGGTAGATATTTAGCTCACTTTTAGGGACTGGTTGAAACAGGGTCTCCTACTTCTCCGCCATCTTGCCTCCTCTCCCATGAGAAATATTTTAATACTACTTGACTAGCATAATGAAGGCATGTCCCAATAGGTGTAATGGAATATATAAAATTAACCATTCCTGGACTACATAGAAGGAATTCTTACATCTCATAAATCCTGTTTTCCCTCAACTTTTTATTCATTCCTTCTCCAGTTACATCCTGGAAGAGGCTTTTCAACACACCTCAGGCCTACATTACTGCCAAAGCTTCCTCAACTGCCACCAGTCAGCCTATATAATCTAAGTTAATTTTCTTTCAAAATTCCTTTCACATAATTCCCCTCTTCAAAAGCCTATAATGGTTTCCTATTTCTTATCACATTATATCTAAAACTCTTCTACCTAACTTTAAGGCTATAATCTATCCATCCTTCCTATCCAACTTTATTCTGTAACATTTCCCAACCCGCAGATTCCCTCCCCCTAGGATAACTGTGATATTCATTTGCTCTTAGGGAAAATTTGAAGAAACAAGGAAAAGGAAAACAGACACTGAAATCCCTAACAGCAAATGTTTATTTATAGTAGAAGTTAAGTAATATTTTTAATGCATGCTGAGAAAACAGTAATATTCCAAACTTACAAGTTACTATCTGATAAGGAATACAAGATGATGTTGGGAAAGGCTTTGGCATACACAACTATTAGAACCAGTTTATCAGATCACACATTATTAGAATCTTGTTATCAGAACACTTACATATCACATAATTTTATGTCACATCAAGTCCATGAACAGCTCATCTTCTAACTTTTTACTGGCTATTTTAGTAAACAGCATTCAAGGTTAAACATTAAGAGTAGAGAACAGGATAGAAATACAGAAGTGGTAAGCATCACAGTTCAGAGCCTACATATATGAATACCTTAAGATTAATTAAGAAATAGTATTTCAAAGTTTTTTGAAACAACATTTGGCAATGTTTAGCGCATGAGAAGACACTGCTTTGGTCCATCCACCCTTTCCAGCTTTTCAAAGTGTTTTCTGGCATTGCGGATGTTGATCAGAGTAGCTGCAGAAGCTGAGGGTAGGGATGGAGGAAAAAGCCAACAGAATAAGTACAGGCAGCCAAAGGAATGTCTGACTAATAAAAACAAGTAAAAAAAAAGAGAGCCAAATTTTTCAATGTATGTCACAGAGAACACACAGGAATAGGAGGTCCCAAGTTAAACATGATTTAATTTTTCTGAATAAGTAGATGATTTGTTTATATACTAAATACTATATTTTCCAAAATAAAATTTCAAAATCTTTTGCTTTGGTTTACTTTTAGAATAAAGCCCATTATCTTATGTTGTATTTTAATATTAACCTAAGATAGGAAAAGTGAGTGGATCAGAGATAATTTAAACTTCTGGGAACATCCTAGAAATACTCAACTAATGAATCATTGAACATTATATCAAAAACTAATGATATACTATACCTTGGCTAATTGAACTTAAATAAAAAAAAAGAAATACTGTTAGAACCTTTATTTCAGTGGTTATGATGGATATGGCTATTATGGCATAGAAGTACCAAATATCCACCTTTATGCCAATAATACAAATACAGGACTATGGTACTTAGGAATATACAGTGACAAAATTGTTCAACATTTAGTAGTTCAGAATTTAGACTGATTAGTCTTTTAAAAAAATGTTTACTATATGAAGCATAAATCATACATTTGGGTTCTCTTTTCTTTAAAATCCCTAGATTTAGTAACTTGATTTTTGAAATACCATGAAAAAAAACAAAACACCCTAGAGTCTAAATTATTAAGCTTCAAAATATAAGTCCATGAAATAAAAAACTATTTACCGCTAGTACTAAAATAGCTTTTTCATTGTGGTAAATAATACATAATAAAAAATTACCATTTTAACCATTTCAAGATATACAGGTCAGTGTCATTAAGTATATTCATACTGCTATGAAACCATCCGCACTACAAAATATTTTTTAATTATCTAATAAAGCACTACCTCTAGAACAATTAGTTTAAAGAATGTGGCTTTAAGCCTATGTAAGCTAAGTTTAAACTTACGAATGGATGGATCAGACATCACGACCATCACATAAGTGTTGGATGTAAAGATGTCAATGAAAGCAGCAAAGTTAGAGTTCCTGACTTCCATGCTCTGAAAAGAAGCAGCTAATTTGCTAAAGGAGAAATGAGAAAGAGGTAAAGAATATAAAATAATATCAACATAAAACATTCTTACCTTTTATGTTAAAAATTTCATAGCATTATACCCTGATTCACTACTTCATTAAGATAGTGAATCACTAAGCCCATTTTGTTTTCCAAGGAAAACTCTAATGTTGAATTTAGTATGTTTTGGAAAGTAACTTAGACCTAAAGTGGATTAGGACTTGATAATGACCATAAAATGGGCTTAGACCCAGATCCATGTTAAAATATCATGTCACAAAAGATTTCTCTAATATTTAAGAAGCTTAAGTTGAAATTTTCCTATCACTGTGATTAATAACTATATTTTTTGAATGCTAGTTATACTGAAATTCAAGAAATTATCCCATTTCTTCAAAAACAAACAAGGTAATTATATTTGTATGTCACTTGCTATTTCTTCTTAAAAATATAGGCATAAACACGCCTATATAAAAAATATAGGCATAAACACGCCAATATAAAAAATATAGACAAAACATAGAAAAGTCTCAGAGAGTGCTAAGGCATAAAAAAAGTAAACTTACACCTGTACTTAGACCTGTTCTATTTTCTGGGCATCAAAGTTTTACCAGGTTAAGAATTTTTCTGATTAAATCTTTACTAAATTATAATGTTCCACCATTCTTTCTTCCTATATTCACAATGCTACAATTCAAACTGTATTTTATCAAAGGTAAGACAACATGATTAAGCATTTCTAGAATCTTCTATACTATTCCTGAATCATTACTTCACTATTTGAATTACTACAGTTTTATAGGAAATCTTATTATTTGGTAGAGTAAATTCTCCTTTCTTAAAACTTTCTTGGACATTTTCTGTGTATTTCTTCCTAAATAGGATCAAGTATCTTGTAAGGGTATTCTGCTTATTCTTCACATGCTTCTCTATCAGTTGATTTTGCATTAAAGGACAATGACTTTTACCTCAGTCAGTTTTAGGCTCCCTTGGAGATTAGCTTTCTTTTCGATTAAATGAACTTTTCTGAATATAGAAGTGCACTCTACCATAGTTATTAGTACCTCTCAAAAATGACAATAATTTCTTTAATAAAAATTAATTAAAAAAAATGACAATAATTTCTTTCTATAAATAAATAAATCACACGAGATTGCTTACCTGCAGCTTAGCTTAAACTGCTTAATAATGTTGCTGATTTTCTCAAATCTATGGGCATCACGCTGCTCTTTACACTGATAGTGAGAGATCACCTATGAAAAAGAGCAATGCCTTTAAATACACGATGTAGTCATATCAGCCTCTGCTACTTACTCCTCAAGGCAAACCTATGTCAGTCTCTTGGTCACCCTGATTTTCAAGGCAGACTTGGCACCTGGCTTACTGTCTCTTCTTTCCCATATTATGCCAATGCTCTGCACAATTTCAACATCCCTATGGATAACCCATACAGTAGTGTTTGGTTATAATTTTATTGGGGCATTAAAGTATTATCTATTTTGGTCCAGTACTATTCTTCCTCACTTACTTTAATCATTAAATGTTACCTAATGTATTAATTTTAATGAAAGCTATAACTAAGTGGCTTTTGGTATAACATTTAAAAATCTTAAGTATGCAGTGAAGAAAGTCCCCTCCTGTCCCTGCCTCTTTCTTATCAGCACCCTTTCCATGCTCCTGAGTGTTCCATGGACCTGAAGCATTTACTTTGAAACAGTGTTCAAAGCAGGACCATAAAGCATAAGCAGGATTTTTTCCATAGCTGCCTGGATAGGCAGAATGGAATAAGACCATGGTTCTATTTTGTTGGTTTTCAGAATTGAGGGCATGATTAAAAGGAATGGCCAGGGGCATTCATATTGCACTGCAACAGGTCTAATTCTTGGATTGACACAGACAAGAGTGAAAATATTTGCCAAGAATGTTTTCATTAATTAAGAATGTCAGAGGTTCACTCATGTGTGGAACATAAGCAATAGCACACAGGACCATAGGGGAAGGGAGAGAAATCTGAAGGGGGAGAAATCAGAGAGGTAGATAAACCATGAGAGACAAAACAACTGGGAAACAAACTGAGGGTTTCAGAGGGAAGAAGGTTGGGGGGATGGGATAACAGAGTGATGGGTACTAAGGAGGCCAAGTGTTGCGATGAGTACTGGGTGTTATACGCAAATAATGAATCATTGAACACTACATCAAAAACTAATGATACAGTGGTTAACTGAATATAAGAGAGATATAAATATATGTATCTATCTATCTATCTGTATATAAATGAATGAATGTGGGAGGTTCAAAGATGATCAGATACTGTTGTAGTTTCTACCACAAATGATGCTGACGATGCAGCAGCATTATAACCAAGATCTGTGAGGTAGCTTCCAGGAAACCAAAATCTTTGGGTTCCAAAGGGAACCTTTGTGTTCTAGAGGTTACAAAGCTGCAATTTAAAGGAACTGATGGAAGAGCACCACCCTTCCAGGAGCCTGTGGCTTAATTTGACTCAACACTAGAAACCTCACCCAGCCTGGACATGAACAGGATTGACAGTGAAAGCTCTCTCCCAATTCCGCGCATGGTGGTGCATGGCTGTTCTTAGTGGAGTAATTTGCCTGGTTAGTTCCTATAATGAACAAGACTCTGGCATGCTAACTAGTTACATGACTCCCAAGTTAGGAGCACCCAAAAACATAAAGCAGTTAATAAAAAACATAAAGGAACTAATCAATAATAATACAGTAATAGTAAGGGACTTTACATCACACTTACATCAATGGACAGATCATCCAAACAGAAAATCAACAAGGAAACAATGACTTTCAAAGACATAATGGAACAGATGGATTTAATAGATATATTCAGAACATTCCATCCCAAAACAGAATACACATTCTTCTCAAGTACACACAGAACAATCTTTAGAAAAGATCACAAATTAGCCCACAAAACAAACCTCAATAAGTTCAAGATTATCGAAATCACGCCATGAATATTTTCTGACCACAAGGTTATGAAATCAGAAGTCAACCACAAAAAAAAAAAAAAATGGGAAAGACCCCAAATATATGGAGGTTAAGTAACACGCTACTAAACAATGAATGGGTCAACTAAGAAATCAAAGAAGAAATTTAAAAAGTACATGAAAACAAATGAAAACACAATGTCCAAAACCTCTGGGATGCAGCAAAATCAGTTCTAAGAGGGAAGTTTATAGCATTACAAGACTACCTCAATAAGAAAAATCTCAAATAATCACGCTAACCCTATACCTAAAGGAGGTAGAAAAAGAACAGTGAACAAAACCTAAGCCAGCAGAAGGAGAAATAATAAAAATTAGATCAGAAATAAATGATAAAGAAATTTAAAAAACAATAGACTAGATCAATGAAACCAGGAGCTGTTCTTTGAAAAAGTTAATAAAACTGATAAACCTCTAAGCCGGACTTATCAAGAAAAAAAGAGAAAGGGTCAAAATAAATAAAATCATAAATGAGAGAGGGGAAATAATAACCAATCATAGAAACAATCATAAGAGAGTATTATTTAAAACTATATGCCAACAAACTGGAAAACCTAGTATAAATGGATAAATTCCTAGGAACATATAAACTACCAACACTGAAACAGGAAGAAATAGAAACCTTGAGCAGACTGATAGCCAGCAAAGAAATTGAATCAGAAATTAAAAATCTCCCAGTAACAAAAGTTCAGGGGTAAGTGGCTTCACTGGTGAATTCCAGTAAACATTTAAAGAGGAGATAATGCCTATTCCCACAGTATTCCAAAAAATAGAAAAAGAAGGAAAACTTCCAAATTCATTCTAGGAGGCCAGTATTACCCTGACACCAAAACCATACACAGACACCAATAAAAAAGAGAACTACAGGTCAATATCACTGATCAACATAGATGTAAAAATTACTAATAAAATACCAGCAAACAAAACTCAAAAATACATTAAAAAAACCATCCCATGATCAAATGGGATTTATTCCTGGGTTACAAGAGTAGTTCAATATTTGCCAATCAGTCAACATGACACATCACATCAGTAAGAGAAAGGGTAAGAACTATCTGATCATTTCAATAGATGCAGACAAAGCATTTGACAAAGTACAACATCCATTCATTATAAATATCCTCAACAAAGAAGGTTTACAGAGAACATACCTCAACATAATAAAGGCCATACATGAAATACCCACAGTTAACATCATCCTTAATATGGAAAAACTGAGAGCTTTACCCCTATAGTCAGGAATAAGACAAAGATGTTCACTCACACCACTTTTACCCAACATAGCACTGGAAGTCCTAACCACAGTAATCAGACAGCAAAAAGGAAAGGCTTCTAAATTGGTAAGGCAGATATAAAACATTGATGACTAGCAGAAGACATGATACCATATATAGAAAACCTGAAAGACCGCACCAAAAAACTGCTAGAACTGATAAATTCATTAAAGTTGCAGGATACAAAATCAATGTACAGAAATCTTTCACATGTATATACCAATAATGAAGCAGCAGAAAGAGAAATTACAAAAGCAATACCACATACAATTGCAACAAAAATATGAAGGTACCTAGGAATAAACCTAACCAAAGAGGTGAAAGACCTGTACTCTGAAAACAATGAAATGCTGATAAAAGAAATTGAAGAGGACACAAAGAAATGGAAAAACATTGCATGTTCATGGACTGGAAAAGCAAGTATTGTTAAAATGTCCATAATACCCAAAGCAATCTACACATTTAATGAAATTCCTATCAATATACACAATAGACTTTTTCAAAGAACTAGAGGAAATAATTTTAATATTTGCATGGAATCATGAAAGAACCCCCAATAGACAAAGCAATCTTGAAAAAGAAAAGCAATGCTGGAGGTATCACAATTCTGGACTTCAAGTTATATAGTAAAGCTGCAGTGATCAAAACAGTATGGTAATGGCTCAAAAACAGCAACAGAACAGAACAGAAAATCCAGTAGTAAATCTACAATTATATGGTCAGTTAATCTTTGACAAGGGAGGAAAAAACATAAGGGGAAAAAGACAGTCTCTTCAACAAATGACGTTAGGAAAACTGGACAGCAACATGCAAAAATAATGAAACTGAACCACTTTCATACACCATACATAAAATGATGAAAGACCTAAATGTGAGACCTATAACCATAAAAATCTTAGAAGAGAACACAAGCTGTAACTTCCTTGACATAGGTCACATAATCCTGTTGCTAGGGATGTCTCCTGAAGCAAGGGAAATAAAAGCAAAAATCAACTACTGGGACTATGTCAAAATTAAAAGCTTCTGGACAACAAAGGAAACAATCAACAAAACTAAAAAGTAACCTATGGAATGTGAGAAGATATTTGCAAATGGCATATCTGATAAAGGATTAATACCAAAAAAATATCATGAACCATGAGAGACTGTGGACTCTGAGCAACAAACTGAGGGTTTTGGAGGTGGGGGGTAAGGGGCTGGGCGAGCCTGGTAGTGGGTATTGAGGAGGGCACATATTGCATGGAGCACTGGGTGTGGTACATGAACAATTAATCTTGTAACACTGAAAAAATAAAATAAACATATTTGGGGGAAAAAAAAGAACTTATATAACTCAACACCCAAAAAATGAATAATCCAGTTAAGAAATGGGCAGAAGACATGAACAAACATTTCTCCAAAGACATACAGATGGGCAAAAGACACATGAAAAGATGCTCAACACCATTTATTAACAGGAAAATACAAGTCAAAACTACAGTGAGAGATCACCTCACACCTGTTAGAATGCCTAAAATGAACTACCCAAGAAACAACAGGTGTTGGTAAGAATGTGGAGAAAAAAGAACTTTCTTGCACTGCTGATGGGAATGCAAACTGATGTAGCCACTCTGGAAAACAGTATGGAGGTTCCTCAAAAAGTTAAAAACAGAACTACCTTATGATCCAGGAATTGCACTAGTGGGCATTTATCCAAATAATACAAGAACACTAACTTAAAGGGATATACACACCCACCCCTAAATTTATAGCAGTGGTATTCACAATAGCCAAGAAGATATAGAAGCAGCCTAAGTGTCTGTCAATTGATGAATGGATAAGATGTCTCACACACACACACACACACACACACACACACACACGTGCGCGCACACACGCGCGCGCTGGAATATTACTCAGCCATAAAAAGAATGAAATCTTGCCATTTGCAATGACATGGATGAAGGTGGAGAGTACTATGCTGAGCGAAATAAGTCAGATAAAGACAAATTTCATATGATTTTACTCATATGTGGAATTTAAGAAACAAAACACACAAGCAAAGGGAAAAAACAGGAAAGTGTGACAAATCAAGAAACATACTTTTAATTATAGAGAACAAATTTATGGTTACTAGAGGGCAGACAGGTAGGGGAATGGATTCAACAGATGAAGGCAACTAAGGAGTGCAGTTCATGGTGATGAGCACAGTGTGATGTATGGAATTATTGAATCACTGTATTGTATACCTGAAACTAATATAACATGTATATTAACTGGAATTAAAATAAACATTTAAAAAATTATAAATAGAGGGGCGCCTGGGTGGCTCAGTCGTTAAGCATCTGCCTTCGGCCCAGGTCAGATCCCAGGGGCCTGGGATCGAGCCCCGCATCAGGCTCTTTGCTCTGCAGGAAGCCTGCTTCTCCCGCTACCATTCCCTCTGCTTGTGTTCCCTCTCTCACTGTGTATCTCTCTGTCAAATAAATAAAATCTTAAAAAAATAAAAAAATTATAAATAGAATAAGCATAAAAAGCAATAAAAATTTTAACTAGGTTAAAAGGTTTCCCACCACTGAGGATTTATTATTTATAAATGAACTTACTCATTATGGACACCCATGTTAGCTAAAAATACTTCCCCTAACACTTTCAGATTTTAATAAAACCACGTGTTTTCTACAGGCTGCATATTCAGACATAGTTTCTAGTAGGAAGCAAAAGTGAGTTGCTCACCAGAAGAAAATTCACAGGGAAATTTACTGAAACCATGTGAAATTTTCAAAAGGTAATTTCTAGATCAATGGCAGGTTCCCTTGCTTGACTTCAACCCCCTCAGTGAAAATGGTCCATCACAACTAATCTCGGTCTTCAAAAGAAACCAAAGCCACCTGTTACTGTTACTGAGGAATAGGGAGCTTACATTAGGCTAACCTCTATGATTATATGTGGTGGATAAGGCAAGAGAATTCTGCCAAAAGCAGGATTTTGCCATGTTATGTACACCAAGATGATCAGAATAGCTCACTTATTTGTTGCTTTTTACATTATCAGCAAGAGGACACAGGGTAGTATAATTGCAAGCAAGTGACTCCTGCTAGTGGGCTGAGGCAGAAAGACACTCTAGTTAGGACTCCTTGCCACAGCTGTACCGCTTAGAAGAAGTATGACTCACAATCATGGCTACAGTTACAAATAATGTTTCCACAAAGGAAGGAGTAAAAAATTACAGCCTGCATTCTCTGCCCTCTGGTGTAATAACAGCAGAAGGAATGAACATTTAATAGTTTACTGACTATATGCTAAGCTTTTGCATTAGGGCTTAACATTATATTGTCCGATTTTAACCCACACAATAAACTTATAGATATATTATCTCCATTTTATAGAAGAGGAACCAAGCTCAGAGAGATTTAGAAATGTGTTTTAAAATCACCAGGCAATCAGTTAATCAATCAATAAATAAAATCACCAGGCACTGATAGAACTTAGAAGCAAATTATTTACTGTGAGCTGCTTTTAGAGTTATATTTATTAAACTGATCAGCAATTTACTTATGCAGTGCTTTGTGACATCTCAATTTAGTTTGTTATTATTCTTTAAAATTTTACTTATAAATATAATATTGCATCACCCTCAGGGCCATGTACACAGTAGGCTCTACAGTTAAGCTGAATTTATGTAAGAAAAATAAAAATACCAAGGTGACTCTTTCCCCTTCCACCTCTCCATCTGAATTCTTAATTACATCACTGAGATGACCATTACACCTCTTCCATGTTAAAAGTCTTCACATCAGTCCTTTGGAGAAAGGAGTGGGATGAGAATTTTCTTAAAAGGAAAAACCCCTCATTTTACAATAAAAGTCAATAGGAAATTAGGAATTCTTTAACACAAATGAAGTATTAGCAGATATAATCTAAACTCTATAATAAGGCATACTTGTAAAAATCTAAGTTTTACTAACTACTAAAGAGCTACACACCAAAGGACTTCTTTCAGGTCACTCGCTAACAATACTACTCTGTAAATAAGGTTATACATGCTGATGTAAGGACAAGACAAGAAAAGTTTCTTCCTGAAAAGTAGCGACATGTTCTCTGTTGCTGGAGAGAAGAAAGTTAAGTGTGAAGTCCATCTGCACAGCAGAAATTTCTCACCAGAAAAGTAGCTCTTTCAAACAAAAGCACTTCATCAGCCTCGATAATTTCAGCAAAATTCCGTAGGTTCATTTCCAGCTGTTGAACATTGGGAATCAGCTGATAAACAATGCTGGACCAAGCCTAACAGAACAGAAGTACAGTGTAATATTACTAACAGGTAGCCAGTCCTAGACCTCTGCAAATGAGTAAGTACACTACAACATATGGACAGCAAAATATGGCAATATTTGAGTCCCAGACAGATACTGGCAATAAATATAACACAAATAAAATGAGAAAATGAAGCTAATATTTGATTTTTATCCTTCAGCTGGAATTTTTTAAAGTTTCAAACACTTATAAAATGCTGGAGAAACTTCTTTCCATTGATAATTTTCAAAAAAAATAATTTAATTCCACATTTGTCTTAGAAATAATTGAAAACTCTGATTTACTGGGTCAAATAAAAAGTTTCTAATCAAGCCATTCAACAAATATTTAAGTCCAATAATGCAGACTGCTCTAAGGATCAGAACTTAATAACTTTATATTTAACATAAGTCTAAGAATCAATTTTGTAAAAATATCAGAGTCACATGGAAAAATGGCCCCTCCCTTCAATGGGATAACATACAAAAGAAATTAAGAGAAATTAGTAGCATTATCATTTCAAAAGGCTAATTGTCAGCTATATAAATTACTGATCCAATTGAAATAAAAATAGTCCACTGGTGTGCTTCCCTAAAGTAGACTTCATCCAGAGAAGTATGACTAATGTAAGGAGTTGGAATTAACCATACCCTCCCTCTATTCTCTTAAGGCTTTTATTTGCATTTCCATTGTAATAATTCCTTCCAATTTGTCTAGTAAGCTGTATAATGTTTTTCTCTCCCCTACTAAAGGGCAGGAACCTGGTCTTAGTCATTTGTGTGTCCAAAAACATCAAGCAGATATGCAATGAGTGCTTGTAGAATAAAACAATATAAAAATTTAAGTCAGCTCTATGCAACATTGATGTAGGAGATAGTAGTGCTATGTCTCTGTTCCAATTAGTTTTATTACTTAAGCATGGGGGTTCAGGTTCCAAGTTCCCAGGTCGGTGTTAATGTCACTGCTGAATTTACCTTGGAGAAGGCACCAAAGCTAACCACAGCAGAGACATTGTCACTCACAGCAGTGTTGTGATTAGCCAATTGTCTTTGGTCGTGTTATGTATTGCCATCCTTCACACCGCAGTTGGTTCTTATCAGTGCGTCATGTCCATCCTTATTCACGGTTACCTGTTCTATGGGAATAAGGCTTTGAGAGAAATTCGGCCCAAATTAATCTAGAGCAGTATTTCCTAGACAGGTATCTCAAAATGATCTGTTATTAGAGTGAGGCTGGGTCAACATAATATTGGGGGAAAAAAAAGAATTAGTTTAAAAAATAAATCAATGGCTATTTTTAAGGTCCATTGGTTTTTCTCCTTGGCAAATCAGGTTTCTGTGCTTCTCTGGTTGTAGATACTTGTCAGATGCAGTTGATACTTAGGCTGTAGCTACCAATGACAGAGAAGGATGTTTTCCCACCCAGAGTCAGACTTGTCAATGGATACTAGTAGCAGTCTGAAGGAAAGGTCTGACCATGAAAGGACCCCAAAGAAGCTAGTCTTTCAAATCACTAGACCTCATAGGAAAAAGAGAGGAAGCCGGATAAGGAGCCTATGTGGTAATAAGGTAATTTCAGCTTAGTCCATAATACAGCTACTGCTTTAACCTTTACAACTACTGCAGGCAGTATGGTATTCATTCCAGCAATGGAATCAATCCTGGTTGAAAGAATGCTAGTCCCCACTTTGGCATGAAAGTTGAAGCTACCATATTCTAGGCATAAAGTATCTCATTATAAGACTCCTTTCTCCAATCTCTTCGCTAAATATTGTTATTCTAATGCCATCCAAACTGAGGCAGACTAGTTTATATCCTGAAGAGGTACCTGAATATTAGATATAGCTCCAATCAGCATTGAGATCACAACAGATCACAATGGGTGATGATCAGTGAAACCTCTGTTGTCACAAACATCAGTATCAAATTAATCATCATAAAACTGGCTAATTCAGCGTGACTTGGTAGGTATCACAACACAATCTAAGATCAAAACCAAAATCTCTTAAGGTTAAGTTTGATATTTTTCAAATAATTTATTGTAGAGTCTTTTTTTTTTTTTAAATTCAACACATCTAAACGGGTATGACAGAGTTTAAAATCTTTTACTTTTGACAATACCCTTTTAGCTTTTTCTCATGTTCTTAAAATAAGGGAGCTCAGGGAAACATACACACCTTATAAAGAGTTTCATCCCAGATAGATGTTCGGAAACAAGAACATTCCAATGGGCGAGACAAACGCCTCAGATCTTCTTCTCGCTCTTTAAAAATCTGAATTAAAAAGTCCACACATAGATCAGCATATAACAGGTCTTCTCTTTCATTGCAAAATCTGAGATGTAATTATTTCAGTGTATTTTAAACAGGAGCATTTCCTCTTTCCTCAGAGGAATTTTTCAGGTGTGTACATTACTTCATGAACTAGGATGGCAGAAATTATTTCAGGTCAGGTCTAAAAGTACAACAGCTACTAGAATTCTTCAGGCCTCTGCTGCTTGTGCAGAGTACTCACTGAGAGCACAGTGTTGGGGGAAAAAATTTACCATACAGAGGAATGTTAATAAAATATATCTAACGTTCCAAATCACCTAATCTGTGTCATTTTTGAGTAGTAACATTGTAAACTAAAATACGTTAACTTTTGCAGATATCTTTCTCTTACACAAATATATGCATACACTTATATATATTATTTCTGAATGGATTGTACTTATTTGGCTATATAGATATAACCTCCCCACACACACAAACACAAGTATCTACCTTATACATATCTATGTACTTACACCCAAATACACATTAAAGAATATCTATCTGATATACACAAATATATATCTACAGATATTTTCCATGATTGGATGGATTTGTAGTGAGCGTGTGTACACACTGTGATAATTAATTTTATGTATCAACGCGGCTAGGCGACAGTACCCAGATATCTGATCAAACACCAGTTTAGATTTTACTGTGAAGTGTTTTTAAGTGAGATTAATATTTATGTCAGGAGACTAAGTAAAGAACATTCCCCTCCATAATGTGGGTTGGCTTTATGCAATTAGTTGAAGGCTTTAAGAAATAAAGACTGCCATCCCTCAGGAAGGGGGAATTCTGCTTCCAGCTGACTTCCTTTTTTTTTAAATTTTATTTTTTCAGTGTTCCAAGATTCATTGTTTATGCACCACACCCAGTGCTCCATGCAATACGTGCCCTCCTCAATACCCACCACCAGGCTCACCCAACCTCCCACCACCCTCCCCTCCAAAACCCTCAGTTTGTTTCTCAGAGTCCATAGCCTGATATCTGATTTGTGATACAATTATTCTTTCCTGGGTCTCCAGCCTACTAGCCTGCCCCGCAGATTTGGACTTGTCAGTCTTAATAACTGTATGTCAATTCTTTAAAAATCAATCAATCAATCAATCAGCCAATCCCTCTCTTCCCCCCTCCCCACACTCTTCGTGGTTCTGTTTATCTGGAGAACCCACACACATATAGAGGGAAATATCTATCTTGAAATTGATATTTAGGGAAGCACCCTAGCCATGGTGACTTTAAGACTTGGAAGTTTGTGGGGCGCCTGGGTGGCTCAGTGGGTTAAAGCCTCTGCCTTTGGCTCAGGTCATGATCTCAGGGTCCTGGGATCGAGCCCTGCATCGGGCTCCCTGCTCAGCAGGGAGCCTGCTTCCCCCTCTCTCTGTCTGCCTCTCTGCCTACTTACTTGTGATCTCTCTGTCTGTTGAATGAATAAATAAAATCTTCAAAATAAATAAATAAATAAATAAATAAATAAATAAATAAATAATTTATTTCCCTGGCCCAATTTGCAATAGAAAAACAGCATTCCAACAAATGAGGTCCTTATGGATTTTTTAAATTACTTTTCATTATTTATTAATCAGTTTATTGTTTCTTACATACTTATATAATATCCTCAAAAATATATTAATGTTCTTTGGGGAATTCTAAGCTCAATTAATAAAAGTATATTCCATTTCATTAAAGATTCAAACTTCCAAGTCTTTTTTTTTTTTCTTAAGATTTTTTATTTATTTATTTGACAGAGAGAAAGATCACAAGTAGGCAGAGGGCAGGCAGAGAGAGAGGAGGAAGCAGGCTCCTTGCTGAGCAGAGAACCCGATGTGGGGCCCGATCCCAGGACCCTGAGATTATGACCTGAGCCGAAGGCAGAGGCTTTAACCCACTGAGCCACCCAGGCACCCCAGGAATGAAATTATTTTTAAAGGAAACAACAGAAAAGAAAACAACAGCAAGAATAACAATAACACAGCCCTCACAATCTCAAGACCCAACCTACAAACAGGATTTTCTGCTGAATTACAATGGAATTAATATTTAGTGAGAAAAGGAGAGGGAGAAGGAAAAAAGACTAGATACTCAAAAGTAATTTTCAGCGTCAAATACAGAATCCTGCCAAGTCATTTGCGAAAGCCTGTAAGCTTACTTAGAAACACCAAAACATGCCCAAACACTGACTGGAGGCAATACTGTAACTAGTTATAGAAAAAAAAGTATTCCTGACCACAGTTGTTACCAAAAAAAATCCTTTAAATAAAGGATATCCTTAGACTCCCAGGCTCCAATCTAAAAAGGAACTGAATTCTTCTACATCACCAAAATACTCTAAAAATGCTTTCCTTACCATTATTCCTAGAGGATCTTCTCTTTCAGCTTAGAAAGAGAAAATCCTCTTATTTTATATCATATAAACTAAAGCTGGACTGTATTTGCTACTTGCCGGTCTTGGGATCTCATAGCTAGCTATGAGTTTGTTCTTTCTATTGTGTCTTCTTTGGTTTAAATTTATGTGTACTAATTCCCAAGCTAGAAAAGAAGGCAAAGATACCACACACCGCAATTCATCTTCAAAGAGCCAGCATATCAAACATCTCCACTGAGATACAGCATAGAAGCAGCAGTGTGAAAAGTGCCTAGGGTACACATGAAAGAGATTAATTTACTAATCTCAGAACACATGAAAAAGGGCAAGGGATCTTTAGGAGGCTTCTCCAAGAATAAAAGAAGTGGTAGGGGCCATTTTTCTCTGCATCCCCAGCATAGATGGCTGGACACATGGAGAAAACACCACAAACATTCTCTACTTTCCTTGCTAACACTATGTACCTCACCACCACAATCTCCTGCAGATCATCCTATCCAACCTCCTCCACACAGCAGGAGTCCCTCCAAAGCAGCTCCTGCACGTCTCATCCTGCAAGGAGCTTTGGCAGGGGCCAGCACTACTCCAAAGTTACTGCTGTCTCAGGGAGTAGGGAAGATAATAATAAACACAGCCCCAGCAGCCAAACTTATAACTGGTAGTGCAAAGAAAGTGCCCTGTCAAACAGTACATCTGTAACACCTACAGGAAACTGGCCTGACTCCTGGCCCTACACACCAACAAAAACCTCTCAGGGGACAAGGCAGGGAGAGCACCCTGAAGTTTGGTGTTACTGTAGCTCCGGCAAACGTGCTGAGGGCAGGCATCTGGTCTGACTGCTGAAACTATTCAATGATAAGTCCACAGCAGCCTGACTGACCCCTAACAGCACAGGGACCAAATCCTACCAAGTGCGTGCACAACAGGTAAAGTGGACCACTGGAGCATACTGATCTGAAGGCAAACACAGCTCAAACAGAAGAGCAGGGTGCACACAATCCACATAGGAGAAACTCGTGAAGCACCTGGTTCTATTATATAGGGGACATTGTGCTACAGGCCACCACAGGACCTTTTCTTCATAAGGCCTTTACTTTCAATATCAGGAGACATAGCCAATGTCCCTAATACATAGAAACAAACATAGAAAACTAGATAAAATGAGGAGACAGAGGAATATGACCCAAATGAAAAAAACAGGACAAAACAGCTAAATGAAATGATAATAACCAATATGTGTGATAAAGAACTCAAAGTAATGGTCATAACAATACTCACAGGATTTCAGAAAAGAGTAGAGGATCTCATTGAGACTTTCACCAAAGAAAAGAAAAGCAAATAAGAAATGAAGAACTCAATAACTGAGATTAAAAATACATAGGAGGGAATCAATAGCAGATTAGAGGAGGCAGAAGAATGGATCAGTGAACTGGAAGACAGAGAAGTTAATAGAAAGCAACCAAACAAAATAGCAAACAAAAAGAATACAATATAAGAATAGGTTAAGGAAACTCAGCAATACAATCAAGTGTAATAACACTTACGTTATAGGGATTCCAGAAGAGGGAAGAAGGCAGAAAATTTATTTGAAGAAATAATAGCTGAAAAATTCCCTAATCTGGAGAAAGAAATAGACATCCAGATCCAGGAGACACAGAGAGCACCCAAAAACCAACCTGAGGAAGTTCACACCAAGACACGTAAAAATTAAAATGGCCAAAAGTAGTGATAAAGAGAGAATTTTATTTTTTTTTAAAGATTTTATTTACTTATTTATTTGACAGAGGTCACAAGCAGGAAGAGAGAAGGAAGCAGGCTCCCCACTGAGCAGAGAGCAGGATACGGGGCTCGATCCCAGGACCCCGAGATCATGACCTGAGCTGAAGGCAGAGGCTTTAACCCACTGAGCCACCCAGGCATCCCAAAAGAGAATTTTAAAAGCAGCATAAGAAAGTTACACACAGAGGAAATCCCATAAGGTTATCCACTGCTTTTTCAGCAGAAACTTGGCAGACCAGAAGGCAGTGGCAGGACATATTCAAAATACTACAAGGAAAATCTCCAACCAAGAATACTTTACCCAGCAAGGTTATTATTTAGAATAGAAGGAGGGACAGAGTTTCCTAGACAAAAGTTAAAGGAGTTCATCACCAGTAAACCAGCCTTACAATAAAAGTTAAAGGAAATTCTTTGAGGGGAAAGAAAAGGCCATAATCAGGAGAAAGAAAATTATGAAAGGAAAACATTTCATAGGTAAATAAAAACATAATGAAAGTAGTAGACTAATCACTTAAAAACAAGTATGGAGGTTAAACACAAAAGGAGTAAAATCAAAAAATGGGCAGAAGACATGAACAGACACTTCTCCAAAGAAGACATACACATGGCTAACAGACACATAAAAAAATGTTCATCATCTTTAGCCATCAGGGAGATTCCAATCAAAATCACACTGAGATACCACCTTACACCAGTTAGAATGGCCAAAATCAACAGAACAGTAAACAACAAATGTTGGAGAGGGTATGGAGAAAGGGGAACCCTCTTCCACTGTTAGTGGGATTGCAAGCTGGTGCAGCCATTTCGGAAAACAATGTGGAGATTCCTCAAGAAATTAAAAATAGAGCTACCCTATAACCCTGCAATTGCATTCCTGGGTATTTACTCCAAAGAAGCAGATGCAGTACAAAGAAGGGCCACATGTACCCCAATGTTCACAGTAGCAATGGCCACAATCGCCAAACTGTGGAAAGATGCCTTTCAGCAGATGAATGGATAAAGAAGATATGGTTCATATATACAATGGAATATTATGCCTCCATCAGAAAGGATGAATATCCAACTTTTAAATCAACATGGACGGGACTGGAAGAGATTATGCGAAGTGAAATAAGTCAAGCAGAGACAGCCAATTATCTTATGGTCTCACTAATGTGTGGAGCATAAGGAAAAACATGTAGGGAATCGTGAGAAGGAAGGGAAGGGTGAATGAGGGGAAATCAGAGGGTGCGATGAACCATGAGAGACTGTGGACTCTTAGCAACAAACTGAGGGTTTTGGAGGGGCGGGGATGGGGGTTTGAGCAAGCCTGGTGGTGGGTATTGAGGAGAGCACGTATTGCATGGAGCACTGGGTGTGGTGCATGAACAATTAATCTTGTAACACTGCCAAAATAAAATGAACATATTTGGGAAACATACAAACAAAAATCAGTCTATGGAGTCACAAAATAAAAAGATACAAATTAGGACATCATAAACATAAAACATTTTTGGAGGGTTGTAAGAAATTTAGTACTTTTAGAATGGGTTCAAATTTAAGTGACCATCAACTTAATATAGACTGCTATATGCATCAGATGTTATATATGAGTTTAATGGTAACCACAAATCAAGAACCTGTAATAGATAACCAAATAAATGGAGAAAGGAATCCAAGCATATCATTAAAGAAAGCCATCAAACTATAAAGGAAGAGAGCAAGAGAAGAAAAAAAAAAAACAGAAAAAGTATAAAAACTGTAAAACAAATAACAAAATGACAATAAGTACATATCTATTAATAATTACATTGAATTTAAATGGACTAAATGCTCCAATCAAAAGACACAGGGTGACTGAATGTATAAAAAGCAAGATCCATCCATATGCTGCCTACAAGAGACTCACTTCACACCTAAAGACACATGCAGGTTGAACATAAAGGGATGGCAAAACATTTACCATGCACATGGAAGTGAAAACAAATATGGGATAGCAATGCTTATGTAAGACAAAATAGACTTTAAAACAAACACTGTAATAAGAGACAACGAAGCACACTACACGATGATAAGGGGAACAATCCAACAAGAGGATAGAACAATTATAAATATGCATTCAACATGGGAATACCTAAATACATAAAGAAACAAACACAGGGGTGCCTGGGTGACTCTGTCGGGTGAGTTTCCAACTCTTGGTTTCAGCTCAGGTCATGATCTCAGGGTTGTAATATTGAGCCCTGTGCTCAAGCTCCACATGGAGCCTGCTTGGGATTCTCTCTCTTTCTCTCCCTCTGCAACCCCTACCAACCCACTCATACTCTTGCTTCTCTTTAAAGAAAAAGAAACAGAAGAAACATAAACACATAAACATAAAGACAAGAAGTGAGAGTAATAAAAGTAGGGGACTTTAACACCCCTCACTTACATCAATGGATAGATCATCCAAACATAAAAGCATCAAAAAACAGTGGACATTGGACCAGATATAACTAACATATATTCAGAACATTCCATCCCAAAACAGTAGAATACACTCTTAAAGTGCACGCGGAACATACAGAATAGATCATGATATGCCACAAAACAAGTCTCAATAAATTAAAAAAGAGTGAAAGTATATCATGCATGTTTTCTGACCTCAATGGTACAAAACTAGAAATCAATCCCAAGAAAAAATCTGGAAAGAACCCAAATACATGGAGACTAAATGACATGGTACTAAACAATGAATGGGTCAAACAAGAAATAAAAGAGGAAATCAAAAAACTACATGGAGATAAATGAAAACACAATGATCCAAAATATTTGGAATGTAGGAAAAACTGTTAGAAGAGGGAAGATAATAGCAACAAAGGCAGAAATCTCAAGAAGAAAAATCTCCAAGAAATAACCAAACTTTACACCTACAGGAACTAGAGAGGTGCAAGGTGGTTCAGTTGGTTGAGCATCCAAATCTTGGTTTCAGATCAGGTTGTGATCTCAGGGATAAGGGATTGAGCCCCAGGTCAGATTCCGTACTCAGCACAGAGTCTGCTTGAGATTCTCTCCCCTCCTTCCTCTCCTTCTCCCTCTTATCCCCCTGCTTATGCTCTCTCTAAAAGAAATAAATAAAATCTAAAAAAAAATTAATAAAGGAACTAGGAAAAATGCTCAAAGGTAATTGAAGGAAATAATAAATATTAGAGCAGAAATAAATGAAATAGAGACTTAAAAAAACAACAGCACAGGTCAATGAAACCAGGAGTGAGTTCTCTGAAAAGCTCAACAAAATTGATAAGCTTTTAGTCAGGCTTATCCAGAAAAAAAAGAGGACTCAAATAAAATCACCAATGAAAGAGGAGAAATAACAACCAGCACTATAGAAATACAAAAGATTATAAGACATTATTATGAGAATTTATATGCCAAAAGACTGGACAACCTAGAAGAAATGGATAAATTCCAAGAAATATATAACCTCACAAAACGCAAACAGGAAGAAATAGAAAATATGAACAGACCGATTACTAGCAATGCAACTGAATCTGTAATCAATTAAGATTCCCAAAGGAAAAAAAAAACAAAAAAGTGCAGGATGAGATGCTTCACAGGTGAATTCTACCAAACATTTAAAGAGTTAATATCTATTCTTCTCAAACTATTCCAAAAAAAATAGATGAGGAAGGAAAGCTTCCAAATTCATTCTATAAGGCCAGCATTACCCTGATACCAAAACCACATAAAAAAAAAAACTATAGAAAAGAAAACTTCAGGCAAAATCACTGATGAATAGAGATGCAAAAATCCTCAACAAAATATTAACAAACTGAATCTAACAATACATTAAAAAAAATCATTCACTGGGATGCCTGGGTGGCTCAGTTGGTTGAGCATCTGCCTTTGGCTTGAATCATGATCCCAGGGTCCTGGGATTAAGTCCCGTACTGGGCTCCTTGCTCAGCAGGGAGCCTGTTCCTCCCTCTGTTCTCACTCTTTCTCCCTGACAAATAAAATCTTAAAAAGAAATCATTCATCATGATCAAGTGGAATTTATTTCTGGGATGCAAGGGTGATTTAATATTTGCAACTCAATCAATGTGATACATCACATTAGCAAGAGAAAGGATAAAAACCATATTATCATTTCAACAGATGCAGTGAGAACATCTGACAAAATACAGTATCAATTCATGATAAAAACTCTCAACAAAGTAGGTTTGAGGGAACATACCTCAATATCATAAAGGCCATACATGAAATACCCAAAGCTAACATCATTCTCAATGGTGCAAAACTGAGAGCTTTTCTCTATGATCAGGAATAAGACAAGGATGTCCAGTCTCATCACTTTTAATCGACATAGTATGCAAAGTCCTAGCCAGAGCAATCAAACAAGAAAAAGAAATAAAAGGTATCCCTATTGGTAAGGATGAAGTAAAACTTTGAATGCTGATAACATGATACTATATAGTGAAAACCCAAAAGAATCCACCAAAAACTACTAGAACTGATAAATGAATTCGGTGAAGTTGTAGGATACAAAATTAATATACAGAAATCTACTGCATTTCTATATACTAATAATGAAGTAGAAGAAGAGAAATTAAGAAAACAATCCTATTTATATTTGTACCAAAAAGAATAAAATACATAGGGATAAACTTAACCAAGTAGGTGAAAGACTTGTACTCTGAAAACTGTAACACACTGAAGAAGGAAACTGAAGATGACACTAGCAAATGGAAAAGATATTCCACACTCATGGATTGGAAGAACAAATATTATTGAAATGTCCATACTACCCAAAGCAATCTACAGATTTAAAGTAATCCTATCAAACACCAACAGGATTTTTAACAAAACTAGAACAAATAATCCTAAAATTTGTATGGAACCACAGAAAACCCCGAAAAGCCAAAGCAACCTTGAAAAAGAAGAAATAAAAAAACTGGAGGTATCAGAATCCCAGATTTCAAGATATACTACAAAGCTGTAGTAATTAAAACAGTATAATACTGGTACAAAAACAGACACATAGATCCATGTAACAGAATAGAGTACAAATACACCAATGCTTATATGATCAACTAATCTACCATAATAGAGGCAAGAATATATAATAGGAAAAAGTCTCTTCAACAAATGTTGTTGAGAAAACTAGACAGTAACATGCAAAAGAATGAAACCGGACCACTTTCTTACACAATACATAAAAATGAACTCAAAATGGATTAAAGACCTAAATGTGAGACCTGAAACCATAAAATTCCTAGAAGAAAACATAGGCAATGATTTCTTTGAAACTCGCCATAGAAATCTTTTTCTAGATTTCTGGCAAAAGAAACAAAAGAAAAATCAAACTAAAGCAAAATCAAAATCAAGCAAAATTTTACTGGGACTACACAAAAATAAAAAGCTTTTGCATAGTAGAGGAAACCATCAACAAAACAGAAAGGCAACCTACCACATGGGAGAAAATACTTACAAATGATATATCTAATGAGGGGTTAATATCCAAAATATATAAAGAACTTAATTCAAGCCCTCCAAGAAACAAATAATCCAATTTAAGGCATGAGTAGAGGATCTGAATAGACATTCTTCCAAAGAATATACAGATGGCCAACACACACAAAAAGACATTCAACATTACTAATCATAGGGGAAGTGCAAATTAAAACCAGAATACAATATCACTTTACACCTCTCAGAATAGGTATGCTAAAAAACCAAGATGTGACAAGTGTTGACAAGGATGTGGAGAAAAAGGTCAGAGTACACTATTAATAAAATGAAATTTGGTGCAGGCAGTGTGAAAACAGTATGGAAGTTCCTCAAAAATTAAAAATAGAATTAGCATAGGATCCAGTAATACTATTACTGGGTATTTACCCAAAGAAAAGGAAAATATGAATACAAAACGATATATGGGTCCCTATGTTGCAGAATTATTTACAATAGCCAAGATATGGAAGCAACCCAAGTGTGCCTCCATAGATGAATGGATAAAGAAGATATATTTAAAAATACATTATATACATATGCGGTATTATACAACCATAAAATGAATGAAATCTTGCTATTTTCAAGAACATGGATCAACCTACAGAATATAATGCTAAGTGAGATAAGATAGTCAGAGAAAGATATATACCATATGACTTCACTCATTTGTGGAATTGAAGAAACAAAACAAAAAAACAAACAGTTCAATAAACACTCTCAATGTGAACGGCCTAAACGCTCCCATAAAACGGCACAGGGTTGCAGAATGGATAAAACAGCAGGACCCGTCCATATGCTGTCTACAAGAGACACATTTGGAACCACAAGATACATCCAGATTGAAAATGAAAGGATGGAGAAACATCTTTCATGCCAATGGGCCTCAAAAGAAAGCTGGGGTAGCAATTCTCCTATCAGATAAATAAGATTTTCAGCTAAAGACTGTAGTCAGAGATACAGAAGGGCATTACATCATTCTGAAAGGGTCTATCCATCAAGAAGATCTAAAAATTGTAAACATTTATGCCCCCAATACAGGAGCAGCCAACTACATAAACAAACTGTTAATCAAAACAAAGAGTCACACTGATAGGAATACAATAATAGTAGCAGATCCTAACACACCACTCTCAGTAACAGATCATCTAAACAGAAAATCAATAAAGAAACAAGAGCTTTGAATGACACATTGGACCAGATGGACCTCATAGATATACATAGAACATTCTACCCTAAAAAAACAGAATACTCATTTTTCTCGAGTGCACATGGAACTTTCTCCAGAATAGAACACATACTGGGCCACAAATCAGGACTCAACCAATACCAAAATTTTGAGATGATTCACTGCATTTTCTCAAACCACAATGCTTTGAAACTGGAACTCAACCACAAGAAGTTTGGAAGGAATTCAAACACTTGGAGACTAAAGACCAACCTGCTCAAGAATGATGAGATCAACCAGGAAATCAAAGATGAGCTTAAAGAATTCATGGAGACCAATGAGAATGAAGACACATCGATGAAAAACCTATGGGACACGGCAAAGGCAGTCGTAAAGGCGAAATATATAGCCATCCAACCCTCACTCAAAAATTGAAAAATCTCGAATACACCAGCTCTCCTTACACCTCAAAGAACTGGAAAATCAACAACAAAGGAAGCCAACTCAACGCACAAGAAAGGAAATAATCAAGATCAGAGCAGAGATCAATGAGTTAGAAACTAGAGAAACAGTAGAACGCATCAATGAATCCAGAAGTTGGTTTTTTGAAAGAATCAATAAGATTGATAAGCCACTGGCCAAAGTCATCCAAAAGAAAAGAGAGAGGATCCAAATTAACAAAATTATGAATGAAAGGGGAGAGATCACAACTAATCCAAAGGAAATAGAAACAATCATCAGAAATTATTATCAACAACTATATGCCAATGAGTTAAACAACCTAGAAGACATGGATGAATTCCTGGAAACCCATAATCTTCCAAGACTGAAACAGGAAGAAACTGACAATCTGAATAGACCAATAACTAGTAAGGAAATTGAAGCCGTGATCAAAAACCTCCCAAAAAGCAAGAGTCCAGGACCAGACAGGTTCCCTGGGGATTCTACCAAACTTTCAAGTAAGAAATAACACCTATTCTTCTGAAACTGTTTCAAAAATAGAAACAGAAGGAAGACTTCTACACCCTTTCTATGAAGCCAGCATTACCCTGATCCCCAAACCAGGCAAAGACCCCATCAAAAAGGACAATTTTAGACCAATATCCCTGATGAATAGGGATGCCAAGATTCTCAACAAGAATCTAGCTAATAGGATCCAACAGCACATTAAAAAGGTTATTCATCATGACCAAGTGGGATTTATCCCTGGGATGCAAGGGTGGTTCAACATTCGCAAATCAATCAGTGTGACAGAACAAATCAATAAGAGAGGAGAGAAGAACCACATGGTCCTTTCAATGAATGCAGAAAAAGCATCTGACAAAATTCAGCATATGTTCCTGATTAAAACGCTTCAAAGTATACGGATAGAGGGAACATTCCTCAACATCATCAAG
>CM053612.1:63111408-63140098 GCA_028646535.1 Procyon lotor | reverse complement strand
AACTATATGTAGAAGAATGAAAGTTGACCATTCTCTTACACCATACAGGAAGATAAACTTGAAATGGATAAAAGACCGCAATGTGAGGCAGGAAATCTATCAAAATCCTAGAGGAGAACATAGGCAGTAACCTCTTCAACATCAGCCAAAGCAACTTCTTTCAGGACATGTCTCCAAAGAAAAAGGAAACAAAAGCGAAATTGAACTTTTGGGACTTCATCAAGATAAAAAGCTTCTGCACAGTGAAGGAAACACTCAACAAAACAAACAGGCAACCCACAGAATGGGAGAAGATATTCACAAATGACACAAAGGTCTGATATCTAAGATCTATAAAGAACTCCTCAAACTCAACACTCACAAAACCAATAATCACATCAAAAAATGGGCAGAAGACATGAACAGACACTTCTCCAGGGAAGACATATAAATGGCTAACAGACACATGAAAAAATGTTCATCATCTTTAGGCATCAGGGAGATTCCAATCAAAACCACACTGAGATACCACCTTACACCAGTCAGAATGGTCAAAATCAACAGGACAGTAAACAACAAATGTTGGAGAGGGTGTGGAGAAAGGGGCACCTTCTTACACTGTTGGTGTGATTGCAAGCTGGTGCAGCCACTTTGGAAAAGTGTGGAGATTCCTCAAAAAATCAAAAATAGAGCTACCCTCTGACCCTGCTATCGCACTACTGGGTATTTACCCTAAGAAGTAGATGCAGTACAAAGAAGGGCCACATGTACCTCAATGTTCATAGCAGCAATGGCCACAATCACCAAACTGTGGAGAGAACCAAAATCCCCTTCAATAGATGAATGGATAAAGAAGATATGGTATATACAATGGAATATTATGCCTCCATTAGAAAGGATGAATATCCAACTTTTGTATCAACATGGATGGGACTGGAATCGATTATGTGGAGGAGTGAAATAAGTCAAGCAGAGAGAGCCAATTACCTTATGTTTTCACTTACATGCGGAGCATAACGAAAAACATGGAGGGCATTGTGAGAAGGAAGGGAAAGGTCAATGGGGGGAAATCAGAGGGGGAGATGAACCATGAGAGACTGTGGACTCTGAGCAACAAACTGAGGGTTTAGGAGGGGTGGGGGTGGGGGGTTGGGCAAGCCTGGTGGTGGGTATTGATGAGGGCATGTATTGAATGGAGCAGTGGGTGTGGTGCATGAACAATAAATCTTGCAACACTGAAAAAATAAAATAAACATTTTTGGGGAAAAAAAAAAGAGAACACCTATCTTGATGAGCAGTGAGAAATGTACAGGATTAGTGAATCTTTATATTGTACACCAGAAATATAACACTGTATGTAAATTTTACTTGAATAAAAAATACATAAAGGCTGCTTAATGATATCACAATGACAAGTTCCTTAATTAAATCTGAAAATTATTTGCCAAATGGATATTATACTTCCCTTACCATAGAAAATTTGTTTATGAATGTTTTTAAAAACCTGACAGAACTTTGAGCACTAATGCTGACATTTATTGTTCCTGAAAACAATAATACTATTTACCTATTTCTCTATAAAAGAAGTTTAGAAAGCATGTCATCCATTTCATGCAGTATCCTTTATGTTTCTTACCAGGTCCCGTTGATCCTCCTGTACCAGATCCATTTTGTGTACCAAGCAAAAGATTTTGGCATCTGGAGAATTCTGCAGAATGGCTTCTAAGCATGACTGGTAATAATGCATGTCTTTTTCCAGTTCACGGCTTTCCACATCAAACACATATATCAGAACCTCCACATTTCGGAAGATGTTATCTCGTTGGCTAGTAAAATAATTTTCCATGAAGGTATCCTGTCTAATAGGAAAAAAAACCATCTGGTAATAAGCAAGTCCTCAGTTTAGTCACTCCTACTTACAATATATTTTTTGTTGGCTTAATCAATGTGAGAGATAATCTTAAGGCTTCAAATTAATAGGCAAATAATAGTAAACTGTTAACAGTTTCACCTTCTTAGTTGAGCCACACCTTGCACCACCCCTTCCCCCTCTCCTTGTGTTCCAAATACACTGGGACCTTCCCTCAGTTCCACTGGCCTGTGGTGTATCCACCAAGAGTCATTTACACATGACATTTACTCTGTTTCACTTGCTATTCCCCTATCTCTACATCTAATTAACTCCTACTTGTCCCTTTAGATTTCAGTTCAATCCATATTTCCTCAGAGAAACCATTCCTGACCTCCCTGTCTTGAGGAAATCCAGTCACCATAGGCCCTAATAAAATTACTTTGTTTTATTTTTAGCACTTAACCACAAGTGTGGTATTACATGTGTTTCTGTATGTTTTTAATTAATGAATTCACTTCCCTAGAGTCTAAGTTCTATGAAGGCAAGGACCATTTCTGTTACTGCCCACCATTGTTTTCCAGCTTTAAGCAAAGGGTAGGGGCTCAGTGATTATTTACTGAATGAATAACTAACCAGTCAAATACTCTAAATTATATGAAAATGACTCCAAGATAGCTTTTTAGCAGTTTTATTCTTTGATCCTTAGGCTGTGTTCTACTTCCTAGTTCTCAATTACCAAGCACCCAGCAAAAAAAAAAGTAGTTTTGTTGGGAGTTTAAGAAACAAAACAAATGAGCAAAGGAAAAAAAGAGAAATATAGAGAGACAAACCAAGAAATAGACTCTTAACTACTGACAAACTAATGGGGGAGGGAAGGTATATGGAGGGGATGGGTGATGTAAGTGATGGGGATTAAGGAGTGCACTTGTCATGATGAGCAGTGGGTATAACATAACACTGTATATTAACTATACTGGAATTAAAATAAAATTAAATAAATAAATAAAACAGTAGAGTTTGGTCATGGGAAAAAAAAACATCAACCTAGCTTTCAGTCTTGTACTTTTGCTATTAATTAGCTGTATGACCTCGGGGGATTCTTAGTATCACTGTACCTCAGGTGCCTTATCTGCAAAATTAATAACATCTTAGGGCCTACAAGCAAGGAACTTGGACTAATCTCTTGAAAGAGATTACAGAATTAGAAGAATGATAAGGAGGAAGGATTTGTATGGAGAGAGCTTCAGAGCATTAAGTGATCCATCTGCTAGCAATAATGGGAGTCATTTTCTTATAGAATATTTGGCTATTTCATTATTCTTTCAACAAATAACTCATTGAGCAACTGTTCCATGGTTGGTTCTATGCTAGGAGCTGGTAACACTGCGCTAACAATAATGCCTATTTATTTTGTGAGGAACTTTGCTGTGCATTTATATGTCATCTTACTTAATCATCAAAACCACCTTATGATTTAGTACCATCATTATCCTTATTGTACAGATGAAAAAACTGGCTCAAAGAGTTTAGATGATCTACCTAAAATAACATAGCTAACAGAGCTGTGCTACAAACCCCAATCTAACTCCAGACCCTAGGTTTCTAACCCCTGTACACCATGCTGCAGCATGGAGATACAAATGGCCATAGGGTAAGGAGCAATACCTCCATATAAGCACAGTGAATGTGCATTTGTGATGGAATATTCTGGAAGTATCTCAGCCATGAGAGGAAAAACTATTTCCTACTCCTCCAACAGTTGGTAACTCAGCAGGAGACTATGTGCTTAGGGCTGATATATAGTGCTTAGACTGCCTAGAGATTGAAATAATAAAGAATGAAGTGGTATTATGGTATGATGGCTAGGTTTAGCATTGGTATTATGCCACCTGACATAAAAACCTAATTTCTTCTGAAAGAGAGGGAGATAATCTATCCCATACTATAGATCTCTAGACATAGCTTGTGTTAGTGCTGATTAAATATGTCACATAGAGAGGACATTTTCACAATTATGTAAAAGTCAGAGATCTTTATTTAATTAAGTGCCAATTATGAAGCAATTTCTATCAACATATCTATTACAAATGATAGTTACTGTAATGTATTTTCCATGCTGATTATACTAGGTGCCATGATTACTGCCACTGGCCCTGCAAACAAGCAGATAGTACTCACCCACCACAGTCCCACAGGTTCAATACCAGGTTTCCCAGAAATCGAACATGAGAATGTTCTACATCAACTGGAAGACAAATATGACAGAGCTAGTAATTGCAGCATGTGAGGTGAAATTCAAAATAAGCAAAGAACTAACCCATGGAATTTAGAAGGACCAGAGTGGAGTGAAATGCTCAAAGCTACAACAAGAAGGTGATTTTCAGCTTAGTAATATGGTTTAGTGGCAAGGTGGGCACCTAAACTACTCTGAGCTACAGAACTGGCTCTCAATGTAAATAATTTTACTTTTTAGTAGTTTAGTGCTTAGAGCAGGAACAATCTCCAATTATAATATTAATGTTAAAATTTCAACATGTAAGCAGAGACATATACCATTTAATAGCTCTTCACTGACCCAACACCCTCCACAAAACAAATTTAAAAAACGACAACAAACATCAAATACAAAACAAGCATAAAACATAGCCCAACTTGCTCCCTCTATTGGTTTCCCTATTTCAGTTAATGACCCTATCATTGTCCCATTTTGGGGAAGGTGGTCATTGTTGACTCCTCTGTCCACATTCATTGCTATTTCTTTGTACTTCCTTGATTCCACTCCTTGTTTTACAAGCTGCCACTAACAAGGAAGGCTCTTATCTTCTCAAGCCTACACAACTACAATAGCTCCATAATTACCACCCACCAGGAAATCTTACCCACTTTACTTCATCTTACAGGCTACTGTCAGATTCATCTTCTTAACACTACTTTGAACAAGTCACTCCCCATTCAAAAAACTTTCAATGGTTCCTCCATGCCTATGGGGGGCATTCGAGGTCCTTCAAATTTGGCTTCCAATCTACCTTTATATTCCCCAGTGAGTCACAATAATAAAGACTTTTGTTCTAGTCCAATTTGGTTTATTCATAGTCCTCCCCATCCCACTACCTCCCCAACCCCCAACATACCTTACATCAGGGGTCGCAAACTTGCTAATATGGGCCAGGCCAGTAAATGTACAAAAACAAAGATGATCATGTATGGAGAGTAAATATCCACCCAAGAAAATGATAGAGTGGGTAGCAATTACTCAGCTCTAGCTCATCTGTCAGGTAGGAATGCGGGATCAAGATGATCATATCTTTACATTTTTCAATATTAGAGGGAAACCAGATTTTTATAGAAACTTTTACCTACTAATAACTAATTTCAATTTTTCTAAGACATTTTAGAAGCCAAACAAAACATATCTACAGGTCTTATCCAGCTTACAGACTGCCTGTTTGCGACCTCTGCCTTA
The DNA here is from genome assembly GCA_028646535.1 of Procyon lotor. NCBI lineage: Eukaryota > Metazoa > Chordata > Mammalia > Carnivora > Procyonidae > Procyon > Procyon lotor. Next base: position 63,134,804 of record CM053612.1, on the reverse strand, counting down.
TACTTCCTTCCCCATTCTATACTTTGCCTACTCTGCTCATCTGCCTAGAAAGTCCTCCCCATCTTTCTTTCAAAGTTATATTCATCTATTAAGACCCGGCTTAAATTCACCTTCTCTAAAAGCCCTACCTGGCCACCCCCACTTACTGTTATCACTCCCTCTGAATTCATTCAAACATTTATTAAGCATCTACTCTCTGCCAGGCACCAAAAATCACAAGGAAAAATAATGTAAGTTCTTACCCTAAAAATTTCTTAAAGTCTAGCAATCATAATTTTTACAATTTCTATGACAATCAATCACACAGTAGTGTTTCTTCTGTAACTATCTTAAATCTATTGGTTATATTGACTGTTATCTAACTTTTGTGCAATTTTATCTTCTCATAACACAGACCATAAGCAGCAAAGGATTAAAACATGGGCATTAAAAAAAAAAACATGGGCATTGGAGTCAAACACTTCGTTCAAATAGCAGCTGTACCCCTGTGTGACCTTGGGCAAGTCACTTAACCTCTGAGTATTAGTTTCCTTTTCTATTACAAAAGGTGGGAGGCATGTTATTGACCTCACAGGATTGTTGTGAGGATTAAAGAACTTATCATATTTAAGTGCCTGGCACGGAGTAGGTGCTCAAACTACTTCCCTTCTCCCCCTCACTTCCCCCTCCTTGGAAAAGGAATTATATCTTACATGTCTTTGTATTTCCAACAGAGTCTACGAGAGAGTAGGTGCTCAAACTGCTATTAATTTGAAGACTATGTAAACGGTCTAGTACTAAAAAAAAATGGAAAGAAGTGCTACTGAGAAAGGGAAAGACAATAACAAAAGAAGTGACAGGATTCAGTAACTGTTTAGATTTGAAGCACATGGGATAGAAATCTGGTTTCTACTCCCATATCACAGAAATTGTTCTCATCAAGTGACCAGTGGCCTCATTACCAAATCCAGAGGACGTTTTAGTCCTTGTCTTACTTTCTGTAGCATGACACTGTTGACTACTCTTCTCAAAAAATTCTCTTCTCTTGGCCTCTGATATCATACCTATAACCTCTCTGGTATCTCTTCCCATTCTTCTTTCTGTCCCTTAAATGTTGGACCTCTTCAGAATTTCACCTTTGGCTACCTACTTTCCCCCAGGCAACCTAATCTATTCATATTGTTTTAACTTAAATGTGTATCTCTAATACAGATGTCTCTCTCCCTTTTTGAAACATATAGTGGACATCTTCACTTGAATAATGCATAATTCTCCCAAACTCAGTGTATCCAAATATAACTCATCTTCCCATTTTTTCCTACAAAATCTATTCTTCTTTCAGTCTTTTCCATCCAAGTGAATTTAATCAGTTGCCTAAGCCAAAACCCTAATTTCATCCTTGAATCCACTCTTTCCTCCATTCTTCCACCCAAACCTATCAACAAGTCCTACTGACTCTCTCTCTTAAATATATCCCAAATGTATTTGCTTCTGAGGCGCCTGGGTGGCTTAATGGGTTAAGCCTCCGCCTTCGGCTCAGGTCATGATCTCAGGGTCCTGAGATCGAGCCCTGCATCAGGCTCTCTGCTCAGCAGGGAGCCTGCTTCCCCCTCTCTCTCTGCCTGCCGCTCTGCCTACTTGTGATCTCTTTCTCTCTGTCAAATAAATAAATAAAATCTTAAAAAAAAAAAAAAAACCCAAATGTATTTGCTTCTCATTATATCTACTACCACTACCATAACCCAAGTTAAGGCCCCATCATCTATTACCTGGTCTACTAAAATAGTTTCCTATCTGTCAACCTGTTTCTACCCTTGCCTCCCTCTAATCCTCTAATCTACTCTCCATGTCAGATATAATGGTCTCTTCAAAATGCAGACTTTATTATTCTTTAAAAAGGAAAAAAAGTCTCTGTGTATATGTGATTGTATATACCCAGAAAAAAAGATCTAAAGGACAATCTCAAACTACTAATGGTGGTTGTCCCCAAGAAGCAGGCCTGAGAACAAGGGAGGGAGCAGACTTTCTATACTTCTGCAATGTCTGAATTTTTCACAAGTATTACTTTTGTAATTAAAGTTGAAAATTAAAAATAATAAAATCTGATCATGTTACTTTTCTTTCTCTTTTTTTTAAATTTTATTTATTTGACAGAGAGAAACACAGTGAGAGAGGGAACACAAGCAGAGGGAATGGTAGCGGGAGAATCAGGCTTCCTGCCGAGCAGGGAGCCCAATGTGGGGCTCAATCCCAGGACCCTGGGTCACAACCTGAGCCGAAGGCAGATGCTTAACGACTGAGCCACCCAGGCGCCCCTGATCATGTTACTTTTCTATTTAAAACTCTCTATGGGCTGCTTTCTACCCTCAGTTCAAACTACCTGACTTGGTTTATAAGGCACTTTATGATCCAATCCCCACATTCTGCATTTCTTTTTAGTCTTATGTCTCCTAGATAGCCCTCTGGCTCTCCTAGTCTTCCTGTCCTGCTGTCATAAGAGCAACTGAAAAGTACCAGAACAGAGCTTTAGGAAATCACATACACTTATGGGGCAGAAAGAAGAAAATATTTTTTAGAGGGGTAGCAATGGTTAAAGATAAAGGAAGAAAACCAGGGTAATAAAGCATTAAATAAAAGCCAAGGGAATGGAGAATTTTGAGAAGGCAGGAAATCTTGGAACTGTCAACAGTGTTTGTGACTAAAATACTTTATAATCTTATTTTTATTGACAAGTTTACTATTCCAACAAACACATTTTAACAGCCCACAAATAAATTAATTATATTATCATGCTGTACCCTTACCACAAATTTTAAAACACAGTAGGCTCTAAGTTTAACAAAATAAAATTGGATTTTTTCAGCAACAATACACTAGAAAAACACTAAAACATTAAAGGTGATATAATATTTTAGAAGTACTCTTTTGCTACCATTAAAGAAAATCAGCAACTTCATAAAAAGGAAGAGTAAGTAAAACTCAATGCATTATATGTATTTTCAAGTAGTTTGTAAGCTTAGCAGTAGAACCCAGACCTTTCTTCAATGATGACAAATTAGGTAATGATACATTAAAGCATTAAGTCCAGTGTAATATTTTAAAGTATACTTTTACTACCTTTAAGGAAATACAGTAATTGCTAACAAAGTATATCAAGAAAGGTCCCATTTGAGACAAAGCCCTGTCCCATTCACAGTGCCTGGCACAAACGATAGTTCAGAAAAGCACTTATTGAATAAATGGGATGCTAAAATATATAGTGTACACATAATCTGCAACATTCTGTTCATAATTTTTAATGATGCTGCTAGATTACTTCAAAACTATTTCAAGTAGCTTGAACAGTTCTGTAATTTGGGTTGTATGAATATTCGCTAGACCAAGGGTAGTAAGTCAACTCTGCAGATTAGCTAAAAATAAAAATATTAATTGACTAGAAAACTGACCATTGCTTCAATAAAATGTACAGAACTTAAAACACACAGAAAGAAATCCTCCAGGAACAGTGGCTGTGGCACAATAGCTCTAATGCTTGCTAGTTGAGTAAGCTCAACTTCTAGATCATCTATCAAAATGAAGTTAATATAAAAACTAAAGTAAATAAAAAAGCATATAATAAACGGAAGCTTTCTCTAATTTACTGAAACCATATGATTATTAGGTCCAGATCTTTAACTTGGGAGAATAGAAAAAAATTAAAATCTACCAAAGCAAGACAAAGAAGTCTGGATAGGTCCTTTCTAGAAGGAAGTCTCTCAAGGCATGACAGGCCATAGGACCCTGTCTTGACCAAAACTTTTGATGAATGATTTAGATGAAAACTAGGTAAGATGTTTATCAAATTTACAAAATGCACCAAGCTAGAAAGAATAGCTAATATATCAGATGAGATCATAAGCACCTAAAAAGAAAACAGATCTAATTCCTTTTCTACAGATAAGGGAACTACAGCCCTGAGAAATAATGAGTTGTCCTGGACTTCACAGTTAACAAATAGTGGATACAAGAACATAGGTGCTAAAACAAACAAAACTAAATAATTTAACCAAGTAAGAATTTATTCTTAGATTCAAAATATTAGCTGCACAAGAAGCAGAAAAATGATATGTGTTTTAGTAACAATGTATGTGAGAAGGAATTGTTTGTTTTTTTTTCCTTAGGATGACTCAGTATAATGAAAGCCACTCCACAAAATAAGAGTAGGGGACTGTGCTAACAGCAGTGTGAGGCCCAAAATAAAAGATATAATAGTCCTACTCTGCCCTGATCAGATCATATCTATATTCAAGTCTCAGCACCCTAAGAAAAACGTAGACACATTCAAACGAGTCTTTAAAAATGTTTCAAAATGATGTCACATGAGGAATAGATGGAGGAACTGGACACGTTTAACTTAAGGAAGATAAGATTTGGAAAAAAAAAAAAAAAAAGGAAGATAAGATTTGGGAAGCAAGGATGGCTAGGATAGACTGAGACATTAAACATACTCAAATATTTGTAGAGACTCAGAGGAACAGAAAGGGGACCAGCTAAGAGAAACAAAGAGAAACAGATTCAGGGTTCTAAGAAATAGCTTTCTAACCATTAAAGCTGCCCCAATTATGAGAGTATATATATACTCCCAGCACTTTATAAAGAAAATTGAGGTTTCTTTCTTTATATCCTAGGGTCTGGAACATAAGTTGTTTTAAAAATATTTGTTTTTTCTTGGAACCCAGAGTGAGATACCTTAAAAAGTAGTGGGTGACTTGTCCCTAAAAGTGTTCAAGATGCTAAAAACTCAGAACAGGAATCTTTGAAAGCCAAGTAGAGCAATGCTTTCATCACTGAGAGGCCAAGGACCATGGCAGAATCCAGAAATACCTGGATGCTGCAAAACAAAATGGCATTACACTCTAGAGACAGAAGAGGTCTCCTAGAAGCATAGATCTACTGAACAGCAGCCATGGCAGCCCAGCTACCCCATATTAAGAAGCCAAATTTAACATCCAAATTATAAAGGGGAATGAAACATTTCTCAAGTCAGAGCTGGAACTCCAGTGAGAACATCTATGTATATCCAGGAAGAGAAGCAGCAGAGTGCACATCAGGTTAACCTTCCCCTCACAGCCCTTCCCACCCCACTCAGAATTTACCTTTTAACGAAGACTAGGACTAATTATAGCTTTAAAAAAATCTTAGGAGATTTTGTTATGCTTGTTAATACCTATCAATTAATTTCCTTTTATATAAAAAAACAACCTCCCACAAAAAAATAAATAAGCAAACAAAAGGGTCCCTCTGTTTGTTTAATAAAGAGCAGGATAAAAAAAGAAGTTGGACAAGGGTATCCCACTTGGTAAGCAACCTAGAAAGAACCTCCCTAGAGAGCAAGCAGTAATAACCAGAATTAGGTCACACTCCTTTGAGAAAGAATGAAAAAACAGGGAAAACATGCTCCAAAACCAATCTCTCAACTTTGCATCCCTAAGTTATTGCAACCAAGTGTGTTATGCAGATTATTAATAGTTAAGATCACCTGATTTCACAATAAGATAAAACATCTTACTTGTTGCACCAAGGCGACGTGTGTCTCTGGCAATATAATTTGCAAAGATAATAGACCTCATGCTGGTCTTACCAGACCCACTTTTACCCATCAACAGCACCTAGGGACAAAGTAAGAAAAAAACAACAAAGTTAGAAATCTAGAGCAAATCAAGTCTAAAAGGATCTATTTCTCTCTTGTACTTGATGTTTTACTGAAGTGACAGTACCAACAACCTATTACAGGTACTTGTAACTAACTTAGTTCCCTGACCAATGGTAAATGCAGAGATACTTAAAATTCCAGGAGCCAGGCACTTACCTGTCATGTGTCACACATCCTCTTAGCGATAAAATCACGTGAATTTATTATACTACCATTATACACTATCATTCATTCAGACCTATGTTAGAGAAATAACACCTTGAAGAAATTGAACCCTGATCTCTCATAATGTAATGCTTTATGCACTGAACTACCTGGCAGGGTATTTCATTATAACTGAAAGTTCTTTCCCCTGCTCTAGGCCAACCTTTCCCCCTCTGCCCTTGATCTCATCCTTTCAACTTACTCTATGATTTTATTCATTAATTACACTGAATCATTTTTTTTTAAGGTGTCCCATAGCCTACATAAAAGACCTTCCTTGATCTGGCTTATCTACTCCTCTTCCCTTACCTCCTGGCCTAGAACATTTAAGAGTCCAGCCATAATGAACTGAACTAAACCTCTTATAGTCCCTCTGACTGCTCCCAGAATTCCAGGGAGCCCAGCTCTATGTCTTTGTTTCATGCTGTACCCTCTGCCAGTTATTTTCCATTCCTTTTTCCTACTTCATCTAAGCTCCCCTCATCCCTCAAGACGTGGTTCAGTAACCATCTCCGCAAGAAGCTTCCCTGACCCCAATGCCCTAGGTTGGCTTCCTCCCATGGTACTCTTATCGCATTGCAAAGACTATACTGCACTGCAGTTATCTGGGTTTTTTTGTTTTGTTTTGTCTGCATCTCACAAGACTGAGTTCTTGAATGTCAGAGAGAATCTCCTCTGTATCATATAACAGATGCTTAAAATATGTTAATCAAAAGAAAAACAAGCTATCTAAACAAAGATATAAGACAAGTGAGTTTTTCGTGATGAGAACTGTCTAATGGAAAAGGTGACCTTATAAAGGTAAATAGCCCTCATGACAATATCAGCACCTAACAAAGACAGAAAAACATCTATCAAAGATGCTATTGATTCTTGCACAAGGAAGGAAGGAATTGGGTAAGGTGACGTTTCAGAGTTTTTTCAAACTTTAAATTTATGGACTATAGTTCCAATTACCTTGCTTTTCAAATGAAGGTGTTACAGGTTGTATCTTTACTTCTAAGAAATTTTTTAAAAATTTCTAATTACAAATACAGGGAATATTAGTGAAGGTATACTTCACTCAGGCTCAATTTAATCTATTTAGCCACATGACTTTATCTAAGAAAATGTTACTGATAAGTCTAAGGTAGTTACAAATTTTTTTTGTTATATTCTTAATCATGTAGAAATTTCTGGTATTTTTAGCCATACTTGCTGATAGCAACTTTAGATAGGTTCATCAAGAACATTCCTTTAGGAAATTGAGTTAGATAACTGAATTGTTAGATAAAGTAAGGGTAAATATAGTATATTTCTTGTGTTCTTTATTTAAGAAATCTTCAACTGCTTATGAAAGACTAACCAAGGATAACTCCGTTAGGTACTAACCTAAGTGCTCCACATGCACTTACTCACTTAAAATTCCTAACAACCCTATGAGATAGGTAATATTATTATCACCATTTTACAAATGAAGAAACTAAAAGCCCCAAAGGTTCAAAAAGTTACATCACAACTGTGTCCTTATTTATTCTGCCTAAACCCCAAGGTGGGGCAGAGTACCATAAGAGCACAGGAGAAGGATGCTCAATTCCACCTGTAAAACTCATAAAAATTATATAGGTAACATTTAAGTTGGGTCCAGGAAGAGGCCTGTGTAGTGTTGTGTATGGCTTGCACAAAATGAAAACGAATTTATAAACTTGGAGAAAAACAGCTTCTGTATGGCTATAATAGGGTGGTACAGGTATGGCAGATCAATTTAGTCAGGAATAGATTTTTAAAGGGGATTCTATATGATGAAATCATTTGTATTTTATTCTATGGGTTTTGGGAAGCTATGAAAAGGTCTTAAGTATGTGAATGACCCAATTACATTTAAATATTAGAAAAATTAAATCTGATAGCAAAGAAGAGGACAAGAGTCAAAGAGTACATATAGAAGATTCCTGCAATGGTCCAGGAAAGATGATACATATACACCAAAAATCTATTTCCTGAATCATAACTTCTTACCTTTACTGTCATGCATTTGATCTACCTAATATGTCTTACCTTTTTCTTCATGGCTGTATTTGGTAGCACCCACCTGCAGATACAAACCAAAAGACAATTTCCAGGATCCATTGCCATAGAAATTGGAATTTTAAAAATACAAATAAATGTGGAGGTGCAAACGTACATGTTTAGTACAACAGCTAAGTACAGTTGTGTGTAGAACTCTGTTAAAGAGACCCTTGTTTTGCGAAATTATAAAACTAGGTTCAAGCTCCCTACCCCTAATTACTACTCTGGAGATGGGTCCTAGGAAAACTGGCTTAGTAATATAAATGAGCAATAAAATTCAAGATTCAATTTTTATATCATCTTAAAAAATGCATCAAAGCAACATATACAAGGGTTTTAATCAAACAATACTGTCTTACTTGAATGTCCTTTATTATTTTTAAATTAGGTTATTTTCAAAATTTGGAAGTATGTTTAGCCAGCTGTCCTTCCAAGTTAGATTTCACTCATTATAGGTACAAAGTATATACAATACAAATCTCAAATTCAGGTACAAAAAGTCACTGAAAGCACTTTTTAAGCCACTAATCTCTGCTCCAGAAATACCAACCTTCTCCCTCCTCTTCTTATCCTCAACACGATGTTAAATCTCCTTTACTGATAATTCAAAGCAACTTAGAACTACCTTCTCAATTAGAACACCCCCCCACCACCCCACCACCCCCGCTTCAAACCTCAGGACTAGCACAGGCCCATCCCAAGGGCTGTTTCAACCCAGTTAACAACCAACCAGTCCTCTGGCCAGTTTATCCTGTCACCAAAAGCATGATACCAATCAACCTTACTGGTAAAGCAAAGCAATTTATCATAGGTGGGAGTGTTCTAATTCACAATATTTTCTTAGTTACAACCCCATCACCACCTTCCAGGTTTGACATAATAAACTTCACCCACCCAAGCGATCCTTCCGGTTCCCCTATTGGAGGATCCATTCTTGGCCCCAGATTCTCTTTCTCCATCTTTCTCTCAGAGTCAGATTCTTCCATCGTGCAACAAGTCCTTTCCAGCCCTTTCTAAACCGCAGTACTCTCTCTCTCTTTTTCTTTTTCCTTGTTCACACCCTCAGTCGCTTATTTTTACTGCCTGTGGCCGCGAGGCCTGCTCTATTCTTGCCTCCGTCTTTGTCCACTGGGGGGGCTGTTTTCCCCACGGTTACCTTAACCACCTCAAACTTGGCATCAAGGCACAGCCGAGTTGGCCAGCTCAAAGGCTGAATGATGTGGTGCAAAGGAAGAGACGGAGGATGAGTGGCAAAAGGGGGTGGCGAGGGTTCGTGTCGAGTTTGGGCCTCAGGCCCCAAAATCTCGAAACGCAAAGGTGACTTCACCCGGAAAGAGGTGGGGACGGCGGAGGCGGCAAAAAGAGCAGACCCGTGCGGTAGGCACTAAGCGGCGAACGCTTCCACCGGCTTATTGTTACGGAGCTGGTCGCCTGAGAGCCTCCGCCGTTTAGCAGCAGTTACGACCTAACCGCCCGCCCTTCAGGAGCCCAGGTACCTCACCGCAGGCAGAGACTGCAGGCCAGGATCACGTGGGCACCTGCCGTAAACCCGGAGCCCGTCACGTGACTGCTGCTACCCGAGGGGCGGGCCGACTGAGAAGAATACCATAGAGACTGCACCGGGAAAGAGTGTCACCAGTCGCCGTCACGTGGCCGGGCTCCCCCTCTTCTCTTAGCGGGTTGGGGAGCTATCAGTCAGTAGGCCTTTTGCTTGTGTGGCCCAACTCGTCCAGCACACAGAATTAAAGGAGCCGTTTTCAATTTCAGTGCTTCAGTGTTAGCCCGTGTGTGTGTTTGTGTGCGTGTGTGCGCGCGTTGCTGCTGTTATTCTTGTTCGTGTGTGTTGCTGCTGCTGCTGTTCTTGTTTTTTTATTTTAAGATTTTATTTATTTGACAGAGAGAGATCACAAGTAGGCAGAGAGGCAGGCAGAGAGAGAGGGGTTAGCAGGCTCCCTGCTGAGAGGAGAGCGGGATGCCGGCTCCATCCTAGGACCCTGAGACCATGACCTGAGCAGAAAGGTAGAGGTTTTGTTTTGTTTTGTTTTAAAGATTTATTTATTTATTTGACAGAGAGAAATCACAAGTAGACAGAGAGGCAGGCAGAGAGAGAAGGAGAAGCAGGCTCCCTGCTGAGCAGAGAGCCCGATGCGGGGCTCCATCCCAGGACCCTGAGATCATGACCTGAGCCGAAGGCAGAGACTTTAACCCACTGAGCCACCCAGGTGCCCCGAAAGGTAGAGGTTTTAACCCACAGAGTCACCCAGGCACCCCTGTTCTTGTTGTTTTTAACTGCTATTTCACCCTTAACACTTTTTGGTGAAGAAAGCCAAGCATTGTTTTTGTCTTCTGTTTTTTTTTTTGTTGTTGTTTTGTTTTTTTTAAGTCTTTGTCTTCCTGTTTTTTATTACTAGACCCTTGTAATGAAATGAATTAATACATCCAAAGTGATTACAACTATGTGTTCCAAATAGTAAGCACACAATGAAAGTTATTATTGCTGGGATCAGGGATTCACTGGGAATTTTAGGACACATACTCATCTCCCCACTTGTTTAAAACTGGAAGAAAGGGAAATAAATTCTCATAGACCATAGTAAGAAGTCAATAAATTCTAGAATTCATAGCTGAAGGGCTACAGATATGTAGCTGATATGTATTTAATACTATATTTAGATATAGAGACCTCCAGATAAAATGGCCAAAAGGGTTCTCCTTCCGGAGAGAAGGAAGGAGATAGGAAGTGAGAGGACTGATGCTTTCATTTTAAGCCCCTTTGTACTATATCTATCTATCATCTATCTGTAGGAAGATAGATATATCACATGTATACATTACTCAATAAGAAAGGAAAGGAAAGAAAGAATGACAAGAGGGAGGGAGGAAGGAAGAAAAGTAGGAAGGAAAGGGAAACTGAATAGAACTAAGGTGCTATCTGATTCCAGATTTCCCCAACTGCTGTTCTATATGATCCTTTCTCATCACAACTGCCATGCCTCAAGAAAAATTTATTTTACTCTGGTCACAGCTACCTTAGCCCTATCACTCTCTAGTTTCCCCTCCTCCCCTCCTCCCCACCAACTCCCCCTCAACAAGCCCTTGGTCTACTTTTTCTTGTGCAGTGAAAGATTCTCAGTCCCAAACCAGGAAGTCACTTTAGATTCATTGCCTTCCATACCAGACAGTGATAAACAAATTCTGAGTTAAATCATTGAAAACATAATTTATTCAATAACTACTGACAGTAGTGGGGAAAGCTAGGTCCATCCCAATATATACAGAGGTAATTAGGTCTTTTATGTTTTTTAAGATTTTATTATTTATTTATTTATCTTAGAGAGAGAGAGAGAGAGAGAGAAAGTGTGTGTGCAGGGGGAGGATCAGAGGGAGAGGGACAAGCAGACTCTGTACTGAGTGCAGAACTCCACACCAGACTCTATCTCATGACGCCAAGATCAGGACCTGAGCTGAAATCAAGAGTTGGATGCTTAACTGAGCCACCCAGGAGCCCCAATTGGGCCTTTTAAAGGGAAAATGAAGGAAGGAAAAGAATTATGCCTCATTTGAGTCAGAGAAGTGAAAAATTATAAAAGCTTGGTCAGTATAAATGTAATTAAGCCGTTTGTTAGCTGGCAGTTATCAAAGTCAGGAATCCATCTTCTCACAGAGACTTGAAAACAAAAACCCTATCCTTCCTGATGATTACATTTCAATGGGATGGCTCTCAACTCCTTGAAAAAGACTACTGAGTTCTAAGAGATACATATTCACAATCGTAAGCCTTTATAGTAAATGATCTGAGAAAAGTAGGTCAGAGGCATACCATCAGGCTAGAACAAACAGTAAATTATCTTGTGTTGAGTTTTCTCAGTTAGGCATTCTAATAGAGCATTGGGATCAACAGAGAGCTGGGGGCCATCCTAGGGGCATGGCAAATCTCTTGGTGCAGGGGTTTGGACAGAGTTCTATGCTGAGAGGCCTGCTGTTCTCATTAGTCCATTTCTACAACCAATCTGCTCCTCCTTACTCTTCTGCTATTTTTGTTCCAGCTATTATAATATCTGGTCTGGATAATTGCAATAAACTGCTAAGTGATTTTCCTATGGTGACAGCTCCAAAGTTGTTAGGAGTGGGTGGAATAATCTTCATCAATCATCTCACCCCCCAAAAGAATTCTATAGAAGTAATATGTGCATGTTATGTAAAAGCAGCTTTCAAACATATCCTCCAACCTCCACTACCACCAGGCATCACCAGCCAAATTGTTCCCTTACACTGTACTATTATAGAAATTCACTGTCTCCTTGATGCCAGTATCCCTCTCCCCCCTTCCAAATCATCACATTTATCTACTCTCAAGGTCCATGAGGAGGAGATGAAGAAAGAGAGGAGAAAGAATGAAGAAGAAAAGGAGGGAGGATGGGCGGCTGAGTGGCTCAGTCAGTTAAGCACCAGGTCCTTGAATTGAGTCCCACATTGGGCTCCCTGCTCAGCAGGGAGCCTGCTTCTCCCTCTCTTTCTGGCTTGTTCTCTCTCTTGCTATCTCTGTCTCTCTCTCTCAAATAAATAAATATATAAGATCTAAAAGAGGAGGGGAGGGAAAAGTGAGGAGAGGAGAAAGAGAAGAAGAAAGAGGAGAAAAAGGAGTTGGAGGATGGGAGTGGAAGAAAGAGATTTGAAAAAGATTGAAGAAATAAGCCAAATTAAGAGTTCATCCCAAAGAAGTTGAGTAAGACTGTTGATACAATGCATTCCTATATGGTCTAGAGGTTGAGATTCTGATTTCCACCCAGGCATCCTGGGCTGATTATTTTTACATTTTCATTGAAGAATCTTACAGAGATAAAAGATAAACATTTTTGTCAAAATTTTTAACTTTTAATTATACATATTTTTCAAAAAGTGTTGATTAAGCTCTGCAATTATCCATGCTTCCATTTGGCAAATATTTATTGAGCAGATATTCAGTTCCAGAAACTATATTAGACACTAGATATGCAAACATTCCTCTATTTCTTGTCCTATTGCATGTCAGATGCTTCTGTCTGACAACTCAGCTCTACTATACTCATACACATATACACACACATGACACATGCAAACACATTAGCATTCTGTCTATCCAGATCCCACACGATATTTTTTTCAACCATCGATCTCAGCAAGAAAAAGTAATAGACCCCTAAGATCCAATATGATATGTTTCCTTATCCTCCTTAAATTCATTCCAGTCACTTATATCCTCAACCACATCCATGGGTCTCCAATTCCCAAACTGTCCTTCATAACTTCCTGCCCTTATTTTTCTCCACCCCCTCTTCTTCCTCTGTTCCCACAACTCACTAATATTTCCCAGAAACCCATGAGCTTATTCCTACATCTTTATGGCAGCTCTTTCTTTTCCATTCCCACCGCTTTGCTTGAAATATCAGGAAATAATCTTCCAGTTAACTAGACTTAAGGATTTGATGAATGAAATTCTAATGGAGGGACTTCTGGTTTCATACCCAACATGTAAGGACCTTAGGAGTTGCCACTCCGTACTAATAACAAGTAAAAGACTGAACAAGCTGAAAAAATCAACAAATCTTAAATGTATCAGAGAAGTGAAGTTACAGCACAAACTGCTGTCCCTGAAACTAGAGAGAAAAACAGATCGATACAGAGAATGGTAACTCTCTAGAGCAGAACTCCCCCAGAAAACATCTGTAGGAACCACTATCAGGGTAGAAAAACCTAAACTATAATTGACAATTTGTTGGAGGCTCAATGTAGACAAGTCTGAGAGTTAAAAACTCCAGGGGAGCCCAGAAAGGTCTCCACACTTTTGTGAATTTTACCTCTGGTAACTCTATTAGGTCTTCAGAGTAAGTATCAGAGAAAATTATCTTCCTACTACTGGAAGTGAGAATTGAAAAGTAACCATTTTGAAATAAACTAGAACTTTCTGTTCTTAACAAGACTGGCCCTCGGGAGAAACTATTTTACTAGAGCCTAACTTGCTAGGGTTTTATCAAGGCATAGGCTACCTGAGGAAAGGGAAGTACCCAACTCCAGCCCACTTTAGACATCCTATCCCAACCAGAGGAAGAAAATCTTGAGAAGCACTAGTGAAGATCACAGTCTAGAGACACAGATTCAGCAAAGATAGAGATAACCATGGGACTATAGGTTATAGCCCCTCAAATGCACACATATACTCATACTACCACACTACTAAAAACCTATTTGCCAAAGTTCCTCTTACCTCTACATTATGTCCTCCTTTCAACAAAAAAATTATAAGTCATACAAAAAAACAAAAAACGCAGATTCAAGAGATAGGAAAAGGATCATAACCAGATAATGGCAGAAATGTTAGAAAACCCAATTGTGAATTTAAAATGATTAATATGCTAAGAAATCTAAAGGTAAGAGGCAGATAACATGCAATAACTGGTATGTGATGTAAGCAGAGAGGTGGAAATTCTAAGAAAGAACTTAAAAATGTATGAAATAAAAAATACTGTAATAGAAATGAAGAATGCTTTAGTTGAACTCATTAGTAGACTAGGCACAAGGGAAAAAATCTCTGACCTTGATGATATGTAAAAGAAACTTCCAGAACTGAAAAGCAAATATTAAAAAGACTGAAAAAAAGAGAAATATATGTAAGGACTGTGGGATAACAACAAAAAGGTAATATATGCATAATGGAATACCAGAAAGAGAAGGAAAAGAGAAAGGAACAGAAACAATATTTGAAGGAATGATGACTGAGATTTTTCTCCCACCTTAATGTCAGACATCAAATCACAGATTCAGGAAGCTCAGAGAACATGGAACAGGATAAATGTCAAAAACTACACTTAAGCATATCATTTTCAAACAACAGAGAATCAAATATCAAGAAAAAAAAAATCTTGAAATAAGCCAGAAAAAACCCACACCATTTCCATAGTGGAACAAAGATAAGAATTACATCTCACATCTTCTCAGAAACCATGGAAGCAAAAACATAGTGATGTGAAACATTTAAAGTGTTGAAAGAAAAAACTCAACAACTAGAACTCTGTACTCTACAAAATTATTCTTCAAAAATGAAGAAGAAATAAAGACTTTTGAGACAAAATTGGAGGAGTTTGTGGCCAATAGACTTGCCTTGAAAGAAATGTTAAAAAAAAAAAAAAAGATCTTCAGGAAGAAAGAAAATTATATAGGTCAGGAATCCAGATCTAAATAAAGGAAGAAATTTTGAGAAAGAAAAGTGGAGATTTATATTTCTTATTCTTAATTATTTAAGAGATAACAGTTTATTCAAAATAATAATAGCAGCTAAGATATTGGAGTAGTAGGAGGACCCTAGGCTTGCCTGGTCACTTGATCACAGCTACATAAATGTTAAATCATTCTGAATACCCAAGAAATTGATCCAAGGACTGAAATAAAAATATAAACAACACAACTAGAGGGAAAGAAGAAGCCACATCATGGAAGTTAGGAGGTGCAGAGACACGATCTGGGAGATAAATGGATTATGGATGCTGCAGATGGGAGGGACCCCTGGCCTTGGAGAGAGGAGAAAAGGCAGGGAGAGCACACAGGAGATGACGCAAGGAAAATACTTCCCCAGAATGCGGAAGTGAGTGCACACTGGGAAAATGAGAGGGGCTGATTTTTGTGAAGTTTTACAACCAGTGAGCCTCAAAGACTGGAGTTTTAGAGGTCCATGGGCATGACTGATGTGGAGCCCTGAGGGCACTGCAGTGCTCCTGTGGAGAAGGAGGGCAGAAGTTCAGGAGCAGAATGCTGGCCTGAGGTTCCCTTGAGATGCACTGGGAGAGATGGTTCCTCCTTCTTGGGCACATCTGGAAGAGGTGGTATCATCTCTCTTGGGACAAAAGAGCCAGTGGGCACATTACCCTACCCAACACTTAGCATAGATGCAAAGACACCTGCTGAGGGCAGCTAACCTGGACAGTAGCTTCTTGCTACACTTTTATCCAAACTCTAAGCCCCTTCCCTTTGGTGTGACTGCCTTTCTGGGTCAAACCTGCATCAATCCCAGTGCAAACAGACACTACCCCAGAGGACCAGTGCAGGTTCACGCAATGCCAGACCCCTAAAGTTTGGAGTTGTACAACTCAGCTGGCCTGCCTAGGATAAAACGTAGGTGCACTGTGCTGCTGGGCAGGCAGACAGCCCAGACACAGATAGGGTGAAGTCAGGGATCTGAGAGATGCTTGAGACATACGAGGGGTGATAGTTCACTTTTCTGAGAGGGTCCCCAGACAGCAGTGGGTGTGAACTCCCCTATTCAGGAAAGAGGAGAAGGCTGGCACAAATTCCCTCCCTGCCCCTCAGCATAAACTAACTTCAGTAAGCAGCACAGCTCCTCTAAAACACTTATATCAAGCCATACCCCCTCAGTGCTCTGCCGGTGTTGCTTTTCTCCGGCAAGTGTATCTGAGAATCAGATCAGCAAGCATCTCTCCCAGAACACTAGCACAAATACCCTGCACACACCATGTCTACTGATCTAGTGGAAATAGCATCAGGTCTCTTTTTTCTTTTTCCCCAAACTTAAGGATTTTCATTTTTTTTTATTTTATTAACATATAATGTATTATTTGCCCCAGGGTACACAGGTCTCTTTTAACAAGCAACCAGAGCACACTTAGTCAAGATTCACCACACTCTGGCCAAGATCCAAACACGCTCCATTGCAGGTAAGGAGAAACTCTGCAGAGGACTGACCTGAGGAAAAGAGCAGCCAAAACACAGCCCAGAGTGCACACAGCATTCACCAGAGATAATTCCTGAAGGGCCAGGTGCTTCACAGTGGCACCTAATGGCTGCACTGTTTCCAGGCATAGGAGTGTGAAAGCCAGCTGATAACAACGAATCAAGGTGGGGACTTTCTGCTCTGTATTACTATAAACCTTGAACCAATGCTTGGTCATGTGACCACATACCTGGGATGGGTATGGCAAACAGCAGAAGTGTGACAAGACCCTCCCCAGGAGGAACAGCATGGGTCTACACAGTGGATGTCCCTAACATCTAGAATTTTGGAACTCATTTGCAGGTCTGAGATAAAGAAGCATGGACACAGGCAGGGTAAATACAGTGATCTGACAGAGACCAGGGAGATTAGAATGACTAATTGCTCTTCTGTGAGAAAATCTGAAGAGGGGAGGCTTGAATTGTCAGGTCCAGGGTTAAAGAGTTTGGCACTGCCATAGTCATTCCACCTATCAGTGCTGAAAGCCTTCAGGGGGCAAAACAGAGGCACCTAGTGGAGTCTAGAGCTGCTTACACCAATCCCTGCCTCCCTGCACCCTGGAGACACATTTCCACTAGGGCAAGTCCACTTGGATATCAGCTCAGCAGACCTCTCCCCTAGAAGAACAGCACATTCTCACCTACACAAAGTTTACTGACCATAGAGGGCTGCAGTGGGTCAGCTAGAGGGGAAAATAGTATTTTTTTTTATTTTATTTATTTATTTTATTCAGTGTTACAAGATTTATTGTTTTGCACCACACCCAGTGCTCCATGCAATACATGCCCTCCTCAATACCCACCACCAGGCCTGACCAACCCCCACCCCCTCCCCTCCAAAACCATCAGTTTGTTGCTCATAGTCCACAGTCTCTCATGGTTCATCTCCCCCTCTGGTTTCCCCTCATTCACCCCTCCCTTCCTTCTCATAATGCCCTCCAAACCAGGCAAAGACCCTACCAAAAAGGAGAATTTCAGACCAATATCCCTGATGAATATGGATGCCAAGATTCTCAACAAGAAAATAGTATTTAATATCTTTTATACTTTTATTCTTTACTTTTTAGTTATAACTTTTTCATTTATTTCCTTATTTTTTCAATTCTTTTTTTAATCTTATTCTTATATATATTTTATGTATACATATTTTATTTTTAATTTTCATTTCGTTTCATTATTTTATTTTATTTTTACATTTTTTTTCTGTTATTATTTGGGGATCTAGATTATTTAAGTAAGCAGACCAAAACACACCCAGGATCTAGTTTTTGTTGTTGTTTTGTTGTTGTCGTTGTTGTTGTTGGGGTTTTTGTTTTTGTTTTTCTTTTCCCTTCTTCTTTTCTCTTCTGGACAAAGTGGCAAGAAGGAGAACTTCACCTGAAAAGAAAGTATGGAGGTAGTACTCACAGCGAGGGATTTAATCAATATAGATATAAGTAAGATGTATGAACTAGAGTTTAAATGAATGATTATAAGGCTACTAACTGGGCTTGAAAAGAGCATAGAAGACACTAGAGAATCCCTTACTACAGAGATGAAAGAACTAAAATCTAGTCAAGACAAAATGAAAAATGCTGTTATTGAGATGCAGTTCCAAGTAGAGGACATAAAAATGAGTATGGATGAAACAGAGGGGCGAATCAGTGATATAGAAGATAAAAGATGGAAAATAATGAAGCCAGAAGGAAGAGGGAAAGAAAGATAATGGACCATGAAAGTAGACTTAGGGAAATCAGTGACTTATTGAAATGTAATAACATTTGCATTATAGGAGTCCCAAAGATGAATAGAAAGAAAAGGAGGCAGGTTTATTCAAATTATAACTGAAATTTCCTGATCTGGGGAAGGATAGAGACGTCAAAATCTAAGAAAGCACTGACAACTCCTATTAAATTAAACAAAAGCCGACAATCACCAAGGCATATCATAGTCAAATTCACAAAATATTAAGGCATGGAAAGAATCCTGAAAGCAACAAGGGGAAAAAATGTCCTTAACCTACAAGGGAAGACAGATCAGGTTCACGGCAGATCTTTCCACAAATCCTAGCAGGTCAGAAAGGAGGAGTGGAAGGAAATATTCAATATGCTGAATGGCGAAAATGTGCAGCCAAGAATTTTTTATCCAGCAAGGTTTTCATTCAGAATAGCAGGAGAGATAAAGACTTTCCCAGACAAAGAAAAACTAAAGGAATTTATTGCCACTAAACCAGCACTATAGGAAATTTTAAGGGGGACTCTTTGAATGGGGGAAAAAAAGGCCGAAATCAACAAAGACTAGAAAGGACCAGAGAACATCACCTGAAACACCAACTCTACAGGTAACACAATGGCACTAAATTCATATTTTTTTAATAATCACTCCGAATGAAAATAGACTAACAACTCCAATCAGAAGATATAGGGTATCAGAATGGGAAAAAAAAAAAAAAGATCCATTTATATGCTAGGTACAAAGTGTCATTTTAGACCTAAAGAGAATTGCAGATTGAAATTGAAGGGATGGAGAACCATCTACATGATAAGGATGACAAAAGAAAGCTGGAGTAGTCGTACTTACATCTCACAAACTAGATTTTAAACTAAAGACTGTAATAAGAATTGAAGAAGGGTCCAATGTGTCATTCATAGCTCTTGTTTCTTTATTGACTTTCTGCTTGGATGACCTATTACTGAGAGTGGCATGTTAAGATCCCCTGCAATTAATGTATCCCTATCAATATGACTCTATCTTGATTAACAGTTGGCTTATGTAGTTGGCTGCTACCATATTGGGGGCATAAATATTTACAATTGTTATATCTTCTTGGAGGATAGACCCCTTCAGAATGATTTAGTGTCCTTCTGTATCTCTGACTACAGTCTTTAGCTGAAAATCTAATTTATATGATAGGAGAATCGCTATCCCGGCTTTCTTTTGAGGCCCATTGACATGAAAAATAGTTCTCCATCCTTTCACTTTCAGTCTGGATGTATCTTTTGGTTCCAAATGTGTCTCTTGTAGACAGCATATGGACAGATACTGCCATTTTATCCATTCTGCAGCCCTGTGCTGTTTTATGGGAGCATTTAGGCCACTCACATTGAGAGTGATTATTGAAAGATAAGTGTTTATTGACATCATGTTGCTGTGAAGCCCTTGTCTCTGTAAGTTTCTGTTCTATGTCACTCTTGGGTTCTTTCCTTTTTTATAGAACCCCATTTAATATTTCCTGTAGTGCCAGCTTGGTGGTCACATACTCTTTTAAACCTTGCCAATCTTGGAAGCTCTTTATCTCTCCATCCATTTTGAATGTCAGCCTTGCTGGATAAAGTATCCTTGGCTGCATGTTCTTCTCCTTTAGTGCCCTAAATGTCTTGCCAGCCCTTTCTGGCTTTCCAGGTTTCTGTGGACAGATCTGATGTTATTCTAATGGGTCTTCCTCTGTATATAAGGAATCTCTTCCCCCTAGCTGCCCTCAGGACCTCTTGTCTAAAATTATAAGTGGAGGGGCGCCTGGGTGGCTCAGTCGTTAAGCGTCTGCCTTCAGCCCAGGTCAGATCCCAGGGGCCTGGGATCAAGCCCCGCATCGGGCTCTCTGCTCTGCAGGAAGCCTGCTTCTCCCGCTACCATTCCCTCTGCTTGTGTTCCCTCTCTCGCTGTGTTTCTGTCAAATAAATAAAATCTTTAAAAAAAAAAAAAATAAAATAAAATAAAATTATAAGTGGTGAATCTCACAAACAAGTTTCTGGATATCTTTCTAGACTCCTTGATCTTGGCAGGTGTCCTTTCTGCCTGTAGGACACAAACACTTGTTCCATTCCCCAGATTGGGGAAATTTTCTTCCAGAATTTGTTCCACCGTATCTTCTGGTCTTCTATCCTTCTCCATCCCCTCAGGGATCCCTATAATTCTGATGTTGGAACGTTTCATAGCATCATTAATTTCCACAATTCTGTTTTAATGACTTCTAAGTTGTTTGTTCCAAGCCTCCTCCTGATCCTTCTTCTCTATCAGTTGGTCCTCTAGATCACTAATTCTATCTTCTGCCTCATTTACCCTAGCTGTTAGACTACTTAGATTAGATTGGATCTCCTCGATAGCATGTGTAACTTCTGCCAGATCAGCATTCACTTCTTTTTTTGGTTTTTTTTTTTTTTAAGATTTTATTTATTTATTTGACAGAGAGAGATCACAGGTAGGCAGAGAGGCAGGCAGAGAGAGGGGGGGAAGCAGGCTCCCTGCTGAGCAGAGAGCCTGATGTGGGACTCGATCCCAGGACCCTGAGATCATGACCTGAGCCGAAGGCAGAGGCTTTAACCCACTGAGCCACCCAGGCGCCCCTGGATCAGCTCTCACTTCTGCCCTTAGAGATTCTATGTTGTTGCTGATGTTTTTCTCCAACCTAGTCATTTCCTGAATAATTGTTACCCCGACTTCCCTTTATAACATACTGTTTATGTCCATATCCAATAGTTCTGGGGGAGAGGACACAGTTTCTGAATTGTTCCTCTGTTGGGTTTTCCTCCTCCTAGTCATTATGGTGAGAGGTGTTTCAGGGGATATATAGCTGAATATATCTACCACGTTCCAGGCAAGTTGCACCCTGGAAAGTTTTGGAGCAATCAGAAGTCACCACCAAAAAGAAAGAATACAGAAAAAAAGAGAGAGAGAAAGAGAGGAGAAAAAAAAAAAAAAAGAAAACCCAGCCAGAATGAGCCCCAAAAGTAAGATTTATAATGTACATAAACTAAAATGAACAAACAAAAAGACCAACAAAAGTAAATGACAAGAAAAAGAAAGTAAAACCCAGCCAAAATAAACATCAAGAATAAGATTTATTTCATACCAGAAAAAAAAATATACAGAAATACTGACAGAAGAGTAAGATGGGAGGGTGGTGAAAAATCCTCGATGTGGGCGAGGAAGGTTATTTCAGTTCTTCTTGGGTATACCTTGTTATCTTTGTTAAAGAACTCAACTTTCCAGAGATTAAAACTGGGTTATATATAGGGGTAGTATTGAATAGGGAAAAAGGATTACCTTGAAGCTAATATCTATATGTGTATTAAAAAAAGAGAGATAAAAAGAAACACAGGTATATGCATGAAAATAGTTCAAGTTAAAAAGTTATTATGGTTTTTATCTTGATGAAGTCCCAAAAGTTCATTTTCGCTTTTGTTTCCTTTGCCTTTGGAGATATGTACTGAAAGAAGTTGCTGTGGCTGATGTCGAAGAGGTTACTGCCTATGTTCACCTCTAGGATTTTGATAGATTCCTGCCTCACATTGAGGTCTTTTATCCATTTCGAATTTATCTTCGTGTATGGTGTAAGAGAATGGTCAACTTTCATTCTTCTATATAGCTGTCCAATTTTCCTAGCACCATTTATTGAAGAGACTGTCTTTCTTCCACGGGATATTTTTTCCTGTTTTGTCAAAGATTATTTGACCATAGAGTTGCAGGTCTATATCTGGGCTCTATTCTGTTCCACTGGTCTATGTGTCTGTTTTTGTGCCGGTACCATGCTGTCTTGGTGATCACCGCTTTGTTGTAAAGCTTGAAATCAGGCAATGTGATGCCCCCAGCTTGGTTTTTCTTTTTCAGCATTTGCTTAGCAATTCAGGGTCTTTTCTGCTTCGTTACAAATTTTAGGATTGTTTGTTCCAAGCCTTTGAAAAAATCCAGTGGAATTTTAATCAGGATGGCATTGAAAGTATAGACTGCTCTGGGCAGTATAGACATTTTAAGAAGTTTATTCTTCCGATCCAGGAACATGGAATGTTCCACAAAAGAAGACCTTTTTGTGTCTTCTTCAATTTCTTTCATGAGCGTTCTGTAGTTATTTGAGTACAGATCCTTCACCTCTTTGGTTAGGTTTCTTCCCAGGTATATTATGGTTCTTGGTGCTACAGTAAATGGAATAGATTCTCTAATTTCCCTTTCCACAGTTTCATTGTTAGTATATAGGAAAGCAACTGATTATTGTGCATTGATTTTGTATTCTGCCACATTACTGAATTGCTATATGAGTTCTAGTAGTTTGGGGGTGGAGTCTCTTGGGTTTTCCATGTAAAGTATCATGTCGTCTGTGAAGAAAGAGAGTTTGACTTCTTCATTGCCAATTTGAATATCTTTTGTTTCTTTTTGTTGTCTGATTGCTGTCGCTAGGACTTCTAGCACTATGTTGAACAAGAGTGGGAAAGTGGGCATCCTTGTCGTGATCCTGATCTCAAAGGGAATGCTGTCAGCTTTTGCTATGGGCTTTTTGTAGATAGACTTGAACTTTTGGGACTTCATCAAGATAAAAACCTTCTGCACAGCGAAGGAAACAATCAACAAAACAAACAGGCAACCCACAGAATGGGAGAAGAAATTCGCAAATGACACTACAGACAAAGGTCTGATATCTAAGATCTATAAAGAACTCAAACTCAAGACTCACAAAACCGATAATCACATCAAAAAATGGGCAGAAGACATGAAAAGACACTTCTCCAAAGAAGACAGACAAATGGCTAACAGACACATGAAAAAAATGTTCATCATCTTTAGCCATCATGGAGATTCAAATCAAAACCACACTGAGATACCACTTTACACCAGTTAGAATGGCCAAAATCAACAGGACAGTAAACAACAAATGTTGGAGAGGGTGTGGAGAAAGGGGCACACTCTTACACTTTTGGTGGGATTGCACGCTGGTGCAGCCACTTTGGAAAACAGTGTGAAG
>CM053612.1:63083771-63104353 GCA_028646535.1 Procyon lotor | reverse complement strand
AAGAATCAGATGCATTACAAAGAAGGGCCACGTGTACCCCAATGTTCATAGCAGCAATGGCCACAATTGCCAAGCTGTGGAAAGAACCAAGATGCCCTTCAACAGATGAATGGATAAAGAAGATATGGTCCATATATACAATGGAATATTATGTCTCCATTAGAAAGGACGAATATCCAACTTTTGTATCAACATGGATGGGACTGGAAGAGATTATGCGGAGTGAAATAAGTCAAGCAGAGAGAACCAATTACTTTTCGGTCTCACTAACGTGCTGAGCATAAAGAAAAACATGGAGGGCAGTGTGAGAAGGAAGGGAGGGGTGAATGGGGGGAAACCAGATGGGAAATGAACCATGAGAGACTGTGGACTATGAGCAACAAACTGGGGGTTTTGGAGGGGAGGGGGGTGGAGGTTGGGCGAGCCTGGTGGTGGGTATTGAGGAGGGCATGTATTGCATGGAGCACTGGGTGTGGTGCATGAACAATAAATCTTGTAACACTGAAAAAATAAAATAAACATATTTGGGGGTAAAAAAAGAATTTAAATCAACAGTCATAAATCTATCTGGGCTTAAAAAAAAACATAGAAGATACCAGAGAAACCTTTGCTGCAGAGATAAAAGACCTAAAAACTAGTCAGGCTGAAATTTAAAAAAATACTGTAATGTAGATGCAAAACTGACCAGATAAAATCACAATGAGGATTGAAGAAGCAGAGTACAGAATATTTCATATAGAAGACAAAATTATGGAAAATAATGAAGCTGAAAACAAAAGGGAAAGAAAACTTTAGATCACAAAGGCAGTCTTAGGGTACTTAGTAATTTCATAAAGCAAAATAATATCCATCAAAGGCGTCCCAGAAGAAGAGCAGGAAGCAGGGACAGGAGGTTTATTTGAGTAATTTACCTTAGAATGTTCCTATCCTGTTGAAGAAAACAGGCAGTCAATCCAAGAGGAACAAAGAACTCCCTTCAAAATCAACAAAAACAGGTCAACACCATGACATATCATAGTGAACTTGCAAAATGCAAAGGTAAGGAAAGAATCCTGAAAGCAGCTAGGAAGCAAAAGTCCTTAAACGACAAGGTAAGTCACATAAGACTGACAGCAGACCAATCCACTGAAACTTGGCAGGTCAGAAGACAGGGGCAGGATATATTCAATGTGGTGAATGGGAACAATATGCATCCAAGAATACTTTATCCAGAAAGGATGGCATTCAGAATAGAAGGAGAGATAAAGAGCTTCTAAGACAACCAAAAACTAAAGGAATTTGTGAATGCTAAACCAGCCTTGCAAGAAATACTAAAGGCGACCCTTTGATTGGAAAGAGAGATCAAAAATTAAAAAGACCAGAAAGGAACAGAGAAAATATATGGGAACAGTGACTTTCTAGGTATTAGAATGACACTAAATTCTTATCTTTCAATAACTACTCTGAATGTAAGTGTTCTAATCAAAGATATAGAGTATCAGAATGTTTAAAAAAAAAAAAAAAACAAGACCTATCATTATGCTGCTTACAAGAGACGCATTTTAGATCCAAAGACACTTCCAGATTGAAAGTGAGGGGGTGGATATCCATTTATTATGCAAATGGACATCAAAAGAAAGCTGTAGTAGCCATCCTTACATCAGGCAAATCAGACTTTAAACCAAAGACGTTAATAAGAGATGGAGGTATTTCATGGAGTACTGGGTGTGGTGCATGAACAATAAATCTTGTAACACTGAAAAAAAAGAGATGGAGAACAATATAGCATAATAAAGTGGTGTCTCCAACAAGATCTGACAATTGTAAATATTTAGGCCCATAACACTGGACCACCCAAATATATAAATCAATTAATAACCAACTTAAAGAAACTCATTGGTTAATGCAAGGAACAATTAATCTTGTAACACTGAAAAAATAAAATAAACATATTTGGGCAAAATAGTAGTAAGGGATTTTAACACTCCACTCACAGCAATGGACAGATCATCTAAGCAAAATATCAACAAGGGAACAAGAGCTCTGAATGAAACACTACACTTGATGGATGTAATAGATATATTCAGAGCATATCATCCTAAAGCAGCAGAATACATATTCTT
The DNA here is from genome assembly GCA_028646535.1 of Procyon lotor. Classification (NCBI taxonomy): domain Eukaryota; kingdom Metazoa; phylum Chordata; class Mammalia; order Carnivora; family Procyonidae; genus Procyon; species Procyon lotor. Next base: position 63,102,251 of record CM053612.1, on the reverse strand, counting down.
GAGTGCACAAGTAACATTCTTCAGAATAGATCACATTCTGGATCACAAATCAGGTTTCAACAAGTACAAGAAGATTCGGTTCATACTATGCATATTTGCATACCACAATTCTATGAAATCTGAATTCAACCACAAGAAAAGGTTTAGAAAGACCTCAAATACATAGATGTTAAAGAACATCCTACTGAAGAATGAATGGGTCAACCAGGAAATTAAAGAAAAATTAAGAATATACACGGAAGCAAGTGAAAGTGAAAATGAAATCATGATGGTCCAAAATTTTTGGGATGCAGCAAAGGCAGTCCTAAGAGGGAAGTACATAGCAATACAGGTCTTCCTTAAGATGCAAGAAAAGTCTTAAATACACAAACTAACCATACACCTAAAGAATCTGGAAAAAGAAGAGTAAATAAAGCCTAAATTGAGTAGGAGGAAAGAAATAATAAAGATTAGAACAGAAATCAATGATGTAGAAATCAAAGAAACACTAGAACAGATCAACAAAACTAGGAGCTGATAGAATTAACAAAACTGATAAACTGATAAACTCTTAGACTTAAAAAAAGAAAATATAAAGGACCCAAATAAAATCAGGAATGGAAGAGGAAAGATCACAACCAATACTGTATAAATACAAACAAATGTAAGAGAATATTATAAGCAATAATATGCCAACAAATTAGGCAAACATGAAGAAATGTATAAATTCCTATAATCATATAAACTACCCAAGCTGAATAAAGAAGAGATAGAAAATCTGAGCAGACCCATAACCAACAAGGGAATTGAATTACTAATCAAAAATCTCCCAAAAACAGGAGTCCAGGGCTGGATGATTTCCTAGGGGAATTCTACCAAACATTTAAAGAACTAATACCTATTTCTACAAAAATCTTTGAAAAAATAGAAATGGAAAGAAAAGTTCCAAACTCTTTCCATGAGGCCATCATTACCTTGATTGCAAACCAAGCATAGACCCCTCTAAAGAAAATTACAGACCAATATCCCTGATGAACACGGATGCAAAAATTCTCATCAAGATACTACCTAATGGAATTCCAACAATACATTAAAAGGATTATTCACTATGAACAAATGAGATTTATTCCTGGGCTGCAGAGGGGTTCAATATCATCAAATCAATCGACATAATGCAGCACATTAATAAAATGAAAGGATAATAACCTTATGATCCTCTGAATAGATGCAGAAAAAGCTTTTTTTTTCCTTTTTTCCTTTTTTTTTTTTTAGCAGCCTCCCCGCTGAGCAGAGAGCCTCAATGCGGGGCTTGATCCCAGGACCCTGAGATTGTGACCCGAGCTGAAGGCAGAGGCTTTAACCCACTGAACCACCAGGCACCCCGCAGAAAAAGCTTTTGACAAAATTTAGCATCCTTTCTTAACAAATACCCTTAGAAATTATGGATAGAAGGAATATACCTCATCATTGTAAAGACCATATACAAAAGACTCACAGTTAATATCATCCTCAGTGGGGAAAAATTGAGAGCATTTTTTCTTAAGGTCAGGAACAAAACAGGGATATCTACTATTGCCAATATTCAACATAATACTGGAAGTCCTAACCTCAGCAATCAGAAAACAAAGAAATAAAAGACATCCAATTTGGCAAGGCAGATATCAAGCTTTTACTCTTTGCAGACCACATGGTACCTTATGTAGAAAACACTAAAGACTCCACTAAAAAAAAAAATGCTAGAACTGATACAGGAATTTAGGGAAGTTGCAGAATATAAAATGAATGCACATAACTCTGTTACATTACTACACACTAATAATGAAATAGCAAAAAGAGAAATCAAGGAATTGATCCCATTTACAATTACAGCAACAATCATAGTATACTTAGGAATAAACCTAACCAAAGAGGTAACAGCTATAAAACAGTTATTAAATTGAGGTAGACACAAATAAATGAAAAAATATTCCATGCTCATGGAATGTTAGAACATATATTGTTAAAATGTCTACACTACCTAAAGAAATCTACACATTCAGTGAAATCCCTTTCAAAATATCACCAGCATTATTCACAGAGCTAGAAAAAAACGATGCTAAAATTTGTATGGAACCAGAAAAGACCCCAAGTTGCCAGGGGAATGTTGTAAAAGAAAACCAAAGCTGGATGCATCACAATTTCAGACTTCAGAGGTGTCTGGGTGGCTAAGTCATTAAGCATCTGCCTTTGGCTCAGGTCATGATCCTATGGTCCTGGGATTGAGCCCCAGATTGGGCTCCCTGCTCAGCGGGAAGCCTGCTTCTCCCTCTCTCACTCCACCTGCTTATATTCCCTCTCTTGCTGTGTCTCTCTCTGTCAAATAAATAAAATCTTTTTTAAAAAGTTAAAAAAATTTATACTTCAAACTATATTATAAAGCTGTTAATCATTAAGATAGTATGGTACTGGCACAAAAACAGACACATGGATCAATGGAACAAAATAAAGAACCAAGGAATGGACCCTCAACTCTATGGTCAACTAATCGTTGACCAAGCAGGAAAGAATATCCAGTGGAAAAAAGATAGCCTCTTCAACAAATAGTTTGGGGAAAATTGAACAGCCACATGCAAAAGAATGAAGCTGAAGCACTTTCCTACACCATACAGGAAAGTAAATTTAAAATAGATGGAAGACCTCAATGTGAGGCAAGAATCCATCAAAATCCCAGAGGAGAACACAGGCAGCAAAACCTTTGCCCTCAACCACATCAACTTCCTACTAGCCCTGTCTCTAGAGGCAAAGGAAACAAAAGCAAAAATCAACTATTGGGACTTCATGAGGATAAAAAGCTTCTGAACAGCAAAGGAAATGATCAACAAAACTAAAAGGCGGCCAAGGGAATAGGAGAAGATATTTGGAAATGACGTATGGATAAAGGGTTAGTATGCAACATCTATAAAAAATGTATCAAACTCAATACTCCGCAAATATTAAAAAATCCAGTTAAGAAATGGCAGAAGACATAAACAGATATTTCTCAAAAGAAGATATAGAAATAGCTAACAGACACATGAAAAAAATGCTCAGCATCAATCATCAATAGGAAAATACAAATCAAAACCATAATGAAATAGTACCTCGCACTGGTCAGAATGGGTAAAATTAACAACTCAGGAAACAAGATGTTGGCAAAGATCTGGAGAAAGGGGAATCCTCTGAAATGGTTGGTGGGTATGCAGACAGGTGCAACCACTCTGGAAACAATATGGAGGATCCTCAGAAAGTGAAAAATAGAATTACCTTATGACCAAGCAATTGCACGCACTATCAAAGGATACAAAAACAGTGATTAGATTATTGGGAGGAGGAGGGGCAAGATGGCAGAGAAGTAGGAGACCCTGTTTCAACCGATCCTCTAAAGTGAGCTAAATATCTACCAGAACACTCTGAACACTCAAGAAATCAGCCAGAGACGTAAGATTATTCATTTCTGGATCTCTACAGGAGCAAAAGGCAGCAATGGAGAGGTAAAGTGGAGTGGGAACATTTGGATTGATTTCAGAGAATAAACAGAAGGGGGAGGGAGCCACCAGAAGTGACCAAGGAAAGTAATACCCCAAACGAAAGTGCCTTGTGGTTGGGGACCAGCAATAACTTAGAGTCTGGTTACAAGCACTCAAAAAGAGCAAAAGATCTTAAAGAACAACTAGTGGAATTGGGTGGTCATGGGCACGGGCCTAAGCATCGTTCCCAGGAAGGACACCATGATGGGTGACCACCCACATCAGAGAGAGACTGGCAGGGGGTTCTAGTCCATAGTCCCTGAGGCTGCAGCTTTCCACTGATTGCACCACTGCTCCAACTGGGCACACTCCCACAAGTGCCTAAGAGAGCTTGCCGTGGTCCCCAGCTAGCGGTATCTAGCACCTCGGGCCTTCTACATCCCGCCGCGTGGTCTGAGCGCTCCTAGCAACCCCCTGAGAGAACGTGGCCTGATCAAGGGAAGGAACTTGACTGGAAAACAATGCAGTAGGCCCCACCCCCAGATGACAAGCAAAAAGCAAGAGGACATTAACCATAGAATCCCCATAAAATGTAAAACCCCAACATCAGGGGAAAACAATATATTAAGTTCCCAATAATGCCCTAAAACCTGTATATTTCAAGGATACAAGTTTTTTCTTTTATTTTCTTTCTTCCTTTTTTTTTTTTTAATTTGTTCTCATAATTCATGGTATTTTATTTTTTTAACTACTTAACATTACAACTACAGGCTTAATTCAATAATATACCCAGGAAGATCCAAAATAACCTTCTTCATTCACAAAAAAATTTCTAACCACCTCCCCCATCTTATTCTTCTGACAGTGTTTCTGTGTATTTTTGTTCTGGTATTATATAAATCTTATTTTTGGGGTTCATGCTGACTAGGTTCTTTTATTTCTTGTCATTTAATTTGTTGATCCTTATGTTTGTTCATGTTTCTTTATACACCTTGAGGCTCATTGTTTATTTATAATATTTGGGGCTCATTTTGGGGGATTTCTTTTTTTTCTCTTTCTCTCTGTTTTTATCATTTTTCTTTCTTTTTGGTGGTGAATTCAGAAGGCTCTGAAAACTTCCAGGGTGCACATTGCCTGGATCCTGGTTGATATATTCAGCTATACATCCTCTCAAACACTTCCTATCAGAATGACTAGGAGGAGGAAGACCCAACAGAAGAAAAACTGAGAGACTCCACCCTCTCCCTCAGAATCATTGGATATGGACAAAAACAGTATGTAGGGAAGGGAATTCAGTGTAATAATTATCCAGGCAAGGATTAGGATGGAGAAAAACATTAGTGACAACATAGAATCTCTAAGAGCAGAACTGAAAGCCTATATGGCTGATGTTAAAAATGCTATCGATGAGATCCAATCTAATCTAAATAATCTAACAGTTAGGGTAACAGAGGCAGAGGATAGAATTAGGGATCTAGAGGACAAAGTGGTAGGGAAGAAATGTCAGGAGGAGGGCTGGAACAAATTGCTTAGAAAACATGAGAGTAGATATAGGGAAATAAATGATGCCATGAAACAGTCCAACGTCAGAATGATCAGAATCCCTGAGGGGGTGGAGAAAGACAGAAGACTATAAGGTATAGCCGAACAAGTTCTGGATGAAAATTACCCCAATTTGGAGAATGGAACAAGTATTCGTGTCCTAGAGGCAGAAAGGACATGCCCCAAGATCAATGAGTCTAGAAAATCATCTAGACACATGACTGTAAGACTCATGAATTATAATTTTAGACAAGAGGTCCTGAGGGCAACTAAGGGGAAGAAATTCCTTAGAATCTCTTCAGATGTTAAGGTCTGTGTTCACTCTGACCTCCCTGAAGTTTGGAGGGAAATTTGACAAAGCCTTCATTTGAGGGAATGGATGAGAGTGTCCATTTCACCGGTGGTAGCAAGAAACCGATTTCCTTGCATTAAGTGCACTTCATGTATTTCTAATAAGATGACTTTCCAGAAAGGGAAATTTGTTATGTTCTGGCTTTTCAATGGTGAAATATAAATAAATTTCCTAATTTATCTGATTGGCAAGCTGTAAAAAAATTATTTTTTTTAAAATAATAATTAATTATTATTTATTCTGACCCATCAGAATAACGTCAAACCTGTCCACAGAAACCTGGCAAGCCAGAAAGGGTTGGCATGATGTATTCAGGACACTAAGTGAGAAGAACATGCAGCCAAAAGTACTTTACCCAGCAAGGCGGACATTCAAAATGGATGGAGAGATAAAGAGCTTCCAAGACTGGCAAGGATTAAGAGTATATAACTACCAAGCTGGTATTACAAGAAATATTAATGGCAGTCCTATAAAGTAAGAAAGAACCCATGAGTGACAAAGAACAGAAACTAACAATATATAGAAACAAGGACTTCAGAGAAAACATGATGTCAATAAAAACTTAGCTGTCAATAATCATTCTCAACATGAAAGCCTAAATGCTCCCATAAAACGGCACAGGGTTGCAGAATGAATAAAACGACACAACCCATCCATATGCTGTCTACAAGAGACATATTTGGAACCTAAAGATACATCCAGACAGAAAGTGAAAGGATGGAGAACCATCTTTCATGCCAATGGGCCTCAATAGAAAGCTGGGGTAGCAATTCTCATATCAGATAAATTAGATTGTAAGCTAAAGATTGTAGTCAGAGACACAGAAGGACACTACATCATTCTGAAAGGGTCTATCCTCCAAGAAGATCTAACAATTGTAAATATTTATGCCCACAATATAGGAACACCAAATATATAAGCCAACTGTTAATCAAAATAAAGAGTCATATTGATATGAATACATTAATTGTAGGAGTTCTTAACACGCCACACTCAGTAACAGGCAGATCATCTAAACAGAAAATCAATACGGGAAAAATAGCTTTGAATGACACATTGAAACAAATGGACCTCCTAGATATATACAGAACATTCCACCCTAAAACAACAGAATACTCATTCTTCTCAATCAAACATGGAACTATCGACAGAATAGACCACATATTGGGTCACAAATCAGAACGCAACTGATACCAAAAGGTTGAGATGATTCTCTGCCTTTTCTCAGAACACAGTGCTTTGAAACTGGAATGCAACCACCACAAGAAAAAATTTGGAAGGAATTCCAACCCTTGGAGGCTAAAGACCAACCTACTCAAGGATGTTTGGATAAACCAGGAAATCAAAGAAGAACTTTAAAAAATCATGGAAACCAATGAGAATGAAAACACATTGGTACAAAACCTATGGGATATGTCAAAGGCAGTCCTAAGGGGGAAATACATAGCCATCCAAGCCTCTCTAAAAAAAATTGAAAAATCCCAAATACATTAACTCTCTTAAACCTTAAAGAACTGGAAAATCAACAACATATTAAGCCAACCACATGCACAAGAAGGGAAATAATTAAGATTAAGCAGAGATCAACAAATTAGAAACTAGAGAGGAAGTAGTACACATCAATGAATCCAGAAGTTGGTTTTTGGAAAGAATCAATAAGATCGATAAGACACCGGCCAAACTAATCGAAAAGGAAAGAGAGAGGATGGTAATTAACAAAATCATGAATGAAAGGGGAGAAATCACAACTAACCCAAAGGAAATAGAAACACTCATCAGAAATTATTATCAACAGCTATATGCCAATAAGTAAGGCAACCTAGAAAAAAATGGATGCATTCTTGGAAACCCATAATCTTCCAAGACTGAAACAGGAAGAGATTGACAACCTGAATAGACCAATATCTAGCAATGAGATTGAAGCAGTGATCAAAAACCTCCCAAAAAACAAGAGTCCAGGATCTGAGAGATTCCCTGGGAATTCTATGAAACATAAAAGGAAGAAATAATACCTATTCTCCTGAAACTGTTTGAAAAAAAAGAAACAGAAGGAAAACTTCCAGACTCTTTCTATGAAGCCAGCATTACCCTGATCCCCAAACCCAGTAAAGACCCCATCCAAAAGGAGAATTTCAGAACAATATCCCTGATGAATGTGGATGCCAACACTCTCAACAAAATCCTAGCTAATAGGATCCAACAGCACATTCAAAAGATGATTCATCATCACCAGGTTGGATTTATTCCTGGGATGCAAGGGTGGTTCAACGTATGCAAATCAATCAATGTTATAGAACAAATGAATAAGAGAAGAGAGAAGAACCACATGGTCCTCTCAACTTATGCAGAAAAAGTATATGACAAAATACAGCAACCGTTCATGATTAATCTGCTTCACAATATAGAATAGAGGGAACATTCCTTGATTTTATAAAATCTACCTATGAAATGCCCAGAGCGGTCATCATTCTCAATGGGGAAAAGCTGACAGCCTTCCCCTTGAGATCAGGAACACAAGGATGCCCACTTCTGCCACTCTTGTTCAACATAGTACTAGAAGTACTACCAACAGCAATCATAAAACAAAAATAAATAAAAGGTATTCAAATTGGCAATGAAGAAGTCAAACTCTCTCTCTTCACAGATGACATGATACTTTGTATGGAAAACCCAAAAGACTCCACTCCCAAACTACTAGAACTCATACAGCAATTCAGTAAGATGGCAGGATACAAAATCAATGCCCAGAAATCAGTTGCTTTCCTATACACCAAAGATGAAAGTATGGAAAGGGAAAATAGAGATTTGATTCCATTTATGATAGCACCAAGAACCATAAGATACCTGGGAATAAACCTAACCAAAGAAGTAAAGGATCTGTACATGAGGAGTGACAGAATTGAAGAAGACACAAAAAGGTGGAAAAGCATTCCATGCTCATGGATAGGAAGAATAAACCTTGTTATAATGTCTATACTTCCCAGAGCAATCCATACTTTCAATGCCACCCTGATCAAAATTCCACCAGCATTTTTCAAAGGGCTGGAACAAACAATCCTAAAACTTGTATGGAAACAGAAAAGACTCCGAATCACCAAGGAAATGTTGAAAAAGAAAAAGGAAGCTTGGGGCAACACATTGCATGATTTCAGGCTTTACTACAAAGCTGTAATTACCAAGACAGCATGGTACTGCCACAAAGACAGACACATAGACCAATGGAACAGAGTCGAGAGCCAGATATGGACCCAAAACTGTATGGTCAAATAATCTTTGACAAAGCAGGAAAAAATACCCAGTGGAAAAAAGAGAGTCCCTTCAATAAATAGTACTGGGAAAATAGGACAGCTGTATATAGAAGAATGAAACTTGACCATTCTCTTACAAAATAAAAGAAGATAAACTCAAAATGAATGAAAGAGTTCAATGTGAAGCAGGAAACTATGAAAATCCTAGAGGAAAACATAGGCAGTATCCTCTTCGAAATCAGTCACAGCAACATCTCCAAAGGCAAAGGAAACAAAAATGAAAATGAACTTTTGGGACTTCATCAAGATAAAAAGCTTCTGCACAGCAAAGGAGACAGTCAACAAGACAAACAGGCAACCAATGGAATGAGAGAGGATATTTGCAAATGACACTACAGACAAAGGTCTGATATCTAAGATCTATAAGGAACTCCTCAAACTCAACACTCCAAAAACAGATAATCATGTCAAAAAATGGGCAGAGGACATGAACATACACTTCTCCAAAGTGATCTTACAAATGGCTAACAGGCACATGAAAAGAGTTAGATTACCATTAGCCATCAGGGAGATTCAAATCAAAAGCACATTGAGATGCCACCTTACACCAGTTAGAATGGCCAAAATCACCAAGACAGTAAACAGCAAATGTTGGAGAGTTTGTGGAGAAAGGGAAACGTCTTACACTGTTGGTGGAATGCAAATTAAGGGTGCAGCCACATTGGAAAACACTGTGGAGATTCCTCAAGAAATTAAAAATAGAGCTACTCTATGACCCTGCCATCACACTCCGGGGTATTTACCCCAAAGAAGCAGATGCAGTACATAGAAGAGCTACATGTATCCCATTGTTAATAACAGCAATGGCCACAGTCACCAAACTTTGGAAAGAGCCAAGATGCACTTCAACAGACAAATGGATAAAGAAGTTATGGTCCATAAATACAGTGAAACATTACACTTCTTTTTTTCCCCCAAAATATGTTTATTTTATTTTTTCAGTGTTACAATATTAATTGTTCATGCACCACAACCAGTGCTCCATGCAATATGTGTCCTCTTCAATACCCACCACCAGGCTCGCCCAACCCCCCACCCCAACCCCTCCTAAACCCTCAGTTTGTTGCTCAGAGTCCACAGTCTCTCATGGTTCATCTCCCCCTCTGATTTCATCCCATTCACCCTTCCCTTCCTTCTCACAATGCCCTCCATGTTTTTCTTTATGCTCAGCACATAAGTGAGACCATAAGGTAATTGGCTCTCTCTGCTTGACTTATTTCACTCCGCATAATCTCTTCCAGTCCCATCCATTTTGATACAAAAGAGAGACTGAGAGACTCTGAGAAACAACCTGAACATTTTGGAGGGGAGGGTGGTGGGAGGTTGGATGTGCATGTTGATGGGTATTGAAGAGGGCACGTATTGCATGGAGCACTGTGTGTGTTGCATGAACAATGAATCTTGTAACAGTGAAAAAATAAAATTAAAGAAAATAAGTAAATAAAAACAAAATATTTGGAATGAGAAAAAAAAGTAATTAAAAGTGTATAGTCAACCCAATATTTATAGCAACAGTATCCACAATAGCTTAAATATGGATAGAGCCTAAATAGCCTTTAACTGATGAATGAATAAAGAATAAGTGGTATATATATATTTTATATAATTATAATATGTAATACATATAAATAATATAAAAATATATATTACATATATTACATATGTATGTTACATGTATATTACATATATACATGTATATAATACATGTATTATGTTTTATATGTATATGTATAATGTATATAATACATATATATTAGATATGATTACAAATAATATATACATATATTACATATAATATAATAATATATTATATATAAATAATAGATATTACATATAATAATATATTACATGTAATTCTTAATATTCAAATATACAAATAATAATATATTACATATAATATATATAAACTATATTTATGTAATATATATTTATGTAAATATATTTATTTATGTACATATATTTATGTGAATGATATATAATATATGTAATAAAATATTTATTCATGTCATCTGCACATTTTCAAACTGTATTTTTTTATATTTAGCTCTCCAATTGCATAAGTTCTTTTTATATTTTGAATACTAATCCTTTATCACATGTCATTTGCAAATATATTTTCCCATTCCATAGTTTACCTTTCAGGGTTTTTTTTTTTACTTTTTCCCATGTTTTTATTTGAATTCCAGTTAGTTAACATACAATGTTATATTAGCTTCTGGTGTAGAATTTAGATATTAAATAATTACATAAAAACCTGGTGCTCATGACAATTGCCCTCCTTAATACCCGTCTCCTGTTTCACCCATCTCTCCACTCACCATGCCTCCAGTAACCATCTGTTTGTTCTCTAGAGTTACAAGTCCCTTTCTTGGTTTTCCTCTCTTCCTCATCCCTGGGCAATGTTCATTTGCTTTGTTTCTTAAGCCCCAAATATGAATGAAATCATATATTTGTCTTTCTCTGACTGACATTTCACTTAGCATCATACTCTCTAGCTCCATATTCATCATTGCAATTGGCAAGTTTTCAGGTTTTTTTATGACTAATATTCCATTGTATAGACCATTTCTTCTTTAGCACTCATCAAATGACGTACATTTGGGTTCTTTCCATAATTCAACAATTGATAATAGTGCCATAAACATTGGGGAGCATGTATCTCTTCTGACTGGTATTTTTATATCTTTTAGGTAAGTACCTAATAATGCAATTGTTGCTCATTGGGCAGTACTATTTTAACATTTTAAGGAGACTTCATGTTGTTTTCCAGTGGCTGCATCAGTTTTCATTCCCAAAAGCAGTGTAAGAATGTTCCCCTTACTCTAAATCTTTGCCAAAACTTGCTATTTCTTGTATTGCTGATTTTAGACATTCTCATAGGTGTAAGGTAATATCTCACTGTACTTTTGATTTGTATTTCCTGATGATGAGTGATATTGAGCATCTTTTCATGTGTTTATTGGCCATCTGGATATCCTCTCTGGAAAAATGTCTATTCATACCTTCTGCAAATTTCTTTTTTTTTTTTTCTTTTCTTTCTTTTTTTTTTATCGTGCCAGGACTTTATTTTGAGAAAAATCAGAAGAAAAAGTATTTTTCCAAACTATAGAAGCCAGATCCCCTTGAGGGCTTCATCACACTTGACTGTCACTCCTGGCAAATCCTGTATGTGAATCTAATTTCTTTTTTTTTTCCTCAAAAATGTTTATTTTATTTTTTCAGTGTTACAAGATTTATTGTTCATGCACCACACCCAGTGCTCCATGCAATACGTGACCTCCTCAATACTCACCACCAGTTTCTAATTGGATTATTCACTTTTTGGATGTTGAGTTTGATAAGTTCTTTATATATTTTGGATACTACACGTTTATCAGATATGTCATTTAAGATACCTTCTCTCATTCCATAGGTTGCTTTTCAGTTTTTTTATTGTTACCTTTGGTGTGCAGAAGCTCTCATTTTGATGAATTCTCATTACTCTATTTTTGTGTTATTATTCCTCTTACTTCAGGGGAAATATATAGAAAGATATTGCTAAAGCAAATGTCAAAAAGGTTATTGCATGTGTTCTAGTCCAGGATTTTTATGGTTTTGGGTCTCACATTTAGGTTTTCAATACAATATTTTTAATTAATACAATTTCATTTTTTCAATCTTCCAAGATTCATTGTTCATGCACCACACCCAGTGCTCCATGCAATACGTGCCCCCTCAATACCCACCACCAGGCTCACCCAACCTCCTACTATCCTCCCCTCCAAAACCTTCAGGATATTTGTCAGAGTCCACAGTCTCTCATGGGTCACCTTCCCCTCTGATTTCCCCCAATTCACCCTTCCTTTCCTGATAAGAATGTCCCCATGTTTTTCCTTATGCTCCACAGGTAAGTGAAACCATATGATAACTGACTCTCTCTCTGCTTGACTTATTTCAATCTGAATAATCTCTTCCAGTCCTGTTCATGTTGACACAAAAGTTAGGTATTCATCCTTTCTGATGGAGGCAAAATATTCCATTGTATATATGGGCCATATCTTCTTCATCCACTCATCTGTTGAAGGGCATCTTGGCTCTCTCCACAGTTTGGCAATTATGGACATTGCTGCTATGAACATTGGGGTGTATGTGGCCATTCTTTGTATTAAATCTATATCTTTGGGGTATATACCCAGTAGTGCAATGGCAGAGTAATAGGGTACATCTATTTTTAACGTCTTCAGATCTCCAGACTGTTTTCCAAAGTGGCTGCACCAACTTGCATTCCCACCAACAGTGGAAGATTGAAAGTGTAGATTGCTCTGGGCCGTATAGACATTTTAACAATGTTTATTGTTCCAATCCATGAGGATGGAATGCTTTTCCACCTTTTTGTGTCTTCAATTTCTTTCATGAGTGTGCTGTAGCTCCTCGAGTACAGATCCATTACTTCTTTGGTTAGGTTTATTCCCAGGTATCTTATGGTTCTTGGTGCTATCGTAAATGGAATAGAATCTCTATTTTCCCTTTCCATACTTTCATCTTTGATGTGTAGGAAAGCAACTGATTTCTGGGCATTGATTTTGTATCCTGCCACATTACTGAATTGCTGCATGAGTTCTAGTAGTTTGGGGGTGGAGTCTTTTGGGTTTTTCATATAAAGTGTCATGTCATCTGCGAAGAGAGAGAGTTTGACTTCTTCATTACCAATTTGAATACCTTTTACTTCTTTTTGTTGTCTGATTGCTGTCACAAGGACTTCTTGTACTATGTTGAACAAGAGTAACAAGAGTGGGCATCCTTGTCATGTTCCTGATCTCGAAGGGAAGGCTGGCAGCTTTTCTCCATTGAGAATGATATTCGTTGTGGGCTTTTCGTAGAAAGACTTTATGAGGTTGAGGAATGTTCCTTCTATCACTATACTTTGAAGAGTTTTAATCAGGAACCGATGCTGAATTTTGTCAAACGCTTTTTCTGCATCAATTGAGAGGACCATGTGGTTCTTCTCTCTTCTCTTATTGATTTGTTCTATCATATTGATTGATTTGAGAATGTTGACCCACCCTTGCACCCCAGGGATAAAACCCACTTGGTCATGATGAATAACCTTTTTCATGTGCTGTTGGATCCTATTAGTTAGGATCTTGTTGGGAATCTTGCAAACCATATTCATCAAGGATATTGGTCTAAAATTCTCCTTTTGAATGGGGTCTTTGCCTGGTTTGGGGATCAGGGTAATACTGGCTTCAGAGAAAGAGTCTGGAAGTTTTCCTTCTGTTTCTATTTTTGAAACAGTTTCAGGAGAATAGGTATTATTTCTTCCTTGAATGTTTGGTAGAATTCCCCAGGGAATCCGTCCAGTCTTGGACTTTTTGGGAGGTTTTTGATCACTGCTTCAATGTCATTACTAGATATTGGTCTATTCAGGTTGTCAGTTTCTTCCTGTTTCAGTCTTGGGAGATTATGGGTTTCCAGGATTGCATCCATTACTTGTAGGTTGTTTAACTTATTGGCATATAGTTGTTGATAATAATTTCTGATAATTGTTTCTATTTCCTTGGGGTTAGTTGTGATTTCTCCCCTTCCATTCATAATTTTGTTAATTTGGGTCCTCTCTCTTTTCCTTTGGATGAGTTTGGCCAGTGGCTTATCAATCTTATTGATTCTTTCAGAACACCAACTTCTGGTTTCCTTGATGTGTTCTACTGTATCTCTAGTTTCTAACTCATTGATATCTATTCTAATATTAATTATTTTCCTTCTTGTGCATGGGGTTGGCTTAATTTGTTGTTGATTCTCCAGTTCTTTACGGTGTAAATAGAGTTGGTGCATTTGAGATTTTTCAATTTTTTTAAGTGAGGCTTTAATAGCTACGTATTTCCCCCTTAGGACCGCCTTTGCTATATCCCATAGGGTTTTGGAATTATGTGTTTTCATTCAATTGGTTTCTATGAACTCTCTAAGTTTTTCTTTGATTTCCTGGTTGATCCAAACTTTCTTGAGCAGGTTGGTCTTTAGCCTCAAAGTGTTTGAATTCCTTCCAAACTTTTTGTTGTAGTTAAGTTACAGTTTCAAAACATTGTGGTCTGAGAAAATGCCGGGAATCATCTCAGTCTGTTGGTATTGGTTGAGTCCTGATTTGTGACCCAGAATGTGGTCTATTCTGGAGAAAGTTCGACGTGAAGAAATTTTCATCCAGAATTTGTTCCGCTATATCTTCTAGTCTTCTGTCTTTCTCCACCCCTTCGGGGATTACAATAATTCTGATGTTGGAATGTTTCATGGCATCATTTATTTCCCCAAGTCTGTTCTCATTCAGACAGTCAACCAACTCAGTCTGCTTTCTAAACCAATTGTTCCAGCCTTCCTCCTGACCTTTCTTGTCTACTCTCTGTCCTTCTAGATCACTAATTTTAAACGCTGTCTCTATTACCCTAGCTGTTAGACTATTTAGATTACATTGGATCTCATTGATAGCATTTTTAACCCCAGCCATATTGGCTTTCAGTTCTGCCCTTAGAGATCCTATGTTGTCACTAATGTTTTTCTGCATCCTAGCCATTGCCTGGATAATTGTTACACTGAATTCCCTTTCTGATGTACTGTTTATGCCCATATCCAATAGTTCTTTTTTTAATTTATTTTTTCCCCAAAAATGTTTATTTTATTTTTTCAGTGTTACAAGATTTATTGTTCATGCACCACACCCAGTGCTCCATGCAATACGTGCCCTCCTCAATACCCACCACCAGGCTCGCCCAGCCCCCCACCCCCACCCCTCCTAAACCCTCAGTTTGTTGCTCAGAGTCCACAGTTTCTCATGGTTCATCTCCCCCTCTGGTTTCCCCCCATTCACCTTTCCCTTCCTTCTCACAATGTCCAATAGTTCTAAGTGAGAGGGCGCAGTCTCTGAGTTTTTCCTCTGTTTGGTGTTCCTCCTCCTAGTCATTTTAATGGGAAGTGGTTCACGGGATATAAGGTTGACCGTGGAAGATTTTCTAGCCATTGGAATTCATCACCAAAAAGAAATTTAAAAGAAAAGGGAGAGATAGATAGAAAGAGAAAAAAAGAAATCCCAACCAAAATGAGCCCCCAAAATAGGATTTATAAGGTGTATAAACAAACATGAACAAACGTAAAGACCAACAAAAGTAAATGACAAGAAATAAAAAAACCTAGTCAGAATGAAACCCAAGGAAAAGATTTATATAATACCAAAACAAAAACAAATACACAGAAACACTAACAGAAGAATAACATGGAAGGGGGTGGTTATAAATCCTTGATGTTGCTGAGGAGGGTTATTTCAGATCTTCTTGGTTGTATCATTGTATTAAGCATCTAGTTGTAATATTAAGTAGTTTTAAAATTAAAAGACCAAGAATTATGAGAATGAATCAAAAAAGAAAAGAAAAGAAAAGAGGAAAAGAAAAGGCTTGTATCTACAAAATATACAGGTATTAGGGCATTATTGGGACCTGAATATATTGTTTTCCCCCAATGTTGGGGCTTTACAGATTTATGGGTACCCTGTGGTTATTTTCCTCTTGCTTTTGGCTTGTTTTGGGGGGGAGGGGCCTGATGTGTTGTTTTCCAGTCAATCTTGCTTGGGTTTAGTTTCCCTACCTGCTATCAGGAGGCTGGGCTCTGTGGAAACCGGTTTTTCATGCTTTTGTTCTCTGGAGGTTTTTGTTCTTTTGTGGCTTTTTGTGACTTTTTGGAGGGTCTGAGCAAAAATCTGCCAGTACCCAGACCTCCACCTCCTAGGGAAGCCTCAGTCTACTCCCCTCTGGGTGGTCCAGAACACACAGACTCCCCATTTGCAAACTCTGCTGCACACTTTAGTCTCCCACAGACTCCACAGGTTCGCACTCTTAGCCACCATCCCAGTTGTCCCTTGAGGCTCCCTCTCACTTCTGCAACCCAGTGCCACTAAAGCTGAATGCTTCCGCTGGCTGCCATTGCTGGGACTGCTCTCCAGACTCCCAGCCCATGCTGGGTGCACTCAGATTCCTGCCTGAGATCAGGCTGCATACTCTCAGGTGCCAGCTCTGAGTTCCCAGTCCTCCTGGAATCAGGCAGATGGCCAAGATCCTAGAGACCAATGGCTAAGGCTCATACCAGGCTTCATTAGGTGCTTGGGGGAGTACAGCAAGCTCATACAGTGGTGCAAGCAGCAGAAAGGTGCAGGCTCATGGTCCACAGACTGGACCCCCCACCGGTATCTCTTTGACACCACTACCATGGTAGTGTCCTTCCTGGGAATGTGGGCTTAGGCCCGTATTTGTGGCCTCCCAATTCCACTAATTGCTCCTTAAGATCTTTTGCTCTTATTGGTTGTTTTCATCCAGACTCTAAGTTAATGCTGGTCCCCAACCACAGGGCACTTTTGTTTGGGGTATTACTTTCCTAGGGTTGCTTCTGGTGGCACCCTTCCCCTTCTGTTTATCCTCTGATAGAAGTCTGAGTGTTCCCACTCCACTTTACCTCTCCAGTGCTGTCCTCTGATCCTGTAGAGATCCAGAAGTGCTTATTTCATGGGTGTTCAGAGTGTTCTGGTAATTTTCAGCTCACTTCAGGAGACCAGTTGGAACAGGGTCACCTAATTATGCACCATCTTAACCCTCCTCTATTTTTTTCTTTTTGAAATTTTCTTTAACTTTTTTCTTATTTTCATTTCTAGGTTTATCTTGACAAGTCAAAGTACACTTAGCTAAATGTCTCAACAATCCCCACTTCAAGCAAGGAGGAACTCTGCAGAGGATGGACCAGTAGGAAAGAAAAGCCAAAACACAATAATAGAGTGCACCCAGCATACACCAGAAACACATCCTGAAGTTTTTGCTTTTCCCATTTTTGTTGTTATTGTTGGAGGTTTTTAAAATTTTATTTTATTTTAACTTTTTAAAAAATTTATTTCTTTTGAAAAATTTTTTCAGTGTTCCATGATTCATAGTTCATGTCCCACCCAGTTCTCCATGCAATATGTGCCCTCCTCAATACCAAAAGGCTTGAATTGCTAAGGAAATGCTTAAAAAGAAAAACAAAGCTAGGGGAATCACATTGCCCGATTTTAAGCTTTATAACAAAGCAGTGATGACAAAGACAGCATAGTACTGGCACAAAAACAGACACATAGACCAGTGGAACAGAATGGAGAGCCCAGATATGGACCCGCAACTCTATGGTCAAATAATCTTTGACAAAACAGGAAAAAATATCCAGTGGAAAAAAGACAGTCTCTTCAATAAATGGTGCTGGGAAAATTGGACAGCTATGTGTAGAAGAATGAAACTTGACCATTCTCTTACACCATGCACGAAGATAAACTCCAAATGGATAAAAGACCTCAATGTGAAGCAGGAATCTATCAAAATCCTAGAGGAGAACATAGGCAGTAACCTCTTCACCATCAGCCACAGCAACTTCTTTCAGGACATGTCTCCAAAGGCAAAGAAAACAAAAGCAAAATTGAACTTTTGGGACTTCATCAAGATCACTGCACAGTGAAGGAAACAGTCAACAAAACAAACAGGAAACCCACAGAATGGGAGAAAATATTCGCAAATGACACTACAGACAAAGGTCTGATATCCAAGATCTATAAAGAACTCCTCAAACTCAACACTCACAAAACCAATAATCACATCAAAACATGGGCAGAAGACAGGAACAAACACTTCTCCAAAGAAGACATACAAATGGCTAACAGACACATGAAAAACTGTTCATCATCTTTAACCATCAGGGAGATTCCAATCAAAACCACCCTGAGATATCACCTTACACCAGTTAGAATGGCCAAAATCAACAGGACAGTAAACAACAAATGTTG
>CM053612.1:63058396-63075597 GCA_028646535.1 Procyon lotor | reverse complement strand
TTCCAAGCCTCACTCAAAAAAATTGAAAAATCTCGAATACACCAGCTCTCCTTACACCTAAAAGAACAGGAGAATCAACAACAAAGGAAGCCAACCCCATGCACAAGAAGGGAAATAATCAAGATCAGAGCAGAGATCAACGAGTTAGAAACTAGAGAAACAACAGAACGCATCAACAAATCCAGAAGTTGGTTCTTTGAAAGAATCAATAAGATTGATAAGCCACTGGCCAAACTCATCCAAAAGAAAAGAGAGAGGACCCAAATTAACAAAATTATGAATGAAAGGGGAGAGATCACGACTCATCCAAAGGAAATAGAAACAATCATCAGAAATTATTATCAACAACTATATGCCAATAAGTTAAACAACCTAGAAGAAATGGATGCATTCCTGGAAACCCATAATCTTCCAAGACTGAAACAGGAAGAAATTGACAACCTGAATAGACCGATATCTAGTAATGAGATTGAAGCAGTGATCAAAAACCCCCCAAAAGGGGAGGGGCAAGATGGTGGAAAGGTAGGACACCCTGTTCCAACCTGTCCTCAAAAGTGAGCTGGATTTCTGCCAGACCACACTGAACACCCATGAAATCAGCCTGAGGAGCAAGATTTTCACTCCTGGATCTCTACGGGAGCAGAAGACAGCAGAAGAGAGGTAGCAAAGCAGGAACACTCAAAATGATAACGGAGGATAAACAATAGGGGAGGGAGCCATTAGAAGCTGGCAAGGACAGTAATACCCCAAAGGAAAGCGCCAGGTGGTTGCGGAGCTGCAATAAATTAGAGCCCGGTTAAAAACACTTACAAAGGGCATAAGGTTCTCAGGAGCATCGAGTGGAAGGGGGTGGGTGTAACCACAAGCCTGGACCCACACCCCCCGGGAAGGACACGGCTCGCCTCAAAGAGAGACCAGTGGGGGGCAGGGACCAGCTCCCCACACCATTTTGTGTGTTGGGTGCCTGTGCTCCTGAAAGCACCTTAGAGAGTCTGCTCTGGTCCCAGAGGAGCCCACAACCATTCTCCGTGTACATTGCTCTCTAGATGGTGCAATACCAAAGGCAAGAACTGCGCTGCCTGTGGGTACAGTAATATTGGCAAGAATCTGGCCACACCCTGCCATGGCCTAGAGCCCCTAGTGCAGGGGAGTTCTTTAGTCACACAGAGCCGCCAAACTGCTGAGTGTGCGCTGCCTGGAAAAGGTGGCTGCGCTGGAAGATTTGTGGAGGGGAGTGTTCCTTCTGGTCCACCCAGAGGGGAGCAGACTGAGGCTTCTCTGTGACAGGGAGGTCTGGGTACTGACAGACAGATCCCTCGTTCAGACTCTCTGAAAAGGAGAAAAAGCTACAAAAGGCCAAAAGCCTTCAGAGAGCTAGAGACTGAGAAATCGGGTTCCACAGAGCTCTTCCCCTTGATTGGGGGGCAGGGTGACTCACCCCAAGCAAGATTGACTGGAAAACAACTGGCCAGGCCCCTCCCCCAGAAGACAAGTCAAACAAAACAAAACAAAACAAAAGACTACAACCACAGAGTCACCATAAGACTTTTAAACCCCCAACATCAGGGGAAATCAATATATTAAGTGCTTGATAATACCCTCAAACCTGTATATTTCATAGATACAAGGGTTTTTTTTTCTATTCATTTTTTTTTCTATTCGCTTTTTTTTTTTTTACGTTTTATTCACTTGTTTTCACATTTCTTGGTTTGATTTTGTTTTTTTGTTTTTATTTTTTTTAAACTACTTAACATTATATCTAGAGGCTTAATGCAATGATAAATAACCGTCCTCGCACTCGAGGAACTATAATCAACCTCCCATCTTATCCTTCTGTCAGAGTTTCTGCCTATTTGCTTTTGTTCTGGTATTATAGAAAAACTTATTCCTGGGGTTCATTGTGAAAATATCTATACTGCCCAGAGCAATCTATACTTTCAATGCCATCCCAATCAAAATTCCACTGGATTTTTTCAAAAGCCTGGAACAAACAATCCTAAAATTTGTATGGAACCAGAAAAGACCCCGAATTGCTAAGCAAATGCTGAAAAAGAAAAACCAAGCTGGGGGATTCACATTGCCTGATTCCAAGCTTTACTACAAAGTGGGGATCACTGTAACAGCATGCTACTGGCACAAAAACAGACACATGGCCCAGTGGAATAGAATAGAGAGCCCAGATATGGACCCGCAACTCTATGGTCAAATAATCTTTGACAAAACAGGAAAAAATATCCAGTGGAAAAAAGACAGTCTCTTCAATAAATGGTTCTGGGAAAATTGGACAGCTACATGTAGAAGAATGGAACTTGACCATTCTCTTACACCATACACAAAGATAAACTCGAAATGGATAAAAGACCTCAACCTGAGGCAGGAATCTATCAAAATCCTAGAGAAGAACATAGGCAGTGACCTCTTCGACATCAGCCACAGCAACTTCTTTCAGGACATGTCTCCAAAGACAAAGGAAACAAAAGCAAAATTGAACTTTTCGGACTTCATCCAGATAAAAAAATGCTTCTGTACAGCAAAGGAAACAGTCAACAAAACAAACAGGCAACACACAGAATGGGAGAAGATATTTGCAAATGACAGTACCGACAAAGGTCTGATATCTAAGATCAAGAAATATCTCCTCAAACTCAACCCTCACAATACAGATAATCACATCAAAACATGAGCAGAAGACATGAACAGACACTTTTCCAAAGAAGACAGACATACAAATGGCTAACAGACACATGAAAAAATGTTCATCATCTTTAGCTATCAGAGAGATTCCAATCAAAACCACACTGAGATACTACCTTACACCAGTTAGAATGGCCAAAATCAACAGGACAGTAAACAACAAATGTTGGAGAGGGTGTGGAGAAAGGGGCACCCTCTTACACTGTTGGTGGGATTGTAAGCTGGTGCAGCCACTTTGGAAAACAGTGTGGAGTTTCTCAAGAAATTGAAAATAGAGCTACCCCATGACCCTGCCATCGCACTACTGGTTATTTACCCCCAAAGAAGCAGATGCATTGCAAAGAAGGGCCACATGTACCTCAATGTTCATAGCAGCAATGGCCACAATTACCAATCTGTGGAAAGAACCAAGATGCCCTTCAACAGATGAATGGATAAAGAGAATATGGTACATATACACAATGGAATATTATGTCTCCATTAGAAAGGACGAATATCCAACTTTTGTATCAGCATGGATGGGACTGGAAGAGATTATGTGGAGTGAAATAAGTCAAGCAGAGGTAGCCAAATACCTTATGGTCTCACTTACGTACTGTGCGTAAAGAGAAACATGGAGGGTATTGTGAGAAGGAATGGAAAGCTGAATGAGGGGAAATCAGATGGGGAGATGAACCATGAGTGACTGTGGACTATGAGCAAGAAACTGAGGGTTTTGGAAGCGAGGGGATTGGGTTTTGGGCGAGCCTTGTGGTGGGTATTGAGGAGGGCATATATTGCACCGAGCACTGGGTGTTGCGCATGAACAATAAATCTTGTAACACTGAAGAAATAAAATATACATATTTGGGAAAAAAAAGAAAAGCAAGGTTTTTATGTGAAATGTCTGAGATTTTGAATGTTGGCATAAAATTAAAAATTATTATAGCACCATGGACTCAAAGAAACCTCTCTATGGGCCAGCCGTGTATTCTCAGTTACCAGTTTGTATGCTCTGCATTGGAAAGTCCTTCTCCCCAATAACCTCCAGCTCAGAACTGAGACTTGGATACCATGAATAAGAAAGGGACCTTCCTTTCTTGTAAACATGGACTCCATTACATTTGCTGTGTTAGGATTTGTTAGAAGAAACCAGAGTTCTAGATGCTGTGCCCTGAAGCTCTGAACAGGCGATCAATTTCCAGGCATTGTCACAATATTCTTGTGACACTCTTCTTATTGATGTTTTCTTTGCTGCTCCTTCATGTAGAGTGCAGGTTGACATGTTAGTGTGTCTCTGTGTGTGTGTGCATGTGTCTGCATGTGTGTATATATGTACATTCATGTATAAATATATGTTAAGTATTTAACCTAAAAATTTCAAAATGTAAAAGTAGGATAGTTTACTGTACTCTCATGTACCCTTCACACAACTTTAACAATTATATTAGTACATGGCCAATTTTGTATTTTCACACCCCTATTGACTCCCTTATTCTCCACAGTAATATTTTGGAACAAATTCCAGACACTATCATCATAGTCATAAATACTTCAAAAAATATTTTTAAAAGGTAAAGAATTTTAAAAATAGGCACAAGATTACTATCCCATAAAAATTCCTGATATCATTTTTCCATAATATCAATATCATATTTCTTTTAAATTCTTTTTTTTTAATTAAATTAGTCTACATGTACTGTATTATTAGTTTCAGGGTGGAGGTTAAAGATTCATTAGTTGTTTATAACACCCAGTGCTCATAACAACAATTCCCTATTTCTCCCAATTATCCAATCCTCCTACCCACCTCCCCTCCAGCAATGTTCAGTTCCTATAGTGAAGAGTCTATTATGTTTTGCCTCTCTCTCTGTATTTATTTTATTTTTCCTACTCATCCACTATGTTCCTCTGTTTTGTTTCCTAAATTCCGAACATGAGTGAAATCATATGGCATTTGTCTTTCTCTGACTGACTTAATTTGCTTGGTATATTACATTCTAGTTCTATCCACCCTGTCCCAAATGTCAAGATTTCATTCTTTTTGATGGCTGAGTAATATTCCTGTGTGTGTGTGTGTGTGTGTGTGTGTGTGTGTGTGTGTGTGTGTGTGTAAGTAAACTCTTATTTGTCCATTCATTTGTTGATGGACATCTGGGATCTTCCCATTGTTTGGCTACTATGGACATTGCTGCTATAAACACTGGGGTGCACGTGCCATTTTGAATCACTATTTTGTATTCTTTACATAAATACTTAGTAGTGCAATTGCTGGGTCATAGGGTAGATCTATTTTTAACATTTTGAGGAACCTCTATACTGTTTTTCAAACTGGATCCACCAGTTTGCATTCCCACAAAGAGTGTAAGAGGGTTCCTCTTTCCTCACATCCTTACTGATGTTTGTTGTTTCTTGAGTTGTTAATTTTAGCAATACTGACCAGTGTGAGGTTATATCTCATTATGGTATGATTTGTATTTCTCTCATGATGAATGTTATTGAGCAACTTCTCATGTGTCTTTTAGCCATTTATATGTCTTCCTTGGAGAAATGTCTGTCCATATCTTCTGCCCATTTATTGACTGGGTTATTTGATTTTTGGGTGTTGAGTTTTCATAAGTTATCTTTTTCAATATTCAGTTAGCCAACATATACTATATCATTAGTTTTTGATGTAGTGTTCAATGATTCATTAGATACATATAACACCCAATGTTCATGACAACATGTGCCATCCTCAATACCCATCCCCCACCCTTCTCCCTCTCTAACTTCTTCCCATTCAGTTTTTCTTCCATTCCCCTGTGATCCTCTGCACTATTCCTTATATTCCACATATGAGTGAAACCATATGATAATTGTCTTTCTCTGCTTGACTAATTTAACTTAGCATAATCTCCTCCAGTAAGAACCATGTCAATGAAGATGGTGGGCACTCATCCTGGCTGAGTAATATTATATTGTATATACGAACCACATCTTCTTTATCCATTCATCTGTTGAGGGCATTTCTGCTCCTTCAACAGTTTGGCTATTATAGACATTGCTGCTGTCAACATTGGGGTGCATGTGCCTCTTCCTTTCACTACATCTGTATGTTTGGGGTAAAAACTTAGTGGTGCAATTTCTGGGTCATAGGGTTGCTCTATTTTTAATGGCTTGAGGAACCTCCATACTGTTTTCCAGAGTGGCTGTAGCAGTTTGCATTCCCACGAAGAGTGTAAGTGGGTTCTCCATACTTCACATATGTACCAACATTTGTGGTTTCCTGGCTTGTAAATTTTTGCCATTCTAACTGGTATAAGGTGGTATCTCATTGTAGTCTAGATTTCTATTTCTCTGGTGGCTAATGATGTTGAATATTTACTCATGCATCTGTTAGACATTTTTACGTCTTCTTTGGAGAAGTGTCTGTTCATGTCTTCTGGCCATTTCTTGACTGGGTAATTTTATGGGGGGGTTGGTGAATTTGATAAGTTCTTTGTACATCTTGGATGCCATCCCTTTATCTGTAACATCGCTTGCAAATATTATCTCCCATTCCATCACTTGCCTCTTTGTTGACTGTTTCCTTTGCTATAAAGAAGCTTTTTATCTTAGAACTGACCACCGGCGGTATCATGGCAACCCAGAACCCCCCGCCCTAAGAGTATGAAAGCAATGAGGAGTCTTACAAAGTGCTGGATTTAACTGAGTATGCAAGAAGACACCATTGGTGGAATCGAGTGTTTGGCCACAGTTCCAGACCTATGGTTGAAAAATACTTGGTAGCCACCCAGATTATAATGGGTGGAGTGACAGGCTGGTGTGCAGGATTTTTGTTCCAGAAAGTTGGAAAGCTTGCAGCAACTGCAGTGGGTGGTGGCTTTCTTCTTCAGATTGCCAGTCACAGTGGCTATATGCAGATTGACTGGAAAAGAGTTGAAAAGATGTAAACAAAGCAAAAAGACAAATTAAGAAGTGAGCAAATAAGGCAACACCTGAAATCAACAATATAATTGAAGAAGCAACAGAATTTATCAAACAGAATATTGTGATATCCAGTGGATTTGTGGGAGGCTTTTTGCTAGGCCTTGCATCTTAAGGATATCAATGTTCTATCACAGTGGTATCACCTCTAAGAAGAGAAATGGTGGCAACAAGGTGGTTTCTCAACATTACTCACCACCAGATTCTCCAGAGCAGCAAGAAACAACTAGGTGGGCAATACCAAACTCACAGCTTAGTGTTTTGCCATTGAAATTTGGCAAACTAGCATTTGCTGTAAAAGCAACATGTACGGTATGGGTACAATAGTATTCCTGAGCAAAACATGCCTTGCATTTATTTTTTTAAAACTTGCATTTGGTGGGGCGCCTGGGTGGCTCAGCCATTAAGGTCTGCCTTCGGCTCAGGTCATGATCCCTGGGTCCTGGGATCGAGCCCCACATCGGGCTCCCTGCTCGGCAGGAAGCCTGCTTCTCCCACTACCATTCCCTCTGCTTGTGTTCCCTCTCTCACTGTGTTTCTCTCTGTCAAATAAATAAAATCTTAAAAAATAAATAAATAAATAAAATTTGCATTTGTTTTGAAATCAGCCTATAAAATACTACCATTGGATGTAGATATATAGAGGGGAAAAATGTGTTGGATATATTCCCCCAGTGAAACATTATCCTTGTTTTATTTAAATAAGATATTCTTCATCTTGTTTTATAGTATAGTGCCAGTAATTAAAGATTTGTATTATAGCTTCAAAAAAAAAAAGAAGCTTTTTATCTTGATGAAGCCCAAAAGTTCATTTTCACTTTTGTTTCCCTTGTCTTTAGAGATCTGTCTTGAAAGAAGTTGCTGTGTCCAATGTGAAAGAGGTTACGGCCTATGTTCTTTTCTACAATTTTGATGGATTCCTGTCTCACTTTGAGGTCTTTCATCCATTTCATGTTGCTCTTTGTGTATGGTGTAAAAGAATGGCTCACTCTCATTCTTCTGCATGTAGTTGTCCTGTATTCCCACCACAATTTATTGAAGAGATTGTCTTTTACACATTGGATGTTCTTTCCTGTTTTGTCAAAGATTAGTTGACCATAGGGTTGAGGGTCCATTTCTGGGGCCTCTACTCTGTTCTGTTGATCTATGGATTTGTTTTTGTGCCAATACCATGCTATCTTGATGATCACACCTTTGTAATATAGCTTGAAGTAAGGCATTGTGATGCTCACAGCTTTAGATTTCTTTATCAACATTCCCTTGGCAATTTGGGGTCTTTCCTGGTTCCATACAGATTTTAGGAGTCTTTATTCCAGCTCTGTGAAAAATTTCGTGATATTCTGTGATATTTTGATAGGGATTGCCATGAAAGCGTAGATATTTCTGGGCAGCATAGACATTTTTAACAATGGTTATTCTTCTAATTCATGAGCATGAAATGTTTTTCAATCTCTCTTTGTCTTCCTCCATTTCTTTCATAAGGGTTCTGTAGTTTCTAGAGTATACATTCATTACCACTTTGGTTAGGTTTATTCCTATATATCTTACAGGTTTTGGTGCTATTGTAAATTGAACTAATTCCCTAATACTCTGTATTCAGTTCCATTTTAGTGTATAAAAATGCAACTGATTTCTCTTTTTTTTCCCCAAATGGGTTTATTTTATTTTTTCATTGTTATAAGATTGATTGTTCATGCACCTTATCCAGTGTTCCATTCAATACGTGCCCTGCTCAATACCCAACACCAGGCTCACCCAACACCCCCAACCCCTCCAAAATCCTCACTTTGTTGTTCAGAGTCAACAGTCTCTAATGGTTCATCTCCTTTCTGATTTCCCCTCATTCCCCCTACCCTTCCTTATCACAATGCCCTCCAAGTTTTTCTTTATGCTCAGCACGTAAGTGAGAACATAAGGTAATTGTCTCTCTCCGCTTGACTTATTTCACTCTGCAAAATCTCTTCCAGTCCCGTCCATGTTGATATAAAAGTTGGATATCCGTCCTTCTAAAGGAGGCATAATATTCCATTGTATATATGTACCATATCTTCTTTATCCATTCATGTGCTGAAGGGCATTTTGGTCCTATCCACAATTTGGCGATTGTGGCCATTGCTGCTGTGAACAATGGGGTATATGTGGCCCTTCTTGTAATGCACATGATTCGTTGGGGAAAAAAACTAGAAGTGCATGGCAGGGTCAAAGGGTAGCTATATTTTTAGTTTCTTGAGGAATTTTCACACTGTTTTCCAAAGAGGCTGCACCAGTTTGCAATCCCACCAATACTGTAAGAGGGTTCCCTTTTCTCCACATGCTCTCCAACATTTGTTGTTTACTGTCCTGTTGATTTTGGCCATTGTAACTGGTGTAAGGTGATATCTCAGTGTGGTTTTGTTTGGAATCTCCCTGATGGCTAAAGATGATGAACATTTTTCATGTCTCTATTAGCCATTTGTATGTCTTCTTTGGAGAAGTGTCTGTTCATGTCTTCGACCCATTTCTTGATGTGATTATCTGTTTTGTGGGTGTTGAGTTTGAGGAGAACTTTCTTGATCTTAGATATCAGACCTTTGTCTGTAGTGTCATTTGCGAATATCTTCTCCCATTCTGTGGGTTGCCTGTTGGTTTGTTGACTGTTTCCTTCGCTGTGCAGAAGCTTTGTAAATTGATGAAGCCCAAAAGTTCAATTTTGCTTTTGTTTCCTTTGTCTATGGAGACATGTCCTGAAAGAAGTTGCTGTGGTTGATGTCGAAGAAGTTACTGCCTATGTTCTCCTCTAGGATTTTGATAGATTCCTGCCTCACATTGAGATCTTTTACCTGTTTCGAGTTATCTTTGTGTATACTGTAAGAGAAATGGTCAAGTTTCATTCTTCTATATATAGGTGACCAATTGTCCCAGCACCATTTATTGAAGAGACTGTCTTTTTTCCACTGGATATTTTTTCCTGTTTTGTCAAAGATTATTTGACCATAGAGTTGCAGGTCCATATCTGGGCTCTGTATTCTGTTCCACTGGTCTATGTGTCTGTTTTTGTGCCAGTACCATGCTGTCTTGGTGATCACCGCTTTGTAGTAAAGCCTGAAATCAGGCAATGTGATACTCCCAGATTGGTTTTTTCTTTTTCAGCATTTGCTTAGCGATTTGGGGTCTTTTCTGGTTCCATATAAATTTTAGGATTGTTTGTTCCAGGATTTTGAAAAAATTCAGTAGAAATTTGATCAGGATGGAATTGAAAGTATAGACTGCCCTGGCAGTATAGACATTTTAACAACGTTTATTCCTCTGATCCAGGAACATGGAATGCTGTTCCACCCTTTTGTGTCTTCTTCAATTTCTTTCATGAGCGTTTTGTAGTTCTTTGAGTACACATCCTTCACCTCTTTGGTTGGGTATATTCACAGGTTCCTTATGGTTTTTGGTGCTATCGTAAATGGAATAGATTCCCTAATTTCTCCTTGCACAGATTTATTCTTAGTGTATTGGAAAGGCACTGATTTCTGTGCATTGATTTTGTATCCTGCCACATGACTGAATTGCTGTATGAGTTCAAGTAGTTTAGGGGTGGAGTCTTTTGGGTTTTCCATATAGAAAAACATATCGTCTGCAAAGAGAGAATGTTTGACTTCTTCATTGCCAATTTGAATACATTTTATTTCTTTTTGTTGCCTGATTGCTGTCGCTAAGACTTCTAGCACTATGTTGAACAAGAGTGGTGAGAGTGGGCATCCTTGTCCTGTTCCTGATCTCAAAAGGAAGGCTGTCAGTTTTTCCCCATTGAGCATGATAATTGCTGTGAACTTTTCATAGATAGACTTGATGATGTTGAGGAATATTCCTTCTATCCCTATACTTTGAAGAGTTTTGATCAGGAACAAATGCTGAATTTTGTCAAATGCTTTTTCTGCCTCCATTGAGAGGACCAAGTGGTTCTACTCTCTTCTTATTGATCTGTTCTATCACATGGATTAATTTGCGAATGTTGAACCGCCCTTGCATCCCAGGGAAAAATCACACTTGGTCACACTGAATAACCTTTTTAATGTGCTATTGGATCCTATTAGCTAGGATCTTGTTAAGAATCTTGCATCCATATTCAACAGGGATATTGGTCTGAAATTCTCCTTTTTTAGGGTCTTTGCCTGGTTGGGGGATCAGGGTAATGCTGGCTTCATAGAATGAGTCCAGTAATTTTCCTTGTCTTTCTAATTTTTGAAACAGTTTCAGGAGAATAGGTATTATTTCTTCCTTGAAGGTTTGGTAGAATTCCCCAGGGAATCCGTCTGGTCCTGGACTCCTGTTTTTTGGGAGGTTTTTGATCACTGCTTCAATCTCATTACTAGATATTGGTCTATCCAGGTTGTCAATTTCTTCCTGTTTCAGTCTTGATAGATTATGAGTTTCCAGGAATGCATCCATTTCTTCTAGGTTATTTAACTTATTGGCATATAGTTGTTGATAATAATTTCTGATGACTGTTTCTATTTCCTTTGGATTAGTCGTGATCTCTCCCCTTTCATTCATAATTTTGTTAATTTGGTCCTCTCCCTTTTCTTTTGGATGAATTTGGCCAGTGGCTTATCAATCTTATAGATTCGTTCAGAACACCAACTTCTGGATTTGTTGAGGCATTCTATTGTGTCTCTAGTTTTTACCTCGTTGATCTCTGCTCTGATCTTGATTATTTCCCTTCTTATGCGTGGGGTTGGCTTCCTTTGTTGTTGATTTTCCAGTTTTTGAGGTGTAAGCAGAGCTGGTGTATTCGAGATTTTTCAGTTTTTTTGAGTGAGGCCTGGATGACTATGTATTTCTCCCTTAGGACTGCCTTAGCTGTATCCCATAGGTTTTGCATCGATGTGTCTTCATTCTCATTGGTCTCCATGAATTGTTTAAGCTCATCTTTGATTTCCTGGTTGATCTCAGCATTCGTGAGCAAGTTGTTCTTTAGCCTCCAAGTGTTTGAATTCCTCCCAAACTTCTTCTTTTGGTTGAGTTCCAGTTTCATAGCATAGGTCTGAGAAAATACAGGGAATCATCTCAATCTTTTGGTATTGGTTGAGTCCTGATTTGTGGCTCAGTATGTGGTCTATTCTGGAGAAAGTTCCATGTGCACTCGAGAAAAATGAGTATTCTTTTTTTTTAGGGTGGAATGTTCTGTATATAACTATGAGGTCCATCTGGTCCAATGTGTTATTCAAAGCTCTAGTTTCTTTATTGATTTTCTGTTTAGATGATCTGTCTGCTACTGAGAGTGGTGTGTTAAGATCTCCTACTATAATTGTATTCCCATCAATGTGACTCTTTATTTTGATTAACAGTTGGCTTATGTAGTTGGCTACTCCTATATTGGGGGCATAAATGTTTACATTTGTTACTTCTTCTTGGAGGATAGTCCCTTTCAGAATCATGTACTGTCCTTCTGTATCTCTGAGTACAGTCTTTAGCTGAAAATCTAATTTATCTGATAGGAGAATTGCTACTCCAGCTTTCTTTTGAGGCCTATTGGCATGAAAGATGATTCTCCATCCTTTCACTTTCAGTTTGGTTGTATCTTTTGGTTCCACATAAGTCTCTTGTAGACAGCATATGGACGGGCCCTGCTGTTTTATCCA
The DNA here is from genome assembly GCA_028646535.1 of Procyon lotor. Lineage (NCBI taxonomy): Eukaryota > Metazoa > Chordata > Mammalia > Carnivora > Procyonidae > Procyon > Procyon lotor. The sequence continues at coordinate 63,063,343 of CM053612.1, read as the reverse complement.
TTCTGCTACACTGTGCTGTTTTATGGGAGTGTTTAGGCCATTCACGTTACGAGTGATTATCGAAAGATAATTGTTTATTGATATCATGTTGCCTGTGTAGTCCTTGTTTCTATTGATTGTAAATTTCTGCTCTAAGTCACTCATGGGTTCTCTCTTCTTTTATAGAACCCCCTTTAATATTTCCTGGAGTGCCGGTTTCTTGGTCACATACTCTTTTAATCCTTGCCGATCTTGGAAGCTCTTTATCTCTCCATCCATTTTGAATGTCAGCCATGCTAGATAAAGTATTCTTCCCTGCATGTTCATCTCATTTAGTGCCCTGAATATGTCTTGCCAGCCCTTTCTGGCTTGCCAGGTCTGTGGACAGGTCTGATGTTATTCTGTTGGGTCTTCCTCCATATGAAAGGGATCTCTTCCCCCTAGTTGCTCTCAGGACCTCTTGTCTAAAATTATAATTTGCAAATTTTACTATGATATGTCTCTCTGTGTTTCTAGACTCATTGATCTTGGCAGGTGTCCTTTCTGCCTCTAGGACACGTACCCTTGTTCCATTCCCCAAATTGGGGAAATTTTCAATCAGAATTTGGTCAGCTATATCTTCTACTCTTCTGTCTTTCTCTACCCCCTCTGGGATTCCAATAATTCTGACATTGGAACATTTCATGGTGTCATTTATTTCCCTAAGTCTCTTCTCATAACTCCTGCTCAGTTTGCTGCAACTGTCTTCCTGACCTTTCTTCTCTACCATTTTATCCTCTAGATCACTAATTCTATCCTCTCTTCCCGTAACTCCCGCTGTTAAACTATTTAGATTGGATTGGATCTCACTAATAGCACTTCTTACATCGGCTATACTGGTTTTCACTTCTCTCCTTAGAGATTCTATATTGTCATTGATCCTAGCCATTACCTGGATAATTGTCACCCTTAATTCCCTTTCTGTCATACTGTTAAATTCCATGTCTAATAGTTGAGAGAAAGGGTGCAATCTGTGGGTTCTTCCTCTATTGGGTGTTGCTCCCCCTAGTCATGGGAGGTGGAGGTGAGGATATATAGTTGGATATTTCGCCCAAGATCCCGGCAGGGTGCACTCTTGATGGTTTAGGAGCAATTGGGATGAACCACCAAAAAGAAAGAGTAAGAATAAAAAAGATAGAGAGAAACAGAAAATCAGGGGTCTCAGCCAGAATGGGCCCCAACAATAAGATTTATGAAATATGTAGACCAACATGAACAAATATATAGACTGACAAGAGTATATGACAAGAAATAAAAGAACCTGGTCAGAATGAACCTCAGGGTTGAGATTTTCTATAATACCAGAACAAAAGCAAATAGGTAGAAACTCTGACAGAAGGGCAAAATAGGAGGTTGGTTAAAGCTCCTCGTGTGCGAGGAAGGATATTTCAGGTCTACCTGAGTTTATCATTGTGTTAAGCCTCTATATATAATGTTATGTAGTTAAAAAAAATAAAAACAAAAAAAATCAAACCAAGAAATATGAAAACAAGTGAATAAAAATAAAAAAAAAAAGTAAAACCGAAAAAAAACTTATATCTTCGAAATATACAGGTTTTAGGGTATTATCCAGCACTAAATATATTGATTTCCTCTAATGTTGGGGATTTATTTTATTTTTATTTTTATTTTTATTTTTTAATTCTATGTTGGGGATTTAAATGTCTTATGTTGACTCTGTGGTTATAGCTTTTTGGGTTTTTTTTTTTTTTTTTTTTTTTTTTTTTTTACTGGACTTCCTGGGGAGGGACCTGGCTAGTTGTTTTCCAGTCAATCTTGCTTTGGTTCAGTCACCCAGACCCCCAGTCAAGGGGCAGAGCTCTGTGGATCCCGGTTTCTCAGTCTTTAGCTCTCTGAAGGCTTTTGGCCTTTTGTAGATTTTTCTCCTTTTCAGAGAATCTGAGCTAGGGATCTGCCTGTCAGTACCCAGACCTCACTGTTACAGAGAAGCCCAGTCTGCTCCCCTCTGGATGGACCAGAAGGAACACTCCCCTCTGCAAATCTCCCAGCACAGCTGCCTTTTCCCAGTTGGCAGGCACTCAGCAGTTTGGCGGCTCTCTAGAACACGCACATTCCCTTGCACTAGGGGCTCCAGGCTCTGGCGGGGTGTCACCAGATTCTTCCCAATATTACCACACTGACCAAGCAGTTCCTGACATCGGTGGTGCACTGTCTTAGAGCACTATACACTAAGAAAAACTATGGGCTCCGGGACCACAGCAGACTCTCTAAGGTGCTTTCAGGAGCATGCACACCCTGCCCACAAAATGGTGCATAGAGTGGACCTCTGCCCCCCACTGGTCTCTCTTTGGAGCGAGTGGCATCCTTCCTGGGAGCATGGGCCTGGGCCCATGCATTTGCTGCTCCTCAGAACCTTATGCTCTTTTTAAGTGTTTTTAACCGGGCTCTAAGTTATTGCTGCTCCCCAACCACCTGGCGCTTTCCTTTGGGGTATTACTGTCCTTGCCCCGTTTCTGGTGGCTCCCTCCCCCTTTTGTTTATCCTCCGTTACTGTTTTGCGTGTTCCCACTTTGCTTTACCTCTCTTCTGCTGTCTTCTGCTCCCGTAGAGATCCAGAAGTGAAAAGTCTTGCTCCTCAGGCTGATTTCATGAGTGTTCAGCGTGGTCTGGCAGATATGTAGCTCACTTTTTGGTACAGGTTGCAACAGGGTGTCCTACCTCTCCGCCATCTTGCCCCTCTCCTCATAGTTGTTGATAATAATTTCTGGTGATTGTTTCTATTTCCTTTGGGTGAGTCATGATCTCTCCCTGTCATTCATAATTTTATTAATTAGGGTCCTCTCTCTTCATTTGGATGAGTTTGGCCAGTGGCTTATCAATCTTATTGATTCTTGCAAAAAAACACCTTCTGGATTCATTGATGCATTCTATTGTTTCTCTAGTTTCTACCTTGTTGATCTCTGCTCTGATCTTGATTATTTCCCTTCTTGTGCGTGGGGTTGGCTTCCTTTGTTGTTGTTTTCCAGTTCTTTGAGGTGTAAAGAGAGCTGATGTATTTGAGATTTTTCCATTTTTTTTTGAGTGAAGCTTGGATGGCTATGTATTTCTCCCTTAGGACTGCTTTGCCCTGTCCCATAGGGTTTGCATCAATGTGTCTTCATTCTCACTGGTCTCCATGAATTGTTTAAGCTCATTTTGGATTTTCTGGGTGATCCCAGCATTCGTGAGCAGGTTGGTCTTAGCCTCCAAGTGTTTGAATTCCTTCCAAACTTCTTGTTGTGGTTGAGTTCCTGTTTCAGAGCACTGTGGTCTGAGAAAATGCAGAGAATCATCTCAATATTTTGGTACTGGTTGAGTCCTGATTTGTGGCCCAGTATGTGGTCTATTCTGGAGAAAGTTCCGTGTGCACTCGAGAAAATGTGTATTCTTTTTTGTAGGGTCGAATGTTCTGCATAAATCTATGAGGTCCATCTTGTCCAATGTACCATTCAAAGCTCTAGTTTCTTTATTGATTTCCTTTTTAGAAGATCTGTCTCTTATGGAGAGTGGCATGTAAGATCTCATACTATTATTGTATTCATATCAATATGACTATTTTGATTAACAGTCGACTTACGTAGTTGGCTACTCCTCTATTGGGGACATAAATGTTTACAATTGTTAGATCTTTTGGAGGATAGATCCTTTCAGAATGATGTAGTTTCCTTCTTTATCTCTGACTACAGTCTTTAGCTAAAAAGTAATTTATCTGATAGGAGAATCACCCCTCAAGCATTCTTTTGAGGACCATTAGCATGAAAGATAGTTCTCCATCCTTTCCATTTCAGTCTGGATGTATTTTTTGGTTGCAAATATGTCTCTTGTAGATAGGATATGGATGGGTCCTGCCACTTTATCCATTCTGCAACCCTCTGCCTTTTTATGGGAGCATTGATTATTGAAAGATAAGTGTTTATTGACATCATGTTGCCTGTGTAGTCCTTGTTTCTATTGATTGTAAATTTCTGTTCTAAGTAACTTGTGGGTTCTTTTTACTTTTATAGAACCCCCTTTAATATTTCCTGGAGTGCCAGCTTTGTGGTCATGTATTTTTTTAGTCTTGCTGGTCTTGGTAGCTCTTTATCTCTCCATACATTTTGACGGTCAACCTTGCTCGATAAAGTATTCTCGGCTGCATGTTGTTCTCCTTTAGTAACCTGAATATCTCTTACCAGCCCTTTCTGGCTTGCCAGTTTTCTGTGGACAGGTCTGAAGTTATTCTTTTCCCCATTGAGAATGATATTTGCTGTGGGATTTTCATAGAAAGACTTGATGATGTTGAGGAATATTCCGTCTATCCCCACACTTTGAAGAGTTTTAATCAGGAACATATGCTGAATTTTGTCAAATGCTTTTTCTGCATCAATTGAGAGGACCATGTGATTCTTCTCTCTTCTGTTATTGATCTGTTCTATCACATGGATTGATTTGCGAATGTTGAACCACCCTTGCATCCCGGAGATAAATCCCACTTGGTCATGATGAATAACGTTTTTGATGTGCTGTTGGATCCTATTAGCTAGGATCTTGTTGAGAATCTTGGCATCCATATTCATCAGGGATTTTGGTCTGAAATTCTCCTTTTTGGTAGGGTCTTTGCCTGGTTGGGGGATGCTGGCTTCATAGAATGAGTCTGGAAGTTTTCCTTCGGTTTCTATTTTTTGAAACAATTTCAGGAGAATAGGTATTATTTCTTCCTTGAAGGTTTGGTAGAATTCCCAAGGGAATCCGTCAGGTCCTGGACTCTTGTTTTTTGGGAGGTTTTTGATCACTACTTCAATCTTATTACTAGATATTGGTCTATTCACATTGTCAATTAGTTCCGGTTTCAGTCTTGCAAGATTATGGATTTCCAGGAACGCATCCATTTCTTCTAGGTTGTTTAACTTATTGGCATATAGTTGTTGATAATAATTTCTGATGATTGTT
>CM053612.1:62977671-63038640 GCA_028646535.1 Procyon lotor | reverse complement strand
TGTATCAACATGGATGGGACTGGAAGAGATTATGCGGAGTGAAATAAGTCAAGCAGAAATATCCAATTACCTTATGGTCTCATTTACGTGCTAAGCATAAAGAAAAACATGGAAGGCATTGTGAGAAGGAAGGGAGGGGTGAATGGGGGAAACCAGAGGGGGAGATGAACCATGAGAGACTGGACTATGAGCAACAAACTGACGGTTTTGGAGGGGAGGGGGGTGGGGGTTGGGTGAGCCTGGTGGTGGGTATTGAGGAGGGCACGTATTGCATGGAGCACTGGGTGTGGTGCAAAACAATAAATCTTGTAACACTGAAATAAATAAATAAATAAAATTAAAAAAAAAAAACAGATAATCGCATCAAAAAATGGGCAGAAGACATCAACAGACATTTCTCCAAAAAGACATACAAATGGCTAACAGGCACATGAAAAAATGTTCGTCATCATTAGCCATAAAGGAGATTCAAATGAAAACCACATTAAGTACCACCTTACACCCATTAGAATGTCCAAAATCAACAAGACAGTAAACAACAAGTGTTGGAGAGTATGTGGAGAAAGAGGAACCCTCTTCCACTGTTGGTGGGAATGCAATTTGGTGCAGCCACTTTGGAAAACAGTGTGGAGATTCCTCAAGAAATTAGAAATAGAGCTACCCTATGACCCTGCAATTGCACTACTGGGTAATTACCCCCAAAGAAGCAGATGCAGTACAAAGAAGGGCCACATGTACCATAATGTTCATAGCAGCAATGACCACAATCACCAAACTGTTGAAAGAGCCAGGATGCCCTTCAACAGAAGAATGGATAAAGAAGATATGGTCCATATATAAAATGGAACATTTTGCCTCCATCAGAAAGGATGAATATCCATCTTTTATATCAACATGGACAGGTCTGGAAGAGATTATGTTGAGTGAAATAAGTCAAGCAGAGAGAGTCAATTATCATATGGTCTCACTTATGTGTGGAGCATAAGGGAAAATATGGAGGACATTGGGGGAAGGAAAGGAAGGGTGGATTGGGGGAAATTGGAGAGGGAGATGAACCAAGAGAGACTGTGGACTCTGAGTAAAAATCTGAGGGTTTTTGAGGGGAGGGGTTTGGGAGGTTGGGTGAGCTTGGTGGTGGGTATTAAGGATGGCACATATTGCATGGAGCACTGGGTGTGGTGCATGAACAATGAATCTTGGAACTCTGAAAATATAAAAGTTTAAAATTAAAAAACAAAAAACCATGAGAGATTGTGGACTCCAAGCAACAAACTGAGGGTTTTGGGTGGGAGGAGGGTAGGGGGATGGGTGAGCCTGGTAGTGGGTATTAAGGAGGCACATATTGCCTGGAGTGTTGTGTGTTAGACATAAACAATGGGTCTTGGAACACTACATTAAAAACTAATGATGTATTGTATGGCAAGTAACATAACACAATAAAAAATAAAATAAAATAATTTTTAAAAAAGGTAATGCTAGCCTCATAGAAAGAGTCTGGAAGCTTTCCTTCTGTTTCTTTTCTTTTTTTTTTAATTCAGGAGAATAGGTATTATTTCTTCTTTCAATGTTGGTAGCATTCCCCAGGGAATCCATCAGGTCCTGGACTCTTGTTTTTTGGGAGGTTTTTGATCACTGCTTCAATCTCGTTACTGGTTATTGGTCTATTCAGGTTAATTTCTTCTTGTTTCCATCTTGGAAGTTTATAGGTTTCCAGGAATGCATCCATTTATTCTAGGTTGCTTAACTTATTGGCATATAGCTGTTATGTTATAACATAACATATGTTATATGTTATATATGTTATAACTATGTTATAACATAGTTATGTTATGTTATGTTTATGTTATGTTATGTTAAGTTTCTGATGCTTGTTTCAATTTCCTTGTTGTTAGTCGTGATCTCTCCCCTTTCATACATAATTTCATTAATTTTGGGGCCTTTCTGCTTTCCTTTGGATAAGTTTGGCCAGTGGCTTATATATCTTATTAATTTTTTCAAAAAAAAAAAAACAGCTTCGAGTTTCATTCATCTTCTCTACTGTATTTCTGGGTTCTAATTCATTGATCTCTGCTCTAATCTAAATTATTTCCCTTCTGGTTCATGAGTTAAGCTTAATTTGTTGTTGATTCTCCAGGTCTTTGTGATGTAATCATAGTTTGTATATTTGGGATTTTTCAATTTTTCTGAGTGAGGCTTGGATGGCTATATATTTCCCCCTTAGGACCACCTTTGCCGTATCACATAGGTTTTGGATGGAAGTGTTCATTCTCATTGGTTTTAATGAATTCTTTTTTTTTAAGATTTTATTTATTTATTTGACAAAGAGAGAGAGACCACAATTAGGCAGAGAGGCAGGCAGAGAGAGAGGAGGAAGCAGGCTCCCCACTGAGCAGAGAGCCCGATGCAGGGCTCGATCCCAGGACCCTGAGATCATGACCTGAGCCGAAGGCAGAGGCTTTAACCCACTGAGCCACACAGGTGCCCCAGTTTTCATGAATTCTTTATGTTATTCTTTGATTTCCTGGTTGACCCAAATATTCTTGAGCAGTCAGAGTGAGATTTGTTGGCATGTTTCCAAGAGCAACTGCAATCATATATCCTGACTTTTCAATGGTCCAGTGGGACTGCATGCAGTCTATGGCTGAAAGGAGCTGTAGCCAAGTCAAAGAATTATTTCATGATCTACCAACCAACCAGTGTTCCTTGGATTATCTTCATGGGCACTGATGAGCATGTTTCCTGGTGCCTCCTGGGCTGGCATGGCAGCTAATTGACTGCATCTGAGAAGGTCTATAGCAAAGTTACATTTTTCTTTCTGGCAAGACTGTTTATGGACTACAATTCCAAGTAGCTGGAACCAGTTATAGGGCCATTTCAAGATTCTAGAGGTTCAATGGAAATGTCTCTTACCAAGAATGGTAAGACTTACTTTGAATTATCGTGAGGGGGGCATCTAAATTGATACAAGACCATTTCAGGATCTCTGGAGTACACATGGATGTGTCTCTCAGGGGGTTCCCAGGCCCACAACACCAGTTGTCATTTGCAGCTATTAGGGGCTTGAGCCCAGTAACAGAATCATTTCAGAATCTACAGTCAGACTGAATTTGGTGCATTTGCCTTCATGGACTCCTGATCCATGGATGAGAAAGGCTGGAGCTAGGTCATAGGCCTCTTCTGGATCTATAGCTAGAACTGAGGTCTGTAGACCTAATACCTGAAGCATGGCTGGGCCTGACTCCTCCTTGGTCCCTTTGCAAATATTAGTGGGAGCAGAATCACGATCGAATGAGCTGTGGCCACGTAAATGGGACAGAGCTGTTACCTTAACTGTAGCCAGAAGAACAGTTAGAGAGTCAGCCACTTGGTTTTATTCCTCCCTTTTCAAAATGACTCTCTTCAGTTTTGGACTCCACTGGGGTTTCAACATCTTCTACCTAGATACCCAAACACTCACAAAGGCACTACTGTCCATATATTGTTGTCAAATTACTGTTGTAGAAATGGGTTACAGGTGGAAGAGCTCATGTTCTGCAATCTTCCTGATATCACTCTACACCAAAATCTGGTTATAATTTTTTATTATTATGTTCACTTAGCCACTGTATATCACATCATTAATTTTTGATATAGTGTTCAATGATCCATCAGTTACATATAACACTGAATGCTCATCACAATAAATGCCCTCCTTAATAACCATCACCTCGCTACCCCCTCCCTCCACCCTTCTCCTCTCTAAAACCCTCTGTTTGTGTCCCAGACTCCCTAGTCTCCCATGGTTCATATCCCTCTGATTTCTGCCCCTTCAGATTTCCTTTCCTTCCCCTATGGTCCTCCGAGCTATTGCTTATGTTCCACATATGAGTGAAACCATATGACAATTATCTTTCTCTATTTGTTTTACTTCACTTAGCATAATATCCTACATTTCCATCCATGCCAATGCAAATGGTGGGGATTAATCTTTTCTGATAGCTGACTAATATTCCATTGTTTATATAGACCACATCTTTCTTATCCATTCATCTGTTGAAAAGAATCTCATAAAAAGCTTCTACACAGCAAAGGAATCAATAAGACAGTAAACAACAAATATTGAAGAGGTTGTGGAAAAAGGGAGCCCTCTTCCACTGTTGGTGGGAATGCAAGTTGGTGCAGCCACTTTGGAAAACAGTGTGGAGATTCCTCAAGAAATTAGAAATAGAGCTACACTATGACCCTGCAATTGCACTCCTGGGTATTTACCCCAAAGAAGCAGATGCAGTACAAAGAAGGACCACATGTACCCCAATGTTCATAGTGGCAACGGCCACAATCGCCAAACTGAGGAAAGAACCAAGATGCCCTTCAACAGATGAATGGATGAAGAAGATATGGTCCATATATACAATGGAATATTATGTCTCCACCAGAATGGATGAATACCCAACTTTTATATCAATATGGATGGGATTGTAAGAGATTGTGCGGAGTTAAATAAGTCAAGTGGAGAGAGCCAAGTATCTTATGGTCTCACTTACATATGGAGCATAAGGAAAAACATGGAGGGCATTGCGAGAAGGAAAGGAAGGGTTAATGGGGGGAAATCAAAGGGGGAGATGAACCAAGAGAGACTGTGGACTCTGAGCAACAAACTGAGGGTTTTGGAGGGGTGGGGGGGGTTAGACGAACCTGGTGGTAGGTATTTAGGACAGCACATATTGCATGGAGCACTGGGTGTAGTGCATGAACAATTAATCTTGTAACACTGAAAAAATAAAATAAAAGTATTTGAGGGGAAAAATAAGGGGAATCTCAGCTCCTTTCACAACTTGGTAACAGTATGGAGGTTCCTCAAAATCTGATTGTAATTATTCTAAATACTTTCATCTTTTGCCTTTTTAGCAGGGTTAATAGTGATTTACAAATCACCATTACAATATATTATTCGGTATTTGCTTATGCCTTTACTTTTATCTGTGAGATTTATACTTTTATATGCTTTCATGTTGCTTTAGCAGTGAGATTTATACTTTTATATGCTTTCATGTTGCTCTTTAGTGCCCTTTCATTGCAACTTGAAGAACTCCTTTTAGCAATTCTGGTACAACAGGACTAGTTTGTTTTTTTTTTTTCTTTTTGTTGCTCTATCTGTACAATTTCAAATGTCCTGTCTTTGAGTCCACTGATTTTTTTTTTCTGCTTGAGAATGGTGTTTGTATTATTCCATTCAAACTGGTCTAACAAAATATCACAGGCTGGACAAAGAAGATGTGAGATATATAAATATAATGGAATATTACTCAGCCATCAAAAAATGAAACCTTGCCATTTGCAACGATATGGGTGGAACTGGAGGGTATTATGCTAAGCTAAATAAGTCAGTCAGAGAAAGAGCAATACTGTGTGATTTCCTTCATATGTAGAATTTAAGAAACAGAAGAGATTAACACAGGGGAAGGGAGGGAAAATAAAATAAGATGTGTAATATTTAAACAATTTATTTATCTGGTTTTGAAGTCTGGAAGTCTAGATTCAGGGTGTCTCCATTGTCAAGTGAGTGAATTCTTCTGGATGGCACACTTCCCATTGTATCCTCCCATGGCAGAAGGGACCAGGAACTCTGTGAGATATCTTTTATAAAAACTAATCCCACTTATAAGGCCTCCAATCTCATGACCTAATTATTTCTTGTATGTCCCATCTCATAATACCACATTGTGCATTAGGATTTAAACACATGGATAGCAGATACAATCATTAAAACTATACCATTGAAGTTGTTTATTGAATTTTTCAGTTCAGTCATTGGATTCTTCCACACCAGATTTTCTTTTTAGTTCTTTCATATGGTTTCTCTCTCTTTGTAAACCTTCTCATTTTGTTAATATATTGTTTTTCATATATTATTTGAAATAATATATTTTTTGTATTCATTTAGTTGTTTATCTGTGTTGTCTTGTATCTCACTGTACTCCTCTATGATGTTTATTTTTTAATTTTTTGAGGCAGTTTGTAGATCTCAAATTCTTTAAATTACTAGATCTTTATTTTGTTTTTTCACTGGTGTGATTCTTACCTGATTATTCATGATATCTGTAAGTATACACTGCTGTCCATGCATTTAAAGAAGCAGTTACCTCTTTTAGTCTTTACAGACTGGATTCATCTGGTAAAGCCCTTCCTTTGTCAGTCTTCCCAGAGATTCTATGTGGTCTGGTTGTGGGACCATGGGTAAGCTGGCTGGCAGGGTCCACAGACAGGCTTGCTGGAAGAATCATATGTGGACTACAAGGTTGGTCTATGAGTTTGCCTGCTTCCCAATTTCACAGACATGTGGAATTGACACCATTTTCTGTGGGTGGGTGGGCCTTGTGCTGCAGTCTGCAGTCAGGCCTGGTGCCAAAGTCTGCAGGACTTTGACCTGGTGTCAGAATCTATGGGTGTGCATAGTGCTAAGTCCCTTAGAGGGTCTCTTAATTTTGTTTATTGTATTCTAGCCTAATTTTTAATTTGCAATGCATTTTGTAATAAGTATTCTATCTTTCAGTAGATGAATTGTTTAAGCTCATCTTTGATTTCCTGGTTGATCTAAGCATTCTTGAGCAGGTTGGTCTTTAGTCTCCAAGTGTCCAAACTTCTTCTTGTAGTTGAGTTCCAGTTTCAGAGCATTGTGGTCCGAGAAAATACAGGGAATCATCTCAATCTTTTGGTATTGGTTGGGTCCTGATTTGTGGCCAAGCATGTGGTCTATTCTGGAGAAAGTTCCATGTGCGCTTGAGAAAAATGAGTATTCTGTTTTTTTAGGGTGGAATGTTCTGTATATATCTATGATTATTTCAGTGCTTACCTGCACAATTTTCAATTATCTGTAATTTTCTGTTTTTATTTGAAAAGTGTCATATCTCTTTTTATATCTGTGTGGGCATTATATATATTATGATATGATATGATATGATATGATATGATATGATATATATTATTCCTACCAAGAAAGGTGTACAAGCAGCTTGCACATATCTGAAGGGAATGTAAATTCAACAGTTCTGTTATCACCACCATTTGAAGCATTCTGTGCTCTTTCTGGTTTAATCATCCACATCTACTGCTACTGCTTAGTAGCAAAACCCTCTGCTATCTGAATCTTGATAGCTGTTGGAGGGGTGTCCTTTATGGCCACTTTTTTTTCCCCAAATATGTTTATTTTTTTCAGTGTTACAGTGTTACAAGACTTATGTGATATGTAACATATGTAAAATACATAGTAAATACATAAGTGATATATGTTTTATTGTGTGATGGGCACTTTAGCTACCATAATAGAAGAAACTTGATTTTATAATTTTTTAAAAATTTTAACAGGTAGGGGTGCCTGGGTGGCTCAGTCGTTAAGCGTCTGCCTTCGGCTCAGGTCATGATCCCAGGATCTTGGGATCGAGCCCCGCATCAGGCTCCTTGCTCGGCAGGAAGCCTGCTTCTCCCGCCACTATTCCCTCTGTTTGTATTCCCTCTCTCACTGTATTTCTCACTGTCAAATAAATAAAATCTTTAAAAAAAAATTTTTAACAGGTAATCACCTTGTTTAGGTTTGACAACAGATCCCGCCATAATTTTGTGTGGTGTGGATCCAATAACAGTTTCATTTTCAGACCATGCAGTGCTCTTTTTTTCTTTTTTCTGTTTTGTTATGTTAGTCACCATACAGTTCATCATTAGTTTTTTATGTAGTGTTCCAAGATTCATTGTTTACATATCACACCCAGTATTCCATGCAATATGTGCCCTCCTTAGTACCCATACCTTCACCCCACCTCCTCTAAAACCCTCAGTTTGTTTCTTGGAGTTCACAGTCTCTCGGAAATCATAGTCCCTCTGATTTCCCTCCTTTCTCCTAATGTCTTCCATGCTATTCTTTGTGTTCTACAAGGAAGTGAAACCATATGATAATTGACTTTCTCTGATTGATTTACTTCACTTAGCATAATCTCCTCCAGTCCCATTCATGTTGATGCAAAAACTGTGTATTCATCCTTTCTGACGGCTGAGTAATATTCCATTGTATATATGGACCATATCTTCTTTATCTGTTGAAGGGCACCTCATCTCTTTCCACAGCTTGGTGATGGTGGCCATTGCTGCCATGAACATTGGGGTACATGGTCCTTTTTTTCACAACATCTGTATCTTTGGGGTAAATTCCCAGTAGTCTTGTAATGCTCTTTTGTCTGCTTCATTTTATCTCATCCTACTGAGGCCTTCCCTGGGTTTTGCTGGTGCTTTTAGAGAGGACAGATTTTTTCAAGGTCAAGCCACTTTTTTCTCTAGGTAGAGACTTCCTAGGTCTGGAGCAAGGTTTGATAAGTAGAAGAAAAAGAGAATGGCTTGGACCTGACACTTCTGATGGTATAGTCTTTTCTGGATATAGACTATGGAGACCATTTCCAGGTATGAGTATTTATTTTGTTTTCCAAAAAAAGGTTTATTTTATTTTTTCAGTGTTACAAGATTTGGTATGAGTGTTTAAAAAATCAAACAAACAACATTAAAAATGACTTTATTCTGACTCTGAAATTGTCACATCACAGTAATGAGAATTTTTTTTTCTCAGAGAATGTGTATTTTCCAAATTACTAAAAGCTAATTTAAGAGAATGTTCTTCATAGGATTTCCAGGCTAACTTCTCATCTGAATTTGTACCCTTCTTTCTATCCAAATGGCTGTCTCATGTGCACAATCTTTTTAAAAAAATTTTTTTTCAGTGTTCCAAGGTTCATTGCTTATGCACGACACCCAGTGCTCCAAGCAATATATGCCCTCCTCAATACGCAGCACCAAGCTCATCCAACCCCTACCCCCACCCTTTCAAAACCTTCAGGTTGTTGCTCAGAGTCCACAGTCTCTCATGGTTCATCTCCCTGCTGCACCAAGTGGCTGCACCAACTTGCATTCCCACCAACAGTGGAAGAGGGTTCCCCTTTCTCCATATCCTCTCCAACATTTTCTGTTTACTATCTTGTTGATTTTGGCCATTCTAACTAGTGTAAGGTGGTGTGGTTTTGATTTGAATCTCCCTGATGGCTAATGATGATGAACATTTTTTCATGTGTCTGTTAGCCATTTGTATGCCTTCTTTGGAGAAGTGTCTGTTCATGTCTTCTGTTCATTTTTTGATGTGATTATCTGTTTTGAATGCGTTGAGTTTGAGAAGTTCTTTATAAATCTTAGATACAAATTTTAGGATTGCTTGTTCCAGCACTTTGAAAAATGACGGTGGAATTTTGATCAGGGTATGAGTGGTTATATAGCTTAATACCATATGCATTTGCTCCTTAGTCATGTATTTATCACTAAATATGGAAAGGTCCTTACTAATTTTAAATGGTCATTTTTAATATTTAATAATTATTTTAAAACTTTGTGCATCAGGAAATCAACTTCTGATCTATCATATGTGTTGCAATATTCTTTGAGTTTATTTTCAACTTTATTTTTAGTATCTTTTATTTATCTTGTTTTCTTAAGTTTTTATTTAAATTCCAGTTAGTTAACATAGAGTGTAATATTAGTTTCAGGTGTGCAATATAGTGATTTAACACTTCCATACACTATATGCTCATCAAAACAAGTATACTGCTTAATCCCCATCACCTATTCAACCAATCTCCCATGCATTTCATCTCTGTAACAATCAGTTTGTTTTCTATAATAAAGAGTCTGTTTCGTGTATTACCTGTTTCTCTCTTTTCCCCGCTTTGCTCACTTGTTTTGTTTTTTAAATTCCACATATGAATGAAATCATATAGTATTTGTCTTGCTCTAAGTGACTTATTTCACTTAACATAATACTCACTAACTCCATCCATGTTGTTGAAATGGCAAAATTTAATTCTTATTTAAAGCTCAGTGATATTCTGTTATATATGTTATATAGATAAATGACATCTTTTTTATTCATTCATCAGTTAATGGACACTTGGACAGTGTCCATAATTTGGCGATTGTGGAGAATGCTGTTATAAACACTGTGGCGCATGTATACTTTGAATTAGTATTTTTGTATTCTTTGGGTAAATACATAGGATGAAATTGCTGGAATGTAGGATAGTACTAATTTTAGCGGTTTTTTTTTATTCCATTCATCAGAAGTTCTTCATCCCCCCCAAATACTTTTATTTTATTTTTTCAGTGTTACAAGATTAATTGTTCATACACCACACCCAGAGCTGCATGCAATATGTGCCCGGCCATTACCCAACACCAGGATAGCCAAATCTCTCACCGCCGCCCATCTAAAACCTTCAATTTGTTGCTCAGAGTCCACAGTCACTCATGGTTCATCTCCCTGTCCAATTTCCCCCCATTCACTGTTCCTTTTCTTTTCACAATGCCCTCCATGTTTTTCCTTATGCTAAACACGTACATGAGACCATAAGATAATTTACTCTCTCCAATTGATTTATTTCACTCTGCATAATCTCTTCCAGTCCCATTCAGGTTGATACAAATGTAGAGTATTCATCGTTTCTGATGGAGGCATAATATTCCATTGCATATATGGACCATATCTTCTTTATAAATTCATCTGCTGAAGGGTATCTTGGCTCTCTCCACAATTTGGCAATTGTGGACATTGCTGTTATGAACTTTGGGGTATAGATGTCCGTCCTTTGTACAGCATCTGCACCTTTGGAGTAAATACCCAGTAGTGCAATTGCAGGGTCATAGGGTAGCTCTATTTTTATATTCTTGAGGAATCTCCACACTCTTTTTCAAAGTGGCTGCATCAACATGCAATCCCAACAACAGTGGAAGAGGGTTCCCCTTTCTCCACACCCTCTCCAACATTTGTTGTTTACTATCCTGTTAATTTTTGCCATTCTATCTGGTGTAAGGTTGTATCTCAGTGTGGTTTTGATTTCAATCTCCCTGATGGCTAAAGATGATGAACATTTTTTCATGTGTCTGTTAGCCATTTGTATGTCTTCTTTGGAGAAGTGTCTGTTCATGTCTTCTGTCCATTTTTTTTATGTGATTATCGGTTTATGAGTGTTGAGTTTGAAAAGTTCTTTATAGATCTTAGATATCAGAACTCTCTGTGTAGTGTCATTTGTGAATATCTTCTCCCATTCTGTGGATAACCTGTTTGTTTTGTTGACTGTCTCCTTTGCTGTGCAGAAGCTTTTTATCTTGATGAAGTCCCATAAGTTCCTTTTCACTTTTGTTTTCTTTGCCTTTGGAGACATGTCCTGAAAGAACTTACTGTGGCTGATGTCGAAGAGTTTACTGACTATACTCCCCTCCAGGATTTTGATAGGTTCCTGCCTCACATAGAAGTCTTTTATCCATTTTGAGCTTATCTTTGTGTATGGTGTAAGAGAATGGTCAAGTTTCATTCTTCTACATATAGCTGTCCAATTTTCCCAGCACCATTTATTGAAGAGACTGTCTTTTTTCCACTGGATATTTTTTCCTGGTTGTAAAGATTATTTGACCACAGAGTTGAGCGTCCATATATGGGCTCTCTACTTTGTTCCACTGGTCTATGTGTCTGTTTGTGAGCCATTACCATGCTGTCTTGATGATCACAGCTTTGCAGTAAAGCTTGAAATCAGGCAATGTGATGCCCCCAGCTTTGTTTTTCTTTTTCTACATTTCCTTAGCAATTCATGATCTTTTGTGGTACCATACAAATTTTAGATTTGTTTGTTCCAGCCCTTTGAAAAATGCTGGTGGAATTTTGATCAGGATGGCATTGAAAGTATAGATTGATCTGGGCAGTATGGGCATTTTAACAATTTTTCTTCTGCTGCTCCATGAGCCTGAAATGCTTTTTCACCTTTTTGTTTATTCTTCAATTTCATTCATGAGTATTCTGTAGTTCCTCAAGTACAGATCCTTTATCTCTTTGGTTAGGTTTAATCCCAGGTATCCTATGGTTCTTGGTGGTATCATAAATGGAATCAATTCTCTAATTTCCCTTTCCGTATTTTCATTGTTAGTGTATAGGAAAGCAACTGAATTCTGGGCTTGACTTTGTATCCTGCCACATTCCTGAATTGCTGTATGAGTTCTAGTATTTTGAGGGTGGTATCTTTTGGGTTTTCCATATAAAGTATAATGTTGTCTGCAAAGAGAGAGTGTTTGACTTCTTCATTGCCAATTTGAATACCTTTTATTTCTTTTTGTTGTTTGATTGCTGTAGCTATGAGTTTTAGTACTATGTTGAACAACAATGGCAAGAGTGGGCATCCTTGTGTTCCTGATCTCAAAGGGAAGGCTGTCAGCTTTTCCCCATTGAGAATGATATTAGCTGTGGGCTTTTCATACACAGATTTTTATGAAGTTCAGGAATGTTCCTTCTATTTCTCTACTTTGAAGAGCTTTAATCAGGAATGGGTGCTGAATTTTGTCAAATGCTTATTCTGCATCAATTGTGAGGACCATGTGGTTCTTCTCTCTTCTCTTATTGATCTGTTTTATCATATTGATTGATTTGTGAAGGTTGCACATCCCTTGCATCCCAAGGATAATTCCCACCTGGTCACGGTGAATAATTTTTTTAATGTGCTGTTGGATCCTATTAGCTAGGATCTTGTTGAGTATCTTGGCATCCATATTCATCAGGGATATTGTTTTGAAATTCTCCTTTTTGATGGGGTCTTTGCCTGGTTTGGGGATCAGTGTAATGCTGGCTTCATAGAAAGAGTCTCACAGTTTCCTTCTGTTTTTATTTTTTGAAACAGTTTCAGGAGAATAGGTATTATTTTTTCCCTGAAGGTTTGGTAGAATTCCCCAGGGAATCCGTCAGATCCTGGACTCTTGTTTTTAGCAAGGTTTTTGATCACTGCTTCAATCTCATTAGTAGATATTGGTCTTTTCAGGTTGTCAATTTCTTCCTGTTTCAGTGTTGGAAGATTATGGGTTTCCAGGAATGCATCCATTTCTTCTACGTTGTTTAACTTATAAGCATATAGCTGTTGATAAAAATTTCTGATGATTGTTTTCTCTTTCCTTTGGATTAGTCGTGATCTCTTCTTTTTCATTCATACTTTTGTTAATTATGGTCTTCTCCGTTTTCTTTTGGATTAATTTGGCCAGTGGCTTAACAATCTTAGTTATTATTTCAAAAAACCAACTTCTGGATTCATTGATGCATTCTATTGTTTCTTTAGTTTCTAACTTGTGGATCTCTGCTCTAATCTTGATTATTTCCCTTCTTGTGCGTGGGGTTGGCTTAATTTGTTGTTGATTTTCCAGTTTTTTAAGGTGTAAAGAGAGCTGGTGTATTCAAAATTTTTCAGTTTTTTTTGAGTGAGGCTTGGATGGCTATGTATTTCCCCCTCAGGACCGACTTTGCAGTATCCCATACATTTTGGATCAATATGTTTTCATTCTCATTGGTTTCCCTGAACTGTTTAAATGCTTCTTTGATTTCCTGGTTGATCCATTCTTGAGCAGGCTGGTCTTTCGCCTCCAAGTATTTGAATTCCCTCCAAGCTTTTTCTTGTGGTAGAGTTCCAGTTTCAAAGCATTGTGTTCTAAGAATATTCAGGGAATCATCTTAATCTTTTGGTATTAGTTGAGTCCTGATTTGTGAACCAGTTTGTGGTCTATTCTGGAGAAAGTTCTATGTGCACTCGAGAAGAATGTATATTATGTTGTTTTAGTGTGGAATGTTTTGTATATATCTATGAGGTCCATGTGGTCAAATGTGTCATTCAAAGCTCTTGTTTCTTTTCATTTTTTTAATGATAATAAAATGGGTGATTTATTTGATTATTTTTTACTTTTTTCTCCCAAATATGTTCATTTTTTTAGTGTTCCAAGATTAATTGTTCATGCACCACACCCAGTGCTCCATCCAATACATGTCCTCCTCAGTACCCATCACCAGGCTCGTCCAACCCCCCACACCCCCCTCCAAAACCTCAGTTTGATGCTCAGAGTCCACAGTCTCTTATGGTTCATCTCCTCCTCTGATTTCCCCCCATTCCCCTTTCCCTTCCTTTGCACAAGGTCCTCCATGTTTTTCTTATGTTCCACAAGTAAGCGAGACCTTAAGGTAATTGGCTGTCTCCGCTTGAAATATTTCACTCCACATAATCTCTTCCAGTCCTGTCCATGTTGATACAAAAGTTGGGTGTTCATTCTTTCTAATGGAGGCATAATATCCCATTGTATATATGTAACATATCTTCCTTATCAATTCATCTGTTGAAGGGCATCTTGGTTCTTTCCACATTTTGGTGATTGTGGCCATTGCTGCTATGAACATTGGGGTACATATGGCCCTTCTTTGTACTGTATTTGCTTCTTTGGAGTAAATACCCAGGAGTGCAATTGCAGGGTCATAGGGTAGTTCTATTTTTAATTTCTTGAGGAATCTCTACACTGTTTTCCAAAGTGGCTGCACCAGCTTGCAATCCCACCAACAGTGGAAGAGGGTTCCCCTTTCTCCACATCCTCTCCAACATTTGTTGTTTACTGTCCTGTTGGTTTTGGCCATTCTAACTGGTGTAAGGTAGTATCTCAGTGTGGTTTTGATTGGACTCTCCCTGTTGGCTAATGATGATGAACATTTTTTCATGTGTCTGTTACCCATTTGTATGTATTCTCTGGAGAAGTGTCTGGGCAGTAGACATGAACAGACACTTCTCCAAAGCTCTTGATTCTTTATTGATTTTCTGTTTTGACGATCTGTCTGTTATTGAGAGTGGCATGTTAAGATCTCCTACTATTATTGTATTCATATCAATATGATTTTTATTTTGGTTAACAGTTGGCTTATGTAGTTTGCTGCTCCTATATCAGGGGCATAAATGTTTACAATTGTTAGAGCTTCTTGGAGGATAGACCCTTAAGAATGATGTAGTGTCTTATGTATTTCTGACTATAGTCTTTAGCATAATATCTAATTTATCTGATATGAGACTCTCTAACCCAGCTTTTTTTTTTTTTTTTTTTGAGGACTGTTGTGAAGTTGGTTCTCCTTCTCTTCACTTTCAGACTGGATGTATCTCTAGGTTCCAATCGTGTATCTTGTAGAAAGCATATGGATGGATCCTGTTGTTTTATCCAGTGTGCAACCTTGTGCCATTTTATGGGAGCATTTAGGCTATTCACAATGAGAGTAACTATTGAAAGATACGTTTCTATTTTCATCATATTGCCTGTGAAGTCCTTGTTTCTATAGATTCTAAGTTCCTGTTCTAAGTCACTCATGGGTCCTTTCTTCTTTTATAAAGCCTCCTTTAATATTTCTTGTAGTGCTGGCTTAAGTGATCACATCCTCTTTTAATCCTTGCTAGTCTTTGAAGCTCTTTATCTCTTCCTCCTTTTGAAAGTCAGCCTTGCTGGATACATTATTCATGGCTGCATGTTCTTCTTGTTTAGTGCCTTGAATATGTCTTGCCAGCATTTTCTGCCTTTCCAGGTTTCTGTGGACAGGTCTGATGTTATTTTGATCGGTCTTCCTTTGTACATAAGTGATCTCTGCCCCCTAGCTGCCTCAGGACCTCTTGTCTAAAATTATAGTTTGCAAATTTCACAGTTATATGTCTAGATGATTTTCTAGACTCAGTGATCTTGGTGGGTGTCCTTTCTGCCTCTAGGAAATGAACACTTGTTCCATTCCCCAGATAGGGGAAATTTTTCATTCAGAATTTGGTCAGCTATATCTTCTAGTCTTTTGTCTTTCTCTACACCCTCTGGGACTCTAGTAATTCTATGTTAGAAACTTTCATGGGGTCATTTATTTCCCTAAGTCTGTTCTCATGATTCCTGAGCAGTTGGTTTCAGCTCTCCTCCTGACCTTTCTTCTCAATCATTTTATCTTCTAGATTACTAATTCTAACCTCTGTCTATGTAACTCTAGCTGTTAGATTTTTTTAGATTAGATTGGATCTCACTGATAGCGTTTTTAACATCTGCCATACAGGTTCTCAGTTCTGCCCCTAGAGCTTCTATGTTGCCATTAATGTTTTACTCCATCCCAGCCATTTCCTGGATAATTGTTACCCTGAATTCCCTTTCCGACCTACTGTTTATGTCCATGTCCAATAGTACTGAGGGAGAGGGTGCAGTCTCTGGGTTTTTCCTTTGTTGAATATTCCTCCTCCTAGTCATTTTGATGAGAAATGGATCAGAGGATGTCTAGCTAAATATATTACCTATGGCCCAGGCAGGGTGCATCCTGGATGGTTTTGGAGCAATTGTAATTCACCACCAAAGAGAAAGAATAAAGATAAAAAAGAGAGAGAGAAAGAGAAAAAAAGAAATCCCAGCTAGAATCGACCCCAAATATAAGATTTATAATCTTATTTATAAGGTATATAAACAATCACCACCAACATAACATAAACACCAACAAAAGTAATTAAGAGGGAAAAAAAGAACCTAGTCTGAATGAACCCCAAGAATAAGATTTATATAATACCAGAACAAAAGCAAATACACAGAAACACCGACAGAAGGATAAGTTACGAGGGTAGTTATAATTCCTCGATGTGGGTGAGGAAGGTTATTTGGGGTCTTCCTGGATTTATCATTGTATTAAGCCTCTAGATTTAATGTTAAGTAATTTATAAAATTTTTAAAAACCAAGAATTGTGAGAAGTGAAGAGATAAAAGAATGAAAAAAAAAACTTGTATCTATGAAAAATACAGGTTTTATGGTATTATCAGGAGCTTAATATATTGATTTCCCTTAATTTGGGGGTTTATAGTTTTATGGGGACCCTGTGGTTATTTTCCACTTGTTTTTGGCTTGTATTCTTGGGGAAGGGTCTGCCTTGATGTTTTCCAGTCAGTCCTGCTTGGGTTGAGTCGCCCTGCCCCCCAGTCAAGGGGCTGGGGTCTTTGGAAACCAGTTTTTCAGGCTTTTGCTCTCTGGAGGTTTTTGCTCTTTTGTAGCTTTTTTCACCTTTTTGGAGAGTCCAAGCAAGGAATCTGCTGATACCCAGACCTCCATGTCACAGAGGCCTCAGTCTGCTCCCCTTTGGGTGATCCCGAATCCAATTTCTCCTCTCTCCAAACTCCACTCACACTGTAGCCTGCCACAGGGGGTGCACACCCCAACCACTGTCCCAGTGGCCCCACGAGGCCCTCACTAGCCTCTGCAGCCTCACGCAACCCAAGGCCCGAGCCATATTAGCCTAGAAACTTTCTTCTAATGGCTGCCATTGCCAGGACTTCTCTCCTGGCTCCAGGCCTGTGCCAGGTGTGCTTAGATTCCTGCCTGAGATAGGGCCGCATTCTCTCTGGAACAGGCTTTGAGCAGCCAGCCCCTGTGGCAAGCGGAAAACATCTTTTGGTCCTAAAGACCAATGGCCAGGTCTCCCACCTGGTCTCTTAGGAACTTGTAGGAGTGCACCCAGTCCACGGAGTGCTGCACACAAAGAAAAGCTGCATGCTAATGGACCACACCAGTCTCTCTAAGGCACTTGCAGTAGTGCACCCTGCCCACAAAATGGCACAAGAAGCAGAAAGCTGCAGGTTCATGAACCATGGACTGGACCCTCCCTCCAGTTTCTCTTTGACATGAGTGGTGTCCTTCCTGGGAACGTGGGCTTAGGCCTGTGCCCCTGATCACCCACTTCCACTAGTTGATCCTTAATATCTTTTGCTCTTTTTAAGTGTTTTAACCAGACTCTAAGTTAATGTTGGTCCCAACCACAAGACACTTTCCTTTGGGGTTTTACTGTCCTTGGGTCACTTCTGGTGGCTCCTTCCCCCTTTTGTTTATCCTCTGATATAGATTCGAGTGTACCCATTCTTTTTTACCTCTCCACTGCTGCCTTCTGCTCCTGTAGAGTTCTAGAATTGAAAAATCTTGCTCCTCAGGCTAATTTCATGGGTATTCAGTGTGTTCTGATAGATATCCAGTTCACTTTAGGGGACTGGTTGTAACAGGGTCTCCTACTTCTCCACCATCATGCCCTCTAAATCCATCAGAATTTCTTTTAGCTTTTTGAAGAAACTCCACACTGATTTCCACAGTGACTGCACCAGTTTTCATTCAGAGTGATGGCACAAGAGGGTTGCCCTTTCTTCACATCCTCACCTACACCTGTTTTTTATTGTGTTGATTTTAGCTATTCTGACTGGTGTAAGGGGATATCTCATTGTACTTTTGATATGTATTTTGCTGATGATGAGTGATGTTGAGAATCTTTCCATGCGTCTCTTCACCATCTATATGTTGCTTTGGAGAAATGTCAATCCATTTCTTCACCCCATTTTTTAATTGCACTATTTATTTTTTGGGTGCTGAGTTTTATAAGTTCTTTATATGTTTTGGATACTAACCTTTTACTGGATATGTCATTTGTGAATATCTTTTCCCACTCTAAAAGT
The DNA here is from genome assembly GCA_028646535.1 of Procyon lotor. NCBI lineage: Eukaryota > Metazoa > Chordata > Mammalia > Carnivora > Procyonidae > Procyon > Procyon lotor. The sequence goes on along the minus strand of CM053612.1, from coordinate 63,020,304 downwards.
TGCCTTTTAGTTTTTTGATTGTTTCCTTCACTGTGCATTAGATTTTATTTTATTGAAGTCCCAGTACTTTATTTTTACTTTTGTTTCCCTTGTTTTAGGAGACAAATCTAGAAAGAAATTGTTGTAGCCAATACCAAAAATACACAATACCTGTGTTCTCTTCTAGAATTTTTATGGTTTCATATCTCACATTTAGGTCTCTAATCCATTTTGAATTTACTTTTGTGCATGGTATAATAAAATCATCCAGCTTCATTCTTTTCAATGTTGTTGTCCAGTTTTTCCCAACACCATTTTTTGAAGGGACTGTATTTTTCCCATTGGTTATGCATTCCTGCTTTGTCAAAGATAAATTTACCATATAGTTGTGAGTTCATTTCTGGGTTTTCTATTCTGTTCTATGATCTCTGTGTGTATTTTTGTGCCTGTACCATATGGTCTTAATAGCTTCACCTTTATAATATAACTTAAAGTCCTGAATTGTGACATACCAGCTTTGCTTTTATACATCAAGGCTCATTGGCTATTCGGGGACTTCTGTGGTGCCACACAAGTTTTAGGATTCTTTATTCTATCTCAGTGAAAATGGAATTGGTGTTTTGATAAGGAATGCATTAAATGTGTAGATTGCTTTGAGGAGTATAGACATTTTTTAGGTACATTATTAATTTTTCATATAATGTTCAATGATTCATTAATTGTATATAACACCCAGTGCTCATCACATCACATGCCTTCCTTATTGCCTATCACCGAGTTACCCCATCTGCCCACCACATCGCTTTCCAAAATCCTCATTTTGTTTCCCAGAATCAAGAATGTCATATGGTTTGTCTCCCTTTCTTATTTCTTACCCTTCAGTTTTCCCTCCCTTCCACTAATGTCCTCTGCACTATTCCTTATGTTCCACATATGAGTGAAACCATGTAATAGCTATCTTTCTTTGTTTGACTTATTTCACTTAGCATAATACCCTCTAGTTCCATCCATGTCAATGTAAATGGTAGGTATTGATCTTTTCTTTTTTTTTTTTAAGATTTTATTTATTTATTTGACAGAGAGAGAGAGATCACAAGTAGGCAGAGAGGCAGGGAGAGGGAGAGGGGGAAGCAAGCTCCTCACTGAGCAGAGAGCCCGATGCGGGGCTCAATCCCAGGACCCTGGGACCATGACCTGAGCTGAAGGCAGAGGCTTTAACCCACTGAGCAACCCAGGTGCCCCGGTATTGATCTTTTCTGATGGCTGAATATTCCATTGTATATATGAACCACATCTTCTTTATCCATTCATCTGTTGAAGGGTATCTTGGCTCCTTCCACAGACTGGCTATTGTGGACAATGCTACTATGAATATTGGGATGCAAGTGCCCCATCTTTTCATTACATCTTTTCACTACATAGCTTTAGGGTAAATACCCAATAGTGTAGTTTTTGGGTTATATGGTAGCTCTATTTTTAACATCTTGAGGAACCTCCATACTATTTTCGGAAGTGGCTATAAGAGCTTGAATTCCCACCAACAGGGTAGGAGGGATCTCCTTTCTCTGCATCCTTGCCAACATTTGTTTTCCTTGTCTTGTTAATTGTAGGCATTTTAACTGGCTTTAGAGGTAAGTCATTGTGGTTTTGATTTGTATTTCCCCAAGTGATGTGGAGCATTTTTTCATGTGTCTGTTAGCCATTTGTGTGTCTTCTTGGAGAAATGTCTGTTCATGTCTTCTGCCCATTTCTTGACTGGATTATTTGTTTTGGGAGGGTATTGAGTTTGAGATATTCTTTATAGATCCATGGATACCAGCCCTTTATCTGACATACCTTTTGCAAATATCTTCTCCCATTCCATAGACTGCCTCTTAGTTTTGTTCATTGTTGCCTTTGCTGTACACAAGCTTTTATCTTGATGAAGTCCCAAAAGTTCATTTTTGCTTTTATTTCCATTGTCTTTAGAGACGTATCTTGCAAGAAGTCACTGTGTCCAAGGTCAAAGAGGTTGCTGCCTGTGTTCTTCTCTAGGATTTTAATGGATTCTGGTCTCACATTGAGGTGTTTCATCCATTTTGAGTTTATCTTTTTGTATGGTGTAAGAGAATGGTTCCGTTTCTTTCTTCTGCATGTGGCTGTCCAGTTTTCTCAGCAGCATTTATTAAAGAGACTGTCTTTTTTTTTTCCATTGGACATTATTTCCTGCTATGTCAAAAATTCGTTGGCCATAGAATTGAGTGTCCATATCTGGGCTCTCTATTCTATTCCATTGAACTACATGTCTGTTTTTCTGGCAATACCATGCCTTGATGATCACAGCTTTGTAATACAGCTTGAAGTCAGGCATTGTGATGCCCCCAGCTTTTTTTCTTTTTTTCAGCATTCCCCTGGCGATTTAGGGCCTTTTTGGTTCCATAAAAATTTTAGGATTATTTGTTCCATTTCTGTGAAAAAAAGTTGGTAACATTTTGATAGAGATTGCATTGAATGTGTAGATTTCTCTCCCCTGGGCATCATAGACATTTTAACAATGTTTATTGTTCCAATCCATGAGCATGGAGTGTTTTTGCATATCTTTGTGTCTTCCTCAATTTCTTTCATAAGTGTTTTGTAGTTACTAGAGTATACATCTTTACCTCTTTGGTTAGATTCATTCCGAGGTTTCTTATGGTTGGTTTTTGGTGCAATTGTAAATGGAATCAATTCCTTAATTTCTCTTTCCTCAGTCACATTGTTAGTGTATAGAAATGCAACTGATTTCTGTGCATTTATTTTGTATCCTGCCAAATTGATGAGTTGCTGTATGAGTTCTAGCAATTTTGAGGTGGAATTTTTCAGTTTTTCTTTTTTCTTTTTTTTTATGAACTGTCTTTTATTTTATTTTTTTCCCAAATATGTTTATTTTACTTTTTCAGTGTTAGAAGATTTATTGTTCATGCACCACACCCAGTGCTCCATGCAATACGTGCCCTCCTCAATAAGTATCATATCATCTGTGAGGAGTAAGAGTTTGACTTCGTCTTTGCCAATTGGAATATATTTTATTTTTTGTTGTTGTCTGATTGCTGAGGCTAGGATGTCTAGTACTTTGTTGAACAATAGTGGTGAGAGTGGGCATCCCTATCATTTTCCTGAACATAAGGGAAAAGATATCAGCTTTTCCCAATTGAGAATGATATTCACTATGGGCTTTTCATACATGGCTTTTATGATATTGAGGTATGTTCCCTCTATCTAGTGTTTTAATCAAGAAAGGATGTTATATTTTGTCAAATGTTTTATCTACATCAGTTGAGAGGAGCATATGATTATTGTCTTTTCTTTTATTAATGTGCTCTATCACATTGATTGATTTGTGAATGTTGAACCACACTTGCATCCCAGGAATGAATCATGCCTCGTCGAGGTGAATAATCCTTTTAATGAACTGTTGGATCCTGTTGGCTAGTATCTTGTTGAGTATTTTGGCATCCATGTTCATCAGGGATACTGGTCTGTAATTCTTTTTTTTGATGGAGTATTTGGATGGTTTGGGGATCCAAGTAATTCTGGACACATAAAACAAGTTAGAAATGTTTCTTCATTTCTATTTTCTAAAACAGCTTCCATAGAATAGGTAAAATTTCTTTAAATGTTTGATAGAGTTCCCCTGGAAGCCACCTGGCCCTGGACTCTTTTTTTTCGGGGGGGGGGGTTTGATTACTGCTTCAATTTCCTTACTGGTTATCATTCTGTCCAGATAGTCTATTTCTTCCTCTTTCAGTCTTGGTAGTTTATAAATTTCCAGGAATACATTCATTTCCTCAAGATTGCTTAATTTGTTGGCATACAGTTGCTGATAATTTCTAATGATTGTTTCTATTTTCTTGGTATTCATTGTTATCTCTCCCCTTTCATTCATGATTTTATAGATTTGGGTCTTTTTTCTTTTGGATAAGTCTGGCCGGAGGTATATTAATCTTATTAATTCTTTCAAAGAAGCGGCTTCTAGTTTTGTTGATCCATTCTACTGTTTTTCCAGTTTCTGTTTCATTGATTTCTGCTCTAATATTTATTATTTCTCTTCTCCTGCTTGGTTTAGGTTTTACTTGTTATTCTTTCTCCAACTCCTTTAGACGTAAGGTTAACTTGTGTATTGTGGATTTTTTTAACTATTTGAGAGAGGCTTCGATGGCTAGGTATTTCCCTCTTAGGACTGCCTTTGCAGTAGCCCATAGATTTTGTAGAAATGTGTTTTCATTTTCATTAGCTGGCATGAGTTGTTTAAGTTCTTCTTTACTTTCCTGATTGACCCATTTATTCTTTAGCAGGATGCTCTTTAACTTCCAAGTGTTCCAGTTCTTTCCAAATTTCTTCTTGAGATTGAGTTCCAGTTTCAAAGTATTTTGGTCTGAAATTATGTGTAGAATAACCTCAATCTTTTCATATCAGTTAAGACCTGATTTGTGACCCAGTATGTGATCTATTCTGGAGAAAGTTCCATGTGCATTCAAGAAGAATGAGTATTCTGTTGTTATAGGATAGAGTATTCTGCATTTTTCTATGAAGTTCATCTGGTCCAGTGTGTCATTCATAACCCTTGGTACTTTGTTGATCTTCTGCTTAGATGATCTATCTGTCCATTGCTGTGAGTGAAGTGTTGAAGTCTTCTACTATTAATGTATTATTATCAGTGTGATTCTTTACTTTCAATATCAATTGGTTTATATAATTGGCTGCTTCCAAGTTGGGTCATAGATATTTACAATTGCTTGATTTTCTTGTTGGATAGACACTCTAAATATGTTATAGTGTCCCTCTACCTCTCTTACTACAGATTTTGGCTTAAAATAGGATTTGTCTGATATGAGGATTACTACTCCAGCTTTTTTTGAGGACCATTATTGTGGTAAATGGTTCTCCATCCATACACGTTCAATCTGGAGATATCTTTAGGTTCAAAATAAGTCTCTTATAGAAAGCATATAGATGAGTCTTGTTTTTCATCTTATCTGACACCCTGTGTCTTTTGATGGAAGCATTCAGCCCATTTACATTCAGAGTAACTATTGAAAGCTACTAATTTAGTGCCATTGTATTGCCTGAAAAGTCCCTGTTTTTGTAGATTGTTTCTCTCTGCTCTACGTTACTCTTGGGTTCTCTCTCCTTGGTAGTATTTTTTTGCAGGGCTGGCTTGGTGGTCACATATTTTTTTCAGTTTCTGTCTACCTGTAAACTCTATTTCTCTTTCAACTCTGAATGATAGCTTTGCTGGATAAAGTATTCTTGGCTACACGTTCTTCTCATTTAGTATCCTGAATATATTGTTCCAGCTTTTTCTGGCCTACCAGTTTTCCTGATAGGTCTTTTATTCTGATATTCCTCCCAAGAAATATCTTCTCCTTAACTGATCTTAAGATATCTTCCTTGGCTCTAAGATTTGCAAGCTTCACTATTCTATGCTGGTGTGTTGATCTACTTTTATTGATTTGGGGAGGGTTTTTCTCTGCCTCCTGAACCTGAATGCTTATTTCTTTCCCCAAATTTGGAAAGTACTCAGCCATGATTTGCTCAAATACACCTTCTAGCCCCCTCTCTCTCTTACTCCTTCTTGGATCCCCCATAATTCTGATATTGGCACTTTTCAATATATCATTAAATTCTCAAAGCCTATTTTCATGGGCTATTGTTTTTCCCTCTTTTCTTCAATTTCTTTCCTTTCTTATAGATCACTTATTCTCTACCACCTCACTGACCCTCGCTGTTAGAACATCCAATTTAGACTGCATCTCATTCACAGCACTTTTAAGTTCAGCCTGATCTTATTTCTCACTTTAGAGGTTCTGTATTGTCATGTATGCTGTTTTAAAGCCTGGCTATTAACTTTATGATTGCTATCCTGAATTCTATCTCTGAGCTCTTGCTCAGAGAATATCCATGAGCTCTGTGGCAGAGGATATTGGCTCTGGTTCTTTTTTCTTTTCTTTTTTGGTCTTTTCTTTGCTGTGAGTTCCTCCTCCTAGTCATTCTCCAGCGAAGGATGGGTGAGCGAATGAACAGAGTCCAAAATATCCACCACAATCCAAACAAAATGCACCCTAGAAGAAATCTGAGGTGATCAGAAGCTACCACAGATAGGCTAACAAAGCCAAGATAATAAAAAACAATAAAAAAAAAAAAGGTTGAGAGTGAGAAACTAATGTCTCAGGGTGGACAAAGTAGGGTGTTCCTCCTGTTGATTGATTTTTGGTCTTTGTGTTAGAAAACACTATATTTCAAAATTGCAAAGAAATCAGAATATATATATATATATACACACATATATATATGTATACACACACACACACACATATATAAATAAAACTGATGGAGCACAAAAGGTACTAGAATGGGGCATAAATGTATAAAATGTAGATGTGAAAAAAATAAAAGTTAAAAAGTGACTTAAGAATCTATTTCAAGGGGGAAATAAAAGATAAAGAAAGAAAGAAAGAAAGAAAGAAAGAAAGAAAGAAAGAAAGAAAGAAAGAAAGAAAGAAAGAAAAAAGAACTGTAACATTTTAGCCTGAAAGTGAAAAGAGTTGTCAGAAACACTTGGAGTACAATATATTATTTTCTCCTGATGGAGTTTTGAGGTCTTGTGGGATCCATAAGCTTGACATTCACCTGTTCTTCTGGTCTGTCTTCTGGGGGAGGAGCCTGCTGCTTGGCTTCTCAGGCATCCTTGCATGTGTGGAATTGCCCCACCCATTGTCAGGGGGGTGGCCCTAAAATGAGATGGTCATCAGTGTGGCTTTTATTCCCTGGCAGCATTCCTCGCCTGTTCAGAGAGTCAGAGCAAATATGGCCACTTAAAGATCTCTAGTCCAGGCCTGCAAGATTGCAGACCCCCTCCTCAATAAACCCTCCAGATCAAACTGTCTCCACATCAGCACACCTTAAAGTTCACAGACTCATGTAGTTCACCCCTACTGCAACTGCCCTGCTGGGGGGTCCTTGGGGCCCATGAAAGTCACTGTACTTCCTGTCTGCAGCTGAGGGTGGTTGTAGACTTATGGTGAACCTCACTCTGATGCTTCTAAGTCACAGCTAGGTGCCACCCTACTGTCCTTTTTGGGACTGTTGCCACCCTGAGAGCTGTTGTCTTGTCATGGTCCCAGCCATTTTGTCTCTGCCAAGGGATGGTAAATGACCCCACGTACTAGACCTTTTCAAGGTGCTCAGGCAAAGAGCAATCTCCTTACTGGCCCTGCTCACGGTTTATGGTGATCTGAGTTCAGAGTCCCTTCTGGGCTTGCTGAGCATAATGTTTCCATGCTCCAATGTTTGGGTAATTTATCAGTTCAAGCTCCCCCTTTCTTTTAGATTCTCCTGGGATCCTGAGACCAAAAAGATCCATCTTGAATTCTGCCCTATTCATCCCATTTGCCCTCCTCAGAAAGGGATGTCTTTCACTGGAGCAGATTTCTGAAGATTCTGAATTTGCTTTCCAGTGTTATATCACTTTCCTGTAACTGGCTTATGAAGGCTCCCTCCCCCCTCCATTTGTCTTCTGATATTTCCCTGAACATTTACAATTCTGCACCTTCTATTTTTAAAAAAATAGTCATTTCCCTGCTTATACAGGTCCAGATATATTTTCTTACACCTCAGGTTGAATTTGTGTATGTCCAGCTAAATTCTAAGGATCAGATGAAACGAGGTCCCTTACTCTGCAACCATCTTGCCCTTCCCTTTTGTATAGACATTTTAACCATGTTTGTTCTACCAATCCATGAAAATTTTATGTCTTTCCATTTCTTTGTGTCAACTTTAATTTTTTTATCAGTGTTTTATAACTTTATGAGAACTATTCCTTCACCTCTTTGATTAGGGTTATTCCTAGGAATCTCATGGTTTTTGATGTAATTATGAATGGGATTATCCTTAACTGATCTTCCTGCTGCTTCATTGTTGTAAAAAATGTAACAGATTTCTCTACGTTAATTTGTATCCTGAGACTTTTCAGAAGTTTTATATCACCTTTAATAGTTTTTTTGTGGAATCTGTCAGGTTTTCTATATAGAGTATCCTGTCATCTGAAAATACTGAAAGATTGACTTCTCCCTTGCTGATTTGGATTCTTTTGATTTCATTTTGTTGACCAGCTACTTTGGCTAGGAAATCCAGTCTTTTTTTTTTTATCTTTAGACTACTATTTTATATAACAGTGGTGAGAGTGAACATCCCTCCCTTGCTCCTTACCATAGAGGAAAAGCTATCAGTTATTTCTTATTGAGGATATTAGATATGAATTTTTCACTAATATCTTTTCACTCATATCTCATGAGTTTTTCACTCATAAAGATAGCCTTTATGATGTTAAAGATGTTCCTTTTATCTTTACGTTGTTCAGGGATTTTAATATGAATGGATGATGTACTTTGCCAAATATTTTTTTATCCACTGAAAAGATCATATAATTTTTTTATCCTTTCTTTTATTGATCAAGTGGACCACATTGCAAATAATGAACAAACCTTGCCACTCAGGATAAATACCACTTGACCATGGTGAGAGATTTTTTTTTTACTATTTTATCCAAAATATGATTATTTTATTTTTTCAGTGTTCAAGATTAATTATTCATGCACCAAACACAGTGCTCCATGCAATACGTGCCCTCCTAAATATCCACCACCAGGATCGCCCAACACCCCACCTCCACCCCTCGAAAACTCTCAGTTTATTGCTCAGGGTCCACTGTCTCTCATGGTTCATCGCCCCCTTTGATTTCCCCCCATTCCTCCTCCCCTTCCTTATCACAATGGCCTCCATGTTTTTTTTATGCTCAGCATGTAAGTGAGACCATAAGGTAATTGGTTCTCTCTGCTTGACTTATTTCACTCTGCATAATCTCTTCCAGTCCCATTCATGTTGATACAAAAGTTGGATATTCATCCTTTCTAATGGAGGCATAATATTCCATTGTAAATATGGACCATATCTTCTTTAACCATTCATCTGTTCAAGGGCATATTGGTTCTTTCCACAATTTGGCGATTGTGGCCATTGCTGTTATGAACATTTAGGTACATGTGGCCCTTGTTTGTACTGCATCTGCTTCTTTGGGGTAAATACCCAGGAGTGCAATGCAGGGTCATAGGGTAGCTCTATTTTTAATTTATTGAGGAATTTCCACACTGTATCCCAAAGTGGCTGCACCAGCTTACAATCCCACCAACAGTGGAAGAGGGTTCCGCTTTCTCTACACTCTCTCCAACATTTGTTGTTTACTATCCTGTTGATTTTGGACATTCTAACTGGTGTAAGGTGGTATCTCAGTGTGGTTTTGATTTGAACCTCCCTGCTGGCTAAAGATGATGTACATTTTTTCATGTGTCTGTTAGCCATTTGTATGTCTTCTTTGGAGAAGTGTCTGTTCATGTGTTCTGTCCATTTTTTTAATTAATTTTTATTAACATATAATGTATTATTTGCCCCAGGGTACATGTCTGTGAATCTTCGGGCTTACACATTTCACAGCACTTAATAGCACATACCCTCCCCATTGTCCACAACCCAGCCACCCTATCCCTACCCCACCACCCCGCGGCCACCCTTAGTTCATTTCTTGAGTCTAGGAGTCTCTTATGGTTTGTCTCCCTCCCCATCCCTTCGTGTTTCATTTCTCTCTCCCACCCCCCCAAACTCCTGCCTTGCCTATCAAGTTCTTCATATCAGAGAGATCATGTGATACTTGTCTTTCTCTGACTGACTTATTTCGCTTAGCATAATACCCTCCAGTTCCATCCATGTCGTTGCAAATGGCCAGATTTCGTTTCTCTTGATGGCTGCATAGTATTCCATTTTTTAATGTGATTATCAGTTTTGTGAGTGTTGAGTTTGAGGAGTTCTTTATAGATCTTAGATATCAGAACTCTCTGTGTAGTGTCATTTGCGAATATCTTCTCCCATTCTGTAGTTTGCCTATATGTTTTGTTAAATGTTTCCTTTGCTGTGCAGAAGGTTTTTATCTTGATGATATACTAAAAGTTCATTTTTGCTTTTGTTTCTTTTGTCTTTGGAGACATGTCCTGAAAGAAGTTGCTGTGGCTGATGTCGAAGAGGTTCCTACTTATGTTCGCCTCTAGGATTTTGATAGATTCCTGCCTCACATTGAGGTCTTTTATCCATTTCGAGTTTATCTTTGTGTATGGTGTAAGAGAATGGTCAAGTTTCATTCTTGTACATAGAGCTGTCCAACTTTCCAAGCACCATTTAATGAAGAGACTGTCTTTTTTCCACTGAATATTTTTTCTTGTTATGTGAAAGACTGTTTGACCATGGTGATCACAGCTTTGTAGTAAAGCTTGAAATCAACAAACATGATACCCCCAGCCTGGTTTTTCTTTTTCAGCATTTGCTTAGCAATTCGGGGTCTTTTCTGGTTCCACACAAATTTTAGGATTGTATGTTCCAGGCCTTTGAAAAAAACCCAGTGGAATTTTGATCAGGATGGCATTGAAAGTATAGATTGCTCTGGGCAGTATAGACATTTTAACAACATTTATTCCTCCAAGACAGGAACATGGAATGCTTTTCCACCTTCTTGTGTCTTTTTTAATTTCTTTCATGAGCATTCTGTAGATCTTGGAGTACAGATCGTTCACCTATTTGGTTAGATTTATTCCCACGTATCTTGTGGTACTTGGTGGTACAGTAAATGGAATCGATTCTCTAATGTCCCTTTCCATATTTTCATTGTTAGTGTATAATAAAGCAACTGATTTCTGTGCATTGATGTTGTGTCCTGCCACACGACTGAATTGCTGTATGAGTTCTAGTACTTTGGGGGTGGAGTCTTTTGGGTTTTCCATAGAAAGTATCATGTCGTCTGCGGAGAGAGAGAGTTTGACTTCTTCATTGCCAATTGGAATGCCTTTTATTTCTTTTTGTTGTCTGATTGCTGTCGCTAGGACTTCCAGCACTATGTTGAACAAGAGTGGTGAGAGTGGGCATCCTTGTCGTGTTCTTGATCTCAAAGGGAAGGCTGTTAGCTTTTCCCCATGGGGAATGATATTTGCTGTGGGCTTTTCATAGATAAATTTGATGATGTTGAGGAATGTTCCTTCTATCCTTATACTTTGTACAGTTTTAATCAGGAACGGATGCTGAATTTTGTCAAACACTTTTTCTGCATCCATTAAGAGGACCATGTGGTTCTTCGCTCTTCTCTTATTGATCTGGATTTCTGAATGTCGAACCGCCCTTGCATCCCAGGGATAAATCCCACGTGGTCATGATGAATAACTTTTTTAATGTGCTGTTGGATCCTATTAGCTAGAATCTTGTTGAGAATCGTGACATCCATATTCATCGGGGATATTGGTCTGAAATTCTCTTTTTTGGTAGGGTCTTTGCCTGGTTTGGGGATCAGGGTACCTGGCTTCATAGAACGAGTCTGGAAGTTTTCCTTCTCTTTCTATTTTTTGAAACAATTTCAGGAGAATAGGTATTATTTTTTCCTTGAAAGTTTGGTAGAATTCCCCAGAGAATCCTTCAGGTACTGGACTCTTGTTTTTGGAGATGTTTTGATCACTGCTTCAACCTCATTATGAGATATTTGTCTAATCAGCTTGTCAATTTCTTCTTATTTCAGTCTTGGAAGATTATGGATTTCCAGGAATGCATCCATTTCTTCTAGGATGTTTAACTTATTGGAATATAGCTGTTTATAATAATTTTTGATGGTTGTTTCTATTTCCTTTGGATTAGTTGTGTTCTCTCCCTTTTCATTCATAATTTTGTTGATTAGGGTCTTCTCTCTATTCTTTTGGATTAGTTTGGCCAGTGGCTTATCAATCTTATGGATTCTTTTGAAAAACCAACTTCTAGATTCACTGATGCTTTTTACCATTTCTCTACTTTCTAACTAATTCATCTCTATTCTAATCTCGATTATTTCCATTCCTGTGCATAGTGTTGGCTGAATTTGGTGTTGATTTTCCAGTTCTTTAAGGTGTAAAGAGAGCTGCTGTATTCGAAATTTTTACATTTTTTTGAGTGAGGCTCGGATGGCTATGTATTTCCCCCTGAGGGAGTTGCCTTTGCCATGTCCCATAGATTTGGCATTGATGTGTCTTCATTCTCACTGATTACCCGGAAGTGTTTAAGCTCATCTTAGATTTCCTGGTTGAACCAAACATCGTTGAGAAGGTTGGTCTTTAGCCTCCAAATGTTTGAATTTCTTCCTAACTTTTTCTTGTGGTTGAGTTCAAGTTTCAAAGCATTGTGGTCTGAGAATGTACAGGGAATCATCGTAATCTTTTGGTATTAGTTGAGTCCTGATTTATGACCCAGTATGTGGTCTATTCTGGAGAAATTTCAATGTGTGCCCGAGAAGAATGAGTATTCTGTTGCTTTAGGTTGGAATGTTCTGTATATATCTATGAGGTCCATCTGGTTCAATGTGTCATTCAAAGCTCTTGTTTCTCCCTCATGAAAGAAATTGAAGAAGACACAAAAAGGTGAAAAAGCATTCCATGTTCATGGATTGGAAGAATAAATATTGTTAAAATGTCTATATTGCTCAGAGCAATCTATACCTTCAATGCCATCCCAATCAAAATTCCACTTGTCTTTTTCAAATGGCTGGAACCAACAATTCTAAAATTTGTAGGAAGCCAGAAAAGACCCCGAATTGCTAGGAAATATTGAAAAAGAAAAACCAAGCTGAGGGCATCACATTGCCTGATTTCAAGCTTTACTACAAAGCAGGGATCACCAAGACACCATGGTACTAGCACAAAAACAGAAACATAGAACAGTGGAACAGGGTAGAGAGCCCAGATATGGACCTGCAGCATTCTGGTCAAATACTCTTGGTCAAAACAGGAAAAAATATCCAGTGGAAAAAAGGCAGTCTCATCAATAAATGGTGCTGGGAAAATTGGACAGCTCTATGTAAAAGAATAAAACTTGACAATTCTCTTACACCATACATGAAGATAAACTCGAAATGAATAAAAGACTTCAACGTGTGGCAGGACTCTATCAACACCTTAGAGAAGAACATGGGCAGTAATCTCTTCCACATCAACCACAGCAACTTCTGTCAGGACATGTCTCCAAAGGCAAAGGAAACAAAAGCAAAATTGAACTTTTGGGACTTCATCAAGATAAAAAGCTTCTGCACAGCGAAGGAAACAGTCAACAAAACAAAGAGGCAACCCAAAGAATGGGAGAAGATATTCACAAATTACACTACAGACAAAGGTTTGATATCTAAGATCTATAAAAAAAACTTCTCAAATTCAACATTCACAAAACAAATAGTCACACCAAGAAAGGGGCGGAAGATATGAACAGACACTTCTCCAATGAAGACTTACAAATGGCTAACAGACACATAAAAAATATTCATCATCTTTTGCCATCAGTGAGATTCAAATCAAAACCACACTGAGAGATACCACCTTACACCAGTTAGAATGGCCAAAATCAACAGGACATTAAACAACAAATGTTGGAGAGTGTGTGGACAAAGGGGAACCCTCTTCCACTCTTGTTTGATTGCAAGCTGGTGCAGCCACTTTGGAAAGCAGTTTGGAGATTCCTTAAGAAATTAAAAATCAGCTACCCTATGACCCTGCAATTGCACTCCTGGGTATATACACTAAAGAAGCAGATGCAGTAAAAGAAGGGCCACATGTACCCCAATGTTCATAGCAGCAATGACCACAATTGCCCAACTGTGGAAAAGAACCAAGATGCCCTTCAACAGATGAATGGATAAAGAAGATACGGTACATATATACAATGGAATATTATGACTCCATCAGAAAGGATGAATAACCAACTTTTGTATCAACATGGACGGCCTGGAAGAGATTATGTGGAGTGAAATAAGTCAAGCAGAGAGAGCTAATTATCTTATGGTCTCACTTAGTGTGGAACATAAGGAAAAATATGGAGGGCATTGTGAGAAGGAAGGGAAAGGGGAATGAGGGAAATCAGAGGGGGAGATGAACCGTGAGAGACTGTGTACTCTGAGCAACAAACTGAGGGTTTTGGAGGGAGGGATAGGGGGTTGGGTGAGCCTGGTGGTGGGTATTGTGGAGGGCACATACTGTATGGAGCACTGGGTGTCGTTCATGAACAATTAACCCAGTAACACTGTAAAAATAAACATTTGGGAGAAAACAATAAAAATACCTACACATCAGCAAAAAAAAAAAAAAAAAAGGATATTGTTTCTTTATTGGTTTTCTGTTTAGATTATCTGTGTGTTACTGAAAGTGACATGTTAAGATCTCCTATCATTAATGTACTCATATCAATAGTACTCTTTATTTTGATTAACAGTTGGCTTATGTAGTTGGCTGCTCTTTTATTGGGAGCATTAAAATTCACAATTGATAGATCTTCTTGGAGGATAGATCCTTTAAGAATGATGTAGTGTCCTTCTGTATCTCTGAATACAGTCTTTAGCTGAAAATCTAATTTATCTGAAAGGAGAATGGCAACCCCAGCTTTCTTTTGAGCCCCATGGGCATGAAAGATCATTCTCGATCCTTTTACTTTCCATCTGGATGTGTCTTTTGGTTCCAAATGTGTCTCTTGTAGACAGCACATGGATGGGTCCTGCCGTTTTATCCCTTCTGCCACCTTGTGCCATTTTATGGGGACATTTAGGCCATTCACATTGAGAGTAATTATTGAAAGATAAGTGTTTATTAACATCATGTTGCCTGTGTAGTCCTTCTTTCTATTGATTGTAAATTTATATTCTAAGTCACTCATGGGCTCTTTCTTCTTTTATAGAACCCCCTTTAATATTTCCTGGAGTGCTAGCTTGGTGGTCACATACTCTTTTACTCCTTGCAAGTCTTGGAAGCTCTTTATCTCTCCCTCCATTTTGAATATCAGCCTTGCTAGATAAAGTATTCTTTGCTGCATGTTCTTCTCATTTAGTGCCCTGAATATATCACACCAGCCCTTTTGGCTTACCGGGTTTCTGTGGACAGGTCTGACATTATTCTGATGGGTATTCCTCCATATGTAAGGAATCTCTTTCCCCTAGCTGCCCTCAAGAACTCTTGTCTAAAATTATAATTTGCAAATTTTACAATTATGTGTCTGGGTTTCTTTCTAGACTCATTTATCTCGGCAGGTGTCCTTTCTGCCTCTAGGACATGAACCCTTGTTCCATTCACCAGATTGGGGAAATTTTCCTTCAGAATTTGGTCAGCTATATCTTCTAGTCTTCTGTCTTTCTCTACCCCCTCTGGGATTCTAATAATTCTGACGTTGGAACATTTCATGGTGTCATTTATTTCCCTTAGTCTCTTCTCATGATTCCTGAGCAGTTTGCTCCAGCTCTCCTCCTGCTCTTTCTTCTCTACCATTTTATCCTCTAGATCACTAATTCTATCCTCTTTTTCCATAACTCTAGCTGTTAGAGTATTTATATTACATTGGATCTCACTGGTATCATTTTATACATCTGCTGTACTGGTTTTCATTTCTATCCTTAGAGATTCTATGTTGTCATTAATGTTTTTCTCCATCCTAGCCATTGCCTGCATTGCCTGCATTGTCAGCCTAAATTCCCTTTCTGACATACTGTTTATGTCCATGCCTAATATTTCTGAGGGAGAGGGCATAGTGTCTGGGTTTTTCCTCTTTTGGGTGTTCCTCCTAGTCATTTTGATGAGAAGTGGATGAGAGGTTGTATAACTGGATATATCGCCCATGATCCAGGCAGGGTGCCCCACTGAAGGTTTTGGAGCAATTGAAAAAACTGAAGGTTCTGATTCACCCCCAAAAAGAAAGAATAAGGATAAAAAAAAAAGATAGAGAGAAAGAGAAAAACTACAAATTCCAACCGGAATGGGCCCCAGAATTAAAATTCATAAGGTACGTAAAGTAACATGAACAAACATAAAGACCAACAAAAGTAAATGTCAAGAAATAAAAGAACCTAGTCAGAATGAATCGCAAGAATAAGATTTATATATACCAGATAAAAAGCAAATACATAGAAACTGTGACAGAAGGATAAGATGGGAGGGTGGTTATAACTAGTCATGGTTAGGAAAGTTATGTCAGGTCTTTCTGGGTTTATTGTTTAATTAAACCTCTAGTTGTAAAGTTAAGTCGTTTAAAAAAGTTTTTTTTTTCTAAATACCAAGGAATGTGAAAACGAGTGAATAAAAAAAAGAAATTGAATAAGAAAGAAAAAAGAACTTGTATCTATGAAATATACAGGTTGAGGTTATTATCATAAGCTTAATATATTGATTTCCCGCTGGGGATTTAAAATTTTATGGGGACTCTTTGGTTATTTTCCTTTTGTTTTTTTACTTGTCTTATGGGGGATGGGCCTTCCACATTGTTTTCCAATCAATCTTACTTAAGTTGTGTCACCCTGCCCCCAGTCAAGGGGCTGTGCTCTGTGGAAAATGGTTTCTCAGTCTTTCATTCTCTGAAGGATTTTGGCCTTTTGTAACTTTTTCAGCTTTTTGGAGATTCCAAGCAAGGAATCTGCCCGTACTTACCCAGACCTCCTTGTCACAGAGAAGCCTCAGTCTGCTCCCCTCTGCGTGGTCCAGAACACACACTCCCTTCTGCAAAATTTTATTCACAGTGTAGCCTGTGAGAGGTGGTGCGCTCTCCCAGCCATAGTTCAGTGGCTCCAGGAGTACTCTCTGGGCTCCAGGCCAGTGCAGGGTGTGCTATGATTCCTACAGAAATTAGGCCACCCAACTGTGTTCTCTCCAGGGCCAGCTGGAAGTGCCCAGACCCTGCCGCAGGCTGCGAATGTCTTGTGGTCAGGTGTCCACTCAGTCCAGTGAGTGCTGGACACAGAGAAAAGCTGCAGGCCCCTGGACCACACCAGAGTCTCTAAGGTGCTTGCAGGATCGCATGCGCCCTGCCCACCAAATGGTGTAAGGAGTGGAAAGCTTCTGGAGCCAAGAACTGAACCTCCCTACCAGTCTCTCTTTGAGGCGAGTGGTGTCCTTCCTGGGAGCGTGGGCCCAGGCCCATGCACACGACCACCCCTTCCACTAGTTGCTCCTCAGAACCTTTTGCTCCCTTTAAGTGTTTTTAAATGGACTCTAAGTTATTGCTTCTCCCCAACCACCAGGCACTTTCCTTTGGGGTATTACTGTCCTTGCACAGCTTCTGGTGGCTCCCTCTACCTTTTGTTTTCCTCCAATATCAGTTTGAGTGTTCCCACTTTGCTTTACCTCTCCACTGCTGTCTTCTGCTCCCATAGAGATCCAGAAGTGACAAATCTTGCTCCTCATGCTGATTTCATGGGTGTTCAGGCTGTTCTGGTAGATATCCATCTCACCTTTGGGGACAGGTTGCAACAGGACCTCCTACTCCTCTGCAATCTTGCCCCCTCCCATCCTCCTCTTATTAGTAAGAAACCTGTGCCTGACTATGGTTAATATAATTTCTGTCTATCCTCCAAACTCAAGTTACACTTTAAAACATCCCCTTCTACCCCTACACCAACCCAGTAAAAGAGATGTCTGATGATTGTGGTGGTGATGATGGTGGGATCTTAATGTGTTTTTTATTTGAATCTCCATGATGGCTAATGATCATGAACATTTTTCATGTATCTGTTAGCCAATTTTATGTCTTCTATGGAGACGTGTCTGTTCATGTCTTCTGCCCATTGCTGGTATTTTTTGAGAATTTTTGCATCTGTGTTCATCAGGGATATTGGACTATTGTCCAGCGTTTTTGGTGTCTGTATTTGCTGTTGTTATAAAGGACTCATAAAATGAATTTGGAATTACTCCTTCCTTTTCTTTCTTTTTTTTTGTTGTTTTTTGAGTGTTTTTTTTTAATATCTTGGAACAATAAGTATTAACTCTTCTTTAAATGTTACATAGAATTTGCATGTGAAGATATCTGGCCTGAGACATTTCTTAGGAGTTTTTTGATTGCTGATTCAATTTATTTGTTAGTTATCAGATTGTTCAAGTTTTCTATTTCTTCTGTTTTCAGTTGTGGCATTTTATATGTTTTTATGAATTTATCCATTTCTTCCAGGTTGTCCAATTTGTTGGCACATAGTTTCTCATAATATTCTCTGTGAATTGTTTGTTTATCTGTGACACTGTTACTTATCCCTTATTTGTGATTTTTAAAATTTATTCTCTTAGAATTGTGTGTTTTTCTATGGTATTATTTGTTACTTCTCTTATTTTATTTGTGATTTTATTTATTTGGATCCTTTCTCTTTTCTTTTTGATAAACATGGCTAGAAGCATATCAATTATATTAAATTTTTTCAAAAAAAAAAAAAAGCCCCTGGTGGTGCCTGGGTAGCTCAGTTAGTTGAACATCTGACTCTTGATTTCAGCTCAAGTCATGATCACAGGGTCCAGGGTCAAGCCCTGCATCGTACTTTCTAATCATTGCAGAGTCTGCTAGAGATTATCAACTTGTCCCCTTCCCTTTTCCTCTTCTTTTACCCCGGTGTGCTCTCTCTCTCTCCCCTCTCTTCCTCCCCCTCAAATAAATAAATAAATAAATAAATAAAATCTTTTTTAAGGAGTTGGAGAAGTATGAGACCGGGATCCAACCGGACCTCCAAAGTGACCTGGATATATACCAGAACACACTGAATATACATGAAATCAGCCTGAGTAGTAAGATTATTCACTTCTGGATCTCTGTAAGAGCAGAGAGCAGCAGTGGAGAGGGTGAAATTTGTCTGGATCATGGGTGATATATTCAGCTATACATCCCCTCAAACACTTCTCATCAAAATTGCTAAAAGGAAGAACACTCAACACAGGAAAAACACAGACAGGGCCCTCTCCCTCAGAACTATTGGATATGACATACACAGTGTATTGGAAAGGGAAATCAGGATAACAATTATCCAGGCAATGGCTAGGATGGAGAAAAACATTAATTACAACACAGAATCTCCAAAGGCAGAGTTGAGAACCAGTATGACTGCAGTTAAAAATGCTATCAGGGAGGGGGCAAGATGGTGGAGAGGTAGGACACCCAGTTGCAACCTGACCCAAAAGTGAGCTAGATATCTGCCAAACCACGCTGAACACCCATGAAATCAGCTGGAGGAGCAAGACTTTTCACTTCTGGATCTCTACAGGAGCAGAAGACAGCAGGGGTGAGGTAAAGCAAAGCTGGAACACTCAAACAGTAAGGGAGGATAAACAAAAGGGGGAGAGAGCCACCAGAGGTGGCGCAAGGACAGTAATACCCCAAAGGAAAGCACCAGGTGATTGAGGACCAGCAATAAGTAAGAGCCTGGTTAAAAACACTTAAAAAGAGCAAAAGGATCTGAGGAGCAGTGAGTGGAAGAGGGTGGTCGTAAGCTTAGGCCTGGACCCACACTCCCAGGAAGGACGCCACTCACCCCAAAGAGAGACGAATGGGGGGCGGGGTCCCGCATCCCGCACCATTTTGTGGGAGGAGTGATCACGCTCCTGAAAGCACCTTGGAGAGTCTGCTGTGGTCACAGAGCCCACAGCTTTTCTCCCTGTACAGTGCTCTAGAGATGGTGCACCACAGAAGGCAAGAACAGCGCAGCAGCGAGGGCAGTAATATTGGCAAAAATCTGGCCACACCCTGGCAGAGCCTGGAGCCCCTAGTGCAGGGGAGCGCAGGCACAGAGCGGCCAAACTACTGAGAACATAGTTGTGCAGAGCCCCCAAACTGCTGAGTGCACATCGCCTGGGAAAAGGTGGCTGTGCTGGGAGATTTGCAGAGGGGAGTGTTACTTCTGGTCCATTCAGAGGGGAGCAGACTGGGCTTCTCGGTGACAAGGAGGTCTCAGTACTGACAGGCAGATCCCTCACTCAGACTCTCTGAAAATGAGAAAAAGCTACAAAAGGCCAAAAGCCTTCAGAGAGCTAAAGACAGAGAAAACGGGATCCACAGAGCTCTGTCCCTTGACTGTCGGGCTGGGTGACTCAACCCAAGCAAGAATGACCTGAAAACAACTGGCCAGGCCCCTCCCCCAGAAGACAAGTCAAAAACAAAACAAAAAACAAAAACAAAAAGACTATAACCACAGAGGCACCATAAGACTTTTAAATCCCCAACATAAGGGGAAATCAATATATTAAGTGCCTGAAAATAACCTAAAACTTGTATATTTCATAGATATAAGTTCTTTTTTTCTCTGTTCGCTTTTTTTAAATTTTTATTCCTTTGTTTTCACATTTCTTGCTTTGATTTTGTTTTTTTATTTTATTTTTTTAACCACTTAAGATTATATCTAGAGGCTTAATACAACGATAAATTCTGGAAGACATTAAAATATCCTTCCTCACACATGAGGAGCTATAACCAACCTCCCATTTTCCCTTCTGTCAGAGTTTCTACCTATTTGCGTTTGTAATGGTATTATAGAAAATCTCATTCCAGAAGTTCATTCTGACTACGTTCTGCTATTTCTTGTCATCTACTCTAATCGGTCTATATGTTTCTTCGTGTTGGTATACGTACTTTATAAATCTTATTCGTGGGGCCCATTCTGGCTGAAATCCCCTCTTTTTCTCTTCCTCTCTATCTTTTTTATCCTTATATTTTCTTTTTGGTGCTGAAACCCAATTGCTTCCAAACCTTCCAGAGTGCACCCTGCCTGGATTGTGGGCGAAATATCCAACTATACATCCTCTCCTCCACCTCCCATCAAAATGACTAAGAAGAGGAACACCCAACAGAGGAAGAACGCAGAGACTGCGCCCTCTCCCTCAGAACTATTAGACATGGACATAAACAGTATGTAAGAAAGGGAATTCAGGCTGACAATTATACAGGAAATGGCAAGAATCAATGACAATATAGAATATCTAAGGGCAGAAATGAAAACCAGTATAGCCGATGTAACTAGTGCTATAAGTGAGATCCAATCCAATCTAGGTAGTCTAACAGCTAGAGTTACAGAGACAGAGGATAGAATTAGTGATCTAGAGGATAAAATGGTAGAGAGGAAAGGTCAAGAAGACAGCTGGAGCAAACTGCTCAGGAGTCATGAGAGGAGACTAAGGGAAACAAATGACACCATGAAACGTTCCAACATCAGAATGATTGGAATCCCAGAGGGGGTAGAGAAAGACAGAAGACTAGAAGATATAGCTGAACAAATTCTGAAGGAAAATTTCCCCACTCTAGGGAATGGAACAAGGGTTCATGTCCTAGAGGCAGAAAGGATACCTGCCAAAATACATGAGTCTAGAAATACAGTGAGACATATCATAGCAATATTTGCAAATTTTAATTTTAGACAAGAGGTCCTGAGAGCAGCTAGGGGGAAGAGATCCCTTACATATGGAGGAAGAACCATTAGAATAACGTCAGACCTGTCCACAGAAACCTGGCAAGCCAGAAAGGGCTGGTAAGACGTATTCAAGTCACTAAACGAGAAGAACATGCAGCCAAGAATACTTTATCCAGCAAGGCTGATATTCAAAATGGATGGGGAGATAAAGAGCTTCCAAGATCAGCAAGGATTAAAAGAGTATGTGACCAAGAAACCAGCACTCCAGGAAATATTAAAGGGGGTTCTATAAAAGTAGAATGAACCCATGAGTGATTTAGAACAGAAATTCACGATCAATAGAAACAAGAACTACACAGGCAACATGATGTCAATAAACACTTGGCTTTCAATAATCACTCTTAACGTGAATGGCCTAAAAGCTCCCATAAAACAGCACAGGGTTGCAGAATGGATAAAACATCAGGACCCGTCCATACGCTGTCTACAGGAGACTCATTTGGAACCAAAAGATACATCCAGACTGAAAGTGAAAGGATGGAGAACCATCTTTCATGCCAATGGGCCTCAAAAGAAAGCTGGAGTAGCAATTCTCCTATCAGATAAATTAGATTTTCAGCTAAAGACTGTAGTCAGAGATACAGAAGGACATTACATCATTCTGAAAGGGTCTATCATCCAAGAAGATCTAACAATTGTAAACATTTCTGCCCCTAATATAGGAGCAGCCAACTAAACAAACCAACTGTTAATCAAAATAAAGAGTCAAGTTGATAGGAATACACTAATAGTAGGAGATCTTAACACACCACTCTCAGTAGCAGACAGATCATCTAAACAGAAAATCAAAAAAGGAACAAGAGCTTGGAATGACATATTGGACCAGATGGACCTCATAGATATATACAGAACATTACACACTAAAAAAAAAAAAAAGAATACTCATTTTTCTCGAGTGCACATGGAACGTTCTCCAGAATAGAACATATGCTGGGCCACAAATCAGGACACACCCAATACCAAAAGATTGAGATGATTCCCTGTATTTTCTCAGACCACAATGCTGTGAAACTGGAACTCAACGACAAAAAGAAGTTTGGAAAGAATTCAAACACTTGGAGGCTAAAGGCCAACCTCCACAAGAATGCTGAGATCAACCAGGAAATCACAGATGAAATTAAACAATTCATGGAGACCAATGAGAATGACGACACATCGATGCAAAACCTATGGGACACGGGAAAGGCAGTCCTTTGTATTCCCCCTTTCCAAAGGGGGAAATACATAGCCATCCAAGCCTCACTCAAAAAAATTGAAAAATCTCCAATACACCAGCTCTCCTTACACCTCAAAGAACTGGAAAGTCAACAACAAAGGAAGCCAACCCCACGCACAAGAAGGGAAATAATCAAGATCAGAGCAGAGATCAATGAGGTAGAAACTAGAGAAACAGGAGAACGCATCAACGAATCCAGAAGTTGGTTCTTTGAAAGAATCAATAAGATGGATAAGCCACTGGCCAAACTCATCCAAAAGAAAAGGGAGAAGACCCAAATTAACAAAAATTTGAATGAAAGGGAGAAATCACAACTAATCCAAAGGAAATAGAAACAATCAACAGAAATTATTATCAACAACTCTATGCCAATAAGTTAAACAACCTAGAAGAAATGGATGCATTCCTGGAAACCCATAATCTTCCAAGACTGAAACAGGAAGAAATTGACAACCTGGATAGAACAATATCTAGTAATGAGATTGAAGCAGTGAACAAAAACCTCCCAAAAAACAAGAGTCCAGGAACAGACGGATTCCCTGGGGAATTCTACCAAAATTTCAAGGAAGAAAAAATACGTATTCTCCTGAATCTGTTTCAAAAATAGAAACATAAGGAAGACTTCTACACTCGTTCTATGAAGCCAGCATTACCCTGATCCCCAATACCCTGATCCCCAAACCAGGCAAAGACCCTACCCAAAACGAGAATTTCAGACCAATATCCCTGATGCATGTGGATGCCAAGATTCTCAACAAGATCCTAGCTAATAGGATCCAACAGCACATTCAAAAGTTTATTCATCATGACCAAGTGGGATTTATCCCTGGGATGCAAGGGTGGTTCAACATTCGCAAATCAATCAATGTGATAGAACAGATCAGTGAGAGAATAGAGAAGAACCATATGGTCCTCTCAATTGATGCAAAAAAAGTGTTTGACAAATGATACCTGGGAATAAACCTAACCAAAGATGTAAAGGAACTGTACTTGAGGAACTACAAAAGGCTCATGAAAGAAATTGAAGAAGACACAAAAAGTTGGAAAAGCATTCCAAGTTCCTGGATCGGAAGAATAAATATTGTTAAAATGTCTATACTGCCCAGAGCAATATACACTTTCAATGCCATCCTGAGCAAAATTCCACTGGATTGCTTCAAAAGCCTGGAACAAACAATCCTAAAATTTATACGGAACCCGAAAAGAGCCCGAATTGCTTAGCAAATGCTGAAAAAGAAAAACCAAGCTGGGGGAAATCACATTGCCCGATTTCAAGCTTTACTACAAAGCGGTGATCACCAAGACAGCATGGTACTGGCACAAAAACAGACACATAGACCAGTGGAACAGAATAGAGAGCCCAGAAATGGACTCGCAACGCTCTGGTCAAATAATCTTTGACAAAATAGGAAAAAATATCCAGTGGAAAAAAGACAGTCTCTTCAATAAATGGTGCTGGAAAAATTGGATAGCTCTATGTAGAAGAATGAAACTTGACTATTGTCTTATGCCATACACGAAGATAAACTCGAAATGGATAAAAGACCTCAATGTGAGTCAGGAATCTAGAAAAATCCTAGAGGAGAACATAGGCAGTAACCTCTTTGACATCAGCCACAGTAACTTCTTTCAGGACATGTCTCCAAAGGCAAAGGAAACAAAAGCGAAATTGAACTTTTGGGAGTTCATCAAGATAAAAAGCTTCTGCACAGCAAAGGAAACAGTCAACAAAACAAACAGGCAACCCACAGAATGGGAGAAGATATTCACATATGACACTACAGACAAAGGTCTGATATCTAAGATCTATAAAGAACTCCTTAAACTCAACACACTTGATAATTACATCAAAAGATGGGCAGAAGACATGAACAGACAGTTCTCCAAAGGAGACATACAAATGGCTCACAGATACATGAAAAAATGTTCATCATTTTAACTATCAGGGATATTCAAATCAAAACCACATGGAGATACCACCTTACACCAGTTAGAATGGCCAAAATCAACAGGACAGTAAACAACAAGTGTTGGAGAGGGTGTGGTGAAATGGGCACCCTCTTACACTATTGGTGGAATTGCAAACTGGTGCAGCCACTTTGGAAAACAGTGTAGAGATTCTTCAAGAAATTAAAAATAGAGCTACCCTATGACCCTGCCATCGCACCACTGGGTATTTACCTCAAAGAAGCAGATGCATTACAAAGAAGGGCCACATGTACCCCAATGTTCATAGCAGCAATGGCCACAATTGCCAAACTGTGGAAAGAACCAAAACGCCCTTCAATAGATGAATGGATAAAGAAGATATGGTCCATACATACAATGGAATATTATGCCTCCATTACAATGGACGAATATCCAACTTTTATATCAATATGGATGGGAATGGAAGAGATTATGCGGAGTGAAATAAGTCAAGCAGAGAGAATCAATTACATTATGGTCCCACTTACATGCTGAGCGTAAAGAAAAACATGGAGGGCATTATGAGAAGGAAGGGAGGGGTGAATGGAGGGAAACCAGAGGGGGGGGATGAACCATGAGAGACTATGGACTATGAGCAACAAACTGAGGGTCTTGGAGGGGGTGGGGGTTGGGCGAGCCTGGTGGTGGGTATTGAGGAGGGCACGTACTGCATGGAGCACTGGGTGTAGTGCAAAACAATAAATCTTGTAACACTGAAAAAAATAAATAAATAAAATTTAAAAAAAATAAAATGATAGATTCACCTTCTTCTCATATTTTCACTTTGTCAATCAATTCTACCTATTGCTCTGATTAAAAGTAGCAGTTGTTGCTTCAAAAAATAAAAAGAGAAGGAAAATTTCCAGAATCGTTCTATGAAGCCAGGATTACCCTGATCCCCAAACCAGGCAAAGACCCTACCAAAAACGAGAATTTCAGACCAATATCTCTGATGAATATGGATGTCAAGATTCTCAACAAGATCCTAGCTAATAGGATCCAACAGCACATTCAAAAGGTTATTCACCATGACCAAGTGGGATTTATCCCTGGGGTCCAAGGGTGGTTCAACATTCGCAAATCAATCCATGTTATAGAACAGATCAGTAAGAGAATAGAGAAGAACCACATGGTCCTCTCAATTGATGCAAAAAAAGTGTTTGACAAAATTCAGCATCCGCTCCTGATTAAAACTATTCAAAGTATAGGGATAGAAGGAATATTCCTCAATATCATCAAGTCTATCTATGAAAAGCCCACAGCAAATATCATTCTCAATGGGAAAAAACTGACAGCCTTCTCGTTGAGATCAGGAACAGGACAAGGATGCCCACTCTCACCACTCTTGTTCAACATAGTGCTAGAAGTCCTAGCGACAGCAATCAGAAAACAAAAGGAAATAAAATGTATTCAAATTGGCAATGAAGAAGTCAAACATTCTCTCTTCGCAGACGATATGTTACTCTATATGGAAAACCCAAAAGACTCCACCCCCAAACTACTTGAACTCATACAGCAATTCAGCAATGTGGCAGGATACAAAATCAATGCACAGAAATCAGTGGCTTTCCTATACACTAACAATGAAACCGTGGAAAGAGAAATTAGGGAATCTATTCCATTTATGATAGCACCAAAAACCATAAGATACCTACCAATAAACCTAACCAAAAAGATGAAGGATGTGTACTCGAAGAACTACAAAACGCTCATGAAATAAATTGAAGAAGACATAAAAAGGTGGAAAAGCATTCCATGTTCCTGCATCGGAAGAATAAACATTGTGAAAATGTCTATACTGCCCAGAGCAATATACACTTTCAATGCCATCCCGATCAAAATTCCACTGGTTTTTTTTCAAAGGCGTGGAACAAACAATCCTAAAATTTGTGTGGAACCAGAAAAGTCCCCGAATTGCTAAGGAAATGCTGAAAAAGAAAAACCAAGCTGGAGGAATCACACTGCCAGATTTCAAGCTTTGCTACAAAGCAATGATCACCAAGACAGCATGGTACTGGCACAAAAACAGACACATAGACCAGTGGAACAGAAGAGAGAGCCCAGAAATGGACTCGCAACTCTATGGTCAAATAATCTTTGACAAAGCAGGAAAAAATATCCAGTTAAAAAAAGACAGTCTCTTCAATAAATGGTGCTGGGAAAATTGGACAACTATATGTAGAAGAATGAAAGTTGACCATTCTCTTACACAATACAGGAAGATAAACTCTAAATGGATATAAGACCTCAGCGTGAGGCAGGAATCTATCAAAATCCTAGAGGTGAACATAGGCAGTAACCTCTTCGACATCAGCCACAGCAACTTCTTTCAGGACATGTCTCCAAAGACAAAGGAAACAAAAGCGAAATTGAACTTTAGGGACCTCATCAAGATAAAAAGCTTCTGCACAATGAAGGAAACAGTCCACAAAACAAACAGGCAACCCACAGAATGGGAGAAGATATCCGCAAATGACACTACAGACCAAGGTCTGATATCTAAGATCATAAAGAACTCCTCAAACTCAACACTCACAAACCGATAATCACATCAAAAGATGGCCAGAAGACATGAACAGACACTTCTCCAAAGAAGACATACAAATGGCTAACAGACACATGAAAAAATGTTCATCATCTTTAGCCATCAGGGAGATTCAAATCAAAACCACACTGAGATACTTCCTTACACCAGTTAGAATGGCTGAAATCAACAGGACAGTAAACAACAAATGTTGGAGATGGTGTGGAGAAAGGGGCACCCTCCTACATTGTTGGTGGGATTGCAAGCTGGTGCAGCCACTCTGGAAAACAGTGTGGAG
The DNA here is from genome assembly GCA_028646535.1 of Procyon lotor. Lineage (NCBI taxonomy): Eukaryota > Metazoa > Chordata > Mammalia > Carnivora > Procyonidae > Procyon > Procyon lotor. The sequence continues at coordinate 62,993,012 of CM053612.1, read as the reverse complement.
ATTCCTCAAGAAATTAAAAATAAAGCTACCCTTTGACCCTGCCATTGCACTACCAGGCATTTGCTCCAAAGAAGCAGATGCATTACAAGGAAGGGACACATGTACCCCAATGTTCATAGCAGCAATGACCACAATTGCCGAACTGTGGAAAGAACCAAAATGCCCTTCAAGAGATGAATGGATAAAGAAGATATGGTACATATACACAATGGAATATTATGCCTCCACTAGAAAGCACGAATATCTAACTTTTGTATCAACATGGATGAGACTGGGAGAGATTATGTGGAGTGAAATAAGTCAAGCAGAGAGAACCAATTATCTTATGGTCTCACTTACATGCTGAGCGTAAAGAAAAACATGGAAGGCATTGTGCGAACGAAGGGAGGGGTGTATGGGGGGATACCAGAGGGGGAGATGAACCATGAGAGACTGTGGACTATGAGCAACAAACTGAGGGTTTTAAAGGGGGAGGGTTGGCGTTGGGCTTGCCTGGTGGTGGGTATTGAGGAGGGCAGGTATTGCATGGAGCACTGGGTGTGGTGCAGGAACAATAAATCTTGTAACACTGAAAATTAATTAATTGATTGATTAATTAATTAAATATTAAAAAATTAGCAGTTGTTCTACTGATTTCTACATTCTAATGAAATATCTACTCTATTGCTCTTCTTTTCTATGTCCAGTCCTCCCCATTATTTTTAATTACACCTGAGTATTTTTCTCCTACCTCTCATTTTCATTTTGATTTTTCTTCTGTTGATTTTATAAATCTAGATGGAATTTACTTATTCTAAATTCTTTTGGAAGATGTTCCTAAAATGCCACTTGTTCTATAGTTTATAATTTACAATCTCATTCTACCGAGCACAGTGAGGTAGACTTTCACTCCCATGTAATATTCTTCTCAAGTCCCGGTTTCCAGTTGGAAGTCCCTCAGGGTCATATATGCCTGGTGATAAAAGACATGGAAAGATAAATTGAAGGAAAAGTATTAGCTGTCATTATCATCATCATCATCAAGTGAAAAAGATCATTTGCTCCAATCCATACATATTTATACTTCCTCTAGGATTAATATTCTACCTTCTAATAAAACAACCTAATTGTGTTCTTGGCCTTTTCTAACTCATCTCAGTGCTTCAGTGCTTCCACCATTTAGGAGACAGAGCGAAGGAAGGGAAAGCTTGTACTCCTCCATAAACAGCCCCAAACTCCAATGCCTGTGGGGCCAACTTGATAAGGAAATGAATGAAGTACACTTGGTGGAATCAGAATACATGGTTTATCTAAATGGGACAGCCATTACTCAGCTCCAGTCAAGTTGTGGCCCTTCAATTGTATGAGTTCAGTGTAGTCAGGTTATCCAATTTTGAAAGAAAAGCTTGGAATATGGATTTATATGGGCTTTGCCAAGTTTTAGGTGTTGGCCGGCTAATGCAGCCCATGAGTTGCCAAATCATAATTTGTGGATATCTAATACCAGCATTTCGGGCACATTCAAGAAAATCTGACTTGCACATTCTTTCTCTATTGACAAACTAAGTGAAAAATCAAAATTATTAGATTATAAGGAGCATTCAGTCAAAAGAAAAGTGATAAATAATTTGAATATACATTCTCCAAAAGAGAATATATATCTTGCCAGATAGACTGCACCTCTGTTCTGATATTATTGCATTTCATAGTTTAACTTACCAAGGGCACATTTATTTCATTTACTTCATTTTCAGAGTTGAGGGTGTGTCAGAACAATCAATATTCCTTGTGTGTATTTACTGCCTATGAAACTACAACCCTGAAGTGTATGCATTGTAATTAAATTTTTGCTGATGAAGAAACTGAGGTTCAGAGAAATGAAATGAACTGCACTAAGGCCATACAGCCATGAGTGAACAAGCCTGAGTTAAAATCCCAATGTTTTTGCCTGACTCTGTGCTCTTGTCATTATACCACACTATTGTCTCTAAATCTGAATGTATTATTTGCTCTCACGTGCATCAAGAGTAATGGGGAACAATCATGGGATTTTCTTTAAGTTCTATAAATACCCTCCAGGAAGACAATACAAAACTTTTTTAGTAAAATAACCTCAAGACCTCAACAAGAAAATTTATTTCCTCTGGATAAATACCTAGAAGAAGAATTGCTTAATAAAATTGTCTATATGTTTTATCAAGCTTTTGTTATTAGGATATTGTCATTCAGTTTAGTTGTACCTACCAAATAACCTAATTCCAACCAGAATATGAAGTGTGTGTTTCCTTTAGTAACAATAATAATGTTATTCATATAGTGCTTACTATGAATAGTGCATAGTTTTAAGTGTTTGCTGTATGTTAACTTATTGGATTCGCAAATAGCTTTTCCTTTCACAGATGAAGAATACCGAGGTACAGAGGCTAAATTACTTGCCCAACTTGCTGAACCTACATGGAAATAGTGGAACCAGAATTTGAACCCAGGCAGTCTTAGATCACTTATGTCAACACTATTATCAGTCTCTGTAATTTTATAGACAAAAATATTTCAGTTATTTTAATTTATATTTATTATTTAAGTAGATAATCTATTTTTCTTTTTCAATTCTTCCTCGATTACTTCCTTTCTTCTTCCCCCCTTCCCTCTCTTCTTCCCTCATTTTCTTCCTTGCATTATTCTTTTCTATCTGAACATGATTTTCCATTTTGTAACATTATCAGTTAATGTCTTTTGTCTATTTTTTTCTTTGCATGTTCATTTTAAAATATTGAATTGTAAGAAGCTTATTATGTCATGGATACTAAGATTTTGTGTGCTATAAATATAAATATTTTAAATTGACTTTAACATCTTATTTTTATACTATATTTGACATATAGAAGTTTTAAAATCCTTATTTAATAAAATCTATGACTTTTTCCATTTATGTTTTTTGTTGTTGTAGAAATGTTATCACCATAACTAAATTATAAAAATATTACTTATACTACTTTTTGACATAGTTTATTATTTAATTTTTCATCTAGAATTTATTTTGATATATGACATGAAGATTCAAGGAAGACACTTTTCTCATTTTGTAACACTATTCTGGATCCATTGTTTTTCCCATGTCATTTCCATCAGTTCAGTGGGATTTTGTAAAGAGAATAGGTAAAAAAGTATAAGCTTAGCTTTCACCTTGAACAAGAAAGCTGATTTTTAAAATACCTAATTTTTCATTTTCTTATTCTTTTTTGATAGCCTTATTTTTGTTATTTTATATTTACCTTTTATTTTTTGATTCAAATTCAATTAATTAACCTATAATGTATTATTAGTTTCAGAGATAGACTACACTGATTTGTACCCACTCATTCTTTGGTAGTATGCTCTAGCCTCCATGTATTTGAGTTCTTTCCAAATTTCCTCTTGTGGCTGAGTTCAAATTTCAAATAATTGTGGTCTGAAAATATGCAGGAAATAATCCCCATCTTTTGGTACTGGTTGAGACCTGATTTGTGACTTTGTATGTGATCTATTCTAGAGAGTGTTCCATGTGAATTCAAGAAGAATGTGTATTCTGTTGCTTTAGGATAGAATACTCTGTATATATCTGTGAAGTCCATCTGGTCCACTGTGTCATTTAAAGCATTTGTTTCTTTGTTGATCTTCTGATTAGATGATTGGTGCATTGGTGTGAGTGATGTCTTAAAGTCCTCTACTATTATTATATTATTATCAATGGTTTTCATTAATTTTGTTAATTTGTCTTTATAAATGGCTGCTCCCATGATAGGAGCATAAATATTTACATTTGTTGGATCACTTTTCTTATCATGTTCAGTTAGCCAAGATATACTATATCATTAGTTTTTGGTGTAGTGTTCAATGATTCATGAGTTGTGTATAACATCCATTGCTCACCATAACACATGCCTCTTTATTACCCATCACTCAGTTACCTCATCTCCCCAACCCTTTCCCTTCTATAACCCTCAATTTGTCTCCCTGAGTCCAGAGACTCTCATGGTTTGCCTCCTTCTTTGATTTCTCCCATTCAGTTTTCCCATCCTTTCTCTGTGATCCTCCATGCTATTCTTTATATTCCACCAATGAGTGAAACCATATTATAAATGTTTTTCTCTGCTTGATTTATTTCACTTAGCATACTCCTCTCCAATTCCATCCCAAGGAATAGGAGAAGATATTTGCAAATGATATTTCAAATAAAGGGCTGCTATCCAACATCTATAAAGAACTTATCAAACTCAACACCCAAAAAACAAATAATCCAGTCAAGAAATGGGCAGAAGACATGAACAGACACTTCTCCAAAGAAGACATACAAATAGCGAACAGACACAAGAAAAAATGTTCAAAATCACTAGTCATGAGAGAAATACACATCAAAACCAAAATGAGATTTCATATCACCCCAGTTAAAACGGCAAAAATTACAAGACAGGAAACAACAATTGTTAGATCTCTTGTTGATTAGAAATTTTAATTATGATATACTGTCCTTCCTCATCTCTTATTACATTCTTTGGTTTAAAATCTAATTTGTCTGATATGATGATTGCTACCCCTGCTTGTCTTTGAGGTCCATGAGAATTACAAAATGTTCTCAACCCCTTCACTTTCAGTCTGGAAGTGTCTTTGGATCTAAAATGACTCTTGTAGTCAACATATTGATAGGTCTTGCCTTTTTATCCAATCTTATACCCTTTGTCTTTTGATTGGGGCATTTAGCCCATTTATTCAGAGTAATTATTGAATGGTATGTATTTAGTACCATTGTATTACCTATAAAGTCACTGTTGTATATTTCCTCTGTTCCATTCTGGTCTATGTTACTTTTGGGCTCTCTCGTTGCTTAAAGGATTCCCTTTAATATTTCTTGCAAGGCTGGTTTAGTGGTCACATATTCTTTTAGTTTCCCTTTATCCTGGAAACTTTTATCTTTTTTTTTTTTTTTAAAGATTTTATTTATTTGACAGAGAGAAACACAGCGAGAGAGGGAACACAAGCAGAGGGAATGGTAGCGGGAGAAGCAGGCCTCCTGCCAAGCAGGGAGCCCGATGTGGGGCTCGATCCCAGGACTCTGGGATCATGACCTGAGCCGAAGGCAGCCGCTTAACGACTGAGCCACCCAGGCACCCCCTTTTTTTTTTTTTTTTTAAGATTTTATTTAACTTTTATCTTTTTATCTCTCCTTTTTTGAATGACAGCCTTCTTGGGTAAAGTATTGGTGGTTGCATATTTTTTTCATTTTGCACACTCAGGTCTGTGTGGAATAGGTCTGCTGCAGTCTAATGTTTCAACCATTGTAAGTTGGGGATCTCTTGTCCTGAGCTGCTTTCAAAATGTTTCCTTTGTCTCTGAGGTTTGCAAGCTTAACTATTACATGTCAAGGTGCTGACATATTTTTATTGATCTTGAAGGGGGTTGTCTGTTTTCTGGAATTGAATACCTGTTTCCTTCCCCAGATTAGGGAACTTCTAAGTTATAATTAGCTTCAGGATAACTTCTGCCGATCTCTCTCTTTTCACTTCTTCTGGGATCCTAGTTATTTTAAGATTATTTCACTTTATGGTATCACTAATCTCTGTAATTCTCCCCTCATGATTCAGTATTTATCTCTCTTTTTCTCAGCTTCTTTATCCTCTATCATTTTGTCTTATATATCACTAGTTCTATCTTCAGCGGTTAGATCCTCAATTTTTTTATAAAATCTTTAATAGCCTTTTCTATTTTGACTTTTTTATTACCTTATGTTTGTCACCATACACTACATAATAAGTTTTTGATATACAGTTCCAAAATTCAATTTTGTATATAACACCCAGTAAGCCATGCAATATATGCCCTCCTTAATACCCATCACTGGAATAAACCATTCCCTCACTCCCTCCTCTCTGAAACTCTCAATTTGTTTCTCAGAGTACATAATATCTCATAGTTTGTCTCTCCCTCCGATTCACCCCTTTGTTTGTCCCTTCCTACTCCTAATGTCCTCCAGGTTACTCCTTATGTTTCACAGTAAGTGAAACCATATGATAATTGACTTTCACTGCTTGACTAATTTCATTCGACATAATCTCTTCCAGTCCCGTCAATGTTGATACAAAAGTTGGGTATTCATCCTTTCTGATGGCTGAGTAATATTCCATTGTATGTATGGACCATATCTTTTTTATCCATTCCTCTACTGAAAGGCATCTCGGCTACTTACAGTTTGGCTATTGTGGATGTTGCTGCTATGAACATTGGGGTGCATATGCCCCTTCTTTTCACTACATCTGTATCTTTGGGGTAAATACCCAGTAGTGCAATTATGACGAATTGCTTGGTCATAAGGTGGCTCTATTTTTAACTTTGAGGAATCTCCACACTGTTTTCCAAAGTGACTATACAAACTTGCATTTCCACCAACAATGTATGAGTGTTCCTCTTTTCCCACAACCCCTCCAACATTTGCTGTTTCTTGCCTTGCCATTTTTGCCATTCTGCTATAAGTTGGTATCTGAGTGTGGTTTTGATTTGATTTTCCCTGATGATTAATGATGATGAACATTTTTTCATGACTCTGTTAGCCACTGGTATGTCTTTTTTGGAGAAGTGTCTGTTCATTTCTTCTGGCCAAATTTTGGCTTGATTATTTATTTTTTGGGTGTTGAATTTGAGGAGTTCTTTATAGATCTTGGATATCAGTCCTTTGCATGTAGTGTCATTTGCAAATACCTTCTCCCATTCTGTGAGTTGCCTGTTTGTCTTGTTGACAGTTTCCTTTGCTGTGCAGAAGCTTTTTATCTTGATGAAGTCCCATAAGTTCATTTTTGCTTTTGTTTCTCTTGTCTTTAGAGACAGGTCTTGGAAGAAGTTGCTATGGCCCATGTGGAAGAGGTTACTGCCTATGCTATCTTCTAGGATTTTGATAGATTCCTGTCTCACATTGAGGTCTTTCATCCATGTATAGTTTATCATTGTGTATAGTGTAAGTCAATGGTTGAGTTTCAGTCTTCTGTATGTAACCATCCAATTTTCCCAGAACCATTTATCAAAGAGACTGTCTTTTTTCCATTGAATATTTTTCTCTGCTTTGTCAAAGATTATTTGGCCATAGAGTTGAGGATCCATATCTGGGCTCTCTATTCTGTTCCATTATGTCTATGTGTCTGTTTCTGTGCCAGTACCATCTTGGTGTGTCTTTGTGATCACAGCTTTGTAATATAGCTTGAAATCAGGCAACGTGATGCCCCCAGCTTTATTTCTCTTTTTCAAGATTTCCTTAGCAATTCGGGGGCTTTTCTGGCTCCATACAAATTTTAGGATTGTTTGTTCTAGCACTTTGAAAAATGCCAGTGGAATTTTAACAGGGATAGCGTTGAAAGTGTACATTGTTCTGGGCAACATAGTCATTCTAACAATGTTTATTCTTCTGATCCATGATCATGGAATGTTTTTCCATCTTTTTGTGTTTTCTTAAATTTCCATCATGAGTGTTCTGTAGTTCCTAGAGTATAGATGCCTTGATACTTTGGATAGGTTTATTCCAAAGTATCTTATGGGTTTTGGTGCTATTGTAAATGGAATATTTACAATATTCTCTAATTTCTCTTTCTACAGTTTCATTGTTAGTGTATAAGAAAGCAACTGATTTCTGTGTATTAATTTTGTATCCTGCAACATTACTGAATTTCTGTATGAGTTCTGCAAATTTGAGGGTGGAGTCTTTTGGACTTTCCACATAAAGTATGTCATCTGCAAAAAGAGAAAGTTTGACTTCTTATTGACCAACTTGAATATCTTTTATTTCTTTTTGTTATCTGATTGCTGTTGCTAGGACTTCTAGTACTATGTTGAACAACAGTGATGAGAGTGGGCAACCTTGTCGTGTTCCTGATCTTAAGGGAAAGGCTGTCAGCTTTTCCCCACTGAGAATGATATTCACTGTGGGTTTTTCATAGATGGATTTTATTAAGTTGAGGAATGTTCACCCTATCCCTATACTCTGAAGAGTTTTAATCAGGAAAGGATACTGTATTTTGACTTGATTAGATTTTATTTTTTTTCCTTCTCCAGAAAGGTATTATCTCATGTCTTCTTTGTTTTTTTCAAGCCCAGCTACTATCATTATAATCGTTATTCTAAACTTTAGTTTCAACATCTTACTTATATCCACACTGATTACATTCCTGGCAGTTAATACTGCCTCTTGTTTCTTTTTTGATGTGAGATTCCCATCTTTTCATTCTTGAAGAAAATGGTTGCTTTTCTATATGTAGAATTCCAGCAAATCTTTTCTATCTATCTAGCTGAATTCCTGGGACCAGACAAAACTAAGGTCTACTCATTCACCATCTTTGAAAGTATCTTATTCTTTTTCTTACAAGTTTCTTACCTTATCTGCTAAGATTTTCTATTTCTTGACTATATTTCCATCATGTATATCTTCTTAGAAATGTAATACAGATGCCTATTTTCCCCTGTTAATAGCAAAGAATTGTACAAAGTATTTCTTCATTATTTCAAACTTATCTCCTTCATCTGATGATTAAATCTATTTAAAGAATACTAATGTTATGTCTTAATCTTGTTCTTGCCTTAAGTTTCAACTAAGTAATATGCTTTTTGCTAACAAAGTCATGTTCATTCATTCACTGGAATGCTAATTTTATTTAGTTGTAAGTCATTTAAACAATAAACTGGATATTTTTGGAATGAAATGCAAAAAAAACCAAAAAACAAAAAAAAAAACAAAACAAAAAATCCTCACATGATCTATAAAGAAAGGGAAAAGAACTTAAGAAAATGTGCTTTGGCCAAATTCACAGAAACTGAGAGTAAAGTAGTGGTTACCAGAGATGGGGTAGTGGGAAATGTGGAAATGTTGGCTAAAGAGTATAAAATTCCAACAATAAGATCACCAAGTCCCTGGGATCTAACATACAGCATAGCAATTATAGTTAATAATACTGTAATACATACTTGAAAGAAATCAAAAGAGGGGAGGTTGGCAAGATGGAAGAGGAGTAGGGGACCCCATTTCAACTGTTCCCCTGAATTTAACTGGATATCTATCAAAACATTTTTTCAGTATATTTTATTTTATTTTTCCCCCAAATACTTTTATTTTTTCAGTGTTCCAAGATTCATTGTTCATGTACAACACCCAGTGCTCCATGCAATACATGCCTTCTCAATACCCACCACCAGGCTTGCCCAATCGCCCACTCCCTCCCCTCCAAAACCCTCAGTTTGTTGCTCAGAGTCTGCAGTCTCTCATGGTTCATCTCCCCCTCTGAATTCCCCCAATTCACCCTTCCTTTCCTTCTCACAATGCCCTCCATGTTTTGAAAACCAATGAAATCAGCCTGAGATTTAAGAATATATATCTGAATCTCTACAAGCAGAAAAGTGACTGCTTTTTGCAAGGTAGGACATGTGGAGACATGAATCTGCAGGGAGATGTCAGAAGATAAACAGAAGGGGGAGGGAGCTTCCATAAGCTGTCTCCTGGAAAGTGATATAACACTGGAGCACTAAATCAGACCCTTAGAAACCTGCTCTAGTGAGAGAAATCCCTCTCTGAAAAGGGATCTGGAAATTAAAAGGCAGAATTCTAGGTAGGGCATTGTGGTCTCGTCTTATGAGGAACCACAGAGAAAAAGTGGGTGCGTGAATGAGTAGAGTGCCTGAACAGTGCAGCCAAGAAGCAGGTTATGATCAGCTAGACCAGGAAAGTACTCTCAGCTCCAATAGCCATAAACCACAAGCTAGGCTGGTCAATAAGAGCTTTTTTCCTAAGCAACCTGAAAAAGTATGGAACCGACACCCAAAACTGGTCAAAAACTCATAGGCAGTAGAGGTCCAGAAAGGACATTAGAGCAGTACCCAGACATGATCCAGGGGCTTTGGGTTCATGCATGTGTGAGTTATTGGCTGTTGCAGTTTTAGTCAAAAAGGGCAGTGACACTCCAAGACCCCATGGACTACCTCTGAGAGAGTTGTAGTGGGCACATCCAGGGAAGCTGCGGTCTTTGGCTGCCCATACAGACACAGAGACTGTTTGTGCTGGTGGGTTTATTAAAGAGGGCAGACTGCAAATTTTCTGCTCTGGGACAGAGGTTTGGGTGAGGCCACTTTTCCTCTGATCATGTGAATATGCACAGAAAGCTTCCAGGGAACAAAACGCACACAGAGAACTAGTTCCTACAAAGCGCATCCCCCTCAGGGGGGTGAGGCAACTCCACTCCAGGCAGGGTTACCTGAGAAACCATGGCACGCCCCTCTGCTAGAAGACAGGCTGGAAGAACAGCTGGATGACAACCCTATGGATTCCACATGACTGTAAAATTCCAATGTCAGGCACAAAAACAGACACATAGACCAGTGGAACAGAGTAGAAACCCCAGATATGAACCTGCAACTCTATACCCAAATAATCTTTGACAAAGCAGGAAAAATATCCAATGGAAAAAAGACAGTCACTTCAATAAATGGTGCTGGGAAAATTAGACAGCTCTATATAGAAGAATGACCATTCTCTTACACCGTATACAAAGATAAACTCAAAATGGATAAAAGACCTCAATGTGAGGCAGGAATCTATCAAATCCTAAAGGTGAACATAGGCAGTAACCTCTTCGACATCAGCTACAGCAACTCCTCTCAGGACATGTCTCCAAAGACAAAGGAAACAAAAGCGAAATTGAACATTTGGGACTTCATCAAGATAAAAACCTGCACAGCGAACGAAACAGTGAACAAAACAAAGAGGCAACACACAGAATGGGAGAAGATATTCACAAATGACACTACAGACAAAGGTCTGATATCTAAGATCTATAAAGAATGCCTCAAACTCAACCCTCACAAAACTGATAATCACATCAAAAAATGGACAGATGACATGAACAGACGTTTCTCCAATGAAGACATACAAAAGGCTAACAAACACATGAAAAAATATTCATCATCATTAGTCATCAGGGAGATTCCAATCAAAACCACACTGAGATACCACCTTACACCAGTTACAATGGCCAAAATCAACAGGACAGTAAACAACAAATGTTGGATAAGATGTGGAGAAAGGGGAACCCTCTTACACTGTTGGTGGGATGGCAAGCTGGTGCAGCCACTTTGCAAAACAGTGCGGAGATTCCTCAAGGAATTAGAAATAGAGCTACCCTATGACCCTGCAATTGCATTCCTAGGTATTTACCTCAAAGAAGCAGATGTATTACAAGAAGGGCCACATGTACCCCAATGTTCATAGCAGCAAAGGCCACAATCAACAAACTGTGGAAAGAACCAAAATGCCTTTCAACAGACGAATGGATAAAGATATGGTCAATATATACAACGGAATATTATACCTCCATCAGAAAGGATGAATACCCAACTGTTGTATCAACATGGATGGGGCTGGAAGAAATTATGCGGAGTGAAACAAGTTAAGCTGAGAGAGTCAATTATCTTATGGTCTCACTTACGTGTGGAGCATAAGGAAAAACATGGAGGGCATTGTGAGAAGGAAAGAAAGGGTGAATGGGGGGAATCGGAAAGGGAGATGAACCATGAGAGACTATGGACTCTGAGCAAGAGACTGAAGGTTTTAGAGGGGAGGGGTGGGGGTTCGGTGAGCCTGATGGTGAGTATTGAGAAGGGAACATATTGCCTGGAGCACTGGGTGTGGTGCATGAGCAATTAATCTTGTAACACTGAAAAAATAAAATAAAAGTATTTGGGGAAAAAAAAGAAAAAACAAGAGTCCAAGACCACATGGCTTCCCAGGGGAATTCTATGAAACATTTATAGAAGAAACCATGCCTATTCTACTGAAGCTGTTTCAAAAAATAGAAATGGAAAGAAAACTTCCAAACTCGTTCAATAAGGCCAGCATTACCCTGATCCCAAATCCAGACAAAGACTCCATCAAAAAGAGAATTACAGACCAATATCCCTGATGAAATGGATATCCAAATCTCAACAAGATCATAGATAATAGCATCCAACAATATATTAAAAATATTATTCACCACGACCAAATGGGTTTGCTCCTGGTCTGCAAAGGTCATTCAACATTCACAAATCAATGTGATATAGCACATTAATAAATGAAAAGACAAGAACCATATGATCCTCTCAACTGATGCAGAAATAGCATTAGACAAAATAAAGCATCCTTTCTTAATTAAACATCTTCAAAGTGTATGGATAAGGAACATACTTCAATATCATAAAAGCCATCTATGAAAATCCCACAGCAAAAGCTCTCAGATTTTCCCTTAAGGTCAGGAACATGGCAAGGATGCCCACTCTCACCACTATTGTCCAACACAGTACTAGAAGTCTTAACTTTAGCAATCAGACAACTAAAAGAAGTGAAAGACATTCAAATTGACCAAGAAGTCAAACTCTCTCTCTTCCCAGATGCCATGACACTTTATGTAGAAAACTCAAATGACTCCACGCCCAAATTACTAAAACTAATATAGCAACTCAGTAACATAGCAGGATACATAATAAATGTAGAAAAACCAGTGACATTTCTATACACTATCAATGTAACTGAAGAAAGAGATATTAAGGAATCAATTCCATTTACACTATAACCAAAAAACCATAAGATACACAGGAATAAACCTAACTAAAGTGGTAAAGGAGTTATTCCCTAGAAACTACCAAACACTTATAAAAGGAACTGAGGAAGACACAAAGAGATGGAACAACATTCCATGCTCATGAATTGGAAGAATAAACATTTTTAAAATGTCTATGCTTCCCAGAGCAATCTACACTTTCAGTGCGATCCCTATCAAAATAGCATCAGCACTTTTCACAGAGCTGTAACAAACAATCCTAAAATTTGATTGAAACAAGAAAAGACCTCGAATCGCTAGGGGACAGTTGAAAGAGAAAACCAAAGCTGAAGACATTGTAATGCCAAACTTCAAACTATATTACCACCCTGTGATCAACAAGACAGCATTGTATTGACACAAAAACAGACAGATAGATCAATAGAACAGAATAGACACCCCAGAAATGGACCCTCAACTCTGGTCCACTAACCTTTGACAAATCAGGAAGAATTCTCAATGGAAAAAAGACAGTCTCTTCAATAAATGGTGCTGGGAAAATTGGACGGCCACATGCAGAAGAATACAACTGGACTATTGTGTTACATCATACACAAAGATAAACTCAAAATGGATGAAAGATCTCAATGTGAGATGAGAATCCATCAAAATCCTGGAGGAGAACATAGGCAGTAACCTCTTTGACATCAGCCACTGCAACTTCTTTCAAGACATGACTCTAAAGACAAGGGAAACAGAATTTTTGGGTGGAGGGGCAAGATGGTGGAGAGGTAAGACACCCTGTTGCAATCTGTCCCCAAAAGTGAGCTGGAAATCTGCCAGACCACGCTGAACACGCATGAAATCAGCCAGAGGGGCAAGACTTTTCACTTCTGGATCTCTGTGGGAGCAGAAGACAGCAGAAGAGAGGTAAAGGAAAGTGGGAACACGCAAAACCAAAACGGTAACGGAGGATAAACAAAAGGGGGAGGGAGCCACCAGAAGCAGCGCAAGGACAGTAATAACCCAAAGGAAAGCGCCAGGTGGTAGCAGAGCAGCAATAACTTGGAGCCCGGTTAAAAACACTTAAAAAGAAAAAAAAAAAAAACACTTAAAAAGAGCATAAGGTTCTGAGGAGCAGCGAGTGGAAGGGGGTGGGCGTAAGCACAAGCCTGGACCCATGCCCCCAGGAAGGACACCGATCGCCTCAAGGAGAGACCAGTGGGGGGCAGGGACACGCTCCACGCACCATTTTGTGGGCCAGGTGTGCGCACTCCTGAAAGCACCTTAGAGAATCTGCTGTTGTCCCAGGGCCCACAGCCTTTCTCCCTGTACAGCACTCTCTAGACGGTGCACCACCGAAAGCAAGAACTGAGCTGCCTGCAGGTGCAGTAACATTGGCAAGAATCTGGCCACACCTTGCCGCAGCCTAGAGCCCCTAGTGCAGGGGAGTTCCTTAGTCACACGGAGCCACCAAACTGCTGAGTGCACACTGCCTGGAAAAGGCTGCTGCACCGGGAGATTTCCAGAGGGGAGTGTTCCTTCTGGTCCACCCAGAGGGAAGCAGGCTGCAGCTTCTCTGCTACAAGGAGGTCTGGGTACAGACAGAGAGATACCTCGCTCAGACTCTCTGAAAAGGAGAAAAAGCTACAAAAGGCCAAAGCCTTCAGAGAGCCAGAGACTGAGAAACCGGGTTCCACAGAGCTCTGTCCCTTGATTGGGGGGCAGGGTGACTCAACCCAAGCAAGATTGACTGGAAAACAACTGGCCAGGCGCCTCCTCAAGAAGGCAAGTCAAAGAAAAAAAATAAAAAGGCTATAACCAAAGACTATAACCACAGAGTCACCATCAGACTTTTAAACCTCCAACATCAGAGGAAATCAATAAAATTAAGTGCTTGATAATACCCTCAAACCTGTATATTTCATAGATACAAGTTTTTTTTCTATTCACTTTTTTTTCTATTCACTTTTTTTTTTAATTTTTATTCACTTGTTTTTTCACATTTCTTGGTTTGATTTTTTTTTATTGTTTTAAACCACTTAACATTATATCTAGAGGCTTAATACAATGATAAATAAAATTCCTCGCACATGAGGAGCTATAACCAACCTGCCATCTTATCCTTCTGTCAGAGTTTCTGCCAATTTGCTTTTGTTCTGGTATTATATAAAAACTCATTCTTGGGGTTCATTCTGACTAGGTTCTGTTTTTTCTTGTCATCTACTCTCGTTAGTCTATATGTTTTTTCTCGTCATCTACTCTCGTTGGTCTATATGTTTATTCATTTTGGTCTACATACTTCATAAATCTTATTGTTGGGGCCCATTCTGGCTGAGACCCCCTCTTTTTCTGTTTCTCTCTAAGTTTTTTCTCCTTATTCTTTCTTTTTGGTGGGGAATCCCAATTGCTCCTAAACCTTCCAGAGTGCACCCTGCCTGGATCGTAGGCGAAATATCCAACTATACATCCTCTCCTCCACCTCCCATCAAAATGACTAGGAGGAGGAACACCCAACAGAGGAAGAACCCAGAGACTGTGCCCACTCCTTCAGAAATTATTAGACATGGACATTAACAGCATGTCAGAAAGGGAATTCAGGCTGACAATTATCCAGGTAATGGTTAGGATCAATGACAATATAGAATCTCTAAGGGCAGAAATGAAAACCAGTATAGCCAATGTAAGAAGTGCTATCAGTGAGATCCAATCCAATCGAAATAGTTTCACAGCTCGAATTACAGAGACAGAGGATAGAATTAGTGATCTAGAGGATAAAATGATAGA
>CM053612.1:62939677-62977171 GCA_028646535.1 Procyon lotor | reverse complement strand
AGGAAGGGATGGGGAGGGAGACAAACTATAAGAGACTCCTAGACTCAAGAAATGAACTAAGGGTGGCGGGTGGATGTGTGTGTGGGGGGGGTAGGGATAGGTTGGCTGGGTTGTGGACATTGGGGAGGGTATGTGCTGTTAAGTGCTGTGAAATGTGTAAGCCCGAAGATTCACAGACATGTACCCTGGGGCAAATAATACATTATATGTTAATAAAAATTAATTAAAAAAAAAAAAAGATGGGCAGAAGACATGAACAGACACTTCTCCAAAGAAGACATACAAATGGCTCACAGACACATGATAAAATGTTCATCATCTTTAGCCATCAGGGAGATTCCAATGAAAACCACACTGAGATACCACCTTACACCAGTTAGAATGGCCAAAATCAACAGGACAGTAAACAACAAATGTTGGAGAGGGTGTGGAGAAAGGGGCACCCTCTTCCACTCTTGGTGGGATTGCAAGCTGGTGCAACCACTTTGGAAAACAGTGTGGACATTCCTCAAGAAGTTGAAAATAGAGCTACCCTATGACCCAGCCATCGCACTACTGGGTATTTACCTCAAAGAAGCAGATGCATTACAAAGAAGGGCCACATGTACCCCAATGTTCATAGCAGCAATGGCCACAATTGCCAAACTGTGGAAAGAACCAAGATGCCCTTCAACAAATGAATGGATAAAGAAGATATGGTACATATACACAGTGGAAATTTATGCCTCCATTAGAAAGGACAAATATCAAACTTTTCTATCAACATGGATGGGACCTGAAGAGATTATGCGTAGTGAAATAAGTCAAGCAGAGATAACCAATTACCTTATGGTTTCACTTACGTGCTGAGCGTAAAGAAAATCATGGAGGGCATTATGAGAAGGAGGGGAGGGGTGAATTGGGGGAAACCAGAGGGGGAGTTGAACCATGAGAGACTGTGGACTATGAGCAACAAACTGACGGTTTGGGAGTGGAGGGGTGTGGGGGTTGGGCGAGCCTGGTGGTGGGTATTGAGGAAGTCCCGTATTGCATGGAGCACTGGGTGTGGTGCAAAACAATAAATCTTGTAACACTGAAAAAATAAATAAATAAAAAAAATAAAGACAAGAGAAACAAAAGCAAAAATGAACTTTTGGGACTTCATCGAGATTAAAAACTTCTGCACAGCAATGGAAACGGTCAAGAAACAAAGAGGAAACCCATAGGATAGGAGACGGTATTTGCAAATGATAGTACAGATAAAGGACTGGTATCCAAGACGTATAAAGAACTTACCAGACTCAACGCCCAAAAAACAAAAAATCCAGTCAAAAATTAGGCAGAGCACATGAACAGACATTTCTCCAAAGAAGACATAGAAATAGCTGAGAGACACATAAAAATGCTCAGCATCACTACCCATCAAGGAAATAGAAATCAAAACCACAATGAGATACCACCTTACACCAGTTAGAATGGCAAAAATTAACATAACAGGATTCAACAAATGTTGCCAAGCATGTGGAGAAAGGGAACCCTCTTCCACTGTTGGTGGGAATGCATTCTGGTATAGCCACTTTGGAAAACATTATGGGGGTTCCTCAAGACTTTGAAAATAAAGCTACCCTACTAATCAGCAATTGCATTACTAGGCATTTACCCCAAAGATACAGGTGTAGTGAAGAGAAGGGGCACATGCACCCCAATGTTCTTAACAGTAAAGTCCACAATAGCCGAACTGTGGAAGGAGACAAGATGTGGTTCATATATACAATGGAATATTACCCAGCAATCAGAAAGAATGAACACCCAACGTTTGCATTGACATGGATGGAACAGGGGGCATTATGCTGAGTGAAATATGTCAGGCAGAGAAAGACCATTATCATACGTTTTCACTCATATATGGAACATAAGGAATAGCACAGAGGACCATAGGGGAAGGGAGGGAAAACAGAAGGGGAAGCAATCAGATAGGGAGACAAACCATGAGAGACTCTGGACTCCAGAAAACAAACTGAAGGTTTACAGAAGGGAGGGGGTTGGGCATGAGATAACTTGGTGATGAATATTAAGGAGGGCATGTGTTGTGATGAGCACTGGGTGTTATTTGCAAGTAATGAATCATTGAACACTACATCAAAAACTAATGATATAGTATATATTCGCTAACTGAACATAATAATTAAAAAATAATTAAGAAAAGAAAGTTGTTAAAATAGTAAATTTTAAATGTTTTCATCATAAAAGAAAAGGCAATTTTGTGACAGGATGGAGATGTTTGCTAATGCTATGGTGGTCATGTATTTTTCAATATATAAGTATATCAAACCAATGAGTTTTATACCTAATTTTACACAATGTTATGTGTCAATTATATTTCAATAAAACTGGGGAGTAGGGAAAACGCTAAAATGGCTAAAACAACACTCTGAGATACAGAGATACAAAGCTCTGTCTGCTGTGCCTGAACTGTTGTCCCTGTGGTGGAGCCACTCTTTGACAATGTCGAGGGACTTCTGGATGATTCTTATTTATTGTTAATTCTGCTCTCTTAATGAAGAGTTTATGATAGAAAAAAATGTGCTTTGGGGAGACATCAGGAGGAGGAGGAGGGTGTTTTGCTCCTACTGTGTTCTTTGGTAAGGGACTTGTAAGAGAATCAAGTAGTAATGGCTTATCTATTTGACTTGCTTCTTCAAAGAATTTCTTTTCTTCCTCAAGTTTTTATTTAAATTACAGTTAGTTAACATACAGTGTAACATTATTTTCAGGTGTAGAATTTAATGATTCTCTCTTAATACCCATCACCCATTTAACACCTCCCTCCCACCAACCTCTCCTCCAGCAATCCTCAGTTTGTTCTCTATAGGCAAGTCTGTTTCATGGTTTATATCTCTCTCTTTTTCTCTGTTTTCTATTTTCTTAAATTCGACATATGAGTGAGATCACGTGATATTTGTCTCTCTCTGCCTGACTTATTTCCCTTAGCATAATACTCTCTAGCTCCATCCACATCATTGCAAATGGCAATGTTTCATTATTCTTTTGGCTGAGAAATATTCCATTGTATATGTATATATACTATATCTTCTTTATATGTCTTTTTTAAATGTCCACTCATCAGTCGATGGACATTTAGGCTTTCTGTATAGTTTGTTCCTCTTATCTTTTGTATCTTATTAATCATACTATATTTATATTTATTTAAGTTTTATTTAAATTCCAGTTAGTTAACATACAGGGTAATATTAGTTTCAGGTGTACAATATAGTGATTCAACATTTTCATACAACACTGCACAAACACACTCCTTAATCTCAATCACCTGTTACCCATCCCCCCACTCACCTCCTCTCCAGCAAGGATCAGCCTGTCCTCTACAGTTAAGAGTCTGTCTCCTGGTTTGCCTCTCTCTTTTTGTCCCCCCTTTGTTCATTTGATTCTCCCAAACTCCACCTATGAGTGAAATCATATGGCACTTGCCCTTTACTGACTGGCTGATTTTGCTTAGCATAATCTCTCTAGCTCCATCCACATCATTGCAAATGGCAAGATTTCATTCTTCTCACTTCTTTATCCATTCAACTATCAATGGACACTTGGGCTATTTCCATAATTTGGCTACTGTAGAGAGTGCTGCCATAAACATTGGGGTGCATGTATCCTTCTGAATTAATATTTTTGTGTTCTTTGGGTAAATAGTAGTGAGATTGCTGAATCATAGAGTTGTTCCATTTTAACTTTTTGAGGAATCTTCATACCTTTTTCCACAGTGGCTGCACCAGTTTGCATTCCCACCAACAGTGCAAGAGGTTTTACCGCTTTTCACATGACCATCAATACCTGTTGTTTATTGTGTTGTTGATGTGAGCCATTCTGGCAGGTGTGAAGTGATATATCATTGTAGATTTGATTTGTATTTCCCTGATAATCAGTAATGGTCAGCATTTTTTAATGTTTCCATTGGCAATCTGTATGTCTTCTTCCACAAAACATCTATTCGTGTCTTCTACCCATTTTTTAATTGGATTGTTTAAAACAGATTAAAGACTTAAATGTGAGACCTGAAACCATAAAAATCCCAGAAGAGAACGCAGGCAGTAACTTCATTGACATGAGCCATAGCAACTTCTTTCTAGATAGGTCTCCTGAGGCAAGGGAAACAAAACTAAAAGTAGGCTATTGGAACTCCAACAAAATAAAAGTTTCTGCACAGCAAAGGAAACAATCAACAAAACTAAAAGACAACCTATGGAATGGGAGAAAATATTTACAAATGATATATCTGATAAAGGATTAGTGTCCAAAATATATAAAGAACTTGTAAAACTCAAAAATAAAAAAAACTCAAAACCAAAAGTAAAAAAACCTCAAAAACCAATAAAAAGCAAATACTCTGGTTAATCATACTATGTAAATCCATTCCCCTATTGATAGACGTCATATAGATGTATATGTTTTCTTATCTTGAGATTAAGGTGTTTGCAGCTTAATGACTTTCAAGTGCTGTTAAATGTTGGCTGGATACTGGAGGGGAAAATGTATTTTATGTATGGTATAAATCAGACTTAGAAACTTACATACCAATTTGAAATTATTTATTCTATTTTTCCAGGGCTGTGTCTATTTCTCTTTCTTAATCTTAAATTAGGCAAATATCATAATGTCTGCCACCGAAATTGTGTTCTCATCAATTTCTACCTTTAGTATCCCCCAAAAGACCTTCTGATTTTTAAAAACTTATAAATGCACACCATTCTATAAAAGCTATCAGGAAATTTAAATTTTTATTTTAAAAATTAGAGGAATAGGTATTCATAATTTCAGCACTAATTCCCACAATTAATATATCATTGCATAGTGTTCCAGATTTCTATTTGCACATACACCTAAAGAGAATTTATCTATACAAACTGTTTAAAAATAGTTTTGTTTTTTTTTTTAAGATTTTATTTATTTGACAGAGAGAAACACAGTGAGAGAGGGAACACAAGCAGAGGGAATAGTAGCGGGAGAAGCAGACCTCCTGCAGAGCAGGGAGCCCGATGTGGGGCTCGATCCCAGGTCCCTGGGATCTGACCTGGGCCGAAGGCAGACGCTTAACGACTGAGCCACCCAGGCGCCCCAAAAATAGTTTTAAAATAAAAAATGTATTTATTGTATCTTTTGGTATTGAAACATACATCCTTGTATCATTTCTAAATATACAGAAATATACAAAGCTGAAAATTAATATACTGCGATTTCCCTATAACTACTATTTTTGTCATGCATACCTTTAAAGATACTTTATATCGGATGAATTAACCACTCTCTTTTTACACACAGTACATAATATTTTATTGTATGGTAATACATTTCACCAATGTTGTGTAAACACACTGATTATCTTTAAAAATAATTTTAAGATGCTGCAGTGCATGTACATTTTATGCATATATATTTTTGCATCCTTAGCTCATTATTTCATAGGGGAGGTGTCTAAAAAGTCATTTCTAAATAAAGGTGGAAATATTTAAAATGATATATATTTTCAAATTGCGTTCCAATTACAATAATTTACCCTTCGACTGACATGAGAGTGCATTTTCTTAGCTCTCAGATGATAATACGTTTTATCATTATTTTTCATTTTTACAGTATGATAAGGCAGAATTAGAATCTCACTATTTTAATAGAATATCTTTGATTACTTGTGAGCTTAAGCATCCATTTTTACGCCCACTGGCCTTGGGCTTCTTTTGTATAATGCTTGCTCTAGCCCAGTCAGCTCCCCTTCCCCCACTGGAGCTGTTAGTCTTTTCCTTTTTGCTTAGTCAGAGTTCTTTTTCATTTTTCGTGTTTTACATGGAGTGAGTTTGATTCAGGCTTTCATCCTTTCTCGCCTAAGAGACTGCATATATATTTTTATATTTAATATATTCTCCATTGGTCTTTTAATGTCCTCAGAAGCTGGCTCCTTTTCTCTCTTCCTCCCTCCTTCCCTCTCTTTTCTCTTTGTTTCTTTCTCTCTTTATCTCTCTCTGTCTCTCTCTCTCTCTCTTTTTTTTTTTTTTTTCCAGTGCAGAAGTTTTTAATTTAGTACGAGTCGAATCTATGATTCTGGGCCTGGCGCCGCGTCAGCAGAGGGGGCGGGGAGGCGAGCTCGGAACTGGGGGAGGGGACGGGGCGGGGAGGAGCGGGCATAGCCGTTGCAGGAGTTGCTGGGAGCGCGCGCGGTGCGATCACTCGGCGGCGGAGGAGGCCCAGAGACCTGAGCGCCGACACTTCTCCCGCGGCCTACAGAGCCTTCTCCCCAGCGGAGGACCGCAGTCTTCATCACAGAGGTACCGTGCTCTGCGCTCCCCGCCTGGCCTGGCCCAGCCTGCTGTGGCGGCGCCTCCTTCCTTCCTTCTTCCCTCGCTCTCTCTCTCGCCCGCCCGCGCCTTCCCTGTCTGCCTGCGTCACCGCGGCCGCCATGGCTGAGAACGGCGAGAGTAGCGGCCCCCCGCGCCCCTCCCGCGGCCCTGCTGCGGCCCAAGGCCCTGCCTCTGCCCCGGCCGAACCCAAAATCATCAAAGTCACTGTGAAGACCCCCAAAGAGAAAGAGGAGTTCGCAGTGCCCGAGAATAGCTCAGTCCAGCAGTTTAAGGAAGCGATTTCGAAACGCTTCAAATCCCAAACCGATCAGCTAGTGTTGATTTTTGCCGGAAAAATCTTAAAAGATCAAGATACCTTGATCCAGCATGGCATCCATGATGGACTGACTGTTCATCTTGTAATTAAAAGCCAGAACCGACCTCAGGGCCAGTCCACACAGCCTAGTAATGCCGCGGGAACTAACACTACCTCCGCGTCGACTCCCAGGAGTAACTCCACATCTATTTCCACAAATAGCAACCCGTTTGGGCTAGGGAGCTTGGGAGGACTTGCAGGCCTTAGCAGCCTGGGCTTGAGCTCGACCAACTTCTCTGAGCTCCAGAACCAGATGCAGCAGCAGCTCCTGTCCAGCCCTGAGATGATGATCCAAATCATGGAAAATCCCTTTGTTCAGAGCATGCTTTCAAACCCCGATCTAATGAGGCAGCTCATTATGGCCAATCCACAGATGCAGCAGTTGATTCAGAGAAACCCAGAAATCAGTCACCTGCTCAACAACCCAGATATAATGAGGCAGACCCTCGAAATTGCCAGGAATCCAGCCATGATGCAAGAGATGATGAGAAATCAAGACCTGGCTCTCAGCAATCTTGAAAGTATCCCAGGTGGCTACAATGCCCTCCGACGCATGTACACTGACATTCAAGAACCCATGCTGAATGCTGCACAAGAGCAGTTTGGGGGTAATCCATTTGCTTCAGTGGGGAGCAGTACCACCTCCGGGGAAGGTACACAGCCTTCTCGCACAGAAAATCGGGATCCACTACCCAATCCATGGGCACCACCACCGGCTACTCAGAGTTCTGCAACCACCAGCACAACCACGAGCAGTGGCAGTGGGTCTGGCAGTAGCTCCAGCAGTGCTACCGGGAACACCGTGGCTGCAGCCAACTATGTCGCCAGCATCTTCAGTACCCCAGGAATGCAGAGCTTGCTGCAACAGATAACTGAAAACCCCCAACTGATCCAGAATATGTTGTCTGCACCCTACATGAGAAGCATGATGCAGTCGCTGAGCCAGAATCCGGATTTGGCTGCACAGATGATGCTGAATAGCCCGGTGTTTACTGCAAATCCTCAGTTGCAGGAGCAAATGCGTCCACAGCTCCCAGCTTTCCTGCAGCAGATGCAGAATCCAGACACACTGTCAGCCATGTCAAACCCAAGAGCAATGCAGGCTTTAATGCAGATCCAGCAGGGGCTACAGACATTAGCCACTGAAGCTCCTGGCCTCATTCCAAGCTTCACTCCAGGTGTGGGGGTAGGGGTGCTGGGAACTGCTATAGGCCCTGTAGGCCCAGTCACACCCATAGGCCCTATAGGCCCCATAGTCCCCTTCACTCCCATAGGCCCCATTGGGCCCATAGGACCCACTGGCCCTGCAGGCTCTGGCTCCACTGGCTCTGGCGGCCCCCCTGGGCCCACTGTTTCTAGTTCTACACCCAGTGAAACCACTAGCCCAACATCAGAACCTGGACCCAACCAGCAGTTCATTCAACAAATGGTGCAGGCTCTGGCTGGGGCAAGTCCTCCACAGCTGCCGAATCCAGAAGTTAGATTTCAGCAACAACTGGAACAGCTCAACGCAATGGGGTTCTTAAACCGTGAGGCAAACTTGCAGGCTCTAATAGCAACAGGAGGCGACATCAATGCTGCCATTGAGAGGCTGCTGGGCTCCCAGCCATCGTAATTACATTTCTGTACCTTGAAAAAAATGTATCTTATTTTTGATAATGGCTCTTAAATCTTTAAACACACACAAAATCGTGATTTACTTTCATTTTGATTCTTTTAAATCTGTCTAGTTATAAGTCTAATATGCATTTTAAGGTGGAGTCCGTCCCTCTGTCCCTCCCTCCTGTATCTACCCATCCTTCTCCCCTTTCCTCCCCTCCCCTCCCTCCCTCTCTATTCCCTCCCTTCCTTCTTTCCTTCCCTGTTTTGAAT
This sequence comes from Procyon lotor, assembly GCA_028646535.1. NCBI lineage: Eukaryota > Metazoa > Chordata > Mammalia > Carnivora > Procyonidae > Procyon > Procyon lotor. The sequence goes on along the minus strand of CM053612.1, from coordinate 62,968,603 downwards.
GGTGGTAATCATAATCAATGCTGTTTCACTCAAAGGTGTTGCATGCAAACACTTCTCTTTATTCTGCATTTATTGTGATTTTTGGAAACCGGTATCAACCTTCACAGTTGGGTGAATAAGTTTTGTCCTACAGATGTCCAATTTATTTGCATTTTAAACATTAGCCTTTGATAGTAATTTAATGTAGAATGAAAATATTAAAAACAAGCAAATTATTGAAGCTCTCTAATTTGTGGTACAATATTGCTTATTGTGACTTTGGCATGTATTTTTGCTAGCAAAATGCTGTAAGATTTATACCATTATTTGCTCTTTTTTGCTATGTTTGTACACAGTACAGTACAGTAAGCACAATTGGAACTGTACATCTAGAATTATTACAACAAAATCTAAGCAGAATATGTGTAACCAAAATGAGAAAGAATATAAGAAATCTTTCTGGAGCTAGGTATGTCTCACAGTTTTGTAGAATCTTACAGCATCTTTGATAAACTCAGTGAAAATGTTGGCTAGGCAAGTTCAGTTAAAATATAGTAGAAATGTTTATCCTGGTATTTCTAAGTATACATTTAATTGTACAGAAAACTTACAGTGTGACATTGTGTCAACATTTTCAAATTAACTGTATATGACCTTAATTTTTGTGCAGCCTGAAGGATCAGTGTAGTAATGCCAGGAAAGTGCTTTTTACCTAAGACTTCCTTCTCAGCTTTTCCCATAAAGAGACCCTAATAAGCATTTTGATCTGTAATTGGAAATGTAACTTTCACTGAAAAGTGTCATGTGATGTTTGCATTACTTTTACTTGCTATGTATAAAGGAAACTGTATCTTTTGACTCTCAGTTACTTCTCTTGTGCACAGGGAAAAATGCATTAAAAATGACTAAAAAAAATAAAAAAAAATTAAAAATGGATACATCTTTTCTTTTTTGCCTTCTGGTTCTAAGATCTTGTTTAGCAGGATTGCCCCACCCCAGATTACATAAATCTTATCCTGTATATCCCTAATTTTTATGGTTTTGTTAAAAGAATTCCTTTGTCTTATCTGGACAGATAAAAAACTTTTCTGATGAATGGGTTTAGGTCTTCTAACTTTTTTTCACCCCAAAGCGTTAGTCAGTTGTTAGCTAGTATTTGTGTCAATGCCCACACCCCATTTGATATGTCATATATATATGCATACATATATATGTATATATATAAGTGTGTGTGTATACAGACACAAACACTTTTGTGTTTAAATGCTCTTTAGTACCACTGAATATTGTAGTCCCAGTCCACTAGCCTATAGTTACTAAGTTAGAAATATGACTTCATATCTTTTTGGGTAATTCCTCCTATTGATCTTTTTTATTTTTATTTTTCATAGTTTTCTAATGATTCTGACATGTTTATTTTACCAGAATAACTTTACAATTAGTAGCTCCCCCAAAATATAATTTGATTGGTATTATCTTAAATTGATGGTATGAACTATGCAATTGCAATGCTTTCCAGAAACATGATATGTTCCCTCATTTTTAAAAAGTTTTATGTCCTTCAGCAAAGTTTTATGTATTAAGTCCTATGTAATTTATGATAAATACATTCCTAGGACAGACATATAAGAAACAATACTGTGATTGAGAGTTCTTATTTAGTGTGTTACTTATATGGTCATTTTTGCTATATAGGAGAAGAATATGTTTTTATAATTTAAGTTTAAATTGACAGTTTACTGAAATTTATTAATTTTGGAGATATTCAGTTGATCCTTTGAATTATTCCTGATAAGCAATCATGTCAATTATAACTTATAATAATATGTTCTCCTTTTCAAAATTTATAAAATAGTTTCTGACTGCATGGGTTAATTAACACTTTCAGAACAGTGCTAAATAATAAAAGTGGCAGTGGCATTCTTGTTTGTCATTTTAACCATATTTAAACATTTAACTATGTTTGCTGCAGCAATTCTAAATTGCGCTTTAAAAAAAAAAAAAAAAAGCATTCCTGTAGGAAATGGTCAAATAAGTTTGCAAAATGCTGTATACTGTCGCCCCTCTTAGAAAGTCATTCTGCAATAAATATTGACTAATATTATTTTTTTAAAGGAGAATGTTCTTCAGTTTAAAAGAGTAAAAACTATTTAACTTTGTCTAATTCAACATTTCCCAAAGAAATACCTTTTTTTCTTTTAAACACACCTAATACATTTGGCCTATCTGTTCCTCAGAACACCAAATTAGGAAATGGTGATTTATTATTTCAGTGCTATATGATGTTGGGTGTTTGAGATAATTACAAAGACAGAGTCTGCCATAATAAATTTAATAATTTTAATGACATGGATGATTTTATAGGGAAATAAATGCCAGAATCAAGACACTGGCATAGGAACTAGCAATAAATCAATAGCCATAGGAAAAAGATGTTGTCTGAGGCTTGGCTCAGACAATTTGGCAGGTAAATTTCTTTCAAAACTGTAGAGGAAAAAAAAACTGTAGAGGGACAGAATTCTTTAATTACCCTTGCCAAATGTTTTATCTATTTTTTATATTTTATCTTAACCAAAAAGCCGAGAAGCAATTTATCTATTTTTTAGAATGTTTTATTTTCTCCCTGAAAAGGTCCAGGTCTTTAAACTATTTTTTTCTTTCTAGTTCAATAATTTTTTATTCATAACATTTACTTTTTTAATTTTAATTGTTCTTTATCTCTTACATGTAATACTGTCTTACAAGTTCTTTTTACAGATTCTGTTTTTGTTTTGGGTTTTCTTCATCTAGTATTTATTCACAGTTTAGCTATTTATTCAATATTGAATCAAGAAAAGTATATCTGATGGGGCACCTGGGTGGCTCAGTCGTTAAGCGTCTGCCTTCGGCTCAGGTCATGATCCCAGGGTCCTGGGATGGAGGCCCGCATCGGGCTCCCTGCTCTGCAGGAAGCCTGCTTCTCCCTCTACCATTCCCTCTGCTTGTGTTCCCTCTCTCGCTGTGTTTCTTTCTGTCAAATAAATAAAATCTTTAAAAAAAAAAAAAAAGAAAGGTATATCTGGACTTGGTGTCTCTTTCCCTCCAATAAAAGTGGGGCAATTCTTACATGATTTTACTGTTTACTTGGTGGTTGCTCCTTCCTTAAGTTTATGCTGGACGGCTAGATTGTATAAGTGTACACTGCTGGCTCTGTGGTCCAGGAGGATGAGGTAATGGGGTGAGAAGTAGGGCCAGGGGCAAGTCTAGCAGAAGTTCACCTCAAGACTTCTTTCTACATTTGCTCTTGTGGCCTCTACTTTGGATACATGATATCATATATACTCTCACCACTTGCTTGGGGGCAGGGGAGTGGATGCACAGCATTGAAACAAGCCTTACCGGTTCATTAAAGAGTACTCTTGCATCAAGTCCACCCCATTATGTTTATTGAGAAACCATTATCAGAGATTGAGCTTGCACTTTGAGGGGCTATCCTCCAAAATAGCAACAAATGGAGTAATTCCTGTCAGGGCCTAGCCTAGGGATTGGGGTTGGGGTATCAGGAGAGCCATTTGGCCTGTATCTCATGTTCACAAAGGGACTTAAATTTAGAATTTTTACATTATTCTCAAATGAAGTGATTACTCCAGCCACAGAGCCAGACTGACAATGATGGAAAATGTTCATCATACAGCTTAATTTACTAAGTAAAAATTGTAAACTATACAGCAATTTTGATATTCCTAATTTGGTGTTATTTTATTTTAAAAATATACTAGGGGACTAAAATAAAAGGAAAGTTACTCAGACTTCCCTCAGTTTATGAGGTTTTCATCCCAGTCTTTTTCACTTCCTGTCCCCACCTCCAGTTGTTTCTCTTTTAAACTACATGGTACTAGTGGGTTTCTGTCAGGATTTTCTTGATTTGTTAGTATGTTACAGAACTTCTATAGATTGGTGATATTCTTCAATTTTGCCCATCGGCATCAGGTCTTAGAGATACTCCTTGAGAGTTCTGCTGCCTTCATTATACAGGTTTTCCTCAGTGTTTGTTTCTCTGTAGTCATTTTTGTTAATTTGTGGGAGGAAGGACAAGAATTTGGGACCTATTCTAATGCTACCATCTTCCCAGAAGTCTGTTAGGAGACTTAGGAGGAAAGAAATTTTCTAAAAATAGAAAGGAAAAGTACAATTTGGCAGACATTAGATAAGCAGCTTCATCAGATGGTGTACATACTTACCTTGGCTTTAGACACTTTGATGAGATAAAAACCTTGGCAAAAGCTACTCTAAGCCAACAAACTCAAAAAGTGGGTAAGCTACCCTCAAAGAGTTGCTTGTCCCAATATACATGAGCAACATTCATAAATGGATATGTATTAAGGCATATAGCTCTAGCTGTATTGAGGTATCTGAGCACAGATTTGGGCTTCCTAAGGGTACTTTCAAAATCCAACTTCATAACTTCTTGGCCCAATGTGTAGATTAGCATAAGTAAGATAATTTCAGAAAAGATTCTATAATTCATTATTAAAAGAATAGTTGATGAATGTGAAAAAACAGAAAAAATTTATTAGTTGGCCCTGGTATGCATTTCACAAGATTGTCTTACCAGACTAAATTTCTCTGTTAGACTGGGATAGCAATAATAGCTAATGTATTCATAGTAATGTTCAATTTTCATAACCCCATAAGGTAGTACTATTATTTAATCTTCCCCAGTTTACAGATAAGGAAAAAAGCTAAAAGAGAGTAAGTAATTTTACAGGGTCATATCACTATTAAATGGCAGAGTGAAAATTTGAGCCTACTTCTGAGATTGCAGAATGTGCACGTAACCAGTTCACTATTCTGCTTTCTCCTGAGACTACTAAACTCTACTGGTCTATTTATCATAGAGATATTATAATAAATTAAATACTAGCCGGCCTCCTGAGTGTTGTTGAGGAGACACATTAGCTCTTTTTAAATGAATACATCTCTGCTGCTATTCACTGGAACAGGACATAAAAATGCATGTGTGAGAATCAACTCAAGAGAGTCAATAATTAGAATTTGGAGTTTTGCCTTCCTGACTTTTGAATTGTGGTTAATATTTGAAACTGTCCTTTAATTCTTCTGTCCGCAGTGGCCTAATACGTATGGTATGTCTCCAAACTGGCAATCACATGGGCCACTTGTGCTTCAGCTGCTCTGGAAGATGCCTGTCTTTTATTGAGCTGCCTCCTGAGACCTCAGAAGGCAATAAACACTGTGTACCTCACCACAGCATTTGACAGTTTCTCAAAATGTCCTTGAGAATAAAATGGAGTAACATGAGCTAGATGATAAAGACAGGACAGTATGTGGGTTAGAAATTTAAATTGACTGTGTTCAACAATGTGTCAATGTAGACAAGAAGTTTTCCAATTTTGGTTCTATCCCATTGACATTATGTTTCAGTGACTATCATGAAAGCACAAAATAGCTTGCTCATCCTACTGCAAATAGGATAGAATTAGTAGAATAAATGCACTGGATGTTGTTAGCAAGATCCCAAAACTCCTTAGTATGCTGAAGGGAAAAAAAAGCCAAATTCAGCAAAGTTAAATTGAATAAGATCAAATGTGAAGTCTTGTATCAAAAATTCAATTACCAAAAGTAAATGATTATGTGGCTTAAAAATGGCGTATGTGCCAAAGACTCAGTGGTTTTAATTTACTGTGAGTTCAACATGCACCAACTATGTGAGAGGTTCTAGTGCACACACACGTATATAATGAAATCTTAGTTTCCATTAATAGAAGCATGGTGTCCAGAATAAAGAACCCCTTTTTAATGTTTTATTCTGTATTTGATAGCTTATTTTGGGAGATTTTGGTCATTTTAGAGTACCACAATTAAGAGGGACACAGACAGTCTGGAAAGTGATCAAAATGGTGACTCATTTACAGACATACAACAGTTATTGAACAGGTCAAGAATATTTTAGTCAAAGGACTGGGGTTTGTGGATACTTCAAATAAGTGAAAACCTTGTCAGAAGAAGGGTAACATTTACTTGTGTAGCTACAAAGGGCAGATCAATTCAAATATTAAAAGAAGTCAGACAAAGCATGGGAGACTGTGGACTCTGAGAAACAAGCTGAGGGTTTTGGAGGGAAGGGGGCGTGGGTGCTTTGGTGAGCCTGGTGGTGGGTATTAAGGAGGGCATGTATTGCATGGAGCACTGGGTGGAACACTGAAAAAATAAAATAAAATTTTAAAAAAGTTTCTAAAAAAAAGAAGTCAGAATTTTGGCTTACTGTTAGGAAATTTCTACCCATTCATTGAAAATACCCTCCTGTCTCCTCCAGAGAGGAGATTCTATTTAATATTTAATATTCTATTTAATGTTCTTTTTAATAGAAATGTTCGTAACAATCTTGTAACACTGAAAAAATAAAATAAAAGTATTTTGGGAAAAAATGCCAAAAAAAAATAATAGAAATGTTCGGGGTGGCTCAGTCATTAAGCATCTGCCCTTGGCTCAGGTAATGATCCCAAGGTCCTGTGATCAAGCCCCACATCCCAGGTTTCCAGCTCCCTGCTTGGCAGGAAGCCTGCTTCTCTCTCACCTGCTTCTGTTGCGTTCTCTCTCTTGCTGTCTCTCTCTGTCAAATAAATAAATAAAATCTTTTTAAAAACAAACAAAAATGTTCAAGAATGCTTTTATGCATCTGGTAGAACTTTGAATAAGAAGACCTCCAATATTCCTTCCAAAGTTAATGTTCTCCCACTGGATTTTAAAGCTTCTAACTAAAGTTACAATGTCTGGGATCAAAGTTGTTCCAGAATGACGTTATGTTACAGACCATCCTGCATTTCTTAGTTTAGTAAGCAGCAACTCAAAAGTAAAACTCTTATCTTTGTTTACATAAAATCTGCGTAAATCTAATATTCATTTTATTTCTGGATGCTACACACGTGGAAAGGACTCAAACTGCAAGATCTTAAACTTTGTCACAAAGTGCTGACAGCCTGGAAAGAGGAAATAAGGAATGCCTGAGGTCAAAGGACTCTGGTGTGAGGGTGAACTGTGACAGGAGTACTCTCACCTGATTCTCTTGGTAATATTTTGCTACCTTCTAACATTTAAAGTGGTGGAAGGAAGCTGAAAGTAGTAGTGGAATATAAGAGGTGATAGTAGCGTATATATATATATATTCTTTATTCCATACGTAATTCTCTAGTTAGAGTAATCCTTTCATAGCAGGAAAAAAGTTTGTACTGTGCTTTCCATGATACCTTGGGTTTCATTATGCCAAAAAAAAATTAACTTAGGATTTTTTTTTTAAGTAAGCTCTAGGCCCAACTTTGGGCTTGAACTCACAACCCTGAGATCAAGAGTCACGTGCTATATTGACTTAGCAAGGCGCCCATTAACATAGGATTTTGATTCATTATGCTTTATGATCTTTATAAGTTCTGATTCATTATGCTTTATATTCCTTATAAGTTGCCCATGGACTCCAGAGTGTCTGGAAATGAGCATCATGGTACTGGGGACAGGATGAAATACATCAATTTCTTTATTTCAGGAATGTGAATTGAATCTCAAATATGTATAAAAGTGTGTATGTGTGTGTCTGTGTAACCTTGCTTTTGCCAGCTAAATCAAGATCCCCTTCACACACTCTTATACTGATGAACTGCCCTCATGCATTCCTCCACATAGATGTTTGCTTTTTCCATGGGCCTTGACCTGGGTTAACCACATACCATGTGACCAGATGCCATGGGAAAATTTTCTTAGCCTTCTTGCTCTACTTACACCCCTGCTTCCATTTCTGGATTTATTCCTATGTCTAGATGGCTTGGGCCACTTTGACTTATTTTTTAATAAACTTTTTATTTTAAACTAATTTTAAAGAAAATTGCAAAGACAGTAAAGAGTTCCCATATATGCCATACCATGTTTCCTCTATTTTTCATATCTTACATTAGTATGGTATATGTTATAATTAATGAAACAGTATTGGTAAGTTATTAAGTCCATACTTTATTAAAATTTCCTTAGTTTTTTACCTAATGTTGTTCTTCTGTTTCGGTATCCCATCCGGGATATCACATTACATAGTCATCATGTTGTCTTAGGTTCCTTTTGGCTGTGATAGTTTCTCAGACTTTCCTTGTTTCTGATAATCTATAGATTTGAGGAGTACTGGTCAAGTATGTTGTGGAATGTCCCTCAGTTGGGATTTATCTGATATTTTCTCATGATTAAACTGGAGTTATGGATTTGGGGGAGGAAGATTGCAGAGATTAATTAGCATTTTCATCATATAGTATCAAGCATACATGTTATTGACATGACTAATTACTGTGATCACCTTGTTCACCTAGCTTGAGGTATTATCTATCAGTTTTATCTGCTGTAAAGTTACTTTTTTCCCCTCTTTTCAATACTGTACACTTTGGAAGGAGTTACTGTGTGCAGTCCACACTTATGAAGAGTCATGCTTTACTTCCTGGAGGGTAAAGTATCTACATAATTTATTAAGGATTTTTCCACACAAGAGATTTGTACCTCCCCTATATGTCCATTTACTGATCTATTTATATTTGTATAAATTCATGGTATATTTTGGATTATAATTCAGTACTATATTTAATTTGTTGGTCAAATTGTTTCAGGTTTGACCTTTGGGTGTTTTCAGGTTGATTCCCAAGGACTTTTTTAAAAAATTTTTGCACTGGGTGTTATATTCAACTAATGAATCATTGGACATTACATCAAAAACTTGTCTAATTAAAGTAAGATAAAAATAAATTAAAAATAAAAAGTTTTTATTCAATTCCAGATAGTTAACCTACAATGTTATGTTAGTTTCAGGTATACAATAGAGTAATTCAACAGTTCCACATATCACTCAGTGCTCATCACAACAAGTGAACTCCTTAATTTCCATCACCTATTTTACCCATTCCCCAACCCGCCTCCCCTCTGGTAACCATCAATTTCTTCTCTATAGTTCAGAATCTGTTTCTTGGTTTACCTTTCTGTATCTCTTTCTCCCTCTTTGTTCCTTTGTTTTGTTTCTTTTTTTAAAAGATTTTATATATTTATTTAAGAGAGAGTACAAGCAGAGGGAGGGAAGGGCAGAGGGAAAAGGAGAAGCAGACTCCCTGCTGAGCACGGAGCCGACTAGGGGCTTGATTCTAGGACCCTGGTATCATGACCTGAGACAAAGGCAAACACATAACCAACTGAGCCACCCAGACACCCCTCATTTGTTTTGTTTCTTAAATTCCACATATAAGTGAAATCATATGGCATTTGTTTGTCTCTGACGGACTTATTTTACTTAGCATAATACTCTCTAACTTTGTCCATGTCCTAGCAAATGGCAAGATTTCATTCTTTCTCATCACTGAGTAATATTCCATTTCTGCGTGTGTATATCTTCTTTTTCCATTCATCAGTCAGTGGCCACTTGGGTTGTTTTCATAATTTGGCTATTGTGGCTATAAACATCTGGGTGCATGTATCCTTTTGAATTAATGTTTCTCTATTCTTTGGGTAAATATACACTACTGCAATTGCTGGATTTTAGAGTAGTTCTAGTTTTAACTTTTTGAGGAAACTCAAAACTGTTTTCCACAGTGGCTGCACTAGTTTGCATTCCTAGCAATGGTACAAGAGTGTTCCTTTTTCTCTACATGCTCACCAACCCATGGTTTCTTGTGTTGTTCATTTTAGCCATTCTGACAGGTGTAAGTTTACATCTTAATGTAGTTTTGATTTGCATGTCTCTGTTGATAACTGATGATGAGCATCTTTTGGTTTTTTTTTTTTAAGATTTTATTTATTTATTTGACACAGAGAGAGATCACAAATAGGCAGAGAGGCAGGCAGAGAGAGGAGAAAGCAGGATCCCTGCTGAGCAGAGAGCCCGATGCGGGGCTCGATCCCAGAACACTGAGATCATGACCTGAGCCGAAGGCAGAGGCTTTAACCCACTGAGCCACCCAGGTGCCACTGATGAGCATCTTTTGATGTGTCTTATTGGCCATCTGTATGTTTTGGAGAAATATTTATTCTTGTTTTCTGCCCATGTTTTAGTTAGCTTCTTGGTTTTTAGGGTATTGAGTTTTGTAAGTTCTTTATATATTTTTGGATAGTAGCCCTTTATTAGATACATCATTTGCAAATATCTTCTCCCATTTTGTAGGCTGACTTTTAGTATTGTTGAACTGTGCAGAAGCTTTTTACTTTGTTAAGTCCCAATAGATTATTTTTGCTTTTGTTTTCCTTTCCTCGGGAAACATATCTAGAAAAAAGTTGCTATGGGTAATGTCAAAGAAGTTACTGCCTGTGTTCTCTTCTAGGATTTGTGTGTTTTCAGGTCTCATCTTTAGGTATTCATTCCATTTTGAATTTATTTTTGTTTATGTTGTAAGAAAGTGGTCCACATTCATTCTTTTGCATGTAGCTGACCAGTTATCCCAACACCATTTGTTGAAAAGACAGCCTTTACCCTATTGGATATTTTTTCCAACTTTGTCAAAGATTAATTGACCATATACTTGTGGGTTCATTTCTGGGTTTTCTGTTCTGTTCCATTGACCTATGTGTCTATTTCTGTGCCAGTACCATACTGTTTTGGTTACTACAGCTTTGTAATATAACTTGAATTCTGGAATGACAATGCCTCTAACATTACTTTTCGTTTTCAAGATTGCTCTTGCTATTTGTTGACTACCCAAAAGTTTTGATAATTTCCCTACTTTGTGGCACCACAAAATACTTCCAGTCCAATTGTATATTTCTTGGCTCTCTTTTCCTGGGGACCATGGTTCCACTAACTGGAGAACGGTATTAGAAACCAAGACCTTGGTCCTAGATAAGCTTTTTACCCCTGGAACTATATTATTTCTCATCCCTCTCAGCTGACAGAGCAAGGAAATATGTATGCATACTAATCTATGCATCTATCTATATAAGTATTTCTTATATACATAATCATCTGTATCTAAATGAAGCTAAACATGAGATCTTGGTGATGTCTCCAATTCTAATCCATTACAAAAAGGACTGTTATAATCCATACTGATAATTTTTTGTTTTGATAATTTAAGTCTCCTTACCTTACTTATCTGTAACATTTCACTACAAGAGTGAAGAATTTGGTTCCCATTACCTGCCATCCATTTACTCAATTGTTCAGTTCCAGCGTACATGTACAGAAGTATCTGAAATGTTAACCCCTACCACTGTGGGAAACAACATTAACAACTGAAGTACAGTGCTTATATATGGTTTGTTTTGCTTTTAGTCTTAGAGACTTGACTCATTTCCAAAGTTATTTAAGTCAGCACCATTCAACCCATACCTTTCAGTGAAGTTGTTTCATATAATTATAATGTGTATAATTCCATCCTGGCACCCCCTAACCTCCTAAATATTTTTTTGAGTTGCTTACATTAAGATGTACCATTTCTATAAAATTTAGAATAGCTTTGTAGTCCTAAAATATCTTCTGTGCTTTACCTATTCAAACCTCTAAACCCTGGTAACCACTTAACATTTTGTCATCACTATAGTCATATAATTGACAGTACATAGTCTTTTCAGAGTGGCTTCTTTCAAGTGACAATTTACATTTAAGATTTGTTGATAACATTTTCTGGCTTTTGAAACCTCATTTCTTTTAATCACTGAATAACATCTCATTGTATTAGTATACCACAGGTTATCCATTTACTTATCACTGGTTGCTTCCAGTTGGCAATTATGAATAAATTTGCTATAAATATTCATGCACACATATTCTTTTTGATTTGATCTCCCATTTTCCAAATTCATGCTTACCCTTTAGCCTTAAAAATAATTATTATGAGGAGGAGGCAAGATGGTGGGGAAGTAGGAGACCCTGTTTCATCCGGTCCCCTAAAGTGAGCTAAATATCTACCAGAACACTATGAACACGCAGGAAATCAGCTGAGATGTAAGATTATACACTTCTTGATCTCTATGAGGGCAGAAGACATCAATGGAGAGGTTAAGTGGAGTGGGTTAGCTTGGAGTGATATTGCAGGACAAATGGAAGGGGGAGGGAGCCACCAGAAGGGACCCGAGGAGAGTAATACCCCAAACAAAAGTACACTGTGATTGGGAAACAGCATTAACTTGGAGTCTGGCTAAAAGTGTTCAAAAAGAGCAAAAGATCTTGACGGCATCAGGTGGATTCAGGTGGGCACGGGCATGGGCCTAAACCCACGGACCCAGGACGATCACTGCAGGCAACCACCCCTGTCAGAGGGAATCCAGAGGAGCCTCTGCCTGTGGTTCTTGTGTCTGTGGTTTTCTGCTCGCTACACCACTGCTTGGGCTGGGCTCAATCCCCTGGCAACTGAGAGAGCTTGGGGTGCAAGCCAGCGGTGATCCTTCACAGCCCAGCTTGGGGTCCAGAAACACTCCTGCCCATGCCTGAGGGACCTCATGTGGGCACCAGCTGGCAGATCCCCTGGTCCCTACGCAGGTTCCTAGAGCACTCCCACCCACTCCTGAGAGAGGTCTTTGTGGGCATCAGCCTGTAATCCTCCTCAGCCCAACGTGGGTTCTGAGAGCATTCCCACCCACACCAGAGGGAGCCTGTGGGCACCAGTAGCAGACTTCTGTGGCCCTCCAAAAAGAATGAGCACACCCAGCGTGGGCCTACACCCCAGAAAGCAGTCCCAGAAAAGGCAGCCACTGGAAGCGGGCTCCCAGAACCAGTATCACTCGTGGGTTTTGTGGCACAGAGGTGAAATGACAAATGGGGACTTTGGACGAGCACTGGGACTGTGGCTGGGGTGCGCACCACCTGTGGGAGGCTCTGGTATGCAGCAAACTGTGGAGCAGGCATCTTTGTGTTGTGGACCACCCAGAGGGGAGCAGACTGAGGCTTTTCTCTAAGGAGGAGGTCTGGGAATAGGCAGATTATTTGTTTGGACCCTCCAAAAAGTCCCAAAAAGCCATAAAAAGCCGCAAAAGAACAAAAACCTCCAGAGACCAAAAAAAGCCTGAAAAACCAGTTTCCACAAAGCCCAATCCCTAGACAGTTTGCAGGGCTACTCAACCCAAGCAAGATTGACTGGAAAACAATGCAGCAGGCCCCTCCCCCAGAAGACAAACCAAAATCAAGAGGACAATAACCACAGAGTCCCCATAAAACTGTGTATATATACACAGTTTTATGTATATATATTCACAGTTATATGTATATATATACATATATATATATATATATATATATATATATATATATATATATATATGTATACATATACTGTAAAACCCTGTCATCAAGGGAAAACTACATGTAAAGCTCCCGGTATTGCCCCTAAACCTGTATATTTCATATATAAAACTATTTTTTTCTAAATTCCTTCTCACAATTCTTCGTTTAATCTTTTTAATCTACTTACCATTACAAGTAGAGGTTTAAAATAACATATTCCGTAATAACTTGTCAACTTGAACTTTTTTCATACATACACCAGTGACCCTCTTTCCTTTTCTTCATTTATTTTCATTATTCTTCTTTTTTAATATACATATAGATATAAGCTCCAAGGTAATCCTCCTTCTCTATTCAATACTACCGCTATATATAAACTAGATTTAATTTCCTTGTATCCCTGGAAAACTGTGTCCTTTAACAAAGATAACAAGATACACCCAGGAGGAACCAAAATAACCTTCCTCACCCACATCAAGGATCTACGACCACCTTCCAATCTTATTCTTCTCTCAGTGTCTCTCTGTATTTGTTTTGTTCTGGCATTATATAAATCTTATTTTTGAGATTCATTTTGGCTGGGTTCGTTGTTTCTTGTCATTACTCTTGTCAGTCTTTTTGTTTGTTCATGTCTAAAGTTTATATACCTTACAAATCTTACTTTGGGGGCTCATTTGGGCTGCAAGTTCCCTTTTTATCTGTCTCACTCTCTCTTCTTGTCATTTTTCCTTCTATTTGGTGTTGAATTCTGATTTGTCCAACAATTTCTAGGGTACACCTAGTCTGGATCGTGGTTGATATATTCAACTATACATCCCTTCAACCACTTCTCATCAGAATGAATAGGAGAAGGAACAACCAACAGAGGAAAAACCAAAAGACTGTGCTCTCTCCATCACAACTATTGGAAATAGACATAAACAGTATATCATAAAGGGAATACAGGGTAACATTTATAAAGGCAATGCCTAGATTGGAGAAAAACGTTAGTGACAACATAGAATCTCTAAGGGCAGAACTGAGAACCAGAATGGCTGATGTCAAAAATGCTATCAATGAGACCCAATCTAATCTAAATAGTCTAACAGATAGAATAACGAAGACAGAGGATAGAATTAGTGATCTAGAGGACAAAATGGCAGAGAAGAAAGGTGAGGAGGGAGGTTGGAACAAACTGTTTAGAAACCATGAGAATAGACTTAGGGAAATAAATGACGTCATGAAATGCTCCAACGCTAGAATTATTGGAATTCCTGAAGGGGTGTAGAAAGACAGAAGACTAGAAGATATAGCTGAACAAATTCTGGATAAAAATTTCCCGGGGCGCCTGGGTGGCTCAGTCGTTAAGCGTCTGCCTTCCGCTCAGGTCATGATCCCAGGGTCCTGGGATCAAGCCCCACATCAGGCTCCCTGCTCGGCGGGAAACCTGCTTCTCCCGCGACCATTCCCTCTGCTTGTGTTCCCTCTCGCTGTGTTTCTCTCTGTCAAATAAATAAAATCTTTTAAAAAAAAAAATTTCCCCAATCCAGGGAATGGAACAAGTGTTCATGTCCTAGAGACAGAAAGGACAACTGAAAACATCAACAAGTCTAGAAAATCAGCAAGACACATCATTATAACATTCGTGAGTTATCATTTTACACAAGAGGTCCTGAGGGAAGCTAGGGGGAAGAGATTCCTTACATACAGAGGAAGACCCATCAGAAGAGCATCAAACCTGGCCACAGAAAACAGGCAAACCAGAATGGGCTGCCAACACTTATTCAGGGCACTAAACAAGAAGAACATGCAGACAAAAACACTTTATCCATCAAGGCTACATTCAAAATGGTTGGAGAGATAAAGAGCTTCCAAGACAGGCAAGGTTTAAAAGAGTATGTGACCACCAAGCCAACACAACAAGAAATATTAAAGGGGGTTCTATAAAAGAAGAAAGAACCCATAAGTGAAATATAACAGAAACTTACAATCTATAGAAACAAAGACTTCACAGACAGCATGATGTCAATAAACACTTATCTTTCAATAATCACTCTCAACGTGAACTGCCTAAATGCTCCAATAAATGGCACAGGGTTGCAGAATTGATAAAATGGCAGGACCCGTTCATATGCTGTCTACAAGAGACACATTTGGAACATAAAGTTACATCCAGACTGAAAGTGAAGGGATGGAGAACCATCTTTCATGCCAAGTGGCCTCAAAAGAAAGCTGGGATAGTGATTCTCCTATCAGATAAATTAGATTTTCAGCTAAAGAATCTAGTCAGAGATACAGAAGGATACTACATCATTCTGAAAGGGTCTATCCTCCAAGAAGATCTAACAATTGTAAACATTTATGCCCCCGATAGAGGAGCAGCCAACTACATAAGCCAACTGTTAATCAAAATAAAGAATCATATTGATATGAATACATAAATTGTAGGAGATCTTAACACGCCACTCTCAGTAACAGACAGATTATTTAAACAGAAAATCAATAAAGAAATAAGAGATTTGGCGCACCTGTGTGGCTCAGTGGGTTAAAGCCTCTGCCTTTGGCTCAGGTCATGATCCCAGGGACCTGGAATCAAGCCCCACATCGGGCTCTCTGCTCAGCAGGGAACCTGCTTCCCCCTCTCTGCGTGCCTCTCTGCCTACTGGTGGTCTCTCTCTGTCAAATAAATAAATAAAATCTTTAAAAAATAAGGAAGAAAAAAGAGATTTGAATGACACATTGGACAAAATGGACGTCATAGATATATACAGAACCTTCTACCCGAAAATAATAAAATAAATATAAGATTAACAACCTTCTCGGGCACCTGAGTGGCTCAGTGGGTTAAAGCCTCTGCCTTCGGCTCAAGTCATGATCTCAGGGTACTGGGATCGAGCCCCACATCGGGCTCTCTGCTCAGCGGGGAGCCTGCTTCCCCCCACCCCGCCTTCCTCTCTGCCTACTTGTGATCTCTCTCCCTCTGTCAAATAAATAAATAAAATCTTAAAAAAAAAAAAAAAAAAGAATAACAACCTTCCACTCGAAATATCTAAGAACCTTCCACCCGAAAATAAGATATATAAAGAACCTTCCACCACCTTGAGCAAACATGGAACTTTCTCCAGAATACAGTATGTACTGGGTTACAGATCAGGACTCAACCTATACCAAAAGATTGAGATGATTCCTTGCATATTCTCAGATCACAATGCTTTGAAACTGCAACTCAACCACAAGAAAAAGTTTGGAAGGATTTTCACACATGTGGAGGCTAAAGACCAACCTGCCCAAGAATGTTTGAATAAACCAGGAAATCAAGGAAGAACTTAAAAAATTCATATAAACCAATGAGAATGAAGACACATCATTCCAAAACCTATGGGATACATCAAAGGCAGTCCTAAGGGAAAGATACATAGCCATCCAAACCTCACTCAAAAAGATTGAAAAATCCCAAACACAGTAGCTCTATTTACACCATAAAGAACTGGAAAATTAACAACAAATTAAACCAACCCCATGCACAAGAAGGGAAATAATCAAGATTAGACTACAGAACAATGAGTTAGAAACTAGAGATACAGTAGAATGTGCCAATGAAAACAGAAGTTCATTTCTTGAAAGAATCAGTAAGAACAACAATCCACTGGCCAAACTAATTCAAAAGAAAAGAAAAAGGACCCAAATTAATAAAATTATGAATGAAAGGGGAGAGATCACGACTAACACCAAAGAAATAGAAACCATCATCAGAAATCATTATCAACAGCTATCTGCCAATAGGTTAAGCAACCTAGAAGAAATTGATGTATTCCTGGAAACCTATAAGCTCCCAAGACTGAAACAAGAAAAATTTCACAACCTGAATAGACCAATGTCCAGTAACGAGATTGAAGCAGTGATCAAAAATCTCCTAAAGAAAAAGAGTCCAGGACCTGATGGATTCCCTGGGGAATTCTACCAAACATTCAAGGACGAGATAATACCTATTCTCCTGAAGCTTTTTTTTTTTCAAAGACCCCAAGAAAAAGGAGAATTTCAGACCAATATCCATTATAAATATGGATGCTAACATTCTCAACAAGATCCTAGCTAACAGGATCCAACAGCACATTAAAAAGATTATTCACCATGACCAAGTGGGAGTTATCTCTGGGAGGCAAGGGTCGTTCAACATACATGAATCAATCAATGTGATAGAACAAATCCATAAGAGAAGAGGGAAGAATGACATAGTCCTCTCAATTGATGCAGAAAAAGCATTTAACAAATACAACATCAGTTCTTGATTAAAGCACTTAAAAGAATAGGGATACAAGGAACATACCTCAACATCATGAAGTCTATCTATGAAAAGCCTACAGCAAATATCATTCAAATGGGGAAAAGCTGACAGCCTTCCTGCTGAGATCAGAAACACAACAAGGATGCCAATTCTCCCCATTCTTGTTCAACATAGTACTAGAGGTCCTAGCAACAACTATCAGACAACAAAAAGAAATAAAAGCTCTTCAAATTGGCAATAAAGAAGACAAAATCTCTCTCTTTGCAAATGACATACTTTATATAGACAACCCAAAAGATTCCATAACCAAATTAATAGAACTCATACAACAATCCTGTAATGAGGCGGGATACAAAATCAACACCAAGAAATCAGTTGCTTTCTTATACACTAACAATGAAAATATGGAAAGGGAAATTAGAGAATCGATTCCATTTACTACAGCACCAAAAACCATAAGATAGCTGGGAACAAACCTAATGAAAGAGGTAAAGGATCTGTACTTGAGTAACTACAGAACACACATGAAAGTAATTGAAGACACAAAAAGGTCTAAGAGCATTCCATGCTCATGGATCAGAAGAACAAACATTGTTAAAATGTCTATACTTCCAAGAGCAATCTATAATTTCAATGCCCCCCTGATCAAAATTCCACCACCATTTTTCAAAGAGCTGGAACAAACAATCTCAAAATTTGTATGGAACCAGAAATGACCCCAAATTGCTAAGGGAATGTTGAAAAACAAGAACAAAGATGAGGGCATCACATTGCGTGATTTCAAGCTTTACTACAAAACTGTGATCACCAAGACAGCTTGGTACTAGCACAAAAATAGACACATAGACCAGTGGAAAAGAATAAAGAGCCCAGATATGGACCTTCAACTCAATGATCAAACAATCTTTGACGAAGCAGGAAAAAATACCCAGCGGAAAAAGACAGGCTCTTCCATAAATGGTGTGAGAAAAGTGGACAGCTATATATAAAACAATGAAACTCTACCATACTCTTACACCATATACAAAGATAAACTCAAAATGGAAAAAAGACCTCTATGTGACACAGGAATCTATCAAAATAGTAGAGTAGAACATAGGCAGTAACCTCTTTGACATCGACTACAGCAACTTCTTTCAAGACACGTCTCCAAAGGCAAAGGAAACAAAAGTGAAAATGAACTTTTGGGACTTCATCAAGATAAAAACCTTCTGCACAGCAAGGGAAACAGTCAACAAAGCAAACAGGCAACCCACAGAATGGGAGAATATTTTCGCAAATGATGATGCAACAGTCTGATATCTAAGATCTATAAAGCACGCCTCAAACTCAACACTCAAAAAACAGATAATCATGTGAAAAAATGGGCAGAAGACATGAACAGATACTTCTACAAAGACATACAAATGGCTAACAGACATATGAAAAAAGGTTCATCTTAACTAGCCATCAGGGAGATTCAAATCAAAACCACACTGAGATACCACCTTACACCAGTTAGAATGGCCAAAATCAACAAGACAGTAAACAACAAATGTTGGAGAGGATGTGGAGAAAGGGGAACTCTCTTCCACTGTGGGTGGGAATGCAAGTTGGTGCAGTCATTTTGGAAAACGTGGAGTTTCCTCAAGAAATTAAAAATAGAGCTACCCTATGACCCTGCAATTGCACTACTGGGTATTTACCACAAGGATACTGATGTAGTGCAAAGAAGGGCCACATATACCACAATATTCCTAGCAGCAATGTCCACAATAGCCAAACTGTGTAAAGATCGATGATGTCCTTCAACAAACGAATGGATACAGAAGATATGGTCCATCTATACAATGGAGTATTATGCCTCCAGGAGAAAGGATGAATAACCAACTATTATACCAACATGGACAGGACTGGAAGAGATTTTGTTGAGTGAAATTAATCAAGCAGAGAGAGTTAATTATCATATGGTTTTTTTTTATATATCAAAAGTTCTTTATTTATTTTTAATTTAAATTCAATTAGCATACATACACTACACCATCAGTTGCAGATAGAGTTCAGTAACTTATCAGTTGCATATAACACACAGTGCTCATCACATCATGTGCCCTCCTTAATGCCCATCACCTAGTTACCCTATCAATTCACCAACCTCCCCTTCAGCAAACATAAATTTATTTCAGAAAGTTAAAAATCTCTTGGGGTTTATCTCCCTTTCTGATTTCTTCCCATTCAGTGTTACCTCCCTTCCCCTAAGATCCTCTGTTTTGTTTCTTTAGTTCCACATGAGTGAAATGATACGATATTGTCTTTCTCTGATAGACTTATCTGCTCAACATAATACTCTCCAGTTCCATCCATGTCGATGAAAATGTTAAGTATTCACCTTTTAGATGGCTAAATAATATTCCATTTTATATAGAGACATCTTCTTTTTCCTTCCAAATATGTTTATTTTATTTTTTCAGTGTTACAAGACTAATTGTTCATGTACCACACCCACTGCTCCATGCAATAGGTGCCCTCCTCAATACCTAACACCAGGTTCTCCCAACACTCCACCCCCACCAATCCAAAACCCTCAGTTTGTTGTTCAGAGTCCACAGTTTCTCATGATTTATCGCACCCTCAGATTTCCTCCCATTCACCCGTCCCTTCCTTCTCTAATCCCCTCCATGTTTTACCTTATGCTCCACATGTAAGTGAGACCATATGATAATTGATTGTCTCTACTTCACTTATTTCACTCTGCATAATCTCTTCCAATCTGGTACATGTAGATACGGAATTTGGATATTCATCCTTTTTGATGGAGGCATAATATTCCATTGTATATATGTATCGTATATTCTTTATCCATTCATCTGTTGAAGGGCATTTTGGTTCTTTCCAGAGTTTGATGATTGTGGCCCTTGCTTCTATGAACATTGGGGTGCATGTGGCCCTTCTTTGTAATGCATCTGCTTCTTTGCGGTAAATACCCAGTAGTGCAATGGGAGGGTCATAGGGTAGCTCTATTTTTAATTTCTTGAGGGATCTCCACACTGTATTCCAAAGTGGCTGCAACAACTTGCATTCTCAACAAAAGGGTAAGAGGGTTCCCTTTTTCCACATCCTCTCCAACATTTCTTGTTTATTATCTTGTTGATTTTGGCCTTTCTAACTAGTGTAAGTTGGTAACTCAGTGTGGTTTTTTTTTTTTTTAAGATTTTATTTATTTGACAGAGAGAAACACAGCGAGAGAGGGAACACAAGCAGAGGGAACGGTAGCAGGAGAAGCAGGCTTCCTGCTGAGCAGGGAGCCCGATGTGGGGCTCGATCCCAGGACTCTAGGATCATGACCTGAGCTGAAGGCAGACGCTTAACCTACTGAGCCACCCAGGTCCCCCACGCAATGTGGTTTTGATTGGAATCTCTCTGATGGCTAAAGATGATGAACATTTTTTCATGTGTCTGTTAGCCATTTGTATATCTTCTTTGGAGAAGTGTCTGTTCATGTCTTCTGCCCATTTTTTGATGTGATTTTCAATTTTGTGACTGTTGAGTTTGAGGAGTTTTTATAGATCTTAGATATCAGACCTTTGTCTGTAGTGTCATTTGCGAATATCTTCTCCCATTCTGTGGGTTGCCTGTTTCCTTTGCTTTTCCTTTGCTGTGCAGAAGCTTTTTATCTTGATGAAGTCCCAAAAGTTCATTTTTCCATTTCATTCCTATGCCTTTGAAGACATGTCCTAAAAGAAAGTGCTGTGGCTGATGAAGAAGAGGATACTGTCTATGTTCTTCTCTAGGATTTTGATAGATTCCTACATCACGTTGAGGTCTTTTATCCATTTTGAGTTTATCTTCGTGTATGGGGTAAGAGAAAATTCAAGTTTCATTCTTCTACATATAGCTGTCCAATTTTCTCAGCACCATTTATTGAAGAGACTGCCTTTTTTCTACTGGATATTTTTTCCTGTTTTTTCAAAGATCATTTGACCATAGAGTTGCAGGTCCATATCTGTGCTCTATATTCTGTTCCACTGCTCTATATGTCTGTTTTTGTGCCAGTACCATGTGTCTTGGTGATCAATGCTTTGTAGTACAATTTGGTATCAGACAATGGGATGCCTCCAGCTTTCTTTATCTTTTTCAACATTTCCTTAGCAAATCGGGGTCTTTTCTAGTTTTATACAAATTTTAGGATTGTTTGTTCCAGACTTTTGAAGATTTCACCAGACAGGTGAAATTTTAATCGGGATGGCATTGAGAGTATAGATTGCTCTGGACAGTATCGACATTTTTACATTATCTATTCTTCTGATCAATGAGCATGGAATGCTTTTCCATCTTTTTGTGTCTTCTTCAATTTCTTTCATGAGCGTTCTATAGTTCCTTGAGTACAGATCCTTCACCTCTTTGGTTAGGTTTATTACCAGGAATCTTATGGTTCTTGGTGCTACAGTAAATGGAATTGATTCTCTAATTTCCCTTCCCATATTTTCAGTGTTAATGTATAGAAAAGCAACAGATTTCTGGACATTGATTTTGTATCCTGCCACATTACTGAATTGCTAGTTCATTGCTAGTTCTAGTAGTTTGGGGGTGGACTCTTTTGAGTTTGATTGATTTGGCAATCTTGAACCACCTTTGCATCCCAGGGATAAATCCCACCAGGTCATGATGAATAATCTTTTTAATGTGCTTTCAGATCCGATTAGCTAGGATCTTGTTGAGAATCTTGGCATCCATATTCATCATGGATATTGGTCTGAAATTCTCCTTTTAGATGGCATCTTTGCCTGGTTTGGGGGCCAAGGTAATACTGGCTTCATAGAAACAGCTTGGGATTTTCCTTCTGTTTCTATTTTTTGAAAAAGTTTCAAGAGAATAGGTATCATTTTTTCCTTGGACTTTTGGTGGAATTCTCCAGGGAATCCGCCAGGTCCTGGACTCCTGTTTTTTGCAAGGTTTTTGATCACTGCTTCAATCTGATAACTAGATATTGGTCTATTCAGCTTGTCAAATTCTTCCTGTTTCAGTCTTGGAAGATTACGGGTTTCCAGCAATGCATCACTTTCTTCTAGGTTGTTTAACTTTGGCATATAGCTGTTGATAATAAATTTTGATAATTGTTTCTATTTCCTTTGGATGAGTCGTGATCTCTCCCCTTTCATTCATAATTTTGATAATTAGGGTCTTCTCCCTTTTCTTTTGGAAGATTTTGGCCTTTGGCTTATCAATCTTATTGATTCTTGCAAAAAACCAACTTCTGGATTCGTTGATGCATTCTTCTGTTTCTCTAGTTTCTAACTCATTGATCTCTGCTCTGATCCTGATTATTTTCCTTCTTGCACATGGGGCTGGCTGGGATGGCTATGTATTTCCCCCTTAGGACCACCTTTGCCATGTCCCTTAAGTTTTGCATCGATGTGCATTTTCATTCTCATTGGTCTCCATAAATTGTTTAAGTTCATCTTTGATTTCCTGGTGGATCCCAGCATTTTGAAGTTGTTCTTTAGCCTCCAAGTATTTGAATTCCTTCCAAACTTTTTCTTATGGTTGAGTTCCAGTTTCAAAGCATTGTTGTCTGAGAAAATGCAGGGAATCATCTCAATCTTTTGGTATCAGTTGAGTCCTGATTTGTGACCCAGTATGTGGTATAATCTGCAGAAAGTTCCATGTGTGCTCAAGAAGAATGAGTATTCTGTTGTTTTAGGGTGGAATATTCTGTATATACCTATGAAGTCCATCTGGTCCAATGTGTCATTCAAAGTCCTTGTTTCTTTTTGATTTTCTGTTTACATGATCTGTCTTACTGAGACTGGCGTGTTAAGATCTATTATTATTGTATTCATATCAATATGGCTCTTTATTTTTATTAACAGTTGGCTTATGTAGTTGGCTGTTCCACTATTGGGGGCATAAATGTTTACAATTGTTAGATCTTCGTGGAGGATAGACCCTTTCAGAATGATGTAGTGTCCTTCTGTATCTCTGACTAGAGTCTTTAGCTGAAAATCTAATTTATCTGATAGGAGAATCGCTACCCCAGCTTTCTTTTGAGGCTCGTTGGCATGAAAGATGGTTCTCCATCCTTTCACTTTCAGTCTGGATGTATCTTTTGGTTCCAAATGTGTCTCTTGTAGACAACATATTAATGGGTCCTGCCATATTATCCATTCTGCAACCCTGTGCCGTTTTATGGAAGCATTAAGGACTTCACGTTGAGTGTGAGTATTGAAAGATAAGATTTTAATGACATCGTGATGCTTGTGAAGTCCTTGTTTCTATAGATTGTAAATTTCTGTTTTGTGTCACTTATAGGTTCTTTCTTCTTTTATAGAACCACCCTTAGTATTTCCTGTAGTGCCGGCTTGGTGGTCTCATACTCTTTTAGTCCTTGCTGGTCTTGGAAGGTCTTTAACTCTCCATCCATTTTGAAAGTCATCCTTCCTGGATAAAGTATTGTTGGCTGCATGTTCTTCTCCTTCATTGCCCTGAATACATCAGGCCAGCCCTTTCTGGCCTGCCAGGTTTCTGTGGACAGGTCTCAAATTATTCGCATTGGTCTTCCTCCGTATGTAAGGAATCTCTTCCCCCTAGTTGCCCTCAGGACCTCTTGCCTAAAATTATAATTTGCAAATTTCACTATGATGTGTCTCGCTGTATTTCTAGACTCATTCATCTTGGCAGGTGTCCTTTCTGCCTCTAGGACACGTACCCTTGTTCCATTCCCCAGATTGGGGAAATTTTCATTCAGAATTTGGTCAGTTATATCTTCTAGTCTTCTGTCTTTCTCTACCCCCTCTGGGGTTCCAATAATCCTTACATTGAAACTTTTCATGGCCTCATTTATTTCCCTAAGTTTCTTCTCATGATTCCTGAGCAGTTTGCTCCAGCTCTCCTCCTCACCTTTCTTCTCTACCATTTTATCCTCTAGATAACTAATTCTATCTTTGTCTCCATAACTCTAGCGGTTAGACTATTTAGATTGATTTGGATCTCACTGATAGCACTTCTTACATCGGCTAAACTGGTTCTCATTTCTGCCCTTAGAGAGTCTATATTGTCATTAATGTTTTTTGTCCATCCTAGCCATTGCCTGGATAATTGTCATACTGAATTCCTTTTCTGACATACTGTTTATATCCAGGTCAAATAGTTCTGAATTAAAGGGTGCAGTCTCTGGGTTTTTCTTCTTTTGGATGTTCCTCCTCCCAGTCATTTTGATCGAAGTGGATGAGAGGCTGTATAGCTGGATATATCACCCACGATCCAGGGAGGGTGCACTCTGGAAGGTTATGAGCAATTGGGATTCACCACCAAAAAGAAAGAATAAGGATAAAAAAGATAGAGAGAAACAGAAAAAGAGGAGATCCCAGCGAGAACGGGCCCCAACAATAGGATTTATGACGTATGTAGACCAACATGAACAAACATATAGACTGACAAAAGTAGATGAGAAGTAATAAAAGAACCTAGTCAGAATGAACCCCAGGAATGAGATTTATATAATACCAGAACCAAAGCAAATATGTAGAAACACTGACAGAAGGATAATGTGGAAGAGTGGTTATAACTCCTAGGGGGGCGAGGAAGGTTATTTCAGGTCTTCCTGGGTTTTTCGTTGTATTAAGCCTCTAGTTGTAATGTTAAGTAGTTTAAAAAAATTAAAAACAAATAACAAGAAATGTGAAAACGAGTGAATAAAAAAATAGAAAGATAATAAGAAAAAAAACTTGTATCTATGAAATATACAGGGTTGAGGGTATTATCAGACACTTAATATATTGATTTCCCCTGATGTAGTGGATTTAAATTTTTATGGGGACCCTCTGGTTATAGTCCTTTTGTTTTGTTTTTTTACTTGTCTTCTGGGGGAGGGGCCTGCCATGTTTTTTTCAGTCAGTCTTACTTGGGTTGAGTCACCCTGCCCCCCAATCAATGGGCTGTGCTCTGGGCAAACCGGTTTCTCAGTCTTTCAGTCTCTGAAGGTTTTTGGCATTTTGTAGCTTTTTCACCTTTTTGAAGAGTCCAAGCAAGGACTCTGTATGTACCCAGACCACCATGTCACAGAGAAGCCTCAGTCTGCTCTCCTCTGGGTGGTCCAGAGCACACACTCCCCTCTGTAAAATTTTGCTCAGAAGGTAGCCTGTCACAGGTGAAGTGCACTCCACATTTCAGTGACTCCAAGAGTGTTCTCCTTGCTCTCTAGGCTCCAGGCCCTAGGAGGGTGTAATGAAATTCATGAGGAGTCTAGGCCACCTGCCCACATTCTCTCTGGGGCCAGCTGGGAGTGCCAAAACCCTGCCACAGACCCCGAATGTCTATTCAGTAAGGGCTGCACTCAGTCCCGAGAGTGGGACATGCAGCGAATAGCTGACAGCTCCTGGACCACAACAGACTATAGCGCTTGCAGGAGTGCATGCTCCCCACTCACAAAATGGTGCAAGGAGCGGAAAGTGCACATTCAGAAACCATGGACTGGACCCACCCACCAGTCTCTCTTTGAGGCGAGTGTTGTCCTTCCTGAGAACATGGGCCCAGGCACGTGCCTGCGACCACCTCCTTCCACTAGTTGCTGCTCAGAACCTTTTGCTCTTTTTAAGTATTTTTAACCAGACTCTAAGTTATTCCTGCTCCCCAACCACCGGGCACTTTCCATTGGGGTAATACTGTCCTTGCACCGCTTTTGGTGGCTCCCTTTCCCTTTTGTTTATCCTCTGATATCAGTTAGAGTGTTCCCGCTTTGCTTTACCTCTCCACTGCTGTCATCTCTCCCCTAGATATCCATAGTGAAAAATCTTGCTCCTCAGGCTGATTTCATGGATGTTCAGCATGTTCTGGTAGATATCCAGCTCACTTTTGGGGACAGGTTGCAACGGGATCTCCTACTTCTGTGCCATCTTGCCCCCTCCTCATGTATATCTGTTTTTTGAGTTTCTGTTCTCTTCTAGTGATTTTTGTCTGTTTTTCTCCAAGTTGATGACTGTTTTTATTATTGTGGTACTAATTCCAATATCTGTTAAGGCAAGTCCCCTCTCAGTAGTAGCTCCATTAAATCTTGGCCATGCTGCATTTTTTTCATCTAGAGGAAGTTTGGAGCAAATGTGTATACTAAAAACATCCCATTGGATTTTCAGAGGAATTACATTAAATGTGTAGGTTAATGTAGGGAAAACTGACATTTTTGCAGCATTTGGTTTTCTCTCAAGGAATACATTATGTTTCTCCACTTATTTTATGTCACTCAGTTAAGTTTTATAATGTTTTTTATATGTTTATTGTACTTTTATTGTTAGGGTTTGAATATAAGAACATTGTTGAATGGTGGGGGAATAGGAGACACTCGGGTCTTGCTCTTAATTTGTTAGAAATGTATTTTATAAGAGATATTGGGGGCAGGGAGCAAGATGGCAGAGAACTTGGAGATCCTGTTGCAACCTGTCCCCAAAACTATGGACTCTGATCAACAAACGGAGGGTTTTTGAGGGGAGGGCTTGGGGGTTGGGCGAGCCTGGTGGTGGGTATTGAGGGCACATATTGCATGGAGCACTGGGTGTGGTGCTTGAATAATTAATCTTGTAACACTGAAAAAATAAAATAAACATATTTGGGGGAAAAGAAAGAAGAAGACTAAGACGAAGAAGGAGACGAAGAAGAAGAAGAAGAAGAAGAAGAAGAAGAAGCAGCAGCAGCAGCAGCAGCAGCAGAAGAAGGGTGCCTGGGTGGCTCCGTGGCTTAAAAACTTTGCCTTCAGCTCATGTCAAAATCTCAGAGACCTGGGATTGAGCCCTGTGGCGGACTCTCTACTCAGCGAGGAGACTGCTTCCTTCACTCGCTGCCTGCCTCTCTGCCCACTTGTAATCTCTCTCTTTCTGTCAAATAAATAAATAAAATCTTTTTTAAAAAAATAATTAATTAATAAATAAATAACTACAAATGCAAGAACAACAAACAAACAAAAAAGACAACAAACAAACAAACAAAACAAACAAACAAAAAAGAAACAGAAGGAAAACTTCCAGACGATTTCTATGAAGCCAGCATTACCCTGATTCCCAAACCTGGCAAAGACCCCATCCAAAAGGAGGCTTTCAGACCAATATCCCTGATGAATATGGATGCCAAGATTCTCAACAAGATCTTAGCTAATAGGATCCAACAGCACATTCCAAGATTATTCATCATCACCAGGTGGGATTTATCCCAAGGTTGCAAGGGTGGTTCAACATTCGCAAGTCAATCAATGTGATAGAACAAATCAATAAGAGAAGAGAGAAGAACCACATGGTCCTCTCAATTGATGCAGAAAAAAGATTTGACAAAATTCAGAATCTATTCCTGATTAAAATTCTTCAAAGTATAGGGATAGAAGGATCATTCTTCAACATCATAAAGTCTATCTCTGAAAAGCCAAAAGCAAATATAATTCTCAATGGGGAAAAGCTGACAGCATTCTCTTTGAGATCAGGAACTCCCCAAGGATGCACACTCTCACCACTCTTGCTAAACATAGTGCTAAAAGTAGTAGCAAGAGCAATTATACCACAAAAAGAAATAAAAGGTATTCAAATTGGTAATGAAGTAGTCAAACTCTCTCTCTTCACAGATGACATGATACGTTTTATAGAAGACCCAAAAGACTCCACTCCCTAACTACTGGAACTCAAACAGAAATTCAGTAATGTGGCAGGATAGAAAATCAAAGCACAGAAATCAGTTACTTTCTTATACACTAACAGTGAAAATATAGAAAGAAAAATTAGAGAATTGATTCCATTTACTGTAGCACAAAGAAACATAAGATACCTGGGAATAAACCTAACAGAAGTAAAGGATCTGTACTTGAGGAACTACAGAATGCTCATGAAAGAAACTGAAGATGACAGAAAAAGGTGGAAAATCATGCCATGTTTATGTATTAGAAGGAAAAACAGTGTTAAAATGTCTATACTGAGCATTCCTAGAGATACACAAACTACCAAACTGAACCAGGAAGAAATAGAAAACTTGAACAGACCCATAACCAGTAAGGAGATTGAAGCAGTCATCAAAAATCGCCCAACAAACAAGAGTCCATGTCCAGATGGCTTCCCAGGGGAACTCTACCAAACATTTAAAGAAGGGTTAATACCTATTCTTCAGAAATTGTTCCAAAAAATAGAAATGGAAGGGAAACTTCCAAACGCATTTTATGAGGCCAACATCACCTTAATCCCAAAACCAGACAAAGACCCCATCCAAAAGGAGAATTACAGACCAATATCCTTGATGAACACAGATGTAAATATTCTCACCAAAATACTAGCCAATAGGATCCAACAGTACATTAAAAGGATCATCCAGGGGCTCCTGGGTGGCTCAGTCATTAAGCATCTGCCTTCGACTCAGGTCATGATCCCAGGGTCCTGGGATCGAGCCCCACATCGGGCTCCCTGCTCGGCAAGAAGCCTGCTTCTCCCACTACCATTCCCTCTGCTTGTGTTCCCTCTCT
>CM053612.1:62901169-62939177 GCA_028646535.1 Procyon lotor | reverse complement strand
GAAGTGGGGGGTCATGGGCACAGGCCTAAGCCCACCTTCCCAGGAAGGTCAACACAATGGGTGACCACCGTGTCAAAGAGACACCAGTGGGGAGTCCAGTCCATGGTTCATGAACCTGCAGCTTTCTGCTGTTCATGAACCATTTTATGGGCTGGGTGCACTCCTGCAAGTGCCATAAAGAGACTGGTGTGGTCCATGAGCCTGAAGTTTCTTCTGTGTGCACCACTCCATGGACTGGGTGTACTCCCGCAAGCCCTTAAGAGACCTGGTGGGAGAACTAGCTGGCAGTATCTAGGACCTCGAGACACCTGCCACTTGCCGCAGGATCTGGACACTCCCAGCCAGCATCTGAGAGAACAGGGCCAATCATGGGGAGGAATCTGAGCACACCTGGCATGGGCCAGTAGCGTGAAGAACAGTCCCAGCAACGTCAGCCACCTGAATCGAGTTTCCCAGACCAATATCTCTCATTGCTCACAGCTTTGGTGCCACAAGGGTGAAAAAGCTAGCAAGAGCTTCATGGGGCATCTGGGACGGGGATTGGGGGGTGTGCGCCCCCCATGAGAGGCTGCAGTGTGAGTAGAGATTGTAAAGGGGGAGTCTGTGTATTCTGGACCACCAAGAGGGGAGCAGACTGAGGCTACTCTTGGAGGCCAAGGTCTGGGTACCAGAAGATTCTTTGCATGGACCCTCTGAAAAGCAACAGGCCACAAAAGAACAAAAAACTCCAGAGAGAAAAAGACTGAAAAACCGGTTGCCACAGAGCCCAGCCATGTCATAGCTGGCAAGGAAACTTAACCCAAACAAGATTGGCTGATGTTAAAAAACAGTGTGGCAGATGTTAAAAAAACAATGTGGAAGGCCCCTCCCACAGAGGACAAACCAAAAACACGAGGACAATAACCACAGTGTCCCCATAAAACTATAAAACCCCAATATCAGGGGAAAGCAATATATTAAGCTCCTGATACTGCCCTAAAACCTGTGCATTTCATAGATACAAGTTTTTTCTTTCTTTCCTTTTTTTTTTGACTCGTTCTCATGATTCACGGTTGTTTAATTTTCCCCCCAAATATGTATATTATCTTTTTTCAGTGTTATAAGATTAATTGTTCATGCACCACACACGGTGCTCCATGCAATACGTGCCCTCCTCAATACCCACAACCAGGCTCACCCAACTCCCCAACCCCTCCCCTGCAAGACCCTCAGGTTGTTGCTCAGAGTCCACAGTCTCTCATGGTTGATCTCCCCCTCTGATTTCCCCCCATCCCTCCTTCCCTTCCTTCTCACAATGCTCTCCATGTTTTTCTTTATGCTCAGCACGTGAGACCATAAGGTAATTGGCTCTCTCTGCTTGACTTTTTTCACTGAGCATAATCTCTTCCAGTCCCGTCCATGTTGATACAAAAGTTGGATACTCTTTTGTATGTGTATACATAATGGAGGCATAATATTCCATTGTATATATGGACCATATCTTCTTTATCCATTCATCTGTTGAAGGGCATTTTGGTTCTTTCCACAGTTTGGCGATTGTGGCCATGCTGCTATGAACATTGGGGTACATGTGGCCCTTCTTTGTAATGTATCTACTTCTTTGGGGTAAATACCCAGTAGTGAGTGGTTGTTTAATTTTTTAAAAAATATTTAACATTACAACTAGAGGCTTAATATAACAATACACCAAGGAAGACCTGAAATAACCTTCCTCACTCACATCGAGGAATTATAACCAACCCTCGCATCTTATCCTTCTGTTAGTGTTTCTCTGTATTTGCTTTTGTTCTGGTATTATATAAATCTTATTCTTGGGGTTCATTCTGACTAGGTTCTTTTATTTCTTGTCATTTGCTTTTGTTGGTCTTTATGTTTGTTTGTGTTTATTTATATACCTTATAAATCTTATTACTGGGGCTCATTTTGGCTGGGATTAGTTTTTTCTCTATCTCTCTCTTTTTATCTTTATTCTTTATTTTTGGAGGTGAATTTCAATTGCTTCAAAACCTTCCAGGGGCAACTTGCCTGGATCCTGGATCATATATTCAGCTATATATGCTCTCATCCACTTCTCATCAAAATGACAAAGAGGAGGAACACCCAACAGAAGAAAAACCCAGAGACTTCACCCTCCCCCTCAGAATTATTGGATATGGACATAAACAGTATGGTGGAAAGGGAATTCAGGGTAACAATTATCCATGCAATTGTTAGGATGGAGAAAACATTAATGACAACGTAGAATCTCTGAGGGCAGAACTGAGAACCAGTGTGGCAGATGTTAAAAATATTATCAGTGAGATCCAATGTAATTTAAATAGTCTAACAGCTAGAGTAGTGGAGACAGAGGATAGCATTAGTGATCTAGAGGACAAGAAGTTTGAGAAGAAAGGTCAGGAGGAGGGAAGAAACAAACTGCTTAGAAACCATGAGAACAGAAAATGGGAAGTAAATGACACCGTGAAACGTTCCGACGTCAGAATTATTGGAATCCCAGGGGGGATGCAGAAAGACAGAAGACTAGAAGATACAGCTGAACAAATTTTGAATGAAAATTTCCCCAATCTGAGGAATGGAACAAGTGTTAGTGTCCTAGAGGCAGAAAGAACACCATCCAAAATCAATGAGTCTAGAAAAACATCTAGACACATCATTGTGAAATTTGTGAATTGTAATATTAGACAAGAGGTCCTGAGGGCAGCTAAGGGGAAGTGATTCCTTATGAACAGAGGAAAACTCATCAGAATAACATCAAACCTGTCTCCAGAAACCTGGCAAGCCAGAAAGGGCTGGCATGAGATACTCAGGGCACTAAAAGAGGAGAACATGCAGCCAAGAATACTTTACCAAGCAAGACTGATGATCAAAACTGATGGAGAGATAAAGAGCTTCCAAGACCGGCAAGGATTAAAAGAGTATGTGACCACCAAGCAGGCACTACAAAACATATTAAGGGGAGTTCTATAAAAGAAGAAAGAACCCAAGAGTGACACAGAACAAAAAGTTAAAATCTATATAAACAAGGACTTCACAGGCAACATAGTGTCAATAAAAAATTATCTTTGAATAATCATTCTCAATGTTAATGGCCTGAATGCTCCCATAAAATGGCACAAAGTTGCAGACTGGATAAAACAAAAGGACCTGTTCATTTGCTATCTACAATAGACAGATTTGGAACCTAAAGATACATGAGACTGAAAGTGAAAGAATCGAGAAACATCTTTCATGCCAATGGGCCTCAAAAGAAGGCCAGCCTAGCGATTCTCATATTAGATAAATTAGATTTTAAGCTAAAGACTGTAGTCAGAGAAAGAGAAGGATACTATATCATTCTTAAA
The DNA here is from genome assembly GCA_028646535.1 of Procyon lotor. Taxonomy (NCBI): domain Eukaryota; kingdom Metazoa; phylum Chordata; class Mammalia; order Carnivora; family Procyonidae; genus Procyon; species Procyon lotor. The sequence continues at coordinate 62,935,836 of CM053612.1, read as the reverse complement.
GGGTTTGTCCTGGGACTCCTGGGTTGTTCAGTGGGTTAAAGCCTTTGCCTTCAGCTCAGGTCATGATCCCAGTATCCTGGGATCCAACCCCACATAGGGCTCTCTGCTCAGCGGGGAGCCTGCTTCCTCCTCTCTGCCTTTCTCTCTGCCTATTTGTGATCTCTCTCTCTCTCTCTCTCTCTCACTCTCTCTCTCTCAAATAAATAAATAAATAAAAATTTAAAAACCATAAACAAAGGGTCTGTCTTTCAAGAATATCTAACAGTCATAAACATTTATGCCCCCAATATAGGAGCAGCCAACTACATAAGCCAACTGTTAATCAAAATAAAGAGTCATATCGATATGAATACAATAATAATAGGAGATCTTAACATGCCATTCTCGTAACAGATAGATCATCCAAACAGAAAATTCATAAAGAAACAAGAGCTTTGAATGACACATTGGAACAGATGGACCTCATAGATATATACAGAACATTCCACCCTAAAACAACAGAACACTTATTCTTCTTGAGCACACATGGAACTTTCTCCAAAATAGATCACATATTGGGTCACAAATAAGGACTCAGACCATACCAAAAGATTGAGAAAATTCCCTGCATATTCCAAGAACACAATGTTTTGAAACGGTACTCAACCTCAGATTATGCGGAGTGAAAAAAGTCAAACAGAGAAAGCCAATTACTTATGATCTCACGTGCTGAGCATAAAGAAAAACATGGAGGGGATTGTGAGAAGGAAGGGAAAGGTGAATGGGAGGAAATCAGGGGGGGAGATGGACCATGAGAGACTGTGGACTCTGAGAAACAAACTGAGGGTTTTGGAGGGGAAGGGGGTGGCGGTTGGGCGAGACTGGTGGTGGGTATTGAGGAGGGCACGTATTGCATGGAGCACTGGGTGTGGTGCATGAACAATAAATCTTGTAACACTGAAAAAATAAAATAAATATATTTGGGGAAAAAAGAGATCTGGTGTATTTGAGATTTTTCCATTTTTTGGACGGAGGCTTGGATGGCTATGTTTTTCCCCCTTAGGACTGCCTTTGCCATGTCCCATAGGTTTTGCATCAATGTGTCTTCATTCTCATTGGTCTCCATGAATTGTTTAAGTTCATCTTTGATTTCCTGGTTGATCCCAGCATTCTTGAGCTAAAGACTTGAGTCTTTAGCCTCCAAGTGTTTGAATTCCTTTCAAACTTTTTCTTGAGGTTGAGTTTCAGTTTTAAAGCATTGTGGTCTGAGAAAATGCAGGGAATCATCTCAATCTTTCAGTTTTGTTTGAGTTCTGATTTGTGAGGGAGTATGTCGTCTATTCTGAAGAAAGTTCTGTGTGTACTCGAGAAAATGACCACAATGCTCTGAAACTGGAAATGGGTTTTTTCCTCTTTGACAAAGCAGGAAAAAATATCCAGTGGAAAAAATACAGTCTCTTCAATAAATTGTGCTGGGAATTTTGGATAGCTATATGTAGAAGAATGATTCCTGACCATTCTCTTACACCATACACAAAGATAAACTCGAAATGGATAAAAGATCTCAACGTGAAGTAGGAATCTATCAGAATCCTAGAGGAGAACATAGGCGGTAACTTGTTCCATATTGGCCTCAGTAACTTCTTTCAGGACATGTCTCCAAAGGTAAGGAAAACAGAAGCGAAAATGAACTTTTGGGACTTCATCAAGATAAAAAGCTTCTGCGCAGTGAAGGAAACAGTCAATAAAACAAACAGGCAACCCACAGAATGGGAGAAGATATTCGCAAATGATACTACAGAGAAAAGTCTGATATCTAAGATCTCTAAAAAACTCCTCAAACTCAACACTCACAAAACTAATGATCACATCAAAAAGTGGGCAGAAGACATGAACAGACACTTCTCCACAGAAGACATACAAATGGCTGACAGATATGTGAAAAAATGTTCATCATCTTTAGCCATCAGGGAGATTCCAATCAAAACCACACTGAGATACCACCTTACACCAGTTAGAATGGCCAAAATCAACAGGACAGTAAACAACAAATGTTGGAGAGGGTGTGGAGAAAGGGGCACCCTCGTACACTGTTGGTGGGATTGCAAGCTGGTGCATCCACTTTGGAAAACAGTGTGGAGATTCCTCAAGAAATCAAAAATCGAGCTACCCTATGACCCTGCCATCGCACACTGGGTATTTACCCCAAAGAAGCAGATGCAGTACAAAGAAGAGCCACATGTACCCCGAAGTTCATAGCAGCAATGGCTACAATAGCCAAACTGTGGAAAGAATCAAAATGCCCTTCAACAGGTGGATGGATAAGGAAGATATGGATATGGTCCATATATACAATGGAATATTATGCCTCCATTAGAAAGGATGAATATCCAACTTTTGTATCAACATGGACTGGACTGGAAGAGATTATGCATAGTGAAATAAGTCAAGTGGAGAGAGTCAATTATCTTCTGGTCTCATGTGTGGAGCACAAGGAAAAACACGGAGGGCATTGTGAGAAGGAAGAGAAGGGTCAACGGGGGATATCGGAGGAGGAGATAAACCATGAGAGACTGTGAACTCTGTGCAACAAACTGAGGGTTTTAGAGGGGATGGGGTGGAGGGGTTGTGCGAGCCTGGTGGTGGGTATTGAGGAAGGCACTTACTGCATGGGGCACTGGGTGTGGTTCATGAACAATTAATCTTATAACACTGAAAAAATATAATAAACATATTTGGGCGATATATGCCTATTTCATCCTTTGCCCATTTTTTAAAAAAAATCTGGGTTTTTTAGTGATTTTGGATTATCAGATAATATCATTTGCAAATATCTTCTCTCACTCAATAGGTTCACTTTTGTTCATAATCTTGTAACACTGAAAAAATAAAATATACGTATTTGGGGGAAAAAAAGAAAAGATATGAACCACATGATCCTCTCAATTGATGCAGAAAATGCATTTGACAAATTACAGCACCCTTTCTAGATTAAAACTCTCTGCCGTGTATGGATCTAGGGAACATAGCTTGATATCATAAAAGCCATAAACAAACAAACAAAACCCACAGCAAATATCATCCTCAAAAGAATAAAACAGAGCTTTTCCCCTAAGATCAGGATCAGGGTAAGGTGTCCATTTTCACCACTATCGTTCTATTACTCCTTGAAGTCCTAGCCTCTGCAATCAGGCAACAAGAAGAAAAGACATCCAAATCAGCAAGCAAGAAGTCAAATTTTCACTCATTACAGATAACATGATATTCTGTGTTGAAAACCCAAAAGAGTCCACCCCAAAACTGTTAGAATTCATACAAAATTTGCAAAGTGGCAGGATATAAAATCAATGTGCAGAAGTCAGTTGCATTTCTATACACTAACAATAAAACAGAAGAAAGAAATGAAGGAATCAATGCCTTTTATAACTGCACCCAAAACCTTACTATGCCCACAAATAAATCTAAACAAGTTAAAATATCTGTACTCTGAAAACTATAGAACACTTATAAAGAAATGAAGGAAGAGGGATGCCTGGGTGGCTCAGTCATTAAGTGTCTGCCTTCGGCTCAGCTCGTGATCCCAGGGTCCTGGGATCAAGACCTTTGTTAGGCTGTCTGCTCAAAGCGGAGCCTGTTTCTCCTTCTACCCCTCCCCCCTCCCGCTCTCTCTCTCTATCTATATCTCTGATAAATAAATAAAATATTTTAAAAAGAGAAATGGAAGAAGACACAAAGAAATGGAAAAACATTCTATGCTCATGGAATGTATGAACAAATGTTAAAATCCCTATGCTTCTCAGAGCAATCTCCACACTCAATGCAATCCCTATCAAAATATCACAAAGATTTATCACAATGGTGAAACAAATAATCTTAAAATTTATATGGAACCAGAAAAGACCCCAAATAGCCATAGGAATATCGAAAAAGAAAAAACCTGGAAGCATCACAATTTCAGACTTCAAGTTATATTATAAACTGTAGTGATCAAGACAGCATGGTACTGGCACAAAAAAAAGAGACATAGATCCAAGGAAAACAATAAAGAACTCAGATAAGGACCCTCAACTCTATGGTCAACTAATCTTTGGCAAAGCAGGAAAGAATATCCAATGGAAAACCGATGGTCTCTTCAACAAATGGTGTTGGGAGAATTGGACAAGCACATGCAGAAGAATGAAACTGGACTATTTTTCTTACACAAAAGTAAACTCAATATGGATGAAAGATCTGAATGTGAGACAGGAATCCATGAAAATCCTAGAGAAGAACACAGGCAGCAACCTCTTTGACCTCAGCTGCAGCAACTTCTTGCTAGACAGGTCTCAAAGGCAACGGAAACAAAAACGAAAATGAATCATTGGAACTGCATCAAGATAAAAAGTTTTTGCACAGCAAAGGAAACAGTCAACAAAACTAAAAGACTACCTACACACTGGGAGAAGATATTTACAAATGTCTTATCAGATAAAAGGCTAGTATCCAACATCTATAAAGAACTTATCAAACTTAACACCCCAAAAACAAATAAACCAGTCAAGAAATGGGCAGAAGACATGAACAGACACTTCTCTAATGACGACATGCAAATGACCTACAGACACATGAAAAAATGTTCGACATCTCTTGGTATCAGAGAAATACAAATCAAAACCACAATGAGACACCACCACTACATGAGTCAGAATGGCTAAAATTAACAAGTCAGGAAGCAACAGGTGTTGGTGAGGATGTGGAGATAGAGGAACCCTTTTACATTGTCAGTGGGAATGCAAACTGCTACCACCACTCTGGAAAACAGTATGAAATAGAGCTACTACAACCTAACAATTGTACTACTAGCTATTTATTCAAATGATACAACATAGTGATTCAAAGGTACACATGCACCCCAATGTCTATAGCAACAATGTAAACCATAACCAATATATGGAAAGAGCCCAGATGTCCATAGACAGATTAATGGGTAAAGAAGGTGTGGTATGCATATACAATGGAATATCACTCAGCCAATCAAAAGAATGAAATCTTACCATTTACAATGACGTAGATGGAACTAGAGGGTATTAGGCTAAGAGAAGTATGTTGGTCAGACAAAGACAAGTGCCATGTAATTTCAGTCATATGAGGAATTTAAGAAACAAAACATGAACATACGGGAAGCAAAAGAAAAATAAAATATAGATGAAATTGGAGGAGGATACGAACCATAAGAAACTCTTAACTATAGGAAACAAACTGAAGGTTTCTGGAAGGAAAGTGGGTAGGCAGATAGGGTACATTTTGATAGGGATTTCATTGAGTGTGTAGATTGCTCTGAGAAGCATAGGGATTTTAACATTGGTTCATACATTCCATCATACACCCTGTAATGCCCAGGGTGATGGGCATTACGGAGGGCACTTGATGCAGTACACACTGGGCATTACATGCAATTGGTGAATCAATTAACGTTACCTCCAAAGCTAATAGTACACTGTATTTTAATTAATTGATTTTAAGTTAAAAAAAACAAATACTTTTTTTTATTTTTTCCCAAATATGTTTATTTTATTTGTTCAGTGTTACAAGATTAATTGTTCATGCACCACACCCCGTGCTTCATGCAATATGTGCCTTCTTCAATACCCACCACCAGGCTCACCCAACCCTCCACCCACTTCCCGCCAAAACCCTTAGTTTGTTGCTCAGAGTCAAGTGGAGAGAGCCAATTATCTTATGGTTTCACTTACTTGTGGAGCATAAGGAAAAACATGGAGGGCATTGTGAGAAGGAAAGGAAGGGTGAATGGGGGGAAATCGGAGGGGGGGATGAACCATGAGAGACTGTGGACTCTGAGCAAAAAAAACCAAATAAATTTTAAAAACTTGAAAGTAACTAGCTAACTAAAGTCAATGAGTCAGTCAGTCAGTCCTGAGTACATAATGTATTACTTGTCAACTATAATGTTGTAGTGATAATTTGAGTGTTGCTAATGGAGTAAATCTCAGAAGTTCTCATGACGAAATTAATTCTATAAGGATGTATGGTGATAATTTTTTTTATTTCTTAAGATTGATTTATTTATTTGACAGAGAGAGAGGATGTGCGTACATGCAGGAGGAGCAGCAGGCAGAGAGAGAAGCAAGCAGAGGAAGAGAGAGAGAAAAGCACAGGGAGAGGGAGAAGCAGGCTCCCTGCTGAGCAAGGAGCCCAATGCAGGACTTGATCCCAGGACCCTGGGATCATGACCTGAGCTGAAAGCAGATGTTTAGCTGACTGAGCCACCGAGGCACCCCAATCATACTTCATTTGTGCTGTGAAGAAACAGCAAAAAAATGATGCATATCAAAAATAATAGTAACAAGTGTTGGCAAGGATGTGGTGATATTGAAACCCTTGTGCACTCTCGGTGAAAATGTCAAATGGTAGAGCCACTGTGGAAAACATTTTGGTGTTCCCTTAAAAAAATTACATATTGAATTACTATGTGATCCATTAATTTCACTTCTGGGTTGTAATCGTCCCTCAAAACAATGTACTGCTTAAAATATACTTATCAGAGAGGGAGGGGCACGAAGGCAGAGAGGCAGGAGATCCTGTTACAACCTGTCCCCAAAAGTGAGCTGGATATCTGCCAGACCATGCTGAACACCCATGAAATCAGCCTGAGGAGCAAGATTTTTCACTTCTGGATCTCTATGGGAGGAGAAGACAGCAGCAGAGAGGTAAAGCAAAGTGGGAACACTCAAAACAATATAGGGGGATAAACAAAAGGGGGAGGGAGCCACCAGAAGCGGTGCAAGGACAGTAATACCACAAAGGAAAGCCGCCAGGTGGTTGTGGAGCAGCAATAACTTAGAGTCCGGTTAAAAACACTTAAAAAGAGCATAAGGTTCTCAGGAGCAGCTAGTGGAAGAGGGTGGTCTTGGGCACAAGCCTGGGCCCACACTTCCAGGAAGGACCCACTCACCTCAAAGAGAGCCTAGTGGAGGGGGGCGGCGTCGGAACCTGCAGCTTTCAGCTCCCCATGCCATCTTGTGGGCGGGGTGTGCATGCTCCTGAAAGCACCTTAGAGAGTCTGCTGTGGTCCCAGAGCCCACAGATTTTCTCAATGAACAGTGCTCTCTAGACGGTGCACCACCAAAGGCAAGAACTGCAGGGCGAGTGCAGTAATATTGGCAAGAATCTGGCTACAACTCGCCAGAGCCTGGACCCTGGAGAGCAAGGGAGACCACGGAGTCCCACCCAGAGCCTCTGAACTGCTGAGTGTGCGCCACCTGGGACAGGCTGCACTGGGAGATATGCAGAGGGGAGTGTCCCTTCTGGACAACCTAGAGGGAAGCAGACTGCTGCTTCTCTGTGACAGGGGAGTCTGGGTACAGACAAGCAGATCCCTCGCTTAGACTCTCTGAAAAGGAGAAAAGGCTACAAAAGTCCAAAAGCCTTCAGAGAGCTAAAGACTGAGAAACCGGGTACCACAGAGCTCTGCCCCTTGATTGGGGGGCAGGGTGACTCAAACCAAGCAAGATTGACTGGAATACAATTGGCCAGGTCCCTCCCCCATAAGACAAGTCAAAAAAACCAAAAAGACTATAATCACAGGGTCACCATAAGACATTAAATCCCCAAAATTAAGGGAAATCAATATATTAAGTGCCTGATAATACCCTCAAACCTGTATATTTCAGACACAAGCTTTTTTTTCTATTCACTATTTTTTTTATTCACTTGTTTTCACATTTCTTGGTTTGATTTTGTTTTTTGATTTTATTTTTTTTTAACTACCTAACATCAAAACTAGAGGCTTAATACAATGATAAACCCAGGAAGGACTGAAATAACCTTCCTCACACACGAGGAGCGATAACCACCCTCCTCCTATCTTATCCTTCTGTCAGAGTTTCTACCTATTTGCTTTTGCTCTGGTATTAGAGAAAATCTCATTCCTGAGGTTCAACCTGACTAGGTTCTTTTATTTCGTGTCATCTACTTTTGTCGGTCTATATGTTTGTTCGTGTTGGTCTACATACTTCATAAATCTTATTGTTGGGGCATATACTGGCTGAGATCCCCTCTTTATCTGTTTCTCTCTACCTTTTTATCCTTATTCTTTCTTTTTGGTGGTAAATGCCAATTGCTCCTAAACCTTCCAGAGTGCACCCTGCCTGGATCATGGGCGAAATATCCAACTATATATCCTCTCATCCAATTTCCATCAAAATGACTAGGAGGAGGAACACCCAACAGAGGAAGAACCCAGAGACTGTGCCCTCTCCCTCAGAAATATTAGACATGGACATTAACAGTATGTCAGAAAGAGAATTCAGGCTGACAATTATCCAGGAAATGGTTAAGATCATTGACAATATAGAATCTCTAAGGCCAGAACTGAAATCCAGCTTAGCCAATGTAAGAAGTGCTATCAGTGAGATCCAACCCAATCTAAATAGTTTAACAGCTAGAGTTAAAGAGAAAGAGGATAGAATTAGTGATCTAGAGGATAAAATGGTAGAGAAGAAAGGGCAGGAGGACAGCTAGAGCAAACTGTTCAGGAATCATGAGAAGAAACTTAGGGAAATAAAAGACACCATGAAGCATTCCAATGTCAGAACTATTGGAATCCCAGAAGGGGTAGAGAAAGACAGAAGACTAGAAGATATAGCTGACCAAATTCTGAATGAAAATTTCCCCAATCTGGGGAATGGAACAAGGGTTCGTGTCCTAGAGGCAGAAAGGACACCTGCCAAGATACATGAGTCTAGAAATACAGCGAGACACATCATAGTAAAATTTGCAAATTATAATTTTAGACAAGAGGTCCTGAGAGCAGCTAGGGGGAAGAGATCCCTTACATATGGAGGAAGACCCATTAAAATAATATCAGACCTGTCCACAGTAACCTGGCAAGCCAGAAAGGGCTGGAAAGACATATTCAAGGCACTAAATGAGAAGAACATGCAGCCAAGAATACTTTATCCAGCAAGACTGACATTCAAAATGGATGGAGAGATAAAGAGCTTCCGAGATCGGCTAGGATTAAAAGAGTATGTGATCAATAAACCGGCACTCCAGGAAATATTAAAGGGGGTTCTATAAAAGCAGAGAGAATCCATGAGTGACTTAGAACAGAAATTTACAATCCATAGAAGCAAGGAATATACAGGCAACGTGATGTCAATAAACACTCATTTTCAATAATCACTCTCAACGTGAATGGCCTAAATGCTCCGATAAAATGGCACAGGGTTGCAGAATGGATAAAATGGAAGGACCCATCCATATGCTGTCTACAAGACACTCATTTGGAACCAAAAGATACATCCAGACTGAAAGTGAAAGGATGGAGAACAATCTTTCATGCCAATGAGCCTCAAAAGAAAGCTGGGGTAGCAATTCTCCTATCAGATAAATTAGATTTTCAGCTAAAGACTGTAGTCAGTGATACAGAAGGACATTACATCATTCTGAAAGGGTCTATCTTCCAAGAAGATCTAACAATTGTAAACATTTATGCCCCCAATAGAGGAGCAGCCAACTACATAAACCAATTGTTAATCAAAATAAAGGGTCACATTGATAGGAATACAATCATAGTAGGAGATCTTAATACACGACTCTCAGTAACAGACAGATCATCTAAACAGAAAATCAATAAAGAAACAAGAGCTTGGAATGACACATTGGACCAGACGGCCCTCATAGATATATACAGAACATTACACACTAAAAAAAAGAATACTCATTTTTCTCAAATGCAAACGGAACTTTCTCCAGAATAGACCACATACTGGACCACAAATCAGGACTCAACCAATACGAAAAGATTGAGATTATCCCTGTGTTTTCTCAGACCACAACTCTCGGAAACTGGTACTCAGCCACAAGAAAAAGTTTGGAAGGAATTCGAACACTTGGAGGCAAAAGACCAACCTGCTCAAGAATGCTGACATTAACCAGGAAATCAAAGATGAGCTTAAACAATTCATGGAGACCAATGAGAATGAAGACACATTTATGCAAAACCTATGAGACATGGCAAAGGTGGTCCTAAGGGGGAAATACATAGCCATCCAAACCTCCCTCAAAAAAATTGAAAAATCTCGAATACACCAGCTCTCATTACACCTCAAAGAACTGGAAAACCAACAACAAAGGAAGCCAACCCCACGCACAAGAAGGGAAATAATCAAGATCAGAGCAGAGATCAACGAGCTAGAAACGAGAGAAACAATAGAATGCATCAACGAATCCAGAAGTTGGTTCTTTGAAAGAATAAATAAGATTGATAAGCCACTGGCCAAACTAACCCAAAAGAAAAGGGAGAGGACCCAAATTAAAAAAAAATATGAATGAAAGGGGAGAGATCACGGCTAATCCAATGGAAATAGAAACAATTATCAGAAATTATTATCAACAACTATATGCCAGTAAATTAACCAGCCTAGAAGAAATGGATGCATTCCTGGAAACCCATAATCTTCCAAGACTGAAACAGGAAGAAATTGAAAACCTGAATAGACTGGTATCTAGTAATGAGATTAAAGCAGTGATCAAAAACCTACCAAAAAACAAGAAACCGGACGGATTCCCTGGGGAATTCTACCAAACTTTCAAGGAAGAAATAATACCTATTCTCCAGAAACTGTTTCAAAAATAGAAACATAAGGAAGATTTCTACACTCTTTCTATGAAGCCAGCATTACCCTGATGCCCAAACCAGGCAAAGACCCTACCGAAAAGGAGAATTTCGTACCAATATCCCTGATGAACACGGATGCAAGATTCTCAACAAGATCCTAGCTAATAGGATCCAACAGCAGATTAAAAAGGTTAATCATCATGACCAAGTGGGATACATCCCTGGGATGGTTCAACATTCACAAATCAATCCATGTGATAGAACAGATCAATAAGAGAAGAGAGAAGAACCACATGGTCCTCTCAAGTGATGCAGAAAAAGCGTTTGACAAAATTCAGCATCTGTTCCTGATTAAAACTCTACAAAGTATAGGGATAGAAGGAACATTCCTCAACATCATAAAGTCTACCTATGAAAAGCTCACAGCAAATATCATTCTCAATTGGGAAATGCTGAAAGCCTTCCCTTTGTGATCAGGCACATGACAAGGATACCCACTCTCATCACTCTTGTTCAACATAGTGCTAGAAGTCCTAGCAATAGCAATCAGACTACAAAAAGAAATAAAAGGTATTAAAATTGGCAATGAAGAAGTCAAACTCTCTCTCTCTTCGCAGAAGACATGTTACTCTATATGGAAAACCCAAAAACCTCCACCCTCAAGCTACTAGAACTCATACAGCAATTCAGTAATGTGGCAGGATACAAAATCAATGCACAGAAATAAGTTGCTCTCTTATACACTAACAATGAAACTGTAGAAGGAGAACTTAGGGAATCTATTCCATTTACAATAGCGCCCAAAACCATAAGATACCTGGGAATAAATCTAACCAAAGACGTGAAGGATCTGTACTTGAAGAACTACAGAATGCTCATGAAAGAAATTGAAGAAGACACAAAAAGGTGGAAAAGGTTTCCAAGTTCCTGGATCGGAAGAATAAATATTGTGAAAATTTCTATACTGCCCAGAGCAATCTATACATTCAATGCCATCCCGATCAAAATTCAACTGGATTTTTTCAAAAGCCTGAAACAAACAATCCTAAAATTGATATGGAACCAGAAACGACCCTGAGTTGCTTAGCAAATGCTGAAAAAGAAAAACAAAGCTGGGGGCATCACATTGCCTGATTTCAAGCTTTACTACAAAGCAATGATCACCAAGACAGCATGGTACTGGCACAAAAACAGACACATAGACCAGTAGGACAGAATAGAGAGCCCAAATATGGACCTGCAACTCTGTGGTCAAATAATCTTTGACAAAACAGGAAAAACATGCAGTGGAAAAAAGACAAACTGTTTAATAAATGGTGCTGGGAAAATTGGACAGCTCTATGTAGAAGAATGAAACTTGACCATTCTCTTACACCATACACAAAGATAAACTCGAAATGGATAAAAGACCTCAGTGTGAGGCAAGAATCTATCAAAATCCTAGAAGAGAATATAGGCAGGAACCTCTGCGACATCAGCCACAGCAACTTCTTTCAGGACATTTCTCCAAAGACAAAGAAAACAAAAGCAAAATTGAACTTTTGGGACCTCATCAAGATAAAAAGCTTCTGCACAGCGAAGGGAACAGTCAACAAAACAAACACACAACCCACAGAATGGGAGAAGATATTCACAAATGACAGTACAGACAAAGGTCTGATATTTAAGATCTATAAAGAACTCCTGAAACTCAACACTCACAAAACTGATAATTACATCAAAAGATGGGCAGAAGACATGAACAGAAACTTCTCCAAAGAAGACATACAGATGGCTAACAAACACATGAAAAAATGTTCATCATCTTTAGCCATCAGGGAGATTCCAATCAAAACCACACTGAGATACCACCTTACACCAGTTAGAATGGCCAAAATCAACAGGACAGTAAACAACAAATGTTGGAGAGGGTGTGGAGAAAGGGGCACCCTCGTACACTGTTGGTGGGATTGCAAGCTGGTGCAGCCACTTTGGAAAACAGTGTGGAGTTTCCTCAAGAAATTAAAAATAGAGCTACCCTATGACTCTGCAAAAGCACTACTGGGTATTTACCCCAAAGTATCAGATGGATTACAAACAAGGGCCTCATGTACCCCAATGTTCATAGCAGCAATGACCACAATTGCCAAACCGTGGAAAGAACCAAGATGTCCTTCAACAGATGAATGGATAAAGAAGATATGGTCCATATATACAATGGAATATTATGCCTCCTTTAGAAAGGACGAATATCCAACTTTTGTATCAGCATGAATGGGACTGGAAGAGATTATGCAGAGTGAAAGAAGTCAAGCAGAGAGAACCAATTACCTTATGGTCTTCACTTACGTGCTGAGGATAAGGAAAAACATGGAGGGCATTGTGAGAAGGAAGGGAAAGGTGAATGGGGGGAAACCAGATGGGGAGATGAACAATGAGAGATTGTGGACTCTGAGAAACAAACTGAGGGTTTTGGAGGGGCGGGGGCTGGGGGTTGGGCGAGTCTGTTTGTGGGTATTGTGGAGGTGTAGGTCACGTATTGCATGAAGCACTGGGTGTTGTGCATGAACAATAAATCTTGTAACACTGAAAAAACAAAATAAACATATTTGGGGAAAAAATAAAACAGTAAGATCCAAAAATATATATATAACCTATGAGAAATTGTACTAGTCTGGCAAGCATGCTTATACATAGTCTTAAGAAAAACATATACTGGTAACAGACCTCTGGGGGGAGGACAAGATACTTCCTTGAAGCCGAGCCACTGGGGATGCCCAGCTCACTCAGTGCGGAACACTGCCTGCTTCACTTTTCCGTTATCTCCCCTTCCCTGGTGACCACCTTTGACTAATTAGATTAATTAGATGATCCCTTTAAATGTGCTTGCTCGATTATAAACTTTATACTGCTTGACCAGATATGTTTTACCTTTCTTCTTACTTATCTGCAAGCCTCATGGTCAATGTATAAGCTACTCCAGTTTCTTTTTTAGTTGTTATCTACATTTTCTTTCTTTTTTTTTTTATTTTTAAACCATAGTTTGGGGAATAGCTGAGTCTTTTTTTTTTCCTGCCAAATACGTTTATTTTACTTTTTCAGTGTTACAAGATTAATTGTTCATGCACCACACCCAATGCTCCATGCAATACGTGCCCTCCTTAATACCCACCACCAGGCTCGCCCAACCCCCCACCCCCGTCCAAAACCCTCGGTTTGTTGCTCAGAGTCCACAGTCTCTCATGGTTCATCTCCCCTTCTGATTTCCCCCCATTCCCCTTTCCTTTCCTTCTCACAATGCCCTCCATGTTTTTCCTATGTTCCGCATGACCATAAGATAATTGGCTTTCTCTGCTTGACTTATTTCACTCAGCATAATCTCTTCCAGTCCCGTCCATGTTGATACAAAAGTTGGATACTCGTCCTTTCTAACGGAGGCATAATCCATTGTATATATGGACCATATCTTCTTTATCCATTCATCTGTTGAAGGGCATTTTGGTTCTTTCCACAGTTAGGTGGTTGTGGCCACTGCTGCTTTGAACATTGGGGTACATGTGGCCCTTCTTTGTACTCCATCTGCTTCTTTGGGGTAAATACCCAGGAGTGCAATTGCAGGGTCATAGAGTAGCTCTATTTTTAATTTCTTGAGTAAATATGAGACTGAGAAGTTTTTTGGGGCAACAGTCTTCTCTTCTGTTGTCCCCTGCTCCCTTTCTCTTGCAGCTGACTTGTTTGTGCCTCATTTTTCTCCCGTGTGCTGTCAGGAGGCGGTACTGGGTCATATCCATAAAACTTGAAAGCAGGACCTTTGAGAGATGTGTATATACTCGTGTTCTTGGAGGCATTATTCACAAGAATCCAAACGTGGAAGCAACCCTAATGTTCAATAACAGGGGAATGGATAAATAAACTGTAGTATACACATACAATGGAATATTATTCAGCTTTTCAAAGGAAGGAAATCCTGGCATATATTTGACTTTTAAAGGAAAGAAAATTCTTACACACGCTACAACATGAATGAAACTTGAAGGCATTATACAAAGCAAAATAAGTCATTCACAAGAAGACTAATATTGTATGATTCTATTTTAATGAGATACTGGAGTAATCAAACTCATAAAGACAGAAAGTAGAATGGTCGTTGCTGGGGGCTGGGGGCAGTGGTGAATGAGGAGTTGTTCCTTAATGGTTATAGCATTTCCATTTAGCAAGATGAAGACTTCTGGAGATTGTTGCATAACACCTAACACTTCTGAGCTCTACACTTCAAAATGATTAAGATGATTAAGATTTTTCAAAATAGGGGCGCCTGGGTGGCTCAGTCGTTAAGCGTCTGCCTTCGGCTCAGGTCACGATCCCAGGGTCCTGGGATCGAGCCCCGCATCGGGCTCTCTGCTCAGCGGGAAGCCTGCTTCTCCTGCTACCATTCCCTCTGCTTGTGTTCCCTCTCTCGCTGTGTTTCTCTCTGTCAAATAAATAAAATCTTAAAAAAAAAATTTTTAATAAAAAAATAAAAAAAAAAGATTTTTCAAAATAAAAAAATAAACTTTGTGTTATGTGTGTGTTACCACAATTAAAATTTTTTAAAACATTAAAAATGAAACTCTGATACATTGTGCAACATCATGAACCTGAAAAATATGCTTAGTGAAAGAATCCAGATGCATAAGACCATATATCATATGATTCCATTCATATGAAATATCCAGTATAGACAAATCCATAGAGAGAGAAAATAAATTATTAGTTTCTAGGCACTGGGGTGGTGAGGATTGGAAGTGACTACTAATGTGTTTCTTTTTGAAGTGATGAAAATGTTCTTGAATTAAATAGTGGAGATAGATGCACAATTTTGTGCATATACTTAAACATGTCAAATTACACACTCTAGTAAAGTGAATTTTATGGAATATGAATAAAAAAATCAATGTAAGCCCATATAATGGGATTGTGTGCAGCCATTAAAAAAATTTAACAATGAGAAGAAAGATTATATGGAAAAATCAGTAAGCAATATGGTGAAGTTAAAAACACCAAAAATCTATATTCAAAACCTGTGTTAGGGGCATCTGGGTGGCTCAGTCGTTAAGCGTCTGCCTTTGGCTGAGGTCATGATTCCAGGATCCTGGGATTGAGCCCCACATTGGGCTCCTTGCTTGGCAGGAAGCCTGCTTCTCCCTCTCCCACTCCCTCTGCTTGTGTTCCCTCTCTTTCTGTGTCTCTCTCTGTTAAATAAATTAAAAAATCTTAAAAAAAAAAACAACCCTGTGATTATATGATCTCCTTTTTGAAAAAAAGAACAACACATATGCAGGTACATACATCTCACACACGTGCATCTGTGTATGTCAACATATACAATTTCATATTCTGTTCCCCTCTCCCAAACAATTATTGAAAACAGATTATAATGGTCAATTTTGGAAGTTTTTACTTTTCATTTGATATCTTTCTTAACTATGACATTTTCTAACCTTATATTATTTGTCTTTTACACTTCCTTAATCTTTTGGTTGTTTAAGGTTTTCTAGGCAAAAAGCTAATAGATCTTTTTGCTTATTTTTATTTTATAGAATTCTTTAAAAAATCCTAGTGAAACATTACATTAAAAACCTAAAATAAAACAAAATAAATCATATGTCTAGTCTCACTCCAAATCATTTTTATTTTTTGTTTTATGAAAATCCTACAAAAACTCCATGGTTTTTGTCCTTAGATTGGTACTTAAAAACAATTAACAAAGAAGTCCTTTATACTGGTACATGTAAGAGAAATATTCTTGGCCTTGAGATGAAAGTTAATTTCCAAAAGAAATCAGAATTAATCAATCAAGTTCCCAATTTAAAAAATTCACTATTTTCCTTCCCTTCCCCTATAAGAGGAAATCAGAGAGGGAGACAAACTGTAAGGACTCTTAACTATAGGAAACAAACTGAGGGTTGCTGGAGGGGAGGAGAGGGGGCATGGGGCAACTGGCTGATGGGCATGTGATGTAATGAGCACTGAGTGTTACATGCAACTGATGAATTACTGAACTCTATATTTGAAATTAATGATACATTACACATTAACTGACTGAATTCAAATAAAATAAGTAAAAACAAAAAATAAATAAATACCCCCTAATTAAAGCAGATTAATATCATGCAGAGGTGGGTTCAATTTTGTTCTCTGTTGTCATTTTTTAATTGAAATATAATTGACATACAACATTATATTAGTTTCAGCTGTATGACACAATATTTCAACATTTGTATGCATTAGGAAATGATCACTACAATGAGTCTATTACCATCTGTCACCACATAAAATTCCAAAAACCTTTTTTTTAAGATTTTATTTATTTATTTAACAGACACAGAGAGAGATCACAAGTAGGCAGAGAGGCAGGCAGAGAGACAAAGGGAAGCAGACTCCCTGCTGAGCAGAGAGCCCGCTGAGGGGCTCAATCCCAGGACCCTGAGATCATGACCTGAGCGGAAGGTGGAGTGCTCGCTTCTGCAGCACATATACTGAGCGGAAGGTGGAGGTTTTAACCCACTGAGCCATCCAGGTGCCCCCAAAATTTTTTATCTAATAGGAAACTTTTAAGATTTACTGTCATAGCGTCTTTCAAATTTGCAATACAATATTATTGAGCATAATCACCACACTGTACATTACATCCCTATGACATTTATTCTGTAACTGAACATTTGTACCTCTTGATCCCCTTTGCCCATTTTACCCACCTTCCAAACTCCTCCCTTTTGGCAACCACTAATCTATTCTCTGTATCTATGAGTTTTGTTTTGCATTGCTTGTTCATTTGCTTTGTTGTTGTTGTTGTTGTTGTTTTTAACTCCAAATGTGATTGAAATCATACAGTATTTGTTTTTCTCTGTCTTCATTTAGCATAATACACTATGGCCCATCCAAATTGTCACAAATAGCAGTATTTCATACTTTTTCATGGTTGTGTTGTATTGCATTGTGTGCATGTGTGTTTGTGTGTGTGTGTGTATACCACATCTTCTTTATACACACATCCATTATTGGACCCTTAGGTTGTTTCTATCTTGGCTATTGTATGAATAATGCTGCAATTAATATGGGGGATGCATATATCCTTTTGAGTTATCTTTTGTTTCTTTTGGATAAATACCCATAAATGGAATTGCTGGATCATATGGTAGTTCTACTCTTAATTTTTTCAGGAATTCCCTTACTATTTCCCATAGTGGTTGCACCAATTTACATTCCCACCAACAGTGCACAAGAGTTCTCTTTTCTCCACATTCTCACCAACACTTATTTCTTATCTTTTTGATAATGGTCATTGTAACAGGTGTGAGGAGATACCTCATTGTGGTTTGGTTTACATTTCCTTGATAATGAGTGATGCTGATAATCTTTTCATGAAGCTATTGCCCATCTGTATATCTTCTTTGGAGAAAATGTCTATTAGGATCTTCTGTCCATTTTTTAATCAGATTTTTTTGCTATTGAGTTGTATGAGTTCTTTATATACTATGGATATTGGCCTCTTATCAGATATACGATTTGCAAATATTTTCTTCCATTAAATACATTGCCTTTTTATTTTGTTGATGGTTTGTTTCACTATGTAGAAGATTCTTAGTTCGATGTAGTCCCATTTGTTTATTTTTGCTTTTGTTGTCGTTGCCTTTAGAGACAGATTTAAAAACAAAAACAAAAACAAAAACATATCGCCAAGACTGATGTCAAGGAATTTACTATCTATCATTTCTTCTAAGAGTTTTATGGTTTATGGTCTTGCATTCAAGACTTTAATCTGTTTTGAGTAAATTTTTGTGTATGGCGTAAAACAATGATCCAATTTCATTCTTTTTCACGTGGTTATCCAGTTTTCCCAACACCGTTTATAGAAAACACTCCCCTCTCCCACATCTCTTGTCATCTTTTGAGCACTTTAAATTATGAAAGAAATTCAGATCTATAACACTTCTCAAATCTGGTTTGCTAGCCCTTCAGCCTAAAGGTGTTCTCTTCTGATTTCATGATTCACATTCACCTATTTCATCAATGTTAAAAACAAAAACAAAAACAAAAACAAAACAGTTTAACTTGGAAAGCTGATGGGGACAAATCATTTTGAGACCTAGCTGTACAAGGCTTTAGTTCTCCATTTTAATATAACAAAAATAAACAAAATCCAGTTGGGAGTATAATGGTGGTTACCAAGGACTGGGTGAGAGGCAAAGGGGGAGGCATTGTTTAATGAGTATAACAAAATTCTGGAGATTGGTTGTACAGAATTGTGAATATACACAACTACTAAACTGTACATTTAAAAATGATTAAGATAGAAAATTTTATGTTTATTTTACCACCATTAAAAATAAAAATAAATAAACCCAATTGAGATATAAATAGTGTAGGTTGATGGCAGCAGCTTTACGTTCAGACTATTTTCACAAATCAAAAGTTTACCATAAATATAACACATCTGGATTTGATATAATTTTTAATTCCTGTTATTTTACTGAAATAGGCAATATTTATCTTAATTTACTAAATCAGTAGCTATAAAACAACTTAATTTCAATTTTTACTCTTAAAGTCTCTAGTTTCACAGATTGAGAGACACATCTGAAAAGACTGCAAAAATGTTACTTCACTTACTTTGGAAAATAATGAAATATTCTGCAGTATAAAACATAGTAATAAGGTTTGACTTGTACAACTGAGTAGAAGGGATGACATTCACTGAAATAAAGAAGACTAAGAATGGAGCAAGCTTGGAAGATTAGGGATAAGCCAATGGTTCTTAGTGGGGATGATTTTGTCTCCCAGGGGACATTTGGCAGTGTCTGGAGACATTTTTGGTTTTACAGGTGGTGAGGATGTGCTACTGCCCTATATTGGTATACTGCTAAACATCCTACAACGCACAGGGCAGGCCCCTACCACAGAGAAGAATCTAGTCTCAAATGTCAGTAGTGCCAAGAGTGAGAAACACTAGGTTAGAGCCCTCTCTTCTGACTTTGGTTCTTCTTTCTCAGCCTTTGCAGTAGACTACTCTTTCTCTGTCTATAATTACTCAATATTCTGTCTTTAGCCCATTTTCTTTTTCTCTATATTTTCTCTAGAGGATAACATCCATCTCCATGCAACTACCAGATCTATGTTGGTGATTCACACATGCTATGTCTAGTCCCAACTGCTTTTTTAAAGTATTGCTTCTCTTGATTTCCCTTCACATGCTTTTATTAACCCACTGCTACAATATTTTTCTTTATTGGTAGCATTTGATAGAAAACCACAGGGTCATTTATTTTCTAAACATTTATTTAGTATCTAGTTTGTGTAAAGGGCTGCACTGGTACTTAGAAGAAGGCAGTGATGGTGAAGTTGAGAGGCAATCATGGTTAACAAGTACTTTAAATACATGAAGCCTGATTATGGCAATAGTTTTAAAAGGATGAAATTATTATCTCCGGGAAACTATAGCTCTAAGTGTTTAATCGTCTACTTAAACATCACAGAACTTATGAATAACAGAGTATTTTAAAAGTCAGTTCTATTTTGACATTAAGGATTGAACTCTCTCTATTATAAAACACTAAGGACAGTGGTGTAAAATTGTGGTTTAGTTTGTACATAGCCAAAGGGGGATGGACATGAGTGAGGAAAGTCTAAGAAGTTCCAGTAGCCTTTTCTTCTAAGCCATAGTGCACCCTCTTCTGGTTACTTATCATATATCATAGAATATAATACACCATAGAGTAAGATAAATTATTATTTTCCATAACTCTGGGAAACAGAACAAAAATATTGAGAATTAAAGTATGACATTCCATCAATTGAGATTGAGATTCATCAATTGAAATTTTATAGATGTTGAAATATTAAAAAACATTAGACATTTTAAAAAGTAAGCCTTCAGAGATTTCTAATTTGTTAAAATACGAAGAAATAAATGACATTACATTCTACGACATACGGTGAATTTATTTTACACATTCAATTACCATGGTCAATGTTGATGCGCTATTTTGCACTTTAGTGAACTAACAGGTTTGCACAATGTTTTTTAAATGGTCCTAAGTAGTTTTCATTGCTCTGTGTTGCTCATCCTCAACTCTAGAGTAAAGCCCTTCGTTTTGAATAATTTCTTTGTTCTACCCACACACACACACCTGCGCACCTTCCCTCCCCCCTCCGCGCTTTTCCACAATCTATGCAGAGTTTACCATTTAGGAGTAAATATAAATTTCTTCTAATCTTAAAATGGCATAGATTGTATAAGACAGAACATAGATTTAGTTACATTTGGGGGGACGGACAGAGGAAAAAGATTAAATATACGCCTTGTCTTAAGACCTTCCCCTGTAGAAACATTAAAATAGGGTGGAGTACGGAGGGGAGGGCGGAGGCGGAGAGGGGATATGCGTTTCAGGATACAGGAAATACGGTAAGCGCGAAACCGGGAGGAAGCTCTGTGCCTGGAAAGGACCCGCCGCCATCTCAGGTCTTGGTCTCGCTGGGCTCAGCAGAGAGAGCTGACGCCCAGTCCTATAATCCTTATGGGGGACCAACCTTGTGCCTCTGGGAGGTCCACGCTCCCACCTGGAAATACACGGGACACGAAGCCTCCAAAAAAGCGCTGCCTCCTAGCTCCACGGTGGGATTATCCAGAAGGAACCCCCAACGGAGGTAGTAACCCTCTCCCCACCGCACCTTCTCCTGCATCACCGGGCCTGAAATCGCACCCTCTTCCTCCGGAGAAGTAGTAGAATATACTTCTCCCACCCCAAACCAGGTCAGATTTTTTCTTTCTCATCTTGAACATCCAGGCTCTCTGCGACTTAATTATTCAATTTCCCAGGTCTCTTCCCTCTTTTCTCTGTTCTTTCCACGATTTCAAAATTGAAAAACTATATAAACAAACAAAAGGGGGGGGCATTAAATAGCTCTTTCACAAAATATGGGTGAAATTTTGGATATTTATTGGCAATAAGTAGTTATTTTTAATATATTGACTGTGACAATTGTGGTTATATTTTTTAAGAAATAGATTTAATACTTTTGATATGCTTAAAAGTAATTCAGTGGGGCCGAAGTAGAGGTTTACAAACAAAATGTTCCTGAATTGATCATAACTGGGTGATGTAAACGTGGAGACTCATTATGCTGTTCTTACTACTTTTGTGTATATTTGAAACTTTTCCATTTTAAAAGTCATTGATTCAAGATCAATAACATATGGAAGGCCTCATTCCTCTGCTTACAGGCCTAATTCCTGTGCTGACAGAGAGTATTCATAAAGTGAGTCTCCAGGAATGTATGTTTCTCTCTCTCTGTGGCAGGAAAATTTACCAAATGGAAAAAAAAAGTTACACTGTGGTAAGTGTAAACCCAAGTGCATGTTCAGGGTATTCAGGGATCACTTGGGATGGACAAAGTCATTCTGCCTGGTAGTAATCATGACCCATCAAAACAGAAAGGGGAACTTCGGGTGAGCCTTAAAGGGTGAGTGACATCTGTTTTATGGAAAGGGAGAGAATGCTTTTCAGGCCTGGGATTTCCAGGACAAAAGTCCCAAAGCAGCCTTCTGTGAAAAGCTTGGGTGTAACTGTATCTTGGAGAAAGACTTGGAGGTACAATAGAGTGTTGCAGGGCCTTGAATGTTACGCTAAAGAGTATGTAGTTTAATCCAAAAGTGATGATAACCATTGAAGATTTTCAATCAAATGATGTATTTTAGGAGTCCAGTTTTTACTATCAGAGAAACAACCTTTTATTTAGATGACCTTCTGGAATGCAAAAAAAGAAAACCAAATCTGACCCAAGCCTCAGATTCTTGTAATCCAAGGAAATAGAGCATCCTTTCTTCATTCATGCAGTAAACCTTTACGGAACCCTTGCAAAGGACTAGGCATTGTCCTGGGAACCATAAGGAATGGATGACAAGGCATAGTGAAACAGGTATTTGAATAAATAAGTCAATGAATGCTAGGATAACAGTGGAAACTAAGGAGGCTCTGGACTTGGCACTTAGAGATTGTGCACAGAAAAAGAATGAGCTCTGGTTTTGCTTCAAAGCATCATCCATTCATTTTACACGCTGATTTGCTTCAACTTTACTTCTATCTGCTATCCCTATGCCCTAGCCCCTACAGCCCCTACAGGGGCTAGGGCATAGGGATAGCAGATAGAAAACAAAGGAGGTTGTGCAACGCAAAAAGTTCAAGAGCTACATAATTTACTCTAGTGATTCAAATCATTGAAAATTGTAATAATAGCACATATTTACTGAACATTTTTTATGTGTTAGACCCTGTTCTAAAGGGCTTCCAGAATCTATGCTCTTAATTTGCAATAGACCTCTTCTAATACTATCCATTTAACTGTTATACAGGAATATATAATAGAAATGGGAGCATGGTGGATCATAAGGACTTGAGGCCAGGGGAAAGAGATGGAAAATAACAGAAGAAACCATTTTGCCTTACTTTATAATTTTTCAGTCTCTGAGGGATTGCACAATGACTCCGTTTCCTTGGTGCATTCATAAAATGAATGTTCATCTAGTGAAGACAATGAAGATTACTGATACTGCTCCCTGCTTTTTCTGATGTCCTGCACCAGGTAATTGTGTTTTTCAAGGTTACTTATTTACCAAAAAACTTAGTAAGGGAGGAAGAAGAATAAGAGTTATAAAAAGAAATAGCCAAACAAAAAACAAAGCTAGCACCAATGGTAAAATTGAAACTTATTTTCTACATTATATGAAACCATATATATCGTATAATAATAATGTAATTTATAAGCTGCTTTGTTAGATTCACTCCTAATTACCTTATAATTTTCGTTGTTACTGAGAAATGTGTAAATATGTTAAAAACTACATTTTCTGATTTTTGGCTGGTAAATGGGAACATGATTGATAATATTGCATATTGATTTTATATGCTACAATCTCTCTGTATAATGTTTGTTCTGATAATTTATAGATTTTCTGGGATTACCTATTTTTATATTGTGAATCATGGCAGTTTCTCATCAATATTTATTTTTTAGCTTGTCTTACTGTGACAGCTAGGATCTTCACTACAATGAGAAAGAGTAACAATGATAGAGGATTTTCTTCTCTTGCTTTTGAATTTAGAAGGGAGTTCTACAATGTTTCACCATTTTGATTTTTTAATTTTTATTTTTTTTAAGTAATTAACTTTATTTTATTTTTTCAGTGTTCCAAGATTCATTGTTCATGTAACACACCCAGTGCTCCATGCAATACGTGCCCTGTTCAATATCCAGCACCAAGCTCACCCAACTCTCTACCTCCTTCCCTCCAAAACCCTCAGTTTGTTGCTCAGGGTCCACAGTCTCTCATGGTACATCTCCCCTTCTGATTTCCCCCGATTCACCTTTCCTTTCCTTTTCCCAATGTCCTCTATATTTTACCTTATGCTCCACACGTAAGTGAAACCATATTATAACTGACACTCTCTGCTTGACTTATTTCACTCAGCATAATCTCTTCCAGTCCTGTCCAGGTTGATACAAAAGTTGGGTATTCGTTCCTTCTGATGGAATCATAATATTCCATTGTATATATGGACCATATCTTCATTATCCATTTGTCTGTTGAAGGGCATCTTGACTCATGCCACAGTTCGGCTATTGTGGCCATTGCTGCTATGAACATTGGGGTACATGTGGCCCTTCTTTGTACTACATCTGAATCTTTGGGGTAAATACCCAGTAGTGCAATGGCAGGGTCATAGAGTAGCTCTATTTTTAATTTCTTGAGGAATCTCCTCACTGTTTTCCAAAGTGGCTGGACCAATTTGCATTCTTACCAACAGTAGAGGAGGGTTCCCCTTTCTCCACATCCTTTCCAACATTTGTTGTTTACTGTCTTGTTGATTTTGGCCATTCTTTTTTTTAAAGACATTATTTATTTATTAGAGAGAGCACAAGTAGGCAAAGATGCAGGCAGGCAGAGAGAGGGATAAGCAGGCTCCCTGCTAAGCAGAGAGCCCGACTCAGAGCTGGATCCCAGGACCTTGGGATCATGACCTGAACTGAAGGCAGAGGCTTCAACCCACTGATGCACACAGGTGTCCCAGGGCCATTCTAACTGGTATAAGGTGGTATCTCAATGTGGTTTTATTTTGAGTCTCCCTGATGGCTAATGTTGAACATTTTTTCTTTTTTTTTTTCCTCAAATATGTTTATTTTATTTTTTCAGTTTTACAATTTAATTATTCATGCACCAAACACAGTGCTCTATGCAATACATGCCCTCCTCAATACACACCACCAGGCTCACCCAACCCCCCACACTCACCGCTCCAAAACTCTCAGTTCGTTGCTCAGAGTCCACAGTTTCTCATGGTTCATCTCCCCCTCTGATTTCCCCCCATTCCCCCTTCCTTTCTTTCTCACAATGACCTCCATGTTTTTCCTTATATTCCACACATAAGTGAGACCAAAATATAATTGGCTCTCTCTGCATGACTTATTTCACTCAGCATAATGTCTTCCAGTCCCGTCCATGTTGATAGAAAAGTTGGATATTCATCCTTTCTAATGGAGGCATAATATTCCATTGTGTATATGAACCATATCTTCTTCATCCATTCATCTGTTGAAGGGTATTTTGGTTCTTTCCACAGTTTGCCAATTGCGGTCATTGCTGCTATGAACATTTGGGTGCATGTGGCCCTTCTTTGTACTGCATCTGCTTCCTTAGGGTAAATACCCAGGAGTGCAATTGCAGGGTCATAGGGTAGCTCTATTTTCAACTTCTTGAGAAATCTCCACACTGTTTTCCAAAGTGGCTGTACCAGCTTGCAATCCCACCAACAATGTAGAAGGGTGCCCCTTTCTCCACACCCTCTCCAACATTTGTTGTTTACTGTCCTGTTGATTTTGGCCATTGTAACTGGTGTAAGGTGGTATCTCAGTGTGGTTTTGATTGGAATCTCCCTGATGGCTAAAGATGATGAACATTTTTTCATGTGTTTGTTAGCCATCTGTATGTCTTCTTTGGAGAAGTGTCTGTTCATGTCTTCTGCTCATTTTTTGATGTGATTACCGGTTTTGTGAGTGTTGAGTTTGAGGAGATCTTTGTTGATCTTAGATGTCAGACCTTTCTCTGTAGTGTCATTTGTGAATATCTTCTCCCATTCTGTGGGTTGCGTGTTTGTTTTATTGACTGTTTCCTTTGCTGTGCAGAAGCCTTTTAGCTTGATGAAGTCCCAAAAGTTCATTTTTGCTTTTGTTTCCTTTGCCTTTGGAGACGTGTCCTGCAAGAAGTTGCTGTGGCTGATGTCGAAGAGGTTACTGCCTATGTTCTTCTCTAGGGTGTTGATAGACTCCTGCCTCATGTTGAGGTCTTTTATCCATTTTGAGTTTATCTTTGTGTATGGTGTAAGAGAATGATCAAGTTTCATTCTTCTACACATAGCAGTCCAATTTTCCCAGCACCATTTATTGAAGAGACTGTCTTTTTTCCACTGGATATTTTCAACTGTTTTGTCAAAGATTATTTCACCAGAGCCTTGCGGGTCCATATCTGGGCCCTCTATTCTGTTCCACTGCTCTATGTGTCTGTTTTTGTGCCAGTACCATGCTGTCTTGGTGATCACTACTTTGTAGTAAAGCTTGAAATCAGGTAATGTGATGCCCCCAGCTTTGTTTTTCTTTTTCAGCATTTCCTTAGCAATTCAGGGTCTTTCTGATTCCATACAAATTTTAGGATTGTTTGTTCCAGCCCACTGATGAAGACCGGTGGAATTTTGATCGGGATGGCATTGAAAGTATAGATTGCTCTTGGCAGTGTAGACATTTTAGCAATGTCTCTTCTGCCGATCCATGAGCATGGAATGCTTTTCCACCTTTTTGTGTCTTCTTCAATATATTTATTGAGTGTTCTGTTGTTCCTTGAGTACAGATCATGTACCTTTTGGTTAGGTTTATTCCCTGGTCTTTATGGTTCTTGCTGCTACAGTAAATGGAAGCGATTCTCTAAATTCCCTTTTCATATTTTCATCATTAGTATATAAGAAAGCAACTGATTTCTGGGCATTGATTTTGTATCCTACCACATTACTGAATTGCTGTATGAGGTCTAGTAGTTTTGGGATGGAGTCTTTTGGGTTCTTTATATAAAATATCATGTCATCTGTGAAGAGAGAGGGGTCGACTTCTTCATTGCCTATTTGAATAACTTTTATTTCTTTTTGTTGTCTAATTACTGTTGCTAGGACTTCTAGCACTATGTTGAACAAGAGTGGTAAGAGTGGGCATCCCTGTGGTGTTCCTGATCTCAGAAGGAAGGCTGTCAGTTTTTCCGCATTGAGAATGATATTAACTATTGGCTTTTCATAGATAGACTTTATGATGTTGAGGATTGTTCCTTCTATCCCTATACTTTGAGGAGTTCAAATCAGGAACAGACGCTGAATTTTGTCAAATGTTTGTTCTGCAACAATTGAGAGGACCATGTGGTTCTTCTCTCTTCTCTTATTGATTTGTTCTATCACATTGATTGATTTGTGAATGTTGAACCACTCTTGCATCCCAGGGATAAATTCCCATTTGGTCATGATGAATAATCTTTTGAATGTGCTGTTGGATCCTATTAGCTAGGATCTTGTTGAGAATCTTGGCATCCATATTCATCAGGGATATTGGTCTGAAATTCTCCTTTTGGATGAATTCTTTGCCTGGTTTGGGCTCAGGGTAATGCTGGCTTCATAGAAAGAGTCTGGAGGTTTTCCTTCTGTTTCTATTTTGTGAAACAGTTTCAGGAAAATAGGTATTATTTCTTACTTGAATGTTTGGTAGAATTTCCCAGGGAGTCTGTCTGGTCCTGTACTCTTGTTTTTTGGGAGGTTTTTGATCACTGCTTCAATCTCATGACTAGGTATTGGTCTATTCAGCTTGTCAATTTCTTCCTGTTTCAGTGTTGGAAGATTATGGGTTTCCAGGACAGCATCCATTTCTTCTAGGTTTTTTAAGTTATTGGCATATAGCTGTTGATAATAATTTCTGATGATTGCTTTTATTTCCTTTGGATTAGTCGTCATCTCTCCCCTTTCATTCATGATTTTGTTAATTAGGGTCCTCTCTCTTTTCTTTTGGGTTAGTTTGGCCAGTGGCTTATCAATCTTAGTTATTCTTTCAGAAAACCAACTTCTGGATTTAATGATGTGTTCTATTGTTTCTCTAGTTTCTAACTTGATCTCTGCTCTGATCTTGATTATTTCCCTTCTTGTGTGTGGGATTGGTTTAATTTGTTGTTGATTTTCCATTTCTTTAAGGTGTAAAGAGAGCTGGTGTATTCGAGATTTTTAAATTTTTTTGAGTGACACATGGATGGTTTTGTATTTCCCCCTTAGGACTGCCTTTGCCGTGTCCCATAGGTTTGCATCGATGTGTCTTCATTCTCATTAGTCTCCATGAACTGTTTAAGTTCATCTTTGATTTCCTAGTTGATCCCAGCATTCCTGAGCAGGTTGGTCTTTAGCCTCTAAGTGTTTGAATTCCTTCCAAGCTTTTTCTTGTGGTTAAGCTCCAGTTTCAAAGCATTGTGGTCTGAGAAAATGCAGGGAATCATCTCAGTCTTTTGGTATTGTTTGAGTCCTGCTTTTTGGCCCAGTATGTGGTCTATTCCGGAGAAAGTTCCATCTGTGCTTGAGAAGAAAGAGTATTCTGTTGTTTTAGGGCAGAATGTTCTGTATATATCTATGAGGCCCATCTGGTCCAATGTGTCATTCAAAGTCCTTGTTTCTTTATTGATTTTGTGTTTAGATGATCTGTCTGTTACTGAGAGTGGTGTGTTAAGATCTCCTACTATTAACGTATCCATATCTATATGATTATTTATATTTAAATATTTTATTTATTTGCTTGACACACAGAGAGAGAGAGATATCACAAGTAAACAGAGAGGCAGTGAGAGAGAGGTGTAAGCAGGTTCCCTGCTGGGCAGAGAGCCCGATGTGAGGCTCGATCCCAGGACCCTGAGATCATGACTGATCCGAAGGCAGACGCTTTAACCCCGTGAGCCCCCCAGGAACCCCTATATGACTCTTTATTTTGATTAATAGTTGGCTTATGTAGTTGGCTGCTCCTGTATTGGGGTCTTAAATGTTTACATTTGTTAAATCTTCTTGGAGGTTAGACCCTTTAGGAATGATGTAGTGTTCCTCTGTATCTCTGACTATAGTCTTTAGCTTAAAATGTAATTTATCTGATATGAGAATGGCTACCCCAACTTTGTTTTGAGGCCTAATGGCATGAAAGATGGTGCTCCATCCTTTCACTTTCAGTCTGGATGTATCTTTTGGTTCCAAATGTGTCTCTTGTAGACAGCATATGGACGGGTCCTGCCGTTTTATCCATTCTGCAACCCTGTACCGTTTTATGGATGCATTTAGGCTGTTCACGTTGAGAGTGATTATTGAAAGATACGTGTTTATTGACATCACATTGCCTGTGTAGTCCTTGTTTCTGTAGATTGTTAATTTCTGTTCTAAGTCACACATGAGATCTTTCTACTTTTCTAGAAACCCCTTTAATATTTCCTGGAGTGCTGGCTTGGTGCTCACATACTCTTTATTCTTTGCCGGTCTTGGAAGCTCTTTCTCTCTCCATCCATTTTGATTGTCAGCCTTGCTGGATAAAGTATTCTTGCCTGCATGTTCTTCTTGTTTAGTGCCCTGAATACATCATGCCAGCCCTTTCTGGCTTGCCAGGTTTCTGTGGAGAGGTCTGACGTTATTCTAATGCGTCTTCCTCCATCTGTAAGGAATTTCTTCCCCCTAGCTGCCCTCAGGACCTCTTGTCTAAAATCATCATTTGCAAATTTCACTATTATTTGTCTCACTGATTTTCTAGACTCACTGATCTTGGCAGGTGTCCTTTCTGCCTCTAGGACACGAACACTTATTCCATTCCCCAAATTGGGGAAATTTTCGTTCAGAATTTGGTCAGCTATATCTTCTAGTCTTCTGTCTTTCTCTACCCCCCTGGGATTCCAATAATCCTTACATTGAAAAATTTCATGGCGTCATTTATTTACCTCAGTCTATTCTCATGATTCCTGAGCAGTTTGCTCCAGCTCTCCTCCTGACCTTTCTTCTCTACCATTTTATCCTCTAGATCACTAATTCTGTCCTCTGTCTTCGTGACTCTAGCTGTTAGACTATTTAGATTGGATTGGATCTCACTGATGGCGCTTCTTACATCAGCTATACTGGTTCTCATTTCTACCCTTAGAGATTCTATGTTGTCATTAATGTTTTTCTCCATCCTAGCCATTGCCTGGATAATTGTCAGCCTGAATTCCCTTTCTGACATACTGTTAATGTCCATGTCTAATAGTTCTGAGGGAGAGGACGCAGTCTCTGGGTTTTTCCTCTGTTGGGTGTTCTTCCTCCTAGTCATTTTGATGGGAAATGGATGAGAGGACGTATGGCTGGATATTTCACCCACCATCCAGGCAGGGTGCCCTCTGGAAGTTTTAGGAGCAATTGGGATTCACCACCAAAAAGAAAGAATAAGGATAAAAAAAGATAGAAAGAGAAAAAGAAGAATCCTAGCCAGAATGGAGCGCTAAAATAAGATTTATAAGTTATATACACCAACATGAACAAACAAATAGACCAACAAAAGTAAATGACATTAAATAAAAGAACCTAGTCAGAATGATCCCCAGGAATGAGATTTATATAATACCAGAACAAAAGCAAATATATAGAAACACTGACAGAAGGATAAATTGGGAGGGTGGTTATAACTCTTCGTGGGCGATGAAGGTTATTTCAGGTCTTCCTGGGTTTATAGTTGTAGTAAGCCTCTAGTTGTAATGTTAAGTAGTTTAAAAGAAAACAAAAACAAAAAAAGACCAAGAAATATGAAAATGAGTGAATAAAAAAATAGAAAGAGAATAGAAAGGAAAAAAAACTTGTATCTATGAAATATACAGTTTTGAGGGTATTATCAGGCACTTAATATATTGATTTCCCCTGATGTTGGGGATTTAAATTTATGGGGACCCTTTGGTTATGGTCCTTTTTTTTTTTTTTTGACTTGTCTTCTGTAGGAGGGGCCTGCCACAGTTTTTTCCAGTCAGTCTTGCTTGGGTTGAGTCACCCTGCCCCCCAATCAAGGGTCTGAGCTCTGAATGCTTTTGGCCTTTTGTAGCTTTTTCACCTTTAAGGAGAGTCCATGCAAGGAATCTGCCAGTACATACCCAGACCTCCGCATCACGGAGAAAGAAGCCTCAGTCTGTTCCCCTCTGGGTGGTCCAGAACACACTCTCCTCTGCAAAATTCTGCTCACAGCGCAGCCTGTCACAGGTGATGTGCATTCATCAGTTCTGCGAGTCTGTGAATGATCTCTTGCTCTCTGGGCTCCAGGGTTGGCAAGGTGTGTTCAGATTCCTGCCTGAGATTAGGCAATCCCCCCAAGTTCTCTCTGGGGCCCGCTGGAAGCGCCCAGACCCTGCAGCAGGCCGTGAATGTCTTGTGGTCAGGGGGAGGGGGGGTTTGGAGGGGCCACAGTCCAGAGAGCACTATACACAGAGAAAAGCTGCTGGCTCCTGGACCACACCAGATTCTCTAAGGTGCTTGCAGGAGCGCGTGTGCCCCACCCATAAAATGGGGTAATTAGCAGAAAGCTGCAAGTTCCAGAGCCACAGACTGGACCCCCCCCAACCAGTCTCTCTTTGAGACGAGTGGTGACCTTTCTGGGACCGTGGGCCCAGGACTGTGCCCTCGACCACCCCCTTCCACTAGTTGCTCCTCAGAACCTTTTGATCTTTTTAAGTGTTTTTAACTGGACTCTTAAGTTATTGCTGCTCCCCAACCACTGTGCACTTTCCTTTGGGGTATTACTGTCCTTGCACAGCTTCTGGTGGCTCCCTCCCCCTTTTGTTTATCCTCCAATATCGTTTTGAGTGTTCCCACTTTGCTTTACCTCTCTGTTGCTGTCTTCTGTACCCATAGAGATCCAAAAGTGAAAAATCTTGCTCCTCGGGCTGATTTCATGGGTCTTCAGTGTGTTCTCGTAGATATCCAGCTCGATTTTGGGCACAGATTGCAACAGGATCTCCTACTTCTCCGCCATCTTGCCCCCCAAAGAAAACGATGAACATTTTTTCATGTGTCTGTTACTCATTTGTATGTCTTCTTTGGAGAAGTGTCTGTTCATGTCTTCTGCCCATTTTTTGATGGTTTCACCATTTTTAGATTTGCTTCTTCAGTGTATAGAAGTTCATTTCTAGCCTTAGTATGCTGAGACTTTTTAATTATCAAGGAATGTGTAGTTTTTCTCCATTAATTTGAAAGTGTGACCATGTGATAAATTGCAGTAATCAATTTTCTAGTGTATTTTCTGATTTTGGTTTCATCACCCTCACCATTGAATATATTTTTTTTTATTTTTGCTTTAATCTTTATTATTTTCTTCATTTGCTTTATATTTGCTCTTTTCAAATTTACTTTCAGGACTTTTAGCCCAGTAATTTTCAAGCTCCTTTTCTAAAATAAGAATTTATGACCATAAATCTTCCACTACATATCATGTTAAAAGAATTTCACAGATTTTTATATGTAGTATTTTATTGTCATTCAATTGTAATTTCTCTTATGATTTCTTATTTGACTTATGAGTTTATTTAATTTGCAAACACATGGGCTCTTTTGTAAAAATCAGATTGTGAAATCATTAGTCCAATTACAGTTAAACTTCATCTTATTTTCTGCTTTAAAATATTTTTTTATCTTTGTGATAAGAAAAAACAAAATTGTATATGTGCTTCTCATTCCAAAAGATTTTGGCCATATAAGACATTTCTTTCATTAATTACATGGAAATGTATATGCATGCTATTTAATGATGGAATTATTCCTGATATTTTATTTGAGTTTTAAACTTTTTATAATTTTTTTGTTCTTTTTTTATCTCAAGTTTTTATTTAAATTCCTGTTAGTTAACATATAGTAAAACATTAGTTTTAGGAGAAGAATTTAGTGATTCATCTCTTACATATAATACCCAGTGCTCATCACAAGTGCCTTCATTAAGACCCATCAACAGTTTAGCCCATACCCCACCCACCTCCCTCCATCAACCCTCAGATTACTCTCTATAGATAAGAGTCTTTTATGGTTTGCTCCCCTCTCGCTTTTTTTTTCCCCTTCCTATATGTTCATCTGTTTTCTTTCTTAAATTCCACATATTAGTGAAATCAAATGGTACTTGTCTTTTGCTGACTTACTTCACTTAGCATAATATACTCTGACTCCTTCTACATCATTTCAAATGGCCATATTTCATTCTTTTTGATAGCTGAGTAATATTCCATTATATTATATATGCATATATAATATATGTGGTATATATACATATACCACATCTTCTTTATCCATTCATCAATAGATGGACATTTGGGCTCTTTCTATAGTTTGGCTATTGTTTGGCTATAAACATTGAGCGTGTGCCTCTTCAAATCTGTATTTTTGTATACTGTGGTTAAATACCTAGTAGTGCAATTGCTGGATCGTATGGTAGTTCTGTTTTTAACTTTGAGGAACCTCCACACTGATTTCCAGGGTGAATGCACCATTTGCATTCCCATCTACAGTATAGGAGGGTTCCCCTTGCTCCACATCCTCACCAACACCTGTTGTTTCCTGTGTTAATTTTAGCCATTCTGATGGTTGTGAGGTGGCATATCATCATGGTTGTGGCTTGTATTTCCCTGATGATGAATGATATTGAGCATCTTTTCATGTGTCTATTAGCTACCTGTATGTCTTCCTTGGAGAAATATCTGTTCATGTCTTTTGCCCATTTCTTAACTGATTATTTATTTTTTGGGTGTTGAGTTTGCTAAGTTCTTTATAGATTTTAGATCATAGTGCTTTATCTGATATGTCCTTTGCAAGAATCTTCTCCCATACCGTACATTGTCCTTTAGTTTTGTTGATTATTTCATTTACTGTGCAGAAGGTTTTTATCTTGATGAAATCCCAATAGTTCATTTTTGCTTTTGTTTCCCTTGCCTTTGGGGACTTGTCTAGCAAGAAGTTGCTGTGGCCAAGGTCATGGAGGTTGCTGCCTGTGTTCTCCTCTAGGATTTTGATGGATTCCTGTCTCACATTGAGGTCTTTCATCCATTTTGAATTTATCTTTGTGTATGGTGTGAGAAAATGGTCCAGTTTCATTCTTCTGCATGTGGCTGTCCCATTTCCCCAGCACCATTTACTGAAGAGATTTTTTTTTCCATTGGATATTCTTTCCTGCTTTTTCCAAGATTAGTGGAATATAGAGTTAAGGGTCCATTTCTGGGTCTCTATTCTGTTCCATTGATCTATGTATCTGTTTTGTGCCAGTACCATACTGTCTTGATGACTACAGCTTCATAATATAGCTTGAAGTCTGGTATCATGATGTCTCCAGCTCTAGTTTTCTTTTTCAGGGTTGTTTTGGGTATTCTGGGTCTTCTGTGGTTCTATAATTGTTCTGGCTCTGTGAAAAATGCTGGTGGTATTTTGATAGGGATTGCATTAAAATTATAGGTTGTTTTGGGTAGTATAGACATTTTAACAATTTTTTTTCACTCTATGAGCATAGAATGTTTTTCTATTTATGTCCTCTTCAATTTCTTTCATAGGTGTTCTCTACTTTTCAGAGTACAGAACATTTACCTCTTTGGTTAGGTTTATTCCTAGGTATCTTATGGTTTTTGGTGAAGTTGCAAATGAGATTGATGCCTTGATGTTGGTACATTTTTTATTACTGATGCAATTTTTTTGCTGATTATGAGTCTATTCAAATTTTCTAATTCTTCCTGTTTCAATTTTGGTAGTTTGTATGTTTCTAGGAGTTTTTCCGTATTTTCCAGATTGCCCATTTATTGGCATATAACTTTCCAAAATATTCTCTTATAAAATGAGTTTGGAAGTTTCCCTTCCGTTTCTATTTTTTGGAACAATTTCTGAAGAATAGGTATTAATTCTTCTTTAAATGTTTGGTAGAATTCCCCTGGGAAGCCGTCTGGCCCTGGGCTTTTGTTTGTTGGGAGATTTTT
>CM053612.1:62850318-62900669 GCA_028646535.1 Procyon lotor | reverse complement strand
TCCAGATTGGCAAAGAAGAAGTCAAACTCTCACTCTTTGCAGATGATATGATACTTTATGTGGAAAATCCAAAAGACTCCACTCCAAAACTGCTAGAACTCATCCAGGAATTCAGTCAAGTATCAGGATATAAAATTAATACACATAATATTCTCTTATAATTGTTTCCATTTCTGTGGTGTGGGTTGTGATCTCTCCTCTTTCATTTGTGATTTTATTTATTTGTTCCTTTCTCTTTTTGATATGTCTGGCTAGGGGTTTATCAATTTTCTTAATTCTTTTAAAGAACCAGCTCTTAGTTTCATTGATCTGTTCTACTGTGTTTTGTTTTAGTTTTTGTTTTCTGTTTCTATATCATTTATTTCTACTCTAATCTTTATTATCTTTCTTCTTCTATTGGCTTTAGACTTTATTTCCTGCTCCTTTTGTAGCTCCTTTAGATGTAAGAATAGGTTGTATATTTGAGATTTTTCTTGTTTAGTGAGGTAGGCCTGTATTACAATATATTTCCCTCTTAAGATTGCCTTTGCTCTGTGTTTTCATTTTCATTTGCTTCCATGTACTTTTTTATTTCCTTTTTAATCTCCTGGTTAACCCTTTCATTTTTATAGGATGTTCTTTCACCTCCATGAATTTGTGGTCTTTCCAAAGTTTTTCTTGTGGTTGACTCTAAATTTTGTAGCATTGTGGTCTGTTATGCACAGTATGATTTCAATCTTTTTTGTACTTGTTGAGGCCTAATTTGTGACCCAGTATGTGATCTATTCCAGAGAATGTTCTGTCTGCACTTGAAAAAAATGTGTATTCTGCTGCTTGAGGATAAAATGTTATGAATATATCTGTTAAGTCCATCTGGTCCAGTGTGTCATTGAAAGCCATTGTTTACTTTTTGATTTTCTGCCTAGATGAACTGTCCATTGTTCTAATTTGGAGTATTAAAGTCTGTTAGTATTATTGTATTATTTTCACTGAGTTTCTTTATGTTTGTTTGTTTGTTTTACATATTTGGGTCCCAAGTTGTGGGCATAAATATTTACAATTGCTAGAAATTCTTGTTGGATAGGTCTCTTAATTATGATATAGTGCCCTTCTTCATCTCTTCTTACAGTCTTTAGTTTAAAATCTGGTTTTCTAATATAAGTATTTCCACTCTGGCTTTTTTTTTGACATTCGTTAGCATGATGAATGGCTCTCTATTCCCTCACTTTCAATTTGTAGGTGTGTTTAGTTGTAAAATGAGTCTCTTGTAAGCGGCATAAAGATAGGTTTTGGGTTTTTTAATCCATTCTGATACCCTTTGTCTTTTGATTGGAGAATTTAGTCTATTTACATTCAGACTGATTATTGATAGATATGAATTTAGTGCCATTGTATTAACTGTAAATTTGGTATTTCTGGATACTTTCTCTGTTACTTTCTAGCCTTTGTTGCTTTTGGTCTTTTTTTCTCCACTCAAACAGTACCCCTTAAAATTTCTTTCACACCTGGCTTAAGGGTCACAAACTCCTTTAGTTTTTGTTTGTCTGGGAAACTCTTTATTTCTCCTTTTATTCTGAATGACAGCCTTGCCAGGTAAAGAATTCTTGGCGGCATATTTTTCCCATTCAGCACATTGAATATACCATGCCACTCTCTTCTGTCCTGCTAAGGTTCTATGGATCTATCTGATGCAAACCTGATTTGTTTTCTCTT
Organism: Procyon lotor; assembly: GCA_028646535.1. Classification (NCBI taxonomy): domain Eukaryota; kingdom Metazoa; phylum Chordata; class Mammalia; order Carnivora; family Procyonidae; genus Procyon; species Procyon lotor. The sequence goes on along the minus strand of CM053612.1, from coordinate 62,898,977 downwards.
CTATGTTAAAGAATTTTTTTCCCTTGTTGCTTACGAGATTCCTTCCTTATCTGTGTATTTTGTAAATTTCACTATGCTGTATCTTGGTGTTGGCTTGCTTTTGTTTATTTTGATGGGAGTTCTTTATGCCTCCTGGATTTTGATTTCTGTATCCTTCTCCAGATTAGGGAAGTTTGCAGCTATAATACCCTCAAATAAACCTTCTGCCATTTTCCCCTCTCTTCTTCTGGGACTCCCGTTATCTGTTTCATCCCCTCTCGGGATATACCACCTCTCCCAAATTCACTCCAAAGAGGAGAATTGTCTCTTCTGGTGCAACCAAGGGTATTCTCAGACCATGCTGTCCGCTTTGGGGGCTCTGGCCATTTCCCTAGATGAACACAACTGTGCCTACCTGGCACAGCCCCAGCAATGGTGCAGACTTAAACATCAGACTTTGAGCTCCAGTGCTTGTAAAAACATAAAATAATCAGCCCCTCTCCTTTTCACAGTCAGCGGTTTGGAGGAAGCATTTTTCTTGTGTAATCCCCTGCATGTTGGTTTTTCTCTTTCTCTCTCGATCTTCTCTGTGATAAGGTCTCCTTCCCCTCTGAAGCACCTAGAGTTCTCTTCTCCCCCAAATCAACTGTCTACAGCTCCTGTCTTCCATGATGTGGCTGCTTTTCTCCCTCTATATGTAGAGTTTGTTCTCAGTCCACAGATCAATTTCTTGGGTGTTCAGAATGATTTGATATTAATCTATCTGTGTTCAAGGGACAAGGCAATTATAGGGTCCCCATCTACTCCACCATCTTTACTCATCCTCCTCTAAACTTCATTTTGATCTAATTTTACAATTTGAAAAAATTGTTAGAATATGACAAAGAACTCTCATACGTTCTCAATACCCATATTCACCAACTAACATTTTTCCACATTGGCTTTCTTATTCTCTATTTCTTTTTCTCCCTCTCATACCCCTTCTCCCTCTCCCTGTTCTTTTTCCTTTCCTCCTCCCTTACTCAGTCTCCTTTTCTCTACCTTCCCCTTTTCCTCTGCTCTTCCTACTTTTCCTCTCTCTCTCTGAGCTGTTTAAGAGTCCCTAGCAGATATCATGCTCATTTACTGGGAAATACTTCAGTGCCTGTAAGTACTTCAGTGCATATTTCCTCAGAAAGATGACTTTCTCTTAAATAATCTTACTGCATGTGTCAAAATAGAAATTTGACATTGTTCCAGTTTTTGTTTCATAAAACTTTATTTTCAAGATTATCCACTTATAATCAATGAAAAAGGGATGTGTTTGAAAGAATATATATTTCAAATGGACAATGCAAACTATATTAATAGTTATTTTTTGTCTAGCTTTATTGAAATATATTTGGCATATAACATTGTTGCAAGTTTAAGGTATACAATAAGGTGATTTGCTATATCTATATATTACAATATAATTACCACAAGTTTTCACAGTCATCTCACACAGTTACCATTTTTTTCCCTCTGTGGTGAGAACTTTTTTTCTTTAATTATTTTTTTAGAGAGAGAGAGCACGCGAGCGGGAGGGGCAAAGAGAGAGGGAGAGAATTTTAAGCAGGCTCCATGCTCAGCACAGAGCCCAAAGCAGGGCTCAATCTCCTGACCCTGAGATCATGACCTGAACCGAACTCAAGAGTTGGACACTTAACCGACTGAGCCAACCAGGTGACCCCTCTGTGGTGAGAACTGTCAATATCTACTCTCGGCAACTTTTAAGTATACAATATAGTATTGTTAATTATCGTCATTAAACTATAGTGTTAACTATACTATAACTATAATTATATAAATATGTATACTATAACTATATTATTAACTGTAATATAATGTATATCATGCTGTGTATGTAGTAGATATCCAGAACTTACACATGTTAAAACTGAATGTTTATACCCTTTGAGCACTTTCACCAATTTCTCCCACCCTCCAACCTCAGGAAACTACCAATGTACTTTCTGTATGAGTTTGTATTTTTTAGTAAGATTCCATGTGTCCATACAGTGTTTCTCTCTATCTAACATCATTCACTTAGTATAATGCCCTCAAGTTTTATCCATTGGGTTGGAAATGACAGGATTTCTTATGGCTGATTAAGGTATATATTTTATATTTACATTGTATTTTTTTTATCTTTTCATGTGTCAGTGGAGACCTAGTTTGTTTCTGTGTCTTGCTTATTGTAAATAATGATGCAGTGAACTGGCAGTGCAGATATCTCTTCAAGATTAGTGATTTTATTTCCTTCAGGTATATACCTAAAGGGACTTGCTGGATCATATGACAATACTTATTTTTTTCTTTTTCAAATCTTTATTTAAATTCTAGTTAGTCAATGTATAGTGCAGTATTGATATCAGAAATAAAATTTAGTGATTCATCACTTACATACAGCACCCAGTGCTCATTATATATGCCCATACCCCACCCACCTACTCCGTCAACCCTCAGTTTCTTCTCTATCTTTAAGAGTCTGTTATGGTGGGGCGCCTGGGTGGCTCAGTCGTTAAGCGGCTGCCTTCAGCTCAGGTCATGATCCCAGGGTCCTGGAATGGAGTCCTGCATCGGGCTCCCTGCTCAGCAGGAAGCCTGCTTCTCCCACTTCCATTCCCTCTGCTTGTGTTCCCTCTCTCGCCATGTTTCTCTCTGTCAAATAAATAAAATCTTTAAAAAAAAAAAGTCTGTTATGGTTTGTTTCCTTCTTTCTTTTTACTTTCTTGTTGTCCTTCCCATATATTCAACTCTTTTGTTTTTTAAATTCTACATATAAGTGAAATCATATGTTACTGGTATTTCTCTGACTGGCTTATTTCATTTAGCATAATGTACTCTACCTCCATTTCATTTCAAATGGCAAGATTTCATGCTTTTTGATGGCTAAATAATATTCCATTGTGGTTGTGTATATATATATATATATACACACACACCACATCTTCTTAATCCATTCATTATTCAGTGGACATTTGGACTCATTCCATAGTTTGGCTATTGTTGATAATGCTGCTATCAACATCAGGGTGCATGTGTCCCTTTGAATCTGTATTTTTCTATCTTTTGTTTAAATACCTAGTAGTGCAATTGCTGGATCATAGGGGAGTTCTATTTTCAACTATTTAAGGAACCTCCATACTGTTCTCCTGAGTGACTGCACAACTTTGCATTCCCACCAACAGTGCAAGAGGGATCCCCCTTCTCCACAGCATTACCAACACCTGTTGTTTTTTGTTTTGTTAATTTAGCCATTCTGACAGGTGAGAGTTGATATCTCATAGTGATGATTTTTTTCCCTGATGATGAGTGATACTCTGCATTTTTAATGTGTCTGTTGGCCATTCGGATGTCTTCATTGGAAAAGGGTCTATTTGTGTCTTCTGCCCATTTCTTATCTGGATTAATTGTTTTTTGGGTGTTGAGTTTGATAATTTCTTTATAGATTTTGGATACTAATGCTTTTTTGTCTGTCATTTGAAAATATATTCTCCCACTCTGTAGGCTGCCATTTGGTTTTCTTGATTTTTTTCCTTCTCGAAGAAGTCCCATTACTTCATTTTTGTTTTTATTTCCCTTGCTTCTGGGGACATATCTAGTAAGAATTTGCTATGGCCAAAGTCAAATGATGCTGCCTGTGTTCTCCTCTAGGATTTTGTTGGGTTCCTGTCTCACATTTAGGTCTTTCATCCATTTTGATTTATTTTTATGTATTTTATGTATTTATTTTATGTATGGTATAAGAGAGTGGTACAGCTTCATTCTTCTGCATGTGGCTGTCCAATTTTCATAACACCATTTTTTGAAGAGACTGCTTTTTTCCATTGGATATTCTTTCCTGCATCATCAAAGATTAGTTAACCATAGAGTTGAGGGTCCATTTCTGGGTTTTCTATTCTGTTTTGTTGATCTATGTGTCTGTTTTTGTGCCAGTACGACACTGTTCTGATGGTTACAGCTCTGTAATACTGCTTGAAGTCTGGAACTGATGCCTCTCACTTTAGCTTTCTTTTTCAACATTCCTTTGGCTCTTCTGGGTCTTCTGTGATTCCATACAAATTTTATGATTGTTTGCTCCAGCTCTGAGAAAAATGCTGAAGGTATTTTGATAGGGATTGCATTGAATATGTACATTGCTGTGGGTTGTATAAACTTACTTTTTCTTTCTTTCTTTCTTTCTTTCTTTCTTTCTTTCTTTCTTTCTTTCTTTCTTTCTTTCTTTCTTCTTTCTTTCTTTTTCTTTCTTCTTTCTCTCTCTCTCTCTCTCTCTTTCTTTCTTTCTTTTCTTTTCTTTTCTTTTCTTTTCTTTTCTTTTCTTTTCTTTTCTTTTCTTTTCTTTTTCTTTCTTTCTCTCTCTCCCCTCCCTTCCTTCCTTCCTTCTTTCCTTCCTTCCTTCCTTCCTTCCTTCCTTCCTTCCTTCCTTCCTTCCTTCCTATCTTCCTTCCTTCCTTCCTATCTTCCTTCCTTCCTTCATCAGGAAGAGAGACTGAGAGAAAGAAAGCACAAGCATGGGGAGGGGCAGAGGGAGAGGGAGAAGCAGAATCCCCACTAAGCAGGGAGCCTGACAGGGCTCAATCCCAGATACTGGGATCGTGACCTGAGCCGAAGGCAGACTCTTAACCATATTTGTTCTTCCAGTCCACGAACATGGAATGCTTTCCCATTTCTTTGTGTACTCTCCAATTTTTTTTTCATTCGTGTTCTGTAGTTTTCAGAGTATAAATTCTTGAATTCTTTGATTAAGTTTCATCCTACCTATTATATGGGTTTTGGTGCATTTGTAAATGGGATTGATTCCTTGATTTCCTTTTCTGTTTCTTCATTATTGATGTATAGAAATACCACAGATTTCTGTATGTTGATTTCATAGCCTATGATTTTGCTGAATTCATATACAAGTTCTAGCAATTTTTTGGTGGAGACTTTTGTATTTTCTACATAGAGTATCATGTTGTCTGCAAATACTGAAAGTTTGACTTCTTCCTTACCGGTTTGGATGCCTTTTTCTTGTCTGATTGCTGAGGCTAAGTCTTCCAGTACTATGTTAACTATGATGAGAGTGGAATCTGTATCTTATTTCTGAGCATAGGTGAAATGCTCTGTTTTTCCCCTTTGAAGATGATATTAACTGTGGGTTTTTCATATATGGCCTTTATGATGTTGAAGTCATGTTCCTTCTATCTCTTCTTTTTTGAGGGTTTTTATCAAGAATGGTGGCTGCTGTATTTTGTCATGCTTTTTCTGTCTCTATTGACTGGATTATCTGGTTCTTATCTTTTCACTTATTAATGTGTTGTGTCATATTGATTGATTTGTGAATACTGAACTACCCTGAAACCCAGGAATAAATTCTAGTTGATTGTGGTAAATAGTCCTTTTAATGTACTGTTAGATTCAATTTGCTAGTATCTTCTTGAGAATTTTTGCATCCATGTTCACCAGGGATAGTGTTCTCTAATTCTCCTTTTTACTGGAGTCTTTGGTTTTCTTCCAAACTGCCCATTTTGTTGGCATACAATTTTTCATAATATAATCTATTATTATGATGATGATTATTATTTCTATATTTTGGTGTTGGGTACTATCTCTCCTCTTTCTTTCATGACTTTTTTTTTTATTTGGATCCTTTATCTTTTCTTCTTGGTAAGTAAGCCTGGCTAGGCGCTTATCAATTTTATTGTTTTGTTTTTTTTTTTTCCAAAGAACCGTCTCTTTCTTTCATCTGTTTTACTTGGGTTTTGTATTGTTTGTTTCTGTCTGATTTATTTCTGTTCTAATCATTGTTCTTTCCCTTGTTTTTCTGGTTTTAGGCTTTATTTGCTGTTTTTTTTCTAGCTCCTTTAGATGTTAGGTTAAGTAGTGTATTTGAGACGTTTCTTGCTTCTTGAGATAGGCTTATATTGCAGTATACTTCCCTCTTAGGACTGCTTTTGGTGCATTCCAAGGATTTGGACTGTTGTGTTTTCATTTTCATTAGCTTCCACATACTTCTTTAATGTCTTCTTTAATTTCCTGGTTGACTTACTCATTCTTTAGTAAGATGTTCTTTAAATTCAATGTATTGATGGTCTTTTCATAGTTTTTCTTGTGGTTGACTTCAACTTTTATAAAATTGTCACCTGAAAATATGTATGATATGATATTGATCTATTTGTACTTGTTGAGGCCCAATTTGTGACCCAGTATGTGATCTATTCTGGAGAATGTTCCATGTGCATTCGAAAAGAATGTGTATTCTGCTGATTGAGGTTGAAAGGATTTGCATATATCTGTTCAGTGCATCCACTCCAGTGTGTCATTTGAAGCCATTATTTCCTTGTTTATTATCTGCTACATGATCTGTTTGTTGCTGTTAGTGTGGTGTTAAACCCCTTACTACTATTGCATTATTAGGAATGAGTTTGTTTTTGTTTATTATTAATTGATGTATATATTTGGGTGCTCCCAAGTTGTGGGCATATTTACAATTGTTTGATCTTCCTGTTGAGTAGTTTTTAGATGGTGTCCTTCATCTCTTATTAAAGTCTTTGGTTTAAAATCCAGTGTGTCTGATGAAAGTATGGTTACTCCAGCTTTGTTTTGACGTCCATTAGCATGATAGAAGGTCCTCCATCTCCTAACTTTCAATCTGCAGGTGTCATTAAATTTAAAATGAGTCTCTTATAAGTAGCATACAGATGGGTCTTTTTATTCTTTTATCCATTCTGTTATCCTGTATTTTTTGATTGGAGCATTTAGTCTGTTTACATTTAGAGTGATTATTGAAAGATATGAATTTAAAAGATATTTATTTATTTATTTATTTATTTATTTATTTATTTATTTGACAGAGAGAGAGAGAGATCACAAGTAGGCAGAGAGGCAGGCAGAGAGAGGGGGGGAAGCAGGCTCCCTGCTGAGCAGAGAGCCCGATGTGGTGCTTGATCCCAGGACCTTGAGAGCATGACCTGAGCTGAAGGCAGAGGCTTTAACCCACTGAGCCACCCAGGCGCCCCAAAAGATATGAACTTAGTACTGTCTGTACTGTTGGTACTTCTGGTGATGTTCTCTGGTCTTTTCTAGTCTTTGCTGCTTTTGGGTTTTTCTCCACTCAAACAGTCCCCCTTAAAATTTCTTACACTGCTGGCTTAGTGGTCACGAACTCCTTTAGTTTTTGTCTCGGAAGCTATCTCTACTTCTATTCTCAGTAATAGCCTTGCTGGGTAAAGAATTCTCGGCTGCATATTTTTCCCATTTAGCATGTTGAATGTTTCCTGCCACTGTCTTCTGGCCTTCCAGATTTCTCTGGCAGATCTGTTGTGAACCTGAGCTGTCTCTCCTTATAGGTTAAGGGCTTTCTTTCCCTTGCTGCTTTCAGGATTCTTTCCTTATCTGTGTATTTTGTGAATGTCAGTATGATATGCCTGGGTGATGTTGAGTATTTTTTTAATTTAATGAGAGTTCTCTGTCCTTTTCGGATTTTGGTGTTTGCGTCTTTCCCCAGATTAGGGAGGTTTTCAGCTACAATTTGTTTGAACAATCCTTCTGCCTGTTTTTCTCTTTCTTCATCATCTGGACCCCCGATGATACAAATGTTACTACCTTTTAATAAATCACTGAGTTCCCTAAGTCTACCTTCATTGGCCTACCTTCACGGTTCATTACTTTCTTTCCCTCTTTTCACCTTCATTATTTTCATAATTTTATCTTCTGTATCACTGACTCCTTCCTCTGCTTCATCCATCCTCTCTTTCTTGGCACCCATTCTGGTTTGAATCTTGGTTAAAGCATTTAATTTTGGGGTGACTAGATTTTAGTTCTTTTTTTTAAAGATTTTATTTATTTATTTATTTGATACAGAAAGAGAGAGATCACAAGTAGGCAGAGAGGCAGGCAGAGAGGAGGAAGCAGGTTCCCTGCTGAGCAGAGAGCCCGATGTGGGTCTCAATCTTAGGACCCTGAGATCATGACCTGAGCTGAAGGCAGAGGCTTTTAACCCACTGAGCCACCCAGGCGTCCCTAGATTTTAGTTCTTTTATCTGTGCTGTATGGGAGTCTTTATTGTCTTCTATCTTTTATTTCAAGCCCAGTTAGTATCCTTATAATCGATGTTTTAAATTCTAGTTCAGACATCTTACGTCTCTATTGATTAAATCCCTGGCTGTGAGTTATACTTCCTGTTCTTTTTTTGGTGAATTTCTCCATCTCATCATTTTGTTCCAAAAAGAAAAGAAGAAAGAAAAACAAAGCAAAAACCAAAAAACATAAAAACTAGATCCTGGGTATGTTGGTCTCATTATAAAAAGAATCTAGATCCCCCTCAAAAATAATAAAATAAAATGAAAGTAAAAAAATTAAAGAAAGATTTATATAATATATATAAATAAAATTTAAAAAATAATAAAAAATTAGAGAAGGTATTGAAAAAAATAAAAGAAATAATACAGAATAAAAGTAAAAGAAGAAGCAAGATCCTATTTCCCTTAGAGCTAAACCTTTGCAGTACTCAGTGATCAGTAGATTTGGTGAGAAGGTGTTTGTGTTTGTCTTTTGGGGAGGTGCCTATTGTGCTGATCTTCAGGTGGACTTGCCCTAGTGGAAATTTGCCTCCATGGTAGCTGGAGGTCGGGGCTTTGTGCAGGTGATTCTGGCTTCCATTATGTGGTGTTGCTTTTCTTTATGAAGGCTTACAGTGCTGATGGGCAGGATGAAAATGGTCACACCCTGATGTCTAGCCTTGGAGCTGAATGTTCAAGCCTCCCACTCTTCAGTGAGCCCTCAAAGAAGAGCAATAAGTCACCTCTCTGGTGTCTCCAGTTTCCATCAGAACCCTGTGTTCACCCCACCTGTGTCCAAGTTTTTTTTAATCTCAGGTGCACAACTGAGTTTCAAAACTCCAAATTTTAGGGACTCATGTGTTGTGCACCCATCCTGTTCCTCTGAGGGAGGGTCTTGCTGCACTTTTGTTGTTTGCTGGCCAATCCAAGTACGTAGTCACACAACCACTCTGTGGTTTGTAGTTTGTAGCAAAACAGAGCAGTAAGCCAGTATAAAGACTGGCTAAGCAAGATTCCCCTGTCTTATTTCTGGGAACAGAGCAGCACATTGGCGCCATCTGTTCTTCTAATGACCCAGGGGATTCTCAGACTACACTGTTACTACTGGGATTCTGACCTGCTTTCCCACCTGACCACCTTTAAGCCAGAGTCATTTACCCATGGTAGCAGACTTCTAAAGGTTCAGATTTTGCACTCTGCTGATTGTAATACTTTGCAGTGGCCTCTGTAAGCAGGGCTCCCTCCCTACCACTGTATCCACAGCTATATCTCCCCCAAGTCAACTCTCTGCAACTCTTACCTTCTAAAAGGTGGTCACTTTTCTTCCTGTAGATTTGCAGTTTTTGTTCTCTCAGACCTCCAATTGATGTTGTGGGTGTTCATAATGATTTGATAAGTATCTAGCTATATTTGAGGGAGGACACAAACTTAGAGTCCCCTTACTCCTCCATCATCTTAACTCCTCCCTCCAAAATCCACTGGTTTTAATACCTATTGGTAAATCTTGACTGAAACAGTTATTAGTATGATGGCTGCAATATGGTAATTTTGAAACTCCATTATTTTTGCTACAAGTATAAATTTGTATTCTGCTTTAAGGAAGAGCTTTATTCTGTATTTGTTTACTTATTTACATTAGTTTGACACATTCATTTTGACTTTATTTCATGAATATCTTATTGCTATCATTATTTATTTTAATGCACAAATTATCTCAGATTTAACCAGTGGCAACCCATTCAAGCTGGCTTCTCTGTCCATTCAATCTGCTCCCATCATTCTGATACATACTTTGACATCAACATTTCCTTTGTTCCTTACTTTCAGGTTTGTCTTTTATTCCCTGCCTTATGGACCATTTCTGTGTGGAGCTGTGATTACTTTTAGTGGGAGGCAGTACTTAGAAACCAAGACACGGGTGCATGGATATTTTTTAGTTTCATATTTTGTTATTCTCATTTAATTGTACTTAGTACGGATAATATGGTTTATATGATACTGTTTATTTAGTATTTGTTGAGATTTGCTTTATGTTCTAGAGAACATGATCAATTTATTAGTGTTTCATATGTGCCTGAAAAGATTTTGTATATTCTACCTCTTGAATGTGCGGTTCTGTAAGTCCCCATTAAATTCTTTGTATTGTTTATCTATCTTCTATATCCCTATTAATTTTGTTTATTTGCTAGATCTGTCTGTACCTGAAAGAGGTAAATTTAAAATCCCCCACTATAATGGTGGATTTGTCAAATTATTGTAGTTCCCTAATTTTTGCTTTTATATTTGACACTTTGTTATTATGTCCATGCAAGTCTAAAATACATGCATCTTTTATCATTTGATCCATTTTACCTTTTTTTGCATTTAAAGTCTATTTTGGTAGATATACTTTTCTTTAGATGGTGTTTCAATTCTTCTGATTACTTTCTTTTTTTTTCTTTTTTTTTCAAAATATGTTTTGCAAAAATAAAAGAGTGAATGCATTGATTTATTTGTGAGTTTACCAACAGAATTTATAACTAGCAGTAAGGATAAGCTTTATATATGAAAACATTATTTTTCTTCATTTTTTTTATTTTATAAAATTTCAACTCTTCAGAAAAGTCAAAAGACATCCTTCATGTAGATCCTTCCATTTTTTATTTTGCTACATATAATTTCTTTCTTATAATGTATATGTGTTTTTATGTTATGTATTAATATTATAGATGTTATTATATATATAATTATGATAATATATGTATTGCCAAACTATTTGGAAGTAACTTGCAGATACCATGATGCTTCAGCCTTGAACACTTCGTTACTTCTCAAGAATAAGGACATTACTTTCATCACATTCAGAGAAATTTAACACTGATACAATTCTATTATCTAAAATACTGTCCCAATCAAAGTTTCAAAATTGTCCTAACAGTGTCCTTCAAAGCCTTTTATTTGTTTTGGTACAGGATCCAGTCAGGGATCATGTGCTGTATTTAGTTACCATGCCCCTTTAAACTTTCTAAATCTAGAATAGCATCACCTCATCCTTTCTTAAAAATTTTTCAAAATATTGGCAGCTCTGATGAGTCCAGGAAGTTGTCCTACATATGTGCCAAAATTTGAGCTTGTCGGTTTCCCCATGATTAATTTAAGCATTTTTAGCAAAAGGACTATGTGGGTGTTGCTGTGTCCTTGCATCACATCAGAAAGCACAAAAGACGGGTTTATCTCATTCATTATTGATGGTGCTAAGTTTGACCTTTTTTAAAGTTTTTTTTTTAAGAGCTGTTTATGTTCACAGCAAATTTGAAAAGAACATATAGAGATTTCTCATATATCACCACCCCTACACATGCATAGCCTTTCCTGTTAATCAACATTCCCTACCAGAGTGGTACATTTGTCACAATTAATGAACCTATACTGACTTACAATAATCACCCAAAGTCCATAGTTACATTATTTCACTCTTGGTGTTAAACATTTTGTGGGCCTGGAAAATTGAATAATGACATGTAATCTCATTATAGTGTATCATAATATAGTATATCTCATTATAGTGTATAGAGTATTTTTACTGCCTTGAAAGACCTCTGTGTTCTGCATATTCACCCCTTCCTCCAAGCCTCTGGCAACCACTGGTCTTTTTATTGTGTCTATAGTTTTACCTTTTCCAGAATGTTAATGATTGAAATCATACAGTATATAGCCTTTCACATTGACTTATATCCATTAGTAATATGCATTTAGGGTTTCTCCATGTCTTTTAATGGTTTGATAGATCATTTCATTTCAGAGTAACATTCCATTGTTTGTACCAGTTTATTTATCCATTCACCTCCTGAAGGACACTTGGTTGCATCTAAGATTTGGAAATTATGAATAAAGCACTATAAACATCCACATGCAGATTTTTGTGTGGACATGTTTTCAACTCCTTTGGGTAAATATCAGGAAATATAATTGCTTATATTTGTATTTCTCACATTTATACTTCTATATTTATATGCACATATTGTATATGTTATATGTGTACATATATTTTTCTAAACCATTTGATAATAAGTTGCCTCATGAATCCTGTGTGATTCAGTATGTGTTTCCTAAAACCGTATTCATTTTTCACCAATTATACTATTAAATGCCATTTCTTAAAAAAGAAAAGAATCTGGTCCAGGGCCCAATCCATAATCTTGTTGCATTGAACTATCATGTTTGTTTAGTTTCCTTCAAATTGCAGTAGTTTCTTAGATTTTCTTTGAGTAGAAAAAATAGTTTTGAAGATAACAGTCATTTTATAGAATGTCCTTGAATTTCAGTTCGTGTGATGTTTTTTCGTGATTACATTGTCTATACACTTGTGTCAAAGATATGGCTGAGACCATGTTTGGTTCTCAGTATACTGTGTCAGGAGGCACATGGTGTCATTTTGTTCTATAATTTTAACTTTTAATTTCTTGTTACAGAATTCTGTTCAGGAGATTGAAGAATGTAACGCTTTGTCCTTTGGTGATGTCATAGATAGCTAGGCATGAAATTTCTTTTCCCATAGGAAACAATAAACTTTTTTTTTTAAGAAGGTTTTTTTTTTAAGATTTTATTTATTTGTTTATTTATTTATTTAGATCATGTGAGTTGGATGAAGGGCAGAGAGAGAGGAAGAGAGAGAATCTCAAGCAGACTGCACTCAGCATGAGCCTGACATGTGGCTTGATCTCATGACCCTGAGATTGTGACCTGAGCTGAAATCAAGAGTGAGATGCTGAGGTGCCTGGGTGGCTCAGTCATTAAGTATCTGCCTTTGGCTTCGGTCATAATCCCAAGGTCCTGGGATAGCCCCCGCGTCAGGCTCCCTGCTCAGTAGGGAGTCTGCTTCTACCTCTCCCACTCCCCCTGCTTGTGTTCCCTCTCTCGCTGTGTCTCTTTCTGTCAAATAAATACATAATATCTTTAAAAAACAACAAAAAGAGAGTCAGATGTTAAACCACCTGAACCACGCAGAGCCAAGAAACAGTCATGGGTTTTTTTTGTTTTGTTTTGTTTGTTTTTTTTTTTGTTTTTTTTGTTTTTGACAGTCATGGTTTTATGGACATGCTATTATGATGGCATTAGGTTTACCTAAGATGCAGCCTATATTTTTGTCTACTTTACCTGTTTATCGAAGTGCTCATTATTAAATGGAATTGTTGTGTCTATTCTAAATCATATTTTCTTGCCTTAGAGTATTTATTACTCTGCTAATGGTCTGTTTCTCTCTCTCAGAAGAGTTTTTTCAGGAGCCTCACATGCAGTGTCCTAACGCACATATTTCTGTAAGGTTAGCCAGGTTTTTTCCAACACCATTACCTTCCCGTACTATTTTCTTATTTTATAATTATTTCAAATGCTTTATTCTGTGAAGCCAATTCATACTATTCCTTATTATTTTTTAAATTCTAGTATAATTAACATACAGTGTTATAGTTCAGGTGTACAATATAATGATTGAACAATTCCATAAATTATTCAGTAATCATCAGAATGAGTGTGCTTTTAATCCCCCTCACCTGTTTGACCCACTCCCCATCCACCTACCATCTGTCAACCATGTTTGTTTTCTATATAGTTACTCCGATTTTTTCTTCTCCCAAATATGGTGCTTTTTTCAGTGTTAACAAGATTAATTGTTCATGCACCACACCCAGTGCTCCATGCAATACGTGCCCTCCTCAGTACTCACCACCAGGCTCGCCCAAACCCTCACCCACCCAAAATCCTCAGTTTGTTGCTCAGAGTCCACAGTCTCTCAGGGTTCATCTCTCCCTCTGATTTGTCCCCAATATCCTTACCCTTCTTTCTCACAATGACCTCCATGTTTTTCCCTATGTTCCAAATGTGAGACCATAAGATAATTGGCTCTCTCCACTTGACTTATTTCACTCCCCATAATCTCTTCCAGTCCCATCCATGGTGATACAAAAGTGGGATATTCATCCTTTCTAATGGAGGCATAATATTTCCATTGTATATATGGACCATATCTTCTTTATCCATTCATCTGTTGAAGGGCATTTTGGTTCTTTCCACAGTACGGCAATTTTGGCCATTGCTGCTATGAACATTGGGGTACATGTGGCCCTTGTTTGTACTGCATCTGCTTCTTTGGGATAAATACCCAGGAGTGCAATGGCAGAGTCATAAGGTACCTCTATTTTTAATTTCTTGAGGAATATCCACACAATTTGCCAAAGTGGCCGCAACAACTTGCATTCCCACCAACAGTGTAACAGGGTTCCCCTTTCTCCCCATCCTTCCAACATTTGTTGTTTACTTTCTTGTTGATTTTGGCCATTCTAACTGCTGTAAGGTGGTATCTCAGTGTGGTTTTGATTGGAATCTCCCTGATGGCTAAAGATGATGAACATTTTTTCATGTGTCTGTTAGCCATTTGTATGTCTTCTTTGGAGAAGTGTCTGTTCCTGTCTTCTGCCCACTTTTTGATGTTATTATCGGTTTTGTGAGTATTGAGTTTGAGAAGTCCTTTTATAGATCTTAGATATCAGACTTTTGTCTGTAGTGTCATTTGCGAATATCTTCTCCCATTCTGTGGGTTGCCTATTTATTTTGTTGACTGTTTCCTTCGCTGTGCAGAAGTTTTTTGTCTTGCTGAAGTCCTAAAAGTTCATTTTTGCTTTTGTTTCCTTTGCCTTTGGAGACATGTCCTGAAAGAAGTTGCTGTGGCTGATGTCAAAGAGGATACTGCCTACATTGTTCTCTAGGGTTTTGATAGAGTCCTGCCTTACCTTGAGGTCTTTTATCCACTTTGAATTTATCTTCATGTATGGTGTAAGAGAATGGTCAACTTTCATTCTTCTACATAGAGCTGTCCAATTTTCCCTGCATCATTTATTGAAGAGACTGCTTTTTTCCACTGGATATTTTTTCCAGTTTTGTCAAATATTATTTGACCAGAGAGTTGCGGGTCCATATCTGGGCTCTCTGTTCCATTCCGCTGGTCTATGTGTCTGTTTTTGTGCCAGTACCATGCTGTCTTGGTGATCACTGCTTTGTAGTAAAGCTTGAAATCAGGCAGTGTGATACCTCCAGCTTTGTTTTTCTTTTTCAACATTTCTTTAGCAATTCGGGGTCTTTTCTGGTTCCATACAAATTTTAGGATTGTTTGTTCCAGACCATTGATGAAAACAGGTGGGATTTTGATCGGGATGACATTGAAAGTATAGATTGCTCTGGGCAGTATATACATTTTAACAATGTTTATTCTTCTGATCCATGAGCATGGAATGCTTTTCCATCTTTTTGTGTCTTCAATTTGTTTCATGAGCGTTCTGTAGTTCCTCAAGTACAGATCCTTTACCTCTTTGGTTAGGTTCATTCCCTAGTATCTTATGCTTCTTGCTGCTACAGTAAATGGAATCGATTCTCTAATTTCCCTTTCCATATTTTCATTGTTAGTCTGTAGGCCAGCAACTGAATTTTGGGCACTGATTTTATCTCCTGCCACATTACCGTATGAGGTCTAGTAGTTTTGGGATGGAGTCTTTTGAGTTCTTCATATAAAATATCATGTCATCTGTGAAGAGAGAGGGATTGACTTCTTCATTGCCTATTTGAATAACTTTTATTTCTTTTTGTTGTCTAATTACTCTTGCTAGGACTTCTAGCACTATGTTGAACAAGAGTGGTAAGAGTGGACATCCCTGTGGTGTTCCTGATCTCAGAAGGAAGGCTGTCAGTTTTTCCGCATTGAGAATGATATTAACTATTGGCTTTTCATAGATAAACTTTATGATGTTGAGGATTGTTCCTTCTATCCCTATAATTTGAAGAGTTCGAATCAGGAACAGATGCTGAATTTTGTCAAATGTTTGTTCTGCAACAATTGAGAGGACCATGTGGTTCTTCTCTCTTCTCTTACTGATTTGTTCTATCACATTGATTGATTTGTGAATGTTGAACCACCCTTGTTGCATCCCAGGGATAAATTCCCATTTGGTCATGATGAATAATCTTTTGAATGTGTTGTTGGATCCTATTAGCTAGGATCTTGTTGAGAATCTTGGCATCCATATTCATCAGGGATATTGGTCTGAAATTCTCCTTTTGGAGCAGGTCTTTGTCTGGTTTAGGGATCAGGATAATCCTGGCTTCATAGAAAGATTCTGGAAGTTTTCCTTCTGTTTCTATTTTGTGAAACACTTGCAGGAGAAGAGGTATTATGTCTTCCTTGAATGTTTGTTAGAATTCCCCAGGGAATCCGTCAGGTCCTGGACTCCTGTTTTTTGGGAGGTTTTTGATCACTGCTTCAATCTCATGACTAGTTATTGGTCTATTCAGCTTGTCAATTTCTTCCTGTTTCAGTCTTGGAAGATTACGGGTTTCCAGGAATGCATCCATTTCTTCTAGGTTTTTCAAGTTATTGGCATATAGCTGTTGATATTAATTTCTAATGATTGTTTCTATTTCCTTTGGATTAGTTGTGATCTCTCTCCTTTCATTCATAATTTTGTTAATTTGGGTCCTCTCCCTTTTCTTTTGAATGAATTTGGCCAGTGGCTTATCAATCTTATTGATTCTTTCAAGGAACCAACTTCTGGCTTCGTTGATGCGTTCTACTGTTTCCCTAGTTTCTATCTCGTTGATCTCTGCTCTGATCTTGATTATTTCCCTTCTTGTGCATGGGGTTGCCTTAATTTGTTGTTGATTTTCCAGTTCTTTGAGGTGTAAGGAGAGCTGGTGTATTCGAGATTTTTCAATTTTTTTGAGTGAGGCTTGGATGGCTATGTATTTCCCCCTTAGGTCTTCCTTTGCCATGTCCCACAGGTTTTGCATCGATGTGTCTTCATTCTCCTTGGTCTCCATGAATTGTTTAAGTTCATCTTTGATTTCCTGTTTGATCCCAGCATTCTTGAGCAGGTTGGTCTTTATCCTCCAAGTGTTTGAATTCCTTTCAAACTTTTTCTTGTGGTTGAGCTCCAGTTTCAAAGCATTCTGGTCTGAGAAAATGCAGGAAATCATGTCTATCTATTTTTATCGGTTGAGTCCTGATTTGTGGCCCAGTATGTGGTCTATTCTGGAGAAAGTTCCGTGTGTACTCGAGAAGAATGAGTTCTCTGTTTTTGTAGGGTGGAATGTTCTGTATATATCTCTGAGGTCCATCTGGTCCAATGTATCATTCAAAGCTCTTGTTTCTTTATGAATTTTCTATTTGGATGATTTGTCGGTTACTAAAAGTGGTGTGTTATGATCTCCTACTATTAATGTATTTATATCTATATGACTATTTTGATTGACAGTTGACTTATGTAGTTGGCTGTTCCTCTATTGGGGGCACAAATGTTTATAATTTTTAGATCTTCTTGGAGGATAGACCCTTTTAGAATGATGTAGTGTTCTTCTGTATCTCTGACTACTGTCTTTAGCTGAAAATCTAATTTATGTGATAGGAGAATCACTACCCCATCTTTCTTTTGAGGCCCATTGGCAGGAAAGATGTTTCTCCATCCTTTCACTTTCAGTCTGTATATATCTTTTGGTTCCAAATGTGTCTCTTGTAGACAGCATATGGACGGGTCCTGCCACTTTATCCATTCTGAAACCCTGTGTCCTTTTATGGGAGCGTTTAGGCCATTCATGTTGAGAGAGATTATTGAAAGATAAGTTTTTATTGACGTCATGTTACCTGTGAAGTCCTTGTTTCTGTAGATTGTAAATTTCTCCTGAATGTTACTCATGGGTTTTTTCTACTTTTATAGAACCCCCTTTAATATTTCTTAAAAAAAAAAAGATTTTATTTATTTTTTTAACAGAGAGGAGAGAGGTCACAAGTAGGCAGAGAGGCAGGCAGAGTGAGAGGGGAAGCAGTCTTCCTACTGAGCAGATTGTCTGATGTGGGCCTTGATCCCAGGACCCTGAGATCATGATCTGAGCCAAAGGCAGAGGCTTTAACCCATTGAATCCCCCAGGTGCCCCCCTTTTAATATTCCTTGCAATGCCAGTTTGGTGGTCATATACTCTTTTCATCCTTGCCGGTCTGGAAGCTCTTTATCTCTCCATCCATTTTTAATGTTAGCCTTGCTGGATAAAGTATTATTGGCTGCATGTTCTTCTTGTTTAGTGCCCTGAACACCTGGCTTCTTGTTTAGTGCCCCTGAACACCTGCCTTGCCAGGTTTCTGTGGACAGGTCTGACGTTATTCTGATGGGTCTTCTTCTGCCTGTAAGGAATCTCTTCCCCCTTTCTGCCCTCAGGACCTCTTGTCTAAAATTATAATTTTCAAATTTTACAATTATGTGTCTGAGTGTCTTTCTAGACTCATTCATCTTGGCGAGTGTCCTTGTAGTTTCTGGGACATGAACACTTGTTCTATTCCCCAATTATTTCCCCAATTATTGGGGAAATTTTCATTCAGAATTTATTCAGCTCTATCTTCTAGTCTTTTATCCTTCTCTACCCCCTCTGGGATTCCAATAATTCTGATGTTGGAACGTTTCATAGCATCAATCATTTCCCTAAGTGTCTTCTCATGATTCCTAAGCAGATTGTTCCAGCTCTCCTCCTGACCTTTCTTCTCAACCATTTTATCTTCTAGATCACTAATTCTATCCTCTTTCTTTGTAACTCTAGCTGTTAGAATATTTAGATTAGATTGGATCTCCCTGATAGCATTTTTAATATCTGCTATACTGCTTCTCATTTCCGCCCTTAGAGATTCTATATTGTCATTAATGTTTTTCTCCATCCTAGCCATTGCCTGGATAATTGTTACCCTGAATTCACTTTCTGACATACTGTTTATGTCCATGTCCAGTAGTTCTGAGGGAGAGGGCACAGTCTCAGAGTTTTTCCTCTGTTGGGTGTTCCTCCTAATCATTTTGATGAGAAGTGAATGAGATGATGTATAGCTGAATATATCATCCCTAATCCACGCAGGGTGCACCCTGTAAGGTGTTAGAGCAATTGGGATTCACCACCAAAAAGAAAGAATAAGGATGAAAAAGAGAGAGAGAAAGAGAAAAAGAAGAAATCCTAAGGGTCATGAGATGGAGATCCTTGGTGCACTCTGAGCTCAGCTGGGTTCTGCTTGTCTCCTTCTGCCCCTCGCCCCCCCCACTCTCTCTCTCTGTCCCTCTGAAATAAATAAATCTTTGGGGGCAACAGCAACAACAAAAAGAATAAATCCCAGCCAGGATGGACCCCAAAAATAAGATTTATAAGGTATATAAACAAACATGAACAAACATTTAGACCGACAAAAGTAAATGACAAAAATAAAAGAACCTAGGCTGAATGAACCCCAAGAATAAGATTTATGTGTTACCAGAACAAAAGCAAATACATAGAAACACTGAGAGAAGGATAAGATGGGAGTGTGGTTATAACTCCTTGTAGGCGAGGAAGGTTATTTCAGGTCTTCCTGGGCTTATTATTTTATTAAGCCTCTAGTTGTAATGTTGCGTAGTTTAAAAGAAATTTAAAAAACCATGAAATGTGAGAATGAGTGAATAAAAAAAATAGGAAAAAGAAAGAAAAAAATCTTGCATGTATGGAATATACACGTTTTAGGTTATTATCAGAAGCTTAATATATTGATTTCCCCTATTGTTTGGGATTTACAATTTTATGGGACCCCGTGGTTATTGTCCTTTTGTTTTTGGCTTGTCTTCTGGGGGAGGGGCCTGCTGCGTTGTTTTCCGGTCAGTCTTGTTTGGGTTCAGTCGCCCTGGCCCCCAATCAAGGGACTGTGCTCTGTAGAAACCTATTTCTCAGTCTTTTGCTCTCTGAAGGTTTTTGGCCTTTTGTAGCTTTTTCACCTTTTAGGAGAGTCCAAGCAAGGAATCTGCCTGTATCCAGACTGCCGCATCACAGAGAATCCTCAGTCTTCTCCCCTCTATATCCAGAACACACACTTCCCTCTGCAAAATTCTGCTCACCCTGCAGCCTGCCACAGCCGTTGTGCACCCTCAGCCACTGTTCAGTGGCCCCTTGAGGCCCTTGCAAGCCTCTCCACCCATGTACAACCAAAGCTGTGAGCTATATTGGTCTAGGAAACTGGCTTCTGTTGACTGCTGCTGTGGAGACTGCTCTCCCAGCATCAGGCCCCAGCAGGATGTATTCAGATTCCTTCCAGAGATTAGGCCAACTGCATTCTCTCTGAGCTTGGAGAGCCCAGACCCTGTGGCAGGCCTGGGCATCTTTCAGTCCTAGAGTCCGCTGGCCAGGGCTTTCACTTGGTCTCTTAGGAGTTTGGGAGAGTGCAACCAGTCCAGGGAAAGCTGCACACAGAGAAAAGCTGCAGGCTCATAGATCACACCAGGCTCTCTAAAGCTCTTGCAGGAGTGTGCCCCACCCCCTAATTGGTGCAAGGGGCGCCTCGTGGGCTCAGATTCCTGCCAGAGATCAGGCTGCATT
The DNA here is from genome assembly GCA_028646535.1 of Procyon lotor. Classification (NCBI taxonomy): domain Eukaryota; kingdom Metazoa; phylum Chordata; class Mammalia; order Carnivora; family Procyonidae; genus Procyon; species Procyon lotor. The sequence goes on along the minus strand of CM053612.1, from coordinate 62,878,542 downwards.
CTCTCCTGTGCAGGCTGGGAGTGCCCAGTCCGTGTGGCGGGCCTCAGATGTCCTGAGATCCTAGAGTCTGATGGCTAGGTCTCTCAGGAGTTTGCGGGAGTGCACCCAGTCCATCCAGGAATGCTGCACACTGAGAAAAGCTGCAGCCTCCTTGACCACACCAGACTCTCTAAGGTGCTTGCAGGAGTATGCTCCACCCACGAAATAGTGCAAACAGGGGAAAGCTGCAGGCTCATGAACCATGGACTGGACCCCCGCCAATCTTTCTTTGACTCGGGTGGTGTCCTTCCTGGGAACGTAAGGTTAGGCCCGTGCCCACGACCACCCACTTCCACTAGTTGCTCCTCATTATCTTTTGCTCTTTTTAAGTGTTTTTAACCGGACTCTAAGTGCACTTTCCTTTGGGGTATTACTGTCCTTGCATCTATCGCTTCTGGTGGCTCCCTCCCCCTTTTGTTTATCCTCTGATAATAGGTTCGAGTGTTCCCACTTTACCTTACCTCTCCACTGCTGTCTTCTGCTCCTGTAGTGATCCAGAAGTGAAAAAACTTGCTCCTCAGCCTGATTTCATGGGTGTTCAGCGTGTTCTGGTAGATAATCCAGCTCACTTTAGGGAACAGGTTGCAACAGGATCTCCTACTTCTCTGCCGTCTTGCCCCTCTTACAGTTTTTTATAATCTTTTATAATTTTATTTCTCTGATGTTGATTGTTATTTTTCTTCTCTTATTTGTGATTTTATTGATTTGGGTCTTTTTTCTTTTTGAATAGTTTGGCTAGGTGCTTAATTTCATTAATTTTTTCAAAGAACCACCTTGTGATTCCATTGACCTGTTCTAAGATTTTTTTGTTTTTTGTTTTTTTTTTTAGTTTCTATATCATTTATTTCTACTCTAATCTTATTATTTCCCTCCTTTGGCTGATGTTAGGCTACTTTTATTATTCTGTTTCTGGGTTCTTTAGGTGTAGGCTGAGGGTGTTTATTTGAGATTTTTCTTGGTTCTTGAGAGAGGACTATATTGCTACATACTTCCCACTTAGGACCACTTTTGCTGTCTCCCAATGGTTTTGGACCATTGTGTGTTCACTTTTATTTGTTTCCATGTAATTTTTTAAATTTCTTCATTGATATTCTGTTTGACCCATTCATTGTTTAGTAGTATGTTGTTTAAACTCCATGTATTTGTTTCCAAATTTTTTCTTGTGTTTGACTTCTATTTTCATAACATTGTATTCAGAAAAGGTACATGGTATGATTTCAGTTTTTTATATTTGTTAAAGCCTGTTTAATATGTGACCTCAATCTCTTTTTTAAAAAAGATATTATTTATTTGAAAGAGAGAAAGCATGAGCAGTGGAGAGGAGCAGAGGGAGAGAGAAGCAGACTCCCAACTGAGGAGGCAGCCTGATATGGGATTTGATCCCAGGACACTGGGATGGTGACCTGAGCCAAAGGCAGATGCTTAACCAAATGAGGCACTTTCTCTACCCATCTGTTCATAGCTGAGTATGCATTCATGCATTCACAAGCATTCATGTCCCAAAATCAATAAAAATTAATCAACACCCCAACATATGATAGTGAAGCTTGTAAATCTTAGAGCTAAGGATGCTACTTGAGAGCAGCAAGAGAGAAGAGATTTTCTTATGTACAGAGGGAGAAACATCAGAATAACATCAGAACTGTCCAGAGAGGCCTGGCAAGACATATTCAGGGTACCAGATGAAAAGAACATGCAGGCAAGAATACTTTGCCCATAAAAGCTGTGACTTGGAACAGATAGAGAAAGTGCTTTCAGGAGAGGCAAAAACTGCAAGAATATGTGACCCCAAGCTAGCCCTGCAAGAAATATAAAGGGGGATTATGTAAGTGAAGAGAAACCCCAAGAGGCATATAGGCCAGATAGTAACAGAAACTATAAGAATAGGGACAATTCTCGTCCTCAAATTGCCTTTACAGACAACACAATGGCACTAAATTCATATCTTTCTATAGTTACTCTGAATGTAAACAAGTTAAATGGAGCCGTGAAAAGACATGGGTTTTCAGATTGGATAAAAAAGCAGGACCCATTTATATGCTGTCTACAAGAGATGCATTTTGGACTTAAAGATACCTACAGATTGAAAGTGAGGGGATGAGGAGCCATTTACCATGCTAATGGACCTCAAAAGAAAGCTGGAGTAGCAATCCTTGTATCAGACAGATTACTTTTTAACCCAAAAACTGTAGTAAGAGATGTTGAGGGACCTTATGTCATACATAAAGGGTCTATCCAACAAGAAGATATAAGAGTTGTATATATCTATGCACCCAGTTATACAACTGAGAGTACTCATTTGTATAAACCAATTAATAACATAAATATACATCGATAATAAAACATTAATAGTGGAAGACCTCAACACTGTACTCACAGCAATGGACAGATAACTAAGCAGAAGATCAGCAAAGAAGCAACTGCTTTGAATGAAACATTGGGCCAGATGGACTTCACACAAATATACAGAATATTACATCCTAAAACAACAGAATATTCGCTCTTCTTGAGTACACATGGAACTCTCTCCAGAATAGATCACATATTAGGTCACAAATCAGTTCTCAACTGGTATCAAAAGATTGGGATTATTCTCTGCATATTTTCAGACCAAAATGCTCTGAAACTGGAAATCAACTACAGGAAGAAGTTTGGAAGGAACTCAATCACTTGGAAGTTTAAAGAGCATCCTGCTAAAGAGTGATTGGATCAACCAGGAAATTAAAGAAAAACTTAAAACAAGTCATTGAAACTAATGAGAATGAAAACACATTGGACAAAAACCTATGGGATATTGCAAAGAAGTTCCTAAGAGGGAAATACGTAGCCATTCAAGTTTCTCTCAAAAAACTAAAAAAAAAATCCCAAATGCACAAGCTAACCTTACACCTAATGGACCTGGAGAAACAACGTCAAATCATGCCAAAAGCAAGCAGTAAGCAGGAATAATAAAGATTAGAGCAGAAATCAATGAAATAGAGACCAGAAAAATAGTAGAACAGAACAACGAAACTAGAAAGTTGTTCTCTGAAGGAATTAATAAGATTGATAAACCTTTCACCAGATTTATTTAAGAGAAAAGGGAAAGGACTCAAATTACTAAAATCTTGAATGAAAGGGAGAGATCAGGACTAACACCAAGGAAATAGAAACAAGTATTAGAAATTATTACCAGCAACTATATGCCAACAAATTAAGCTATCTAGAAGAAATGGATGTATTCTTGGAAACTTATAAACTACCAAGACTGAAACAGGAAGAAACAATCTGAACAGACTCATAACCAGGAAGGAAATTGAAGCAGTGACCAAAAACCTCCCAAAACACAAAGAGTCCAGGATCACATGGCTTCCCAGGGGAATTGTACCAAACAGTTATTTTTTTGATTTTTATTAGGTTTTTAGTATATCATTAGTTCTTGATGTAGTGTTCCATGATTCATTGTTTGCATATAAAACCCAGTGTGCCATACAATCCATGCTCTCCTTAATACTCACCACCAGGCTCACTCATCCCCCCACACCCCTCCCTTCTTAAACTTCAGTTGGTTTCCCAGAGTCCATAGCCTCTCATGGTTCGTCTCCCACTCTGACTCCCCCCCTTCATTTTTCCTTTACTTCTCCTGATGTTTTCCATGCTATTCCTTATGTTCCACAAATAAGTGAAACCTTGTGATAATTTACTCTCTCTGCTTGACTTATTTCACTCAGTATAATCTCCATCAGTCCCATCCATGTTCATGCAAATGTTGGGTAGTCATCATTTCTGATGGCTGAATAATATTCTATTGTGTGTATGGACCACATCTTCTTTATCCATTCATCTGTTGAAGGACATCTTGTCTCTTTCCACTGATTGACTATTGTGGACATTGCTGCTATGAACATTTGGGTGCATATGGACCTTCTTTTCATGACATCTGTGTCCTTGGGGTAAATACCCAGTAGTGCAATTGCCAGGTCATAAGTAGCTCTATTTTTACTTTTTTGAAGAATCTCCACACTGTTTTTCAAAATGGCTACACAACTTGCATTCCCACCAACAGTGGAAGAGGGTTCCGCTTTCTCCATATCCCCTCCAACATTTGTTGTTTCTTGCCTTGTTAATTTTTGCCATTCTGACTGGTGTAAAGTGGTATTTTGATGTGGTTTTGATTTGAATCTCCCTGATGGCTAATGATGATGAACATTTTTTCATATATCTGCTAGCCATTTTTATGTGTTTATTGGAGAAGTGTCTCTTCATTTCTTCTGCCCATTTTATGACTTGATTATCTGTTTTTTGGGTGCTGAGTTTGAGAAATTCTTTGTAGATCTTGAATATCAGCCCTTTGTCAATAAACCTCTCACTAGACTTATCCAAAAGAAAAGTGAAAGGACCCAAATCAATAAAATCATGAATGAAAGGGGAGAGATCACAACTAACACCAAGAAAATAGAAACAATAATTAGAAATTATTACCAGCCACTATATGCCAACAAATTAAGTGATCTGGAAGAAATGGATGCATTCCTGGAAACATATAAACTACCAACATACAAACTACCAAGACTGAAACAATCTGGATAGACCAGTGACCAGCAAGAAAATTGAAGCAGTAATCAAAAAACCAATGGTCCAGGCTGGCTTCCCAGGGGAATTCTACCAAACATTTAAAGAAGAAATCATACCTATTCTACTGAAGCTGTTTCAAAAAATAGAAATAGAAGGACAACTTCCAAACTCCTTCTATGAGGCCAGCATTACCTTGATCCCGAAACCAGACAAAGACCCCATCAAAAAGGAAAATTATGGACCCTGTGAACTTGGATTCCAAATACTCAAGAAGTTCCTAGCCAAGAGGATCCAACAGTGCATTGAAAGGATTATTCAACACGACTAGGTGGGATTTAATTCTGGGATGTGACAGTAGTGGTTCAGCATTCACAAATCAATCAATGTGATAGAGCACATTAATAAAAGACTAGAATTACAAGATCTTCTCAGTTGATGTACAAAAAGCATTTGACAAAACAAATCATCTTTTCCTGATTAAAATTCCTCAGAGTGTAGGGCTAGAGGGAACATATCTCAATATTATAAAACCCATCTATGAAAAGGCCATAGTGAATATCATTCTCAGTGGGGAAAAATTTAGAGCCTTTCCTTTAAGGTCAGGAACACAACAGTGATGCCCACCATTATTGTGCAACATAGTACTAGAAGTCCTAACCTAAGCAATCAGACAACAAAAATAAATCAAAGGCATTCAAATTGGTAAGGAAGAAGTCAAACTCTCTCTTTTCACAGGTGATATGATACTTTATGTGGAAAACCCAAAAGACTCCACCCCCAAATTACTACAACTCATACAACAATTCACTAATGTGACAGGATACAAAAATCAATGCACAGAAGTCAGTGGCATTTCTATACACTAACAATGTAATTGAGGAAAGAAATTAAGGAATCAATTCCTTTACAATAGCACCAAAAACATAAGACACCTAGGAATACACCTAACCAAAGAAGTCAAGAATCTATACTCTATAAATTGCAGAACACCTATGAAAGAAACTGAGGAAGACACAGAGATGGAAAAACATTCCATGCTCATGGATTGAAACAATAAACATTGCTAAAATGTCTGTTGCCCAAAGTAATCTACATGGTCAGTGCTATCCTTATCAAAATACCATGGACATTTTTCACAGAACTAGAACAAACAATACTAAGTAGAGAATAGAGACCCCAGATATGAACCCTTAACTCTATGGTCAACTAATCTTCAACAAATCAGGAATGAACATCCCATTGATAAAAGACAGTCTCTTCAATAAATGGTGCTAGGAAACCTGGACAGCCACATGCAGAAGAATGAAAATTTTCTTGCATCTCAGTCTGCATTCATGGGTGTTCAGAATGGTTTGATAGATATCCAGCTAAATTCAAGGGACCAGATGTAAGAAACCAGGTCCCTTACTCCTCTGCCATCGTGCCTCCTGCTTCATTCAATGTAATTATTGATGGATATATATTTATTGCCATTTTATTACTTGTTTTCTCATTTCTGGAGATTTTCTCTGATCTTGTCTTTGTCACATTGGTGACAAATTATCACCTTTGCACTCAAAGTGTTCCCTTTAATATTTCTTACAGGACTGGTTTAATGGTCACAACTTCCTTTAGATTTAGATTTTGTTTGTCTGGGAAACTGTTTATCTCTCCTTCTATTCTGAATGACAGCCTTGCTGGATAGAGTATCCTTGGCTGCAGATCTTTCATTCAGCACTTTGAATATATTCTCCTCCACTCTTATTTGGAGGAAAGTTTCTTTGGGAAATCTCCAGCTAACTTTATGGGTTTTCCTTGGAAGTTAAAGACTTCTATGCCTTGCTGCTTTTAAGATTTTTTTCTTTATTACTAAATTTTCAAATTGAATTGCAATTTGTCTTGGTGTCGGCCTGCTTTTGATTTTGATAGGAGTTGTCTATGCCTCCCAGATCTAGATATTTGTTTCCCTCTCCAGATCAGGGAAAATTTCAGCTATTATTTCTTCAAATAATTCTCTGCCCCTTTTTCTTTCTCTTCTCCTGGGACTCTTATTATACAAATGTTGTTACATTTGATGGTCAGTGACTGCCCTGTGTCTGTTCTCACGTTGCATAATTGTTCTCTTCCCTCTTCAGTGTCATTACTTTCCTTTATTTGTCTTCTTGGTCACTAATTCATTCATTTGCTTCTTCCAGTCTGGTGTACATTGCATGAAGCATGTTACAAATCTTGTTTATTGAACTCTTCATCTCTAATTGATTCTTTTATCTATTTTCTCTCTGTGCTAAAGGTCTAACTGATGTCTTCTTTTCTCAAGCCCCCTGAGTATCTCTACAATTGTTATTTTAAATTCTCCATCAGTTGTTTATATCAGCATTATCAACAATAGCCAAATTATGAAAGAGCCCAAATGCTCATTGACTTATGAATTGATAAAGATGATGTGATATACATATATGTGTGTGTATATATGTATATATACACATATATGTGTATGTACATTTGAATATTTCTCAGACTTCAAAAAGAATGAAACTTTGCCACTTCTGACATCGTGGGTCAATCTAGAGAGTATTATGCTAAGTGAAATAAGTCAGTCAGAGAGATAAATACCATGACTTCATTCATATGTGGAATTTCAGAAACAAAAGGATGAATATAGTTGGATAAAAGAGAGGCAAACTATGAAACAGATGCTTAACTACAGAGAACAAACAGGATTACTGGAAAGGACATTGGTGGGGGATGTGTTAAATAGGTGATGGATATCATAATAGGTGGATATAATTATTATTATTATTATGGATATGATGATGATGATGGATATCATAAATAGGTGACGGATGTCTCCTACAAGGAGGACACTTGTGATGAGCACTCTTTAGTTTACGTAAGTGATGAATCACCAAATTCTATACATAGCTAATATTACACTGTATGTTAACTAACTGGAATTTAAATAAGAACTCAAAGGAATAAAAGTTCTCCATCAGGTACATTACTTTTATCTCTTTTGCTTACATCTCTGGCTGTGGCCTTATTTTCTTCTTCTTCTTCTTCTTCTTCTTCTTCTTCTTCTTCTTCTTCTTCTTCTTCTTCTTCTTCCTCTTCCTCTTCCTCTTCCTCTTCCTCTTCCTCTTCCTCTTCCTCTTCCTCTTCTTCTTCTTCTTCTTCTTCTTCTGTTTGTTTGTTTGTTCGTTTTCATTTGGGATAAATTCTTCCTCTTTGCATTTTGTCAAAATCTCTGTATTTTTCTCCCAGCTATGTTAAGCCAGATATGTCTCCTGCTTTTGAAAGTAAAGGCTTGTGAGGAAAAGGTCATGTAGTGTCCAGGGCATGGCGCTTCAGGGAGTGTTTCTGGTGTGTGCTGCATGTGCACTGCTCTTGTGTTTTGGCTGCTTTATCCTTTACGGCAATTGGCAGAGGCTTTCTGTGCCTGCTGTGGGCAGTGCTTGGACTCTGGCATGAATGTGGTGTGTTTTAATTAGGTGTGTTGTGCTCTGCTTGTCAAATGAGTTCTGACATCACCACCACCATAGCTAAGGCCCTGCATAACTCTCCATTTGGGAGACATGGTATGGGCAGGGGTTATGCTGGTCTTCTGGGGGATGGGCCCACCATGCTGGGACTGAGGCAAGTTTGAGATGTGTAGTCTCACCAGAGTGGTGGGTGGTGGAGACTGGTGGTGTAGGCAAGCTATTCAGCCAGTTTGGGCACTACTCTGCTTTTCCTGAGTGGCTCTGTGTTTATGCTGAGGGGTGGGGTTGGGAAATCATGCTGGTCAGCTCCTGTGTTCCTGAAGAGGTGTCCTTGTGAACACTGCCTCTCACAGACATGCTCCAAGAAGAAGAAATAATGTCCCACTGTGTGCCCCAGGTGCTCTTCAGATTGGTGCTCTCTGCCCCTGTGTTGTTTGCCTGCCTTCTCTTCAAGTGCAGCCTCCTGCCTTCTTGGGCTTTATCCCAGCCAAGCCCACTAACATTTAAACTTCAGGCTTTAAGCCCCTCTGGTTGCAAGAACTCACCAAATTCAGCCCCTCTCATTTTCCAAGCCAGTGGTTTTCAGGAAACATTTTCCTTTTGAGTTCCCCTATGTGCCCCACCCCCTATCACCCTTCTCTGAGACTGTGGCTCCTTCCCTTCTACATCACCCATGCATGGTCTGTTTCTCCCTCAAACCATAGCTCCACCCTTTCGACCTTCTTTGATGTGGACTCTTCTCTCCCTTTAGTTTTGGAGTTTGTTCTGTCAGAATTTAGATCAATTTCTGGAGTATTTAGAATGATTTGATAGTTATCTAATTGTGTTCATGGGATGAGGCAAGCCTAGGGTTGTCCTACTCTGCCACCATCTTTCTCTCCAAGCCTATTGTAGTATATTTTTACTTTCAGTTATTGAGTTCTTCATCTCTGATTGGTTCTTTTTTATCTTTTCTATTTCTTTTTGAGGCTCTCACTGAGATCTTCCACTCATAAGTCTAATGATTATCTTTATGACCATTACTTCAAATTCTCTATCAAGCATATTGCCTATCTAGATTTCATTTGGCTCTCTTGGTGTGTTTTTTTTCTTGTTCTTTCATTTGGGACAAACTCTTCTATCTCCTCTTTTTATGTAACTCTCTGCATCTGTGTCTTTCTTTTAGGAAAGTCTTCTTATACCCTTGTGTTCTCTGCTCTTCAAAATAGTGGATTTATGAAGAAGTCCTGTAGTACCCACAGCACAATATCCACTGTTCACTAGGACCTGGTGATTTAGGAGTGTCTCCTACATGTGTTGCTGCAACCTACTTTTGTGGATGAGCTGTGTTTGCCTTCAGACCCATGTTCTGTAGTGGCTCTGTTTGCCTGCTGCAGACCAGATTTATTCCCTGGTATATTGAATGGGGCCAGCCTAAGGACCCATTGGGCTTGAACTGGTTCCAGCCAGATGTTTGCCAGAGTTGTGGTTGCAGCATACTGTGGGGTGCTCTTCCTGTGTTGTTTCTTGAGAGGCTTTCATTGATGGGTGAGGACTGCAGTCAATCCAGATGACTACCCTCAGTCGACTTCTGGGACTTTTTTCCTTAGGACAAATCACCTTAGAGTATTGCTTGGCTCCTTTGGGGCTGGTTGCAGAATGTGCCACTTGTGGTGAGGCTATGGATAAACCCCAAATTTATTGTGCTCATTGGGGTGGGTTGAATGAGGCATATCCACAGGAGAATGCTGGGGTGTGTTGTGCTCTTATGAAATTCTGCCCTCATCTGCTTGTGGGTGGTGACCTGGTGCTGCTTTGGAGAACTCCTGTGGAGAGCAGCTTGGATGAAGCAGGTCAGTATGAGAACACAGAGGCATAGTACACTGCTAGCAAGAAAGTTGGAAGAGTTTGTGCTGATTTTGCGCTGGTTCCTCCAGGTGTCTGTGCATTTAGGCTGGGGGTTGATTGAGAAAAATGGCTCCCGCCAGAGCTATCTTTTTGGAGAAGTCTCCTAAAGACTCCTGCCTCTTTTATGCACGTTCTGAGATTAGTAAACAAATCTCTGTATTTGTTTTATTTATACTGTATTTGTATACAGTATACCTGTATTTGTATTATATACATTATACATTATACATTATATACATATATACAATATATGTACATATATATATAATACCTGTATTATACTGTATTTGTATACAGTATACCTGTATACTATGCAGGTATTTTTCCAAACTAACTCTCCTATACTTTATCTTAGTGGGATTGTTTCTTTTTTTTTTTTTTTTTTTTTTTGTAGTGGGATTGTTTCTTAATACTATTTCTTTAAGGGTTGGGACTCAGTTTCCTATTGTTCTCATATTCTCCCAGAGCTGACCCTACTGATTTTTAAAGTTTCTTTAAAATTCCTGGTGTTAAGCCTCACTGACTATAAAAACTCTGGAAGTTAATGCCCTCTGGTTTTCAGAGCCAAATGTTATACTGATTTGTCTTCCCAGCTGGAGGTGCCTGGTGTGGGGTCTTCTCCTTTCCTTCTCTGTACTTGTAGTGCCCCTCCTTCCCCTGGTCAGTTTCACAAGTCACTTTTTTTCACGACCAGTTCTGTGCCCTTCCTACTGTTTTGATGTGTCTTTTCTACAATTAGTTGTGGAGAGTCTGTTCTTACAGTCTTTAGGTTGTGTTCTGAGTTATTTACACTGGTGTGAGTGTTATATAGGTGGATCTGTGGGGTGAGTTAATTTTAGCATCCTCCTACTCTGCCATCCTCCCCAGAACGCCTTCCTAAACAACTTTAGATCATTTTTAAAAGTAAAATAAAGTATACTCAAGTTCTTTTCTTGGTAATCTTTCTTCCTGATGTGTTATCACTTCATCTCAGTATTTTGTTTTTCTTGGAAGTGCACCGACATTTCTTGCATTGATTTCATATAAGTTTTCTACTATTGCCATAATAAATTTATCAAAAATGTAGAGGCTTAAAACAATACATGCAGTATTTTACCATTGTGTGGGTAAGAAATCTGGTACAGGTCTCACTGGATGAAAATCAAGGTATTAGCAAGCTGCATTCTTTTCTGCAGGGTCTAGGGGAAAATTTGTATCTTACTCATTTGGGTGGCAGAACTCAATTTCTCATTACTGTAAGTCTAGATTCTCTCCACTTATTTCACTCTGCATAATCTCTTCTAGTCCCATCCATGTTGATACAAAAGTTGAATATTCATCTTTTCTGATGGAGGCATAACATTCCATTGTATATATGTACCGTATCTTCTTTATCCATTCATCTGTTGAAGGGCATCTTGGTTCTTTCCACAATTTGGCAATTGTGGCCATTGCTGCTATGAACATTGAGGTACATGTGACCCTTCTTTGTACTGCATCTGCTTCTTTGGAGTACATACCCAGTAGTGCAATGGCAGGGTCATAGGGTAGCTCTATTTTTAATTTCTTGAGGAATCTCCACACTGTTTTCCAAAGTGGATGCACCAACTTGCATTCCCACCAGCAGTGGAAGAGGGTTCCCCTTTCTCCACATACTCTCCAGCATTTGTTGTTTACTATCCTGTTGATTTTGGCCATTCTAACTGGTGGAAGGTGGTATCTCAGTGTAGCTTTGATTGGCATCTCCCTGATGGCTAAAGAAGATGAACACTTTTTCATGTGTCTGTTAGCCATTTGTATGTCTTCTTTGGAGAAGTGTCTGTTCATGTCTTCTGCCCATTTTTTGATATGATTATTGGTTTTGTGAGTGTTGAGTTTGAGAAGTACTTTATAGATCTTAGATATCAGATTTTTGTCTGTAGTGTCATTTGTAAATATCTTCTCCCATTCTGTGGGTTGCCTGTTTGTTTTGTTGACTGCTTCCTTCACTGTGTAGAAGCTTTTTACTTGATGAAGTCCCAAAAGTATATTTTTGCTTTTGTTTCCTTTGCCTTTAGCGACATGTCCTGAAAGAAGTTCCTGTGGCTAATGTTGAAGAGGTTACTGCCTATGTTCTTCTCTAGGGTTTTGATAGATTCCTGCCTCACCTTGAGGTCTTTTATCCATTTGGAGCTTATCTTTGTGTATGGTGTAAGAGAATGGTCAAGTTTCATTCTTCTACATATAGCTGTCCAATGTTCCCAACACCATTTGTTAAAGAGACTGTCTTTTTTACACTGCATATTTTTTTTCCTCAAAGATTATTTGACCATAGAGTTGCGGGTCCATATCTGGGCTCTCTGTTCCATTCCACTGGTCTATGTGTCTGTTTTTGTGCCAGTACCATGCTGTCTTGGTGATCACCGCTTTGTAGTAAAGCTTGAAATCAATCAATGTGATGCCCCCAGCTTTGTTTTCTTTTTCAACATTTCCTTAGCAATTCGAGGTCTTTTCTGGTTCCATACAAATGACTGTTGGTTCCAACCATTTGACGAAAACCAGTGGAATTTTGATCAGGATGGCATTGAAAGTATAGATTGCGCTGGGTAGTATAGACGTTTTAACAATGTTTATTCTTCTAATCCATGAGCATAGAATGCTTTTCCACTTTTTTGTATCTTCTTTAATTTCTTTCGTGAGTGTTCTATAGTTCCTCGAGTACAGATCCTTCACCTCTTAGGTTAGGTTTATTCCCAGGTATCTTATGCTTCTTGCTGCTACAGCATATGGAATCGATTCTCTAATTTCCTTTCCGTATTTTCATTGTTAGTGTGTTGTAGAAAAGCAACTGATTTCTGGGCACTGATTTTATCTACTGCCACATTACTGAATTGCTGTATGAATTCTAGTAGTTTGGGGTGGAATCTTTTGGGTTCTCCATATAAAGTATCCTGTCATCTGTGATGAGAGAGAGTTTGACTTCTTCATTGCCAATTTGAATACTTTTTATTTCTTTTTGTTGTCTGATTGCTGTCGCTAGGACTTCTAGCACTATGTTGAACAAGAGTGGTGAGAGTGGGCATCTTTGTCGTGTTCCTGATCTCAATGGGAAGGTTGTCAGCTTTTCCCTATTGAGAATGATATTTGCTGTGGGCTTTTCATAGATAGACTTGATGGTGTTGAGGAATGTTCCTTCTATCCTTATACTTTGAAGAGTTTTAATCAGGAACAGATGCTGAATTTTGTCAAACGCTTTTCCTGCATCAATTGAGAGGACCATGTGGTTCTTCTCTCTTCTCCTATAGATTTGTTCTATCACATGAATTGATTTGCGAATGTTGAACCACCCTTGCATCCCAGGGATAAAACCCACCTGGTCATGATGAATAATCTTTTGAATGTGCTGTTGGATCCTATTAGCTAGGATCTTGTTGAGAATCTTGGCATCCATATTCATCAGGGATATTGATCTGAAATTCTCCTTTTGGATGGGGTCTTTGCCTGGTTTGGGGATCAGGGTAATGCTGGATTCATAGAAAGAGTCTGGAAGTTTTCCTTCTGTTTCTATTTTGTGAAACAGTTTCAGGAGAATAGGTATTATTTCTTCCTTGAATGTTTAGTAAAATTCCTCAGGAAATCCTTCAGGTCCTGGACTCTTGTTTTTTGGGAGGTTTTTGATCCCGACTTCAAACTCATTACTAGATATTGGTCTACTCAGCTTGTCAATTTCTTCCTGTTTCAGTCTTGGAAGATTAAGGGTTTCCAGGAATGCATCCATTTCTTCTAGGTTTTTTAAGTTATTGGCATATAGCTGTTGATAATAATTTCTGATGATTGTTTCTATTTCCTTTGGATTAGTTGTGATCTCTTTCCTTTCATTCGTAATTTTGTTAATTTGGGTCCTCTCTCTTTTCTTTTGGATGAGTTTGGCCAGTGGCTTATCAATCTTACTGATTTTTTCAAAAAACCAACTTCTGGATTCATTGATGCTTTCTACTGTTTCTCTAGTTTCTATCTAGAAACTAGATATCGTGACTCTCTGTAATATTTAAAATTCTCTCTACTTTTCCTTTCTATGACATCCTTCTTCTTCAGTTCTTCTCTTACATATCTGGCCTTCGTTTCTCACTCTTTTTCTGAGTACTCTTCTGCCTGAATCTTTAGATTTGGTGATTCCTAAATCTCTCTGTTTGAATTCTCAGTTCTGCTTGGCAGTCTCACTCACGCTTGGATCTAATTAAACTTACATATACAGATGCTTCTCAAATCTATACTGCCAGCACAAGCCTTTATGCCAGGCTTCAGACTCATGAAGCCAACTGTCTGCTTATTTTTTCCATGTGGATGCCTTATTCGCACCTCAAACTGAACATAGCCCAAACTGAACTCTTCATTATTCTACCAGCAGCACCATAAACCTCTTTCTTATTCTTGTTGGTACTAATATTACCAAACAAAATGACTAGGGCATAATGTCATATTTCTCCTTTTTTACCTCCACTTTTTAATCTGATGCAAAATCATAATGATCATTCCTTCAGAATATGTCATGAATTTGTCTTCTTTTCCATTTCCTAAACTCCATTCCAATACCCTAGTTTAGACTCTTACCATTTCTCCTGATGACAATAAATAATTTCCTAACTGAATCTGCTGCTTTCACTACTGCCTGATGACTTTTAGTAGTTTCTAGAATAAATAGCTAACCATATTTTTCTCTACTTAAAACCCTTTAATGACTTTATTTCCAATGATAAAGTCTTAGTGTGACCTAAAATATCCTCTGTGGGATGTCTCATACTCAAAGTGGCCTCTTACTGCTAATCCCTACACCCTACCTCTAATTTATATAAGCTTTTTCTTGTATTTTATGTTTCACCAGGGTTTCCTTGAACCTATTTTGTTTGATTCCCATTTGTTTGTACACTTGTTTTCCTCTAGTATCTTTATACCTTTTACCTCATGAAGGGGTATTCTCCTTGTTCAGAGTCCTGCTTCAAAATCCTGCTCAGTTGTCTTAACCTTAAGAAAATTTTCTTTTATTTCCTATTCTTTGCCTCTAGAGGTGATTACTTCCTCTTTGCTATTTCTCTGCCTGGTATCTATCTATTATTGTACATATCATATACAAGCTTGGTAGTTGCACATTGATACATATTGAAATCTCAATATAGCATCTTTCTAACTTGTTGATTAAGAATGTAAAAGATAAAATATACAACAGAAGTTCATTGATTTGTTTCTTTTGTATTGCTTATTAATTGATATATAACTCATAGTAAAGCATATAAATCTTAAGTATATAGCTCTGATGATTTTATACCCATATTTATATGTTCATATAACCACCACCTAGATTAAAATATAGAACATTTTCAGTAATCCAGAAAGTTCCTTTGTTCCCTTTCCAAGTCAGTACTGTCAAGAAGTAACCATTATTCTGACTTCTATCACCATCTATTAGTTTTGCTTGTGCTTCAACTTTATATACATGGAATCACAGAGTATGTGTTCTTTGTTCAGACAGGTTTTTATAAAAAACGTAGAACTTTGGTGCACTCTAATGTTGTGTGTGAGGAAAGAGATTCTGAAAGTCAATTAGAGGATGTTCCAAGAATGAGGCAAAGCTTTGACCACTCCTGAATCACAAAGATCAGAGAAATCTATAAACATTTGTATGGGTGCCCTCACTGCAAAATAAAATGTTGTAGCACATGCATATTAACAAGAACTAGGGAAAATGAAATCTCAAGAATTTTGAAGAAACTATAGAGGATCCTGCAAATGAAACTGCATAGCCAAAGATTTAAGGAAGGAGTACAGGACATGAAGTGTTCCTAAAAAAAAAAAAAAAGTGCCCTATAACCTAAAGGAAAAGAGTATTTCAAGAGGAGGTAATCAACAGTGTCAACATGTTTTTCTGTAAAAGACTTTAAAGTGTCCATTGGTGTTGGGAATGGAAGGGAGAGAACAATAATTGAGTTTATCAAGTAAGGTCCTTGATTTGGCATGTAAGAAAGTAAAAAAAAGTGGTCAAAGAGAGTTCAGATAGTGCTTTCAAGAAATTGAGCTATGATATATAGGAAGAAGGAGAGAGATTTATAATGAAGGGAATATAAGGTTAACTCAAACATTATTTTGAAGGAAAAGACTTGGGAATATTAAAATATGGAAATGTCAAATAAGAAGCTGAAGGGGCAGGAAAAAGTGGTTGTTAATTAATGGTTTGAGGGAGGTAAGATCAAGTGCAGAGATAGAAGAGTATGCCTTAGGAGAGGAGAAAACTGAAGGGAGAAATACACAATAATAGTTGAAGACATAAATACTCCACTTTCAATTATAGGGAGAATATGTAGACAGATCAATAAAAAAAAGGAGATTTACCTGCAGATTGAAAGTGCAGAGAGGGAGAAACATTTATCTTGGACCTCAAAACAAAGTGGCGGTAGCAGTACTTATATCAGGCAAACTAGACTTTAAACCAAAAACTGTAGTAAGTCATGAAGAAGACTATTATATCATAATTAAGGGGACTATCTAACAAGATAAACAATTGTAAATATTCATGTACCCAACATAGGAGCATCCAAATATATAATATATTTAATAATAAATATAATGGAACTCATTAATAATAGTCATATTAAGCAACAGTAACAATCCACATTAATCAACAGGTGGATCATCTAAACAGAAAATCAACAAGGAAACAGTGGCTTTGAATGATGCACTGGACCAGAAGGACTTAACAGATATATTCAGATCATTTCATCCCAAAGCTGCAAAATATGCATTCTTGTCAAGTGCACATGTGATATGCTCCACACTCAATCATATATTAGGTCACAGATCACACCTCAAAAAGTACAAAAAAATTGAGATCAAACCATGCATATTTTCTGACCATAATGCTTTGAAACTTGAAGTCAACTACACGAAAAAAATTTAGAAATATCAAAAATGCATGGAGGTTAAACAGTTTTCTTTGAAACAGTGAATGGGTCAACCAGGAAATCAAAGAAATAAATACAAGGAAATAAATGAAAATGAAAACAATTCCAAAACAATTGGAATGCAGCTAAAGCAGTCCAAAGAGGAAAGTATATTGTAATACAGGCCTACTTCAAGAAGGAAGAAAAATCTCAAACTACTTAACCTTATACCTAAAGGAGTTAGGAAAAGAACAACAGGGGTGCCTGGGTGGCCCAGTTGTTAAGCGTCTACCTTCAGGTCAGGTCATGATCCCAGGGTCCGGGGATCAAGCCCCGCATTGGGCTCCTTGCTCAGCGGGAAGCCTGCTTCTCCTGCTACCATTCCCTCTGCTTGTGTTCCCTCTCTCACTGTGTTTCTCTCTGTCAAAAAAATAAAATTTTTTTTAAAAAAAGAACAAATGAAGCCTAAAGCCAGCAGAAAAATAGAAATAATGAAGATTGGGGGTGGGGGCGGAATGATGTAGAGACTAAAAAAAAAAAAATTACAGAACAGATCAATAGATTCAGAAGGTGATCCTTTGAAAAGATTAATAAAATTGATAAAGCCCCAGTACTGCATGGAGCACTGGGTGTAGTGCAAAACAATGAATCTTGTAACACTGAAAAAAATAAATAAATAAAATTAAAAAAAAATTGATAAAGCCCCAGCCAGCCTTATCAAAAAGAAAATATAAAGGAACCAAAATAAATAAAATCATAAATGAGAGAGGAAAAATAACAAGCAACATTATAGAAACATACAATTATAAGAAAATATGATGAAAAACTATATGCAAAGAAATTGGGCAACATGGAAGAAATTGATAAATTCTTAGAAACATATAAACTACTAAAACTGAAACAAGAAGAAATAGAAAACTTGAACAGACTGATAACCAGCAAGGAAATTGAATTGACAATAAAAAATCTCCAGAGAAACAATGTCAGGGTCCAGATGGCTTCACAGGTGAATTCAAGAAAACATTAAAATAAGAGTTAATATCTATACTCAAACTATTGCAAAAAAATAGAAATGGAAGTATAACCCAATTTCATGCTGTAAGGCCAGCATTACCATTACAACAAAACCAGAGTCAACTAAAAAAGAGAACTATACAGGCCAATACCTTTGATGAACTTGGATGCAAAAATTCTCAATAAATTACTAATAAGTCAAATCTAACAGTACATTAAAAGAATCATCATCATGATCTAGTGACATTTATTCCTGGGCTGCAAGGGTAGCTCAGTGTTCAAAAATCAATCATTGTGATACACCATATTAATAAAACAAAGGACAAAAATCATATGATCCTTCCAACAGATGCAGAAAACTCATTCACAAAATACAACATCCATTCATGATAAGAACTGTCAACAAAGTAGGGACAGAAGGAATATAGCTCAACATCATAAAAGCCATATACAAGAGACCCATAGCTAATATCATCCTCATCAGGGAAAAACAGAGCTTTTCTTCTTTGGCCAAAAACAAGACCAAGATGTTCACTCTCACCATTGTTATTTAACATAGCATTGGAAGTCTTTGCCCCAGTAATCAGAGAAAAAAAATACAAATTGTTAAGGAAGAAGTAAAACTTTCACTTTGTAAAAGATATGATACTCTATATAGAAGACCCGACACTCTGCCAAAAAACTTCTAGAAGTGATAAATGAATTTAGTTAACTTGTAGGACATAAAATCAAAATACAGAAATCTTTTACATTTTTATACACCACTAATGAAGCAGCATAAAAAGAAATCAAGGATAAATCCTACTTATAAATCACCAAAAACAATGAGACATGTAGGAATAAACCTTAACCAAATAGGTGAAAGGCCTTTATTCTGGAAACTAAAACACTGATGAAAAAATTAAAGATGACACAGAGAACGGGAAAGTCATTCCATGTTCATGAATTAGAAGAACAAATATTGTTAAAACGTCTACACAAAGCAATTTACATATTTAATGCAATCTTTATCAAAATACCAATAGAATTTTTCACAGAACTGGACAAACAGTCATAAAATTTGTATGGAACACAAAAAACTCTGAATAGCTAGAGCAACCTTGAAAGAGAAAAAAAGAAACAAACAACAACAACAACAACAAAAACAAAACAAAAGCAAGACTGGAGACATCACAATTCCTGACTACAAGTTCTCTTACAAAGGTTTCGTGATCAAAATAGTATGGTGCTTGAACAAATATAGACACATAGATCAATGGAACAGAATAGAAGTCCAAGAAATGAACCTATAAGTATATGGTCAATTAATCTTCAACAACACAGAAAAGAATATCCAATGGGCAAAAGACAGTCTCTTCACGACGTGCAAAATAATGAAAGTGGACCACTTTTTTACACTATACACAAACATAAATCCAGAATGGATGAACTACCTAAGTGTGACAAGAAACCTTTAAAATCCTAGAGGAGAAAGCAGGCAGTAAGGTCTTGGTCATTGACTATAGCAACTACTTCCTAAATCGTGTCCTGAGGTAAGGGAAACAAAAGCAAAAATAAACTATGGGGATCTCATTAAAATAGAAAGCTTCTGTACAGTGAAGTAGACGAAACTAAAAGGGAACATTCAGAATGGGAGAAGATATTTGCAAATGATATATCTGATAAAGCGTTAGTATCCAAAATATATAAAGAAGTTATACAACTCAACATCCAAAAAATGCATAACCCATATTGAAATATTGGCAGAAGACATCAGCAGTTTTTCCAAAGAAGACAGAAATAACTAACAGGCAGGTGAAAAGATGCTCAACGTCACTCATCATCAGGGAAATAAAAATCAAAACTACAATGAAATCTCACCTCACACCAGTCGGAATGGCTAAAATTAGCAACACGAGAAACAACAGGTCTTGGAAAGGATGTAGAGAAAGGGAAACTCTCTTGCACTCTTGTGGGGACTGCAAACTGGTGCAGCCACTGTGGAAAACAGTATGCAGTTTCCTCAAAAAGTTACAAATATCAATACCCAACATTCCAGCTACGGCACTACTTGGTATTTACCCAAAAGACACAAAAATACTAATTCAAATGGATACGTGTACCATGATGTTTACAACAACATTATCTATAATAGCCAAATTATGTAAATATCTCAAGCGTCCAATGACTTATGGATAGATCAAGATGTGGTATATACAGAAGAATGAAAGTTGACCTTTCTCTTACAGCGCACACAAAGATAAACTCAAAATGGATGCAAGACCTCAATGTGAGACAGGAATGCATCAAAATCCTAGAGGAGAACATAGGCAGTAGCCTGTTTGACATCAACCACAGCAACTTCTTTCAAAACACATTTCCAAAGACAAGGGAAACAAAAGCAAAAATGAACTTTTAGGACTCCATCAAGATAAAAAGTTCTGCACAACAAAAAAAAACAGTCAACAAAACAAAGAGGTAACTCACAGAATGGGAGAAGATATTTGCAAATGACACTACAGACAAATGGGTGATATCCAAGATCTATAAAGAACTTTTTTTAAAAAAATTTTTTTATTTATTTGACAGAGAGAAACGCAGCGAGAGAGGGAACACAAGCAGAGGGAATGGTAGTGGGAGAAGCAGGCTTCCCACAGAGCAGGGAGCCCGATGCGGGGCTCGATCGATCCCAGGACTAAGGGATCATGACCTGAGCCGAAGGCAGCCGCTTAACGACTGAGCCACCCAGGTGCCCCTATAAAGAACTTCTTAAAAACAACACCCAAGGGGTGCCTGGGTGGCTCAGTGGGTTAAGCCTCTGCCTTCCGTTCAGGTCATGATCTCAGGGTCCTGAGATCGAGCCCCACATTGAGCTCTCTGCCTACTTGTGATCTCTTTCTCTGTGTTAAATAAAATCTTTTAAAAAAAAATTTAAAAAAAACACCCCCTCCAAAAAAAAAATCAAGTCAAAAATTGACCAGAAGACATGAGCAAACACTTCTCCAAAGAAGACATACAAGAAGGGGGGGGGGGAGGTAAGATGGCAGAGAAGTAGGAGATCCTGTTGCAACTTGTCCCCAAAAGTGGGCTGGGTATCTACCAGAACACCCTAAACACCCATGAAATCAGCCTGAGGAGCAAGATTTTGCACTTCTGGACCTCCATGGAAGCAGAAGACAGAAGTGGAGAGGTAAAGGAAAGCCGGAACACTCTGACTGATATTGGAGAGTAAACAAAAGGGGGAGGGAGCCACCATAAGCAGTGCAAGGCCAGCATTACCCCAAAGGAAAGTGCCCGGTGGCTGGGGAGCAGCAATAACTTAGAGTCTGGTTAAAAACACTTAAAAAGAGCAAAAGGTTCTGAGGAGCAACTAGTGGAAGGGGCGGTCATGGGCACGGGCCTGGGCCCACTCTCCCAGGAAGGACACCACTTGCCTCAAAGAGAGACTGGTGGGGGGTCCAGTCTGTGACTCCAGAACCTGCAGTTTTCCGCTCAATATCACATTTTGTGAGCGAGGCACAGTGCTCCTGCAAGTACCTTAGAGAGTCTGCTGTGGCCCAGCAGCAAGCAGCTTTTCCCTGTGTACAGCTCTCTCTGGACAGTGCACCCCGAATGCAATACATTCACAGCTTGCAGCAGGGTCTGGGCGCTCCCAGCCAGCCACAGAGAGAATGTGGGTAGCTGGCCTAATCTCCGGCATGAATCTAACCACAACCTGCCGGAGCCTGGAACCTGGAGAGCAGGAGAGCATTCCGGGAGTTGCCGAACTGCTGAGTGCGTGAAACTGCAACAGGCTGCGCTGTAAGCAGAATTGTGCGGAGGAGAGGTGTGTATTCTGTACAACCCAGAAGGGACAGGACTGAGGCTTCTTTATGATGCAAATGACGTCTGGATATGTATAGGCAGATTCCTTGCTTGGAGTCTCCATAAAAGTGAAAAAGGTACAAAAGGCCAAAAGCCTTCAGAGAGCAAAAGACTGAGAAACCGGTTTCCGCAGAGCTCCGCCCCTTGATGGGGGGGCAGGGTGACTCAACCCAAGCAAGATTGACTGGAAAACAATACCCCAGGCCCCTCACCCAGAAGACAAGTCAAAAAAACAAAAGGGCTACAACCACAGGGTCCCCATAAAATTTTAAATCCCCAACATCAGGGGAAATCAGTATTAAGCATCTGATAATACCTTCAAACCTGTATATTTCATAGATACAAGGCTTTTTTCTTTCTTATTCTATTTCTATTTTTTTTATTTACTCGTTTTCACATTTCTTGGTCTTTGTTTTGTTTTTGTTTTTTATAAACTACTTCACATTACAACTAGAGGCTTACTACAACTATAAACCTAGAAAGACCTGAAATAACATTCCTTGCCCATGAGAAGTTATAACCACCCTCCCATCTGATCCTTCTGTCAGTGTTTCTACATATTTGCTTTTGTTCTGGTATTATATAAATCTCATTCCTGGGGTTCATTCTAACTAGGTTCTTTTATTTCTTGTCATTTACTTTTGTCAGTCTATATGTTTGTTCGTATTGGTCTACATACCTTATAAATCTTACTTTGGGGGCCCATTCTGGCTGGGATTTCTTCTTTTTCTCTTTCTATCTTCTTTTATCCTTATACCTTCTTTTTGGTGGTGAGTCCCAATTGCTCCTAAACCTTCCAGAGTGCACCCTGCCTGGGTAATCAGTGAAATATCCAGTTATACATCCTCTCCTCCACCTCCCATCAAAATGACTAGGAGAAGGAACACCCAACAGAAGAAAAACCCCGAGACTGCTCCCTCTCCCTCAGAACTACTAGACATGGACATAAACACTATGTCAGAAAGGGAATTCAGGCTGACAATTACCCAGGCAATGGCTAGGATGGACAAAAACAGTAATGACAACATAGAATCTCTAAGGGCAGAAATGAGAACCAGTATACCTGATGTAAGAAGCACTATCAGTGAGATCCAACCCAATCTAAATAGTCTAACAGCTAGAGTTACAGAGACAGAGGATAGAATTAGTGATTAAAGGATAAAATGATTGGAGCGCCTGGGTGGCTCAGTCCTTAAGCGCCTGCCTTCGGCCCAGGTGAGATCCCAGGGTCCTGGGATCGAGCCCCACATCAGGCTCCCTGTTTTGCGGGAAGCCTGCTTCTCCCCCTACCATTCCCTCTGCTTGTGTTCCCTCTCTTGCTGTGTTTCTCTCTGTCAAATAAAATCTTAAAAAAAAAAAAAAAGGATAAAATGATTGAGAAGAAAGGTCAGGAGGAGAGCTGGAACATACTGCTCAAGAATCATGAGAAGAGACTTAGGGAAATAAATGATGCCATGAAACGTTCCAATGTCAGAATGACTGGAATCCCAGAGGGGGTAGAGAAAAAAGACTAGAAGATATAGCTGACCAAATTCTGAATGAAAATTTCCCCAGTCTGGGGAATGGAACAAGGGTTCGTGTCCTAGAGGCAGAAAGGACACCTGTCAAGATCAGCGAGTCTAGAAAATCAGCAAGACACATCATAGTGAAAATTTGGAAATTATAATTTTAGACAAGAGGTCCTGAGGGCAACTAGGGAGAAGAGATTCCTTACATATGGAGAAAGACCCATTAGAATAAGGTCAGACTTTTCCACAGAAACCTGACAATCCAGAAAGGGCTGGCATAATGTATTCAGGGCACTAAACAAGAAGAATATGCAGCCAAGAATACTTTATCCAGCAAGGCTGAAATTCAAAATGGATGGAGAGATAAAGCGAGAGGGGTGTGGAGAAGGAGAAGTAGAGTCCGCACTGAGCAGGGAGCCTGTGGTGGGCTCTATCCCAAAACACTGAGATCATGACCTGAGCCGAAAACAGGTGCTTAACCAACTAAGCCACTCAGCCACTGGCAGAATTTGCTTTTTAGCAGCCCCCGATAATCAGGTAGTTTGTATGCACAATCAAGTTTGAAAGCTTTCAGTTCATTCCCTTTCCTTGGTGTCAAGAGCAACAAGGAAATCTCTAGCTCTTGATATCCCTTTCTTGCTTTTGCCCAGTGCCTTGTTAGGGGTAAATTTCTGCGGGATGACTCATTAAGTCATGCCAACCCAGGACTGGGAGAGGGGTGTCCTCCCTGGTCCTTTGCAGTCAAAGTGACCTCCTCTGCTCTGGACAACCCCTGTCCCTCTCAGTGCCTTTTCTATCTCTTTTGTGTGTCATCGCCAGTTTTGAGCTATTCTTGATCTGTTGAACCATAATGTCTAGAATCTTACCTCATTCTTCTCGGCACCATCCCCCCCCCCCGCCCCATTGCCTACCAACACTCAGCTGGGTGCTTTGCTAGGTAAATTGAGTGGAATGAAACCTCATATACCTGGTTCCACCTTTTTTTCCCCATTACTTGGACTCTTCATTTCCATGTCACTTTTCTAAAAATAAAGTAACTCCCCCAACTTAAAAAAAAAAATCGGCACTCCAGGAAATATTAAAGGGCGTTCTATAAAAGTAGAAAGAACTCAGGAGTGACTTAGAACAGAAATTCACAATCTCTAGAAACCAGGACTACACAGGCAACATGATGTCAATAAACACTTATTTTCAATAATCACTCTCAACATGAACGGCCTAAATGCCCCCATAAAATGGCACAGGGTTACAGAATGGATAAAATGGCAGGACCCATCCATATGCTATCTTAAAAAGATATATTTGGAACCAAAAGATAAATCCAGATGGAAAGTGAAAATATGGAGAAACATCTTTCAAGCCAATGGGCCTCAAAAGAAAGCAGGAGTAGAATTCTTAGATAAATTATATGTTCAGCTAAAGACTGTAGTCAGAGATACAGAAAGACACTACATCATTCTGAAAGGGTCTCTCCTCTAAGATCTAACAATTCAAAACATTTATGCCTCCAATTCATGAGGAGCCAACTACATAAGGCAACTGTTAATCAAAATAAAGGGTCATATTGATATGAGTACAATAAGAGTAGGAGACCTTAAACACCACTCTCAGTAACAGACAGATCATACAAACAGAAAATCAAGAAAGAAACAAGAGCTTTGAATGACACATTGGACCAAATGGACCTCATAGATATACACAGAACATTCCACCCGAAAACAACAGTATACAAATTCTTCTCGAGTGCAAATAGAACTTTCTCCAAAATACACCACTTACTGGGTCACAAATCAGAACTCAACTGATATAAAAAGATAGAGATGATTCCCTGCATTTTCCTAGACCACAATGGTTTGAAACTGCAACTCAACACCCCAAAAAACTTTGGAAGGAATTCAAACATTTGGAGGCTAAAGACCAACCTGCTCAAGAATGCTGGATCAATCAGGAAATCAAAGATAAACAATTCATGGAGACCAATGAAAATGAAGACACATGAATGCAAAACCTATGGGACACAGCAAAGGCAGTCTGAAGGGGGAAATACATAGCCATGCAAGCCTCACTCAAAAAAATTGAAAAACCTTGAATACACCAGCTCTCTTTACACCTCAAAGAACTCAAAAATCAACAACAAAGGAAGCCAACCCAACACACAAGAAGGGATATAATCAAGACTAGTGCAGAGATCAACGAGTTAGAAACTAGAGAAACACTACAATGCATCAATGAATCCAGAAGTTGGTTTTTTGAAAAAATCAATAAGATTGATAAGCCACTGGCCAAACTCATCCAAAAAAAAGAGAGAGGACCCAAATTAACAAAATTATGAATGAAAGGGGAGAGATCACGACTAATCCAAAGGAAATAGAACCAACCATCAGAAATTATTATCAGCAACTATATGTCAATAAGTTAAACAACCTAGAAGAAATGGATGCATTCCTGGAAACCCATAATCTTCCAAGACTGAAACAGGAAGAAATTGACAACCTGAACAGACCAATATCTAGTAATGAGATTGAAGCAGTGGTCAAAAACCTCTCCAAAAAAGTTCAAGACTAGACGGATTCCCTGTGGAATTCTACCAAACATTAAGGAAGAAATAATACCTATTCTCCTGCAACTGTTTCATAAAATAGAAACAGAAGGAAAACTTCCAGATTCTTTCTATGAATCCAGCATTACCCTGACCCCCAAACCAGGCAAAGACCCCTTCCAAAAGGAGAATTTCAGATCAATATCCCTGATGAATATGGATGCCAAGATTCTCAACAAGATCTGAGCTAATAGGATCCACTGCACATTCAAAAGAGTATTCATCATGACCACGTGGGATTTATCCCTGGGATGCAAGGGTGGTTCAACATTCACAAATCAATCCATGTGATAGAAGAAGTCAGTAAGAGAAGAGAGAAGAAACACATGGTCCTCATATTTGATGCAGATAAAGCATTTGAAAAAAATTATCATACGTTCCTGATTAAAACTGTTCAAAGTATAGGGATAGAAGGAACATTCCTCACCATCATCACGTCTATCTATGAAAAGCCCACAGCAAATATCATTCTCAATGGGGAAAAGCTAACAGCCTTCCCTCTGAAATCAGGAACATCACCAGGATGCCCATTTTCACCACTCTTGTTCAACATAGTTCTAGATGTCCTAGCAACAGCAATTAGACAACAAAAAGAAATAAAAGGCATTCAGTTGGGCAAAGAAGAAGTCAAACTCTCTCTCATCGCAGATGACATGATACTTTATATGGAGAACTCAAAAGACTCCACCCCCAAACTACTAGAACTCATACAGCAATTCAGTAATGTGGCAGGAGATAAAATCAGTGCCCAGAAATCAGTTGCTTTCCTACACACTAACAATGAAAATATGGAAAGGGAAATTACACAATAGATTCCATTTACTGTAGCAGCAAGAAGCATAAGATACCTGGGAATAAACCTAACCTAAGAGGTGAAGGATCTGTACTCAAGGAACTACAGAAAACTCAGGAAAGAAATTAAAGAAGACACAAAAAGGTGGAAAAGCATTCCATGCTTATTTATCGGTAGAATAAACGTTAAATGTCTATACTGCCTAGAGCAATCTATACTTTCAATAACATCCTGAGCAAAATTCCACCGGTCTTCTTCAAAGGGCTGGAACCAACAATCCTAAAATTTGTATAGAACCAGAAAAGACCTCGAATTGCTAAGGAAATGTTGAAAAAGAAAAAGCTTGGGGCATCACATTGCCTGATTTCAAGCTTTACTACAAAGCGGTGATCACCAAGACAGTATGGTACTGCCACAAACAGACACATAGACCAGTGGAACAGAATAGAGAGCCCAGATATGGACCTGCAACTCTCTGGTCAAATAATCTTTGACAAAACAGGAAAAAATATGCAGTGGAAAAAAGACAGTCTCTTCAATAAATGGTGCTGGGAAAATTGGACAGCTGTATATAGAAGAATGAAACTTGACTATTCTCTTACACCATACATGAAGATAAACTCGAAATGAATAAGAGACGTCAAGGTGAGGCAGGACTCTATCAAAATCCTAGAGAAGAACATAGGCAGTAACGTCTTCGACATCAGCCACAGCAACTTCTTTCAGGACACGTCTGAAAGGCAAAGGAAATAAAAGCTAAAATGAACTTTTGGGACTTTATCAAGATAAAAAGCTTCTGCACAGCAAAGGAAACTGTCACCAAAACTAACAGGCAACCCACAGAATGGGAGAAGATATTCGCAAATGACACTATAGACAAAGGTCTGATATCTAAGATCTATAAAGAACTTCTCAAACTCAATATCAAAAAAGAGATAATCACATCAAAAAATAGGCAGAAGTCATGAACAGACACTTCTCCAAAGAAGATATAGAAATAGCTAACCGACACATGAAAAAATGTTCTTCATCTTTAGCCATCAGGGAGATTCGAATCAAAACCACACTTAGATAGCACCTTACACCAGTTAGAATGGCAAAAATCAACAGGACAGTAAACAACAAATGTTGGAGAGAGTGTGGAAGAAGGAGAACCCTCTTCCACTGTTGGTGGCATTCCAAGGTGGTGCAGCCACTTTGGGAAACAGTGTGGAGATTCCTCAAGAAATCAAAAATAAAGCTATCCTATGACCCTGCAATTGCACTCGTGGGTATTTACCCCAAAGAAGCAGATGCAGTATAAGGAAGGGTCACATATACTCCAATGTTCATAGCAGCAATGGCTACAATTGCCAAACTGTGGAAAGAACCAAAATGCCCTTCAACAGTTGAATGGATAAAGAAGATATGGTCCATATATACAATGGAATATTATGCCTCCATTAGAAAAGACAAATATCCAACTTTTGTATCAACATGGATGGGATTGGAAGAGATTATGTGGAGTATAATAAGTGACGTGGAGAGAGCCAATTATCTTATGGTCTCACGTATGTGTGGAGCATAAGGAAACACAAGGAAGACTTTGTGAGAAGGAAGGGAAGGGGGAGTGGGGGAAAATTAGAGGTGGAGATGAACC